>CAWUFW010004114.1:905000-1615000 GCA_963921515.1 Calotriton arnoldi
ACCATGGGTGCCCACCTCATGTAGACCGCATTAGTGGAAACATGGGCAAGAAAATATATGAACATCTTCAAACTATAATACAAAGATGTAAGGTGCAGAGAGTATTGAAAGTACAAGATGATGCAGCTGTCTCATAGACCCAGGATTCATTGAATATCAAAACATGGTTTTGGTTGTTTATTATATGTGCCAGTGTCTACTTTGAGTAGCATTCAGACCGACACATACTCTTTAAATGCATAGATTTAATAAGGAGGGCACAAAATACTTTTAATGGAATAGTCTGGATTCACCATGATAAAGAATTTAGGTCTAGGGTGAGTAAGAGTGAAGATGCTTCTGTGGTGCATGAAGTGCAAAACAATGATATGTGGCTATGGTGGATGGCTTGTGGTGCACATGATCAGCAGCCTCCCTGATACTTATTCTTTGTCACGTGAATGAAGTGTTGTTGGACATGGTCCTTCTTAAGGGGATGTCCGTAAAACCTTTGGTTTTGTCCTCCTGATTTTTGCCAACTCTCTTTTCCTGACCTTAGGACTCTGGCCACTTTCCCACTGTACTGCAGTGGGAAAGTGCATGCGCCCTTCCTGCACATGCCAGGATAGGGTGCTTACTTGATTGGTTTAGGTGTTGTACCTTTAAGTGCCTGATAAGAAGGCACACCACATACCTAGGGCAGATGCTACATTGGCTAACGTCTCATGCTCAGGTTGGCCCAGCTCACTCCGTAACCAACCCTGAGTGGGTCGTTCACTACCACCAAACTGGTTTAGCTGAAGATCACAGTAGGTACATCTGAATGTGCACTACCCGGGTAGGGATGAACCCCATGGGGATTTCCACTACCTAGGGGGTTGACCCTCCCCATGGTGGACATCTCCCAGGTGTGGCTGATTCCCTTATTGTAGCCATAGGGCCTGGAGCACTTTCCTACTGTAAATGCAGTGTGAAAGTGTGCACGCCTGCAAACATAGGTTGGTCTGCCAGCGTAGGCTGGTGTGTGGGTGCACTCACACCTAGGATGGTGGTTACCAGGTGCCCAGCCTGCCAAGGCGGGCCGGTGTGCACTCTTGCACATGTGATGTTTGGGTAGCTGGCTGGGAAGCGCATTTGCACCAATGGTGTACCTGAATATGTGTCCGGCCTACCACTGCAGGTGGGGGTGCACACTTGCACAGATGGTGTCGCTGGACAAGTGCCTAGCTGGCGCCTGCAGGCTGCAGTGCACATGGGCACCGAGGGTGTTCTAAACATATGCCCAGCTTGCTATTGTGGGCTGGTGTGCTCCTTGGTACCAATGGTGTTTCTACATATGTGACTGGCCTGCCATTGAAGACTAATGTGCGCGTTGCTCCACTAGTGTTTCTGAACACATGTCCAGCCTGCCATTGTAGCTGGTGTGCGCTTTGCACCAATGGTGTCTCTACATACATGGCCGGCCTGCCATTGCAGACTGGTATGCGCACGGCACAAATGGTGTTTCGAAACGTGTCCAGCTTGTCGTTGTGGGCTGGTTGGCGCACAGGCACTGAAGGTGTCCCTCAATATGTGTCCAGCCTGCCATTGCAGGCTGGTGTGCTCCCTGCATTAATGGTGTCTCTAAATCTGTGTCCAGCCTTCTAGTGCAGGATGGTGTGTGCTTTGCACTGAGGGGGTCAGCAGCCATCGCAGACTGGTGTGTGCGTTACCCCTATGGTGCTTCTAAACACGTGTCCAGCTTGCCATTGCGGGCTGGTGGGCGCACTGGCGGTGTTTTAAATAGGTGTCCAGCCTGCCATTGCAGGCTGGTACTTCGGCCTGTCATAATGGACTGCAATGGAGCAGCCTAATCATGTTTCCTATCATAAGATTTGCACTGACAACCCCTTTCCAGTGATAAAGTTGGCTTTGTCGGGACTCACGTAGAAATGCCAGTACTAGAACGTGGGTCTTTCTCTACTCTAAAACTCTGTTGTGTGCCTTTCTGCTTGGCTCCAGTCCACACTGGAGGCTGGGGAGCACATCCGGGCATTCCCCAGCGACAGCTATAAAACACTTGGCATGCAACTGGAACGACAGACCTCTGCTATTTGTGGGCCTGGATGGAGAGATTGGAGGAAGATGTTTTGACACTTGGCTTCTGGAGCCAGATCATGGCCCCACTAAAGATTAGGCTCTACATTCCACTGATTCATGGCAGACAGGACTGAAATTTAGGAGAGACATCTGTGGTTCAAAGGGAGACCCTTTGAACCACCCCCAACTTTAAAGGCACACTGTAATATAACTATTGGTGCCATACTTCAGCAGGGCAGAGTTACGCTTGTGGGGACGTGGGACTGGAGAACCTGGAACTACGTGGTGCACACTACCAGAGGAATCTGTTGTACAATAAGAGGATTACTGCAATGGAAAGGGACCGCATGCCCTTCCTGAATAGTGGCTGGCCTGGGCCAACAACCTGCTGCTGTGTGACACCCTGAAGCGTGCTCTCCAAGGGCTTATTGAGCTAGCACCCTGTTCTTTCGGCGGTCTCAGGGACATCAAAAATCTCATACGAAGGATCCACACCTTCTACCTGTGACACCTGGAGAGCAGTGCCCTCCCAAGTGTCCACAAAGTCTGCTGGAATTCAACTAGTAGTGCTGCGTGAGCATGGAACTAAGAATAGTGCCTGGAGACTGGATTACCTTGCGCGGAGCCCGGAAGTCTTACCTGCATGAAAGGCATGTGGCCCTTGAATCGTGGGGACCTGGGCACGCATAAGCGTCATGCTGGTGGTGAACAGATTCATTGGTTGCGGGATCCGGCGTGGCTTGCTTCATCGATTGTGCCGCATCTCTCTTGTGTGAAATGCCAACTGCATGCTCATTGCATGCAGTGTCTGATTCACAGGTTGTGACCCTCGGAGTTGGGGGCGTAACTGTAGTAGTGCCTCATTGTACCTCGTGATGCAATGCCGAACCTGCACCTGTGTGCGTGACTGGAACTGTCTGGTGCAACCAATATCAACATGCACCGAAAGTTGTGCCTCATTTCCAGGGAGCTATGGAATTTGCAACACTTTGTCATGTGTGAGCAGAACGGTCTGGGGCGACTCATAACATCACATACCAGACGTTGTGCCTGGATTGTCTGGTCCAACCAATATTCACGTGCACCGGACGTTGTGCCTCACTTCCTCGGAGCGATACCAAAGGGGATGATGGACGGAGCGTTAGAGCAAATCAAACACTCACCCCCAGTCAACTGATCTGGGTTTAATCCATCATCATTCTTTAGCTCACTCCACCACCCCAGTTCAGACATGGCCATATGCAAATCAGTCTGACCCTGTGCCTCATGGGAACGGTCCAGCCTGAACTGCCAAGCCATGTCTTCCCTGGACCGGAAACAAGCATCCTGGGACCGATTTCGGGTTCAAAACCCTCATCAGCCAGGCTATCTTGAATCCAGTGGCAAAGTGAGCAAGGGACCCACGTTCGGGACCCAGCAGTTCGGGCTGGACTGTTCCCATGAGGCACAGGGTCAGAGTGATTTGCATATGGCCATGTCTGAACTGGGGTGGTGGAATGAGCTAAAGAATGATGATGGATTAAACCCAGATCAGTTGACTGGGGGTGAGTGTTTGATTAGCTCAAGCGCTCCGTCCATCATCCCCTTTGGTATCGCTTTGTTCGCCCTAAGTTGGCAGGGTATGCCCAGACTAGGGTCCCTTGCTCACTTTGCCACTGGATTCAAGCTAGCCTGGCTGATGACGGCTGAATAGCCAGAAACCGGTCCCAGGATGCTTGTTTCCGGTCCAGGGAAGACATGGCTTGGCAGTTCGGGCTGGACTGTTCCCATGAGGCACAGGGTCAGAGTGATTTGCTTATGGCCATGTCTGAACTGGGGTGGTGGAGTGAGCTAAAGAATGATGATGGATTAAACCCAGATCAGTTGACTGGGGGTGAGTGTTTGATTAGCTCAAGCGCTCCGTCCATCATCCCCTTTGGTATTGCTTTGTTCGCCCTAAGTTGGCAGGGTATGCCCAGACGTGGGTCCCTTGCTCACTTTGCCACTGGATTCAAGCTAGCCTGGCTGATGACGGCTGAATAGCCAGAAACCGGTCCCAGGATGCTTGTTTCCGGTCCAGGGAAGACATGGCTTGGCAGTTCGGGCTGGACTGTTCCCATGAGGCACAGGGTCAGAGTGATTTGCATATGGCCATGTCTGAACTGGGGTGGTGGAGTGAGCTAAAGAATGATGATGGATTAAACCCAGATCAGTTGACTGGGGGTGAGTGTTTGATTAGCTCAAGCGCTCCGTCCATCATCCCCTTTGGTATCGCTTTGTTCGCCCTAAGTTGGCAGGGTATGCCCAGACGTGGGTCCCTTGCTCACTTTGCCACTGGATTCAAGCTAGCCTGGCTGATGACGGCTGAACAGCCAGAAACCGGTCCCAGGATGCTTGTTTCCGGTCCAGGGAAGACATGGCTTGGCAGTTCGGGCTGGACTGTTCCCATGAGGCACAGGGTCAGAGTGATTTGCATATGGCCATGTCTGAACTGGGGTGGTGGAGTGAGCTAAAGAATGATGATGGATTAAACCCAGATCAGTTGACTAGGGGTGAGTGTTTGATTAGCTCAAGCGCTCCGTCCATCATCCCCTTTGGTATCGCTTTGTTCGCCCTAAGTTGGCAGGGTATGCCCAGACGTGGGTCCCTTGCTCACTTTGCCACTGGATTCAAGCTAGCCTGGCTGATGACGGCTGAATAGCCAGAAACCGGTCCCAGGATGCTTGTTTCCGGTCCAGGGAAGACATGGCTTGGCAGTTCGGGCTGGACTGTTCCCATGAGGCACAGGGTCAGAGTGATTTGCATATGGCCATGTCTGAACTGGGGTGGTGGAGTGAGCTAAAGAATGATGATGGATTAAACCCAGATCAGTTGACTGGGGGTGAGTGTTTGATTAGCTCAAGCGCTCCGTCCATCATCCCCTTTGGTATCGCTTTGTTCGCCCTAAGTTGGCAGGGTATGCCCAGACGTGGGTCCCTTGCTCACTTTGCCACTGGATTCAAGCTAGCCTGGCTGATGACGGCTGAATAGCCAGAAACCGGTCCCAGGATGCTTGTTTCCGGTCCAGGGAAGACATGGCTTGGCAGTTCGGGCTGGACTGTTCCCATGAGGCACAGGGTCAGAGTGATTTGCATATGGCCATGTCTGAACTGGGGTGGTGGAGTGAGCTAAAGAATGATGATGGATTAAACCCAGATCAGTTGACTGGGGGTGAGTGTTTGATTAGCTCAAGCGCTCCGTCCATCATCCCCTTTGGTATCGCTTTGTTCGCCCTAAGTTGGCAGGGTATGCCCAGACGTGGGTCCCTTGCTCACTTTGCCACTGGATTCAAGCTAGCCTGGCTGATGACGGCTGAACAGCCAGAAACCGGTCCCAGGATGCTTGTTTCCGGTCCAGGGAAGACATGGCTTGGCAGTTCGGGCTGGACTGTTCCCATGAGGCACAGGGTCAGAGTGATTTGCATATGGCCATGTCTGAACTGGGGTGGTGGAGTGAGCTAAAGAATGATGATGGATTAAACCCAGATCAGTTGACTAGGGGTGAGTGTTTGATTAGCTCAAGCGCTCCGTCCATCATCCCCTTTGGTATCGCTTTGTTCGCCCTAAGTTGGCAGGGTATGCCCAGACGTGGGTCCCTTGCTCACTTTGCCACTGGATTCAAGCTAGCCTGGCTGATGACGGCTGAATAGCCAGAAACCGGTCCCAGGATGCTTGTTTCCGGTCCAGGGAAGACATGGCTTGGCAGTTCGGGCTGGACTGTTCCCATGAGGCACAGGGTCAGAGTGATTTGCATATGGCCATGTCTGAACTGGGGTGGTGGAGTGAGCTAAAGAATGATGATGGATTAAACCCAGATCAGTTGACTGGGGGTGAGTGTTTGATTAGCTCAAGCGCTCCGTCCATCATCCCCTTTGGTATCGCTTTGTTCGCCCTAAGTTGGCAGGGTATGCCCAGACGTGGGTCCCTTGCTCACTTTGCCACTGGATTCAAGCTAGCCTGGCTGATGACGGCTGAATAGCCAGAAACCGGTCCCAGGATGCTTGTTTCCGGTCCAGGGAAGACATGGCTTGGCAGTTCGGGCTGGACTGTTCCCATGAGGCACAGGGTCAGAGTGATTTGCATATGGCCATGTCTGAACTGGGGTGGTGGAGTGAGCTAAAGAATGATGATGGATTAAACCCAGATCAGTTGACTGGGGGTGAGTGTTTGATTAGCTCAAGCGCTCCGTCCATCATCCCCTTTGGTATCGCTCACTTCCTCGGAGGCAGTGGTGTAACAAAGGCCCCCGCAGCCCCCGCAGTGCGGGGAGGCCCTGAGCTCTGCGAGCCCCTTTAGCACAGTATTCTGGCCTGAGTGATTCCAGAGGGGGGCCCCTCCATGTACTTTGCAGGGGGCCCCCTCAAGTTTTGTTACGCCACTGCCGGGAGGTACAGATTGTGCAACTCTTCATTGTGTGTAAACGAGACGGTCTGGTGCGACCCATTTCATCGTGCACCAGTCATTGTGCTCGAATTGCCTGGCCTGTGACTCTGATCGACGTGTACCTGATGGGATGCCTCCTCCTTCCAAGAGGCCCCCCTCCCCAGCTTTGTTCTCCAATCCCCGTTTGTTCCCTTTCTGGCCCTCTACACGGCAGACCAACTGCCCTCTACTCACCCGGCCTGACCGATGACAATTTGTTGCTAGGTAGCATTACTTGGCTTGGGCATGGGTGGTGAGAGTGATTGACTGAGCTAGAGAAACGTTTCTAAGAATGATCAGAAGTGGGTCAAGAGACTGCGTGACCCCTCCTCCGTGCTCTGCAAATCTGGGATGATGCTGGAAGGTCCTTGTTGACCCCTTTGAAGTGACTGACTATTGCCCTCAACCCGTTCCTGCTCCGCATCCTGTGGGTGAACTTCTCGAGTAGCTGCCAACCCCCTTTTAACAACTGCCTACAAATTAATCCTGCTACCTACCCTCACCTGCTTCCCTGGGACCCTGACTTAGAATGACTTCAGCCATGTGTGGCCTACTGCCCGGGGGCGAGACTGGATGTCTCCAATCAGGGGGTGTAGGATAGTCGGGGTGAGTTGGAGGATGGATGGGGGCTTGGGGCCATTCGGTCTGCAGCGTGTTACCGATTGACCTGCTGAGTGTCAGTGGTGCTCGGTGTGCATGTGTGTAAACGCGCTACGTTTGAACCTGCTGATATCCTTTGCCCCGCGTAGCGGTGCGGAGTGAGTGTGTGCGTGAGAGTGACAATAGGCGAGCCACCTGTGATTCACGACACGGGCTGGTGGTTTGCCTTATACTTTGATTTCTAGCTAGAAAAGCATTACGTTTGACATTAGTTTTACCAGTGTGGCCTTGGCCCACAGTGCTGCTAAAAAGTAGTATAATTCTGTGTATGTAAATATTTCTGATATCATTGTGACCCAGGATGCATCCTCTAACTGTGTTGTATTGACTTATAATAATTGGTAGGGTGGGCCTGGGGTGGACAACGTGTTGCACCGCATAAAGGTGCTGGGGGGTGGGGGGTGTAGAATAGGTTCCGAAATGTGCATATTGCTGATATCATTCGAACTCGGCTGGGCCTAGTATTGCTAGAAATAACTCTCAATGTTGTCGTGTAGTTCCTATATTACCCCTGCAGGACCTGCGCGTTTGGATAACATAAACTGTGGGCTTGGTGTTAGACTGACTCTGTGCACCCCCACCGTATATGTTAGCCGGATTTGCATTAGCTAGCTCACAGTGCCACTAGAATCTCCTCTTATCGGGCAGAGATTAGTTTCTGGCAACCTTAGATCATGACAACCCAAATTCCTCAGAATCGTTAAAACAATGTACTACCTTTCGCTCAGTCACTCGTGCTTACTTATTCGGTTTATCTCAGAGAGTTACACAGAATAAACAGCCTGGGCGTTTCAATAAGTATTTATTGAACAGTTGTTATTCTAGTGAAAAATATATGTGCTGCAGCAACCAGCAGACAATAGCAGAGATATATTATCAGCAGTACGATAAAAGTGAAGGGATAGAATAGTTCTACCATAGTGCAATAATCATGAATACATACATGAATATAAAAGCATTATGAAAAGTGCGCGTACTCCAACGATGCCTAACTAGATGTATCTGAGAGTACCTAGCATATGTGTAGGTCTAAAAGCCTAAGAGCCAAGAATCCTTCTAGGATTTAGTCGAACCCCCATACCTGAATAGAGCGACTGCATGCAGGAGCCTCAGCGTCTCTGGTCAGTGTGTCAGCATGGAAGTCTCGGTTCCCTCTACCTTACCGTGGCAAGATGTGGTGTATTTATACCCTAAAGTGTCTCGTCCCTCAGTATGGTTTGTATTGGTCTTTGTTGGACATGAGGAAGACGTCAGGGATGAACTTTGTACATACATATTATGGGGGAGATGTAGCTGGTGAATGCTCATGCATAATTTATGAGTACATTGTAGGCCTGTGTTCTGGAAAGACCTTGCAGTGTTCTAACCACAGACTAGATAATGTTCAGCCCTCAGAGCTTGTTGTGTACGGTAAGGAACTAATGTAGGTGAAAGATCATGCCTATATTAGGAGCTATGACCATAATAGGGCATGTATAAGTATGACCTAATAGGGCATATACGAGTATTTCTACATTATAGCATATATGAACGGGTCTACATTAGGGCCTATATACGAAACATAACACCCACTGCACTTCCGAATTGGATGACAATGACCATACTTAAAATCTGGACAATTTAAAAATATTCACTTAAAAACGGCTAAAACATGGATTTTAAAAGGACTTTAAAAAAATGTTAAAAATGTTAAAAAATTATTTTTTAGTTACCACTTGGAAAAGTCAATTCTGTCCCATCTATAAAAGTTGCATCACCATAAGCTGAAGAAGGCCATGCTTTTCCAAGCGAAAGTGTAAATTTAGGAAATGTTCCAAATTTTGTTCGTTTATTTATGAAACGAAGTGGAGAAGCCGAATTCTTTCCCAGGACAATATGAGTCAATTCAAGATTAAGTGTCCTGGCTGGGAGATACAGCATAATCGGTGTTAGCTACTGCAGACGACAAATCCAACGCTTCACAGAGAACGTCAATCGCACATAGATGGAATTCGTTACTGCCAACAGTCGTTGCTGCGGCAGCTTGTGCGGCAGTTGTTACCTCTGTGCCTGTGGAGGAGCCACCTAACCCAGCAGGAGCAAACGGCACCTGTGGATTCTCAAGGAATGCATTCATCAGAATTGGAAGATGCTGGGGACAACGCAGAGCATTGGCCTTTAGGGGTCCAGCATAGCATCTAAGTCCAGTGGCGTATCCGATGGAAACGTTAGACATAGATCCAACGTGCATTCTTCTCCACAGAACAGGCATCGAAGAACAGGTAAGATGCAGTCCACCCAGACTGGTCTAAATGATAGAAACCAAGAGGCGTTCAGTTCTCTTAGGCAAGGTATGCCCAGAAGCTGCACCATGCGTTCACAATATTTCCGTTCCATGAGCGTGTTCGCCATTTCCTCGGAAATGGGGCCGTCCATTGCGTAGCAGTAATATTACAATCAGGACTCCTGCAATTAGGAACAGGATAAGCGGGAGACCTCCAAAGACACTTCCCAATACGGAGTGTATAAAATTTGGGATTACTCCGAGGACTGTCTGAAAGGTGCTTAATAGTCCTGACCCTATGGTCTTAAATAGGTATACAATACCGCTCGTATCAGACATGTTAAAGATACGACCCACCATTTCTGCAAAATGAAAGGGGCAGTTTGTACGTATAAGCGCTTGTATCTCAGTCGAGGTCCTTGCAACTTGAAGTTCAAAGATTTCTCGAGCGGAGGTTAAGGGCTCGGGTTGCTGTAAAAGCATGGCTTTCAGTCTGCTCAAAGTATCAAATTGTATAAAGGAAACATTCAACGAAGGCCATAACGGCGCCTCCCTGACTGTGTTCAGTGGTGGAAACAATACTTGCATACAGCAAGTAACCCTGGAGTTAACAGTGACCAGATAGGCGACGCCCGGAAGCATCCCACAGCAACCTTGATCATTTATCATTAAGTAGCTCCCATTCGAGAGCAGCTGGAAAACCGGCGTGATCATGGCCGCTGGGGTCCCTGACATGTGACAAGATAAGTTTGCTACCTAACTACTACATGCTCCGTGTAGAGAAATATCCTGACACATGAGAGAACCGCTCAAAGCGTTCTTGCAGTTTGTACCACTCAGATACACTTCTCGATCCCCATTCCAGCATCAATATCTATATGGTAACTCCCAAGCTTCCTTGATGTATCCCTTACCCATTTTTTCATATTTGCCTGCCTGCCTTTGCTCAAGGCAATATTGAAACTGAAACGTAGTGACCGGCAGAGTGATCTGGCCATGAATTAGCCATTCTGTGGATGGTGATTCGGCTGAAGTGAATGGTAACCTTTCCAGTTTCTCAATACGCAGCATTGTATATTTGGCTCCCCTCTGTGCCATTTCTGTCTGTTTATCTGTTAGATTATATTCTGAGAACAGAGACGTGGTGTTTATAAAACGCCAGGGCACGTAGCCTGCATGCAAAGATTGCAGCGTCCAGCTTAACATCATAATAGAACGTAGCTGAGACTGCCCGTGTTGTAACAAGGCTAGATATTGTTCTAATATGTCGATTGCCGAAGATACAATGTTGCCTAAGGAGTAAATCCTGGAGGTCAAAGTTGTTAACCCATTATCCACTACAGCTAATGCCTTCTCTAAGTTAATACGGTCTATTTCCCGTATTCTTTTTGCGGCCTCCTGTTGGGATATTTTCCAGTTTTCATTATAGTAGGCATAAATGCCAGCATATATGAAACGCTTGTGACGTGTTTTCCTTGGGCCTAGTAAGAAATCCCTAAGATCTACATCAGGTGTGATCAAGGTCAAGTGATGTTTAACTTCTGTGAGTGTTGAGGTCTCTAGCCAATCAAGGCACAACTTCCCAACACTATAGGATGTCACTATCCCTGGGTGTTGTCTTTGTACATAGCGAGGATCTGGCCTATGGATACTAAATCCCTCGGGTGTACCTAGGAATCTCTGTTGACAAGTGTTCGTGTCAATGGGTCAAATCAGCCATCCTGTCCAATTGGGATCTGACCTGTTGTACTGGAGAATGTCATCTAATCCTACCCCATGTGTAGTTGTATTCCGCCCCCACCCATCTGTGATGGTGTTGGAAACCCAGGTGTGTTCATTTCCTTGTTCTTGGCTAGTCCAAGACAGGATGTCTGTTGCACAGTTTCATTCAGAAATATTATCTGCTGTGGAATGAGGCATGCTCTAAAAAGCACTTCTGTTCCCTGGACTTGCCAGTCCATAGAACTCCAGATTGATTTTGAATCTATAGTGCCTTTCCATAGGTCGAAACCCTGTGTAGACAATTGGGCCATAAAGGAAGCAGAGTAAATCTGTTTGGTGTTGGTGAACATAATTTTCTGTGCTGATGTTGTTGCCACTTTGTAATAAAATGACTTTGGGTCAGATGTGTTGAACCCTGAAAAGTATGTGAATTTCTGTGCAAAGATTTGCGAACTACCTTTTGGAGGAGTTGGGCAGTGTTCCCACTGGTGGTATTCAAATAAATTTCTAGGTGTTATAGATTTGTGTAAGAAATGATGACCATAATGTTGGTAACAGTACAATGTATCATAGTCTGAAGTACCTTCTAACATTTCATTGTTCGGAAATGTGGCAGTTTTTTCTAAATCAGACATTAAATTATTTACAGTTTCAGTGTCCCAATCGTCAGAAAATGTACTGGATGTAATGATATCACTTAAAGAAATTTTAAATACATGTTTAAGCTTTAAAAGTTCAGTTGGACCGAATACATCATAATCAATCTTGTCCCATACTATACCGTCCGGTATAGGAACTGGCGTGATGTTCACTGAAGACAAGTCGCTTGGTTCACGATGTGAAGACTGGTGTGGTCTTAAAATCAAATTGACTCTTTGGGCTGTAGAGCTTTGCTGAAGGTATCGTCCATTAATAAGCATACTAAAAGTTATTATTAAACCTAGCCAGAAAATAAAAAATAAAATCCCAGTGATATACCATAGTTCAATCCAAGGTGACACCAGGTAAGTCTTTCTAAAAAAGTTCAAAAAGTCATTGAGTTTCTGTTTGTTTGATTTTTTGGCTGGCATCGTTTCCGGCTCACTTGGATCCAGTGAAAACGTATCAAAGTTCATGAAATATCCAGAAGCAGTTCGATCAATTGTTGGAATTGCATCGGGATTTGTTGAAATCGGATTTTGCTCTTGACGAGGCACGTTGACGTAGACGTTTGTAGTCGGTCTGATTGCAACTTGGTTGTTAAGTTGGTTTTCTTCTTGTTGAAGTAGAACGAGTTCCATAGCATTGTTGCTTAGTCCTTCATTTCGTACAGGTGGCTCTTCAAACGTGATGAGTCTTTCTGTCTGGACTTCTTTTATTGTAGCGAGAGGAGGGCGTCTGCTACTGTGGAGTCCACGTGGCCTACTGTTTAGTATCGGCCACATAGTGTGGTTTGATTAAGTCGATTGAGACAAATCTTTTCTCCTTTTTCCCGGCAAGAGGTGGCAGAAGTACAGTTCTTGTGCCTTGGATTGCTAGGACCGGTACAGGCTTTCTGTAGGATGGCCCGAATTCTTTCTTGTCTGCAATCTTTTCTCTGACCAGATCCCAGACTTTTGGGATCCAGACAGGTCTTGCCGTTACTGCCTTGACTTCCTCAGTGGCGGTCTGTTTCTGGAGCACGTTACTTTGTTGTGTTCTGGATTCATTTAGATCCTGTAAAACAGCCAAACGATCATGGATATCAAATGGTTTTTCATCCGCCACTGTGCCTTCACAATCAAAATCAGGTACCCACATTCTTGTCCCAAATAGGACCTCGTAAGGAGTGACACCCCCTAGAGAGCTTCTTGGCTGATTGTTTATTGCTCGTTGGACCCCATAAAGGTGATCGACCCATCTACCGCCTTTGCCTAATACCCTAGCTGTTAAAGATTGCTTTAAGTCACAGTTTTTCCTCTCCACAACAGAATTTCCCTTGGGATGGTACGGAGAGGAGTACCGCAATGTTACGCCCATTCCTTCCATGGCCTCTTTGTAAGCCCGAGAACTAAACGCCGGGCCATGGTCAGAATGTAACGTGCCAACTGCGTATGTGCCGATAAAGACTCGCAAATCTTTTATAACAGTTAGAGCGTCAGCCGAGCGCTGAAACCAAACCCATAGGAATCTAGAGCAGGAATCCACTGCAACCATGATATATTTCTTGGCCCCATCCGATTGTAGGGGTCCGAAGTGGTCCAAATACACACATGCGAGTGGTTTGTCTGAATTTAGTAATGGTGTCTGCACTGGGCGTGTTACGGTGGAGCCTTTCATCTGCTGGCAGATGTCGCACTTTAAGACATAGTCTTTGGTTTGCTTTGTTAACCCTGGCCACCAGTAGCGCTGTTTCAGTAAAGAAATAGTCGCTGTAACGCCTGTATGCGCAGAACCCAAACCCTTGTGTGCTGCTAGATTTAAGCTTTGCCTACGATCCATATTTGGTAATACTCTATCCCCCACTCCAGGAATCTGAGCATACGGAATGTTTTGTGCATCTAACTTGTAGGAGTACTTGAGTGGAAATTTCTTTGGTACTGCTGTTCTGCCTTTGCGCGAAGCATTGACAGCTACCATAATCTCGCCGTCTATCCTCGTTTTTGAACGAGTGATTGCAGCTACGGATGCTGTGCGTACAGCCCCCTTTGCGGCTTCATCAGCCAATGAATTCCCTTTAACGTGAACGCCATCACGCTGATGACTCAGTGTATGTATCACGTGAGCCCCTGGTAGTTCGTTTCTCAACTCCACTACCTGTTCCCATAGCATTTTATGCTTAATTGTGCCACCTTTTGCGTCTTTAAACCCGTTTTGTTCCCAATGATGTAAATATTCATTGTATGACTGTACACAGTAAAAGGAATCACACACAATTAGTGTGGGAATTCGTGTTCCGTATTTACAAGTACCAGTATCAGTGCTTTTAATTCTGCTAACTGAGCCGTGCAGTCTCCTAGAGATTGCGTTTTAGTGCTACTGGGATGGAACTTTCCATCGCGCATGCGACCTTTAACGATTGCACACGCCGCGCTGTAAGCTTGCTTACTTCCTATGGCCGGTTGAGCAGATCCGTCAGTGTAAATAATGTATTCATACTGATCTAGAGGCAAAATCTCATTTGGTAGAGGATATTCTTGGTCGTATTGCAGAAATGCTTGTGTTTTTAAACTTGGTTCAAATCTGTATTCAACATCCGTTGCAGTAAGAGAATTAGCCCATTGTATCCATCTTGGATGTAAGGCTTTCGCATTTGGAATGCTAGCTTTTGTAACAGCTTCTAATGCTGGTACTGGGGTCACGACAATTATGCGCTTTCCCTGTGCCAGAGCTCTTTCTCTTGCTACAGCAGTCTGCACTGCTGTCAGGATTTTCTCTGTTGAAGTGAAACGCATTTCTGCGTTTGTGTACAGGTGTGATTTGTATGCGATTGGTACCGTTTCGCCTTCATTGAAAGTCAAATAAGTATACCCGCATTGACCCGCTATTACTCGGATCACTAAGTTGCGTACGTTTACGCGTCTGTAAATGTTTAGAAGCTATCATGTCTTCCTGTAGGGAACGCAGGATATTTGTATGTTCCTGTGTCCATTGTCTGACTGAAAAATCAGGTTTTTATCAAGTCATAGAAAGGTTTTACTCTTTCTGCATAATCCAAAATGTATGTTCGGCCAAAATTTAGGAATCCCAGAATTGATTGTAAATTCTTTAATGTTTTTGGAGGTTGGAGCAGCGCACATTTTTCTAAAAAGTTAGCTGCTAGGCTTGTTCCTTCACTTGACAGCTCATACCCTAAAAACAGGACATTGAGGTTTGCAATTTTTGATTTTTTTAAATTAAATTTATTGCCCTCAGAGGCGAATCCCATGATAATGGTGCTCACCCTGGTCAAGTGTCTCGGTAAGACATCGTCCGTCAGATAAATTTCCTCCGCATAGGACAATGCTTCTTCATCCAAATTTGGAGTAACTCTGTTACCCTTGCTTAAAACAACCCCGGGCTATTCCTATACCCTTGGGGGAGTCGACAAAATTGCCGTTGGGACCCCAGCGCTGAGAATGCGGTCAGATACCTGCTTTCAGGCGCTATATTTTGGCAGAAAAATCCATTTGCGATATCAAGTGTTGTTTTGTATTTTTGTCGCACAATGTTATTCATTAATGCGGCACTGTGTGCATTTTGAACTGCAAATGTCTTTGTGCAAGTGTTTAAATGTCTGTAATCTAAAACTAGATGATATGTGTTGTCAGGTTTGGCTACGGGGAACAAAGGATTGTTCATAGGTGAAGTGCAATTTTCTGTCACCCCCTGGTATTCAAGTTGATCTAGGATCTCCCTGACTTGATTTTTAGCTTCCTGCTTTATAGGGTATTGCCTTTGAGCATTTGGTGAAACTTTTAACGGGATCACGTGGTGGGTTGAATCTTCATCCCAACCAGCATGATTTTTGTACAATGCTGGAGCTAGGGCAACCGCCCACTCCTGCGCATATGCACGTTTTAAATGTATGGGAACAAGGTCGGAAAATGCTGGAAAAATTACCTTTTCTCCCTTTGGGCACTCCATGACGAATGCTGGCGGCCAGTCTTGCTCTGCTAATAGGATGTCATATCCAGATGACAAATTTTCCCAAAATAGACCTTTAACTTTCCTGGGCTTGTCCCCCTCAATCCGGAGAGTTATCTCATGTAACTTATGTGGGACACTTACCCGAGTATCAGGTGTTTCCACCGTGATATACTCACTCAACTCCGCTGTCACCAGAAATTCCTTCAGGTTCTGGCGAGCTATCGTTACTTCTGCTGCGCTGTCTAGCATTGTCAGAGCCCATTCCCCGTTCAGAAGCTGTGTCCTCAGAATTCTGGGCATGTCTGATCTTGAGACCTGCTACCTTCTTCTTTTTGAACTGAGGTTTTTGTTTATCTTCTTTTTTAGGTGCGTAGTCTGCAGCTCGTTGCGTGTCTCTGGACTTTGTACGCTCTTCTTGTCTGTGTTCTGACCATCCTTCCCTCTCAGAGTTTCTTGACGAACCCTGAAAGGAACGAGAGGAACGTGTATTAGTATCCTGATACCTGTCAGGTTTTTTAATATTATCCCTATTCCTGAGGTTATACCTCCTTTCAGAGCGCTCCTGTTGAGGAGACCTACCTCTGGATTGAGATCAGTTGTCTTTAGACTTTTGTTGTTTTTTATTTTCCCACTTCTTTTTAGAAGAAGTTGGTGTCTGCTTTGTAGTGTCCTTTTCAGGACTGCCCACCAGTTGTGGTTTTAATGCTTTCCCACCTAGAATGTCTCTGTCTAGTTCTGCATATGCAGTTTCAATTATTTTGGGTAGTTTGTGTTGTTGATCTATTGGACCGAACTCCCTTAGGCGTTGGCGGATCGCCACTGAAGCTGCTTCCCCCTTAACGTTAGCTAGTATTATGGCTGATACCTGATCAAAGTTGTTTAGTAACTTCATCCCTAAGTTTAGGGCAGGCTCTGCTCCGTACTCATTTTGTATCTGTCTCAATACGTCAGTTACTACTGCTAATGACGGGATACCTTGTGTTCTGGTATATATGGCAGCAAAGACTGAACCCCAAGAGGTGCAGTCCTCTACTTGTGGTGTGATCCCCATGGGCAAGCAGATTGTTAGCATTCTGTGTTTATCATAGGTGGTAGTATTCGGGAATACCGCCTCAAGCTGAGTTATTTTCTGAGCTATCCAGAATGGTATTTGTTCGCGTTTTGCGGGCATTTTGCCCATTACCGCGTGTAATGTTTGAGGAGTAATTTTAGTTGCTGTACCCTGGAATTGGGTCCCGTTTGTTGCAACTGTTGTTGGTTGAACTGTGAGAGTCCTCATGACGAATTGTGTCAAGTTTCTGTAGATTTTAATTAAATCTCTGTGTTGTATGAGTAATTCTGGCTGTGGCATTGTGCCAATGTCAGGATGCGGTGTGTAAGCCGCTAGTATTGGCCCTGTGGCCCCGTCTCCTCCGAGCGGGCCAAGTCTTACTCTTGTTCTTAAGTGGGGTAGGGCGCCTTTAAACCAGTATAAGTGTTCCTGGTAAGTGAGTGGAATCTCTATGTGATCGAACGGACAGTATTCCTCTGGTGCATCTCCTTCTATGTAGTAGTGAAATGTCTTTGTTACATCATCTGCTGCTGGGAATGTAACCCATGAATAGAATACCTCTGTTTTATTTGATTCGTGTGCCTCAATCACGAGAGCTACTACGCCACCATTTTTTAATAGTTTCATGATGAGCGTATGTCTGAAGTTAGGTGCAATTTCAATTGCATTTTCGGGTGGTTCTCCGGCTGAGACCTGCAGATTTACTCTTTCTTCATCGCTCTCAGTCATTTTGAAAAGAAAAGCTTTTCCAAGAGAACTTAGTTAAAGGTTTTATGCACAATTTAGGAACTAAATGTCCTTCAAGCTTGATTAACCAACAGCCGATAAATAGGATATCTCGCCTACTCAGCTGTGGCAGAGTTTGTGCCCACCCACTCCAGACGTCTCTGGGGTTTTGTGAGTAGGTTCTCTGAGAATAGCACGACTGAACTACTGCGATTCTACTGTTAAATAAGTACCCAACCAACATTGGCGGCGCCATGTCGTGTAGTTCCTATAGTACCCCTGCAGGACCTGCGCGTTTCGATAACATAAACTGTGGGCTTGGTGTTAGACTGACTCTGTGCACCCCCACCGTATATGTTAGCCGGATTTGCATTAGCTAGCTCACAGTGCCACTAGAATCTCCTCTTATCGGGGAGAGATTAGTTACTGACAACCTTAGATCATGACAACCAAAATTCCTCAGAATCGTGGAAACAATGTACTACCTTTCGCTCAGTCACTCGTGCTTACTTATTCGGTTTGTCTCAGAGAGTTACACAGATTAAACAGTCTGGGCATTTCAATAAGAATTTATTGAACAGTTGTTATTCTAGTGTAAAATATATGTGCTGCAGCAACCAGCAGACAATAGCAGAGATATATTATCTGCAGTACGATAAAAGTGAAGGGATAGAATAGTTCTACCATATTGCAATAATCATGAATACATACATGAATATAAAAGCATTATGAAAAGTGCGCGTACTCCTACGATGCCTAATTAGATGTACCTGAGTGTACCTAGCATATGTGTAGGTCTAAAAGCCTAAGAGCCAAGAATCCTTCTAGGATTTAGTCGAACCCCCATACCTGAATAGAGAGAGTGTGGGACCCCGTCCTGGTCTCGAGTTGGACACCCCGCAAGGGCTGTGTTAGACCGCTGTCAGCTGGAGCGACTGCATGCAGGAGCCTCAGCGTCTCTGGTCAGTGTGTCAGCATGGAAGTCTCGGTTTCCTCTACCTTACCATGGCAAGATGTGGTGTATTTATACCCTAAAGTGTCTCGTCCCTCAGTATGGTTTGAATTGGTCTTTGTTGGACATGAGGAAGACATCAGGGGTGAACTTTGTACATACATATTATGCGGGAGATGTAGCTGGTGAATGCTCATGCATAATTTATGAGTACATTGTAGGCCTGTGTTCTGGAAAGACCTTGCAGTGTTCTAACCACAGACTAGATAACGTTCAGCCCTCAGAGCTCGTTGTGTACGGTAAGGAACTAATGTAGGTGAAAGATCATGCCTATATTAGGAGCGATGACCATAATAGGGCATGTGCGAGTATGACCATAATAGGGCATATACGAGTATTTCTACATTATGGCATATATGAACAGGTCTACATTAGGGCCTATATACGAAACATAACAATGTGATTTATGCCCAGAAATACATGATGTTCATGTTGTGTTGATTATTATGTGTGTGTTGAATACAAACGTTATTTACCTACATCACACGTGAAGACTCTTTTGTGACTCTCAAGTTGTTATTGTGAGAGAGTGCTGTGCCAATGCTTTACCCATTGCCTCTTCGATAAGCCTGATTGCTCAGTGTCAAGCTACCCAAGGGTGAGCGCAGGTTATACAGTGTGTGTAATCACCCACCACTGATGGGAGTGGTAGGTTCTGCCTGACTGGGGGATTGCGTCAGCCAACCAGAAAGTGCCAGTTCCAACAAGCATTATTCAGTCCCTTAGGATACGTCTATTAATTCTTCATGTTCCCCAAACCGTTCTATTCCTCATGGGCTCTATAGTCATGTAAATATACCTTCTCTATATTATAATTTTTCAAGATTCTATTCAAGTTGTACATGTTTGTCTTATGTCTGAAGCACCACAGGTCATTAGACTGAAATGTGCATAACAAAAACCTGAATTTCCCTTTCCAGAGTAAGCAGCCCAGGGAGGGGGATAGATTTCAAATTTAGTTCCGGAAGGCGGATGGCCACGTCCCCCGCAGGGGGACACTATAGGGGACAGCCCCTTAGCATTTCCCCACTGCCCTAGAGGGGCTAGTATTTTTACTATGGCCACCTGGCCGGAAGGGGACAATCGCATGGGCAGAGCTCGCCTCCCCAGGGACTACGCACTTCTGGGAGGCTGAAAGCTATTTAGGTAGGCAGCTCACCTGGGCAATTCCTCTTTGCCGGACAGCAGCAGAGGAGTTGCGCACATCGCTTCAGGTCGTTCCAGGTCTGGAGTCGCGTCAAAGTTAATTTAAGGTGAGTCATAACCCCTGCCCCACACGCCTCTGGGGATTTGCAGATGGTCACCCGTTCGCATATGGAAGGCCGACAGTCTTGACCTCGGTCCCACGGCCAGCCGGGCACGATGGCAGCGCCTTGCAATGGGGGAAAGGGGCTGCCTTCTCGGGTACTGGCCTTCCCCTCAGCAGTGGGTGCAAGCTAAAAAAACTTTGGGGCTCGCACGGCTTGTCGCCGTGCACCGGACGGCAGAATAAGGCCTCCGGCTGCGCATGGGGGGCGGTTTGCCCGCGCGAGGTGATTTGGGCGGCAGATGCAGGCCTCCGGGAACTATGGGCGAGGGCGCAAGGTCACGGCAGCGGTAGGGAAAACTCAGCACGACGTGGGGGGCCGAGGCAACTGCACCAACCTGTGAATAACTATTAATGCTGGCACTGTCATTGCGGAAGCGACATCTCTTTTCTGCTGAGTTTAGAGTGTTTTGGTTTCCTTTTCTAGTTCACCGAGGCGCCCTTAATTTTACATAATCTTGGTCGTCATGGCAACTCTTACCTGCCCTCAATTAACTCGGCCCAATTTTAAGTAATCGGCCTTGCGGCAATAAGTTAGGATGCCAACACCGCCTGATTCCCCCCCACCCTCCCCCACACACACAATTCCAATGGTGCAAGCAAGTTTTCGGAGGAGAAGCGTTGCGCAACAGGGGTGGGGGGCTCCTTCTTTGGATGCGGCCCACAGGGCGGGTATCCGCTCAGTAAGGCACATGAAGTACCCCGAGTGCATCGACGCTCAGACAGGAGAGAAAATAGAATCAGAAGGAAGTCATCACGTTGCTGGCTATAAAAAGCCGTATGGATGCGGATGCGATAGTAAGATGTTCTACATTTAGTATTGCAGTGCTTGGTAGGAATCCCATCGGTTTATGCTATCCGGCATTAGGGGAGAAAAAAAAAAGAAAATTGCTAGGAGTGTGGCCTTGTGGCAGTTTGTTTTAAGAGGCTTTTCCATATAGTAAATGCCAGCTCTTAGTAGAAAGCGCATCCGTTTACGTTATCAAACATCGATGATGCTCAATTGCAAGAAGGGTGGCTTCGTAGCATATCACTGCGGAGCGATGAGATGAGTGAATGAGGGGAGAGGGGTGAAAAACGTTGTTCCAACCAGTCACAAATCAAGATGCCCCCGATAAACTTGGTGCTGCTTACATGCGTAGTAATAGTTGAATGCGTATTCCAAGGAAAGCACGGTGCACATAACATTTGGTAATTCTCTATGGTGCCAGGAGGCATTAAGGCTACCAGATGGAACTGCTCCACTGTTTCTGTATAAACTAATGCCAACGAATATTGCACGTTGTTTTCCCCGTGTTGTGGACCACTGGATGTGTTGTGTTCACGGCAGGCATTTCATCGCTGTTTTTATTTTTAAGATACATCGGCGAAAAGAGTCAGGTATTTTGACCACCAGACGGCACTGCTCCACTGTTTCTGTATAAAATAATACTTCACAATGAATATTGCACGTTGTTTTCCCGTGTTGTGGACCAATGGATGTGTTGTGTTCACGGCAAGCATTTCATCCCTGTTTTATTTTTAAGATGCATCGGCGCAAAACAGTACCCGCCCCCACCCTCCCAGCCCGTTCGAGGGCTGCAAGGCTTGAAACAACCAGTTTGTGCAGCAGGACTCATAAGGTAAGCGAGGGGGAGCAAGGGTATGCTTGGTGACAGCTTTCTGGGCTGAATTTACGGCGTTGGCGCAGGCTCGGGGAGCCAACTGGGCCATATGGGCTCTGGCTGATCAAGGAGCCACAACTCTCTTGGCAACAGGCAACTCTGGAAGACCACAAGACTCAGACTCAGGAGTGGCTTCCATGAGCTTGGACCCCCCCACCACCCGCAAGAGGGGAAGGATGGCAAGACCCAGCAGTACGCCAAGACAGAGGAAAGCAAGGAAGGAACCGCTAACCCCAACCCCAGCAGTGGTCAGTTTGCCTGAACCCAGCACAGCGAGCCAACAGGTGTCGACACAGCCCCCCCAGATGTCCAGCGCAAGTGACAAGACAAAGCAACTCGGCAGCCAAAAGAAAGCAATGATAAAGGGGCAGTTGGGTAAGATAGTGGACATGATGCAAGGGCTGATCGCCACAGTAAAAATCCTAACGGAGTCCAGCACGCTGGCAGGAAGAAAGAGGGACGACGGGGGTCAAGGCCCAAGCTCTGTTTGGGGACAGGGAGAAGGAACACTGCAAGCCAACCCTGAGAAGGGGGACACCCCCACAAGCACTAACGCAGGCAACACAGAAGGTAGTGGCGCAGGAAGAACTGCGTCAGGCCAGGGAGGGATCACAAGCGTAGAGACCGCACAGGTAGCCTACACACCACCAGCACCCATCCTATCCGGCAGGACATTGCTAGCATGGAGAATACCACTAGCCGCAAAGGAGAGGATTTGGACCGGGAATTTATAGATATCTTCTCATTACTGACGCACAGCAAAGATGGCACTGACACAACCATGTTTACAGGCAAGGAGGAGGTCAGAAAACCTAGGCGCTAGACAACTGGCTTGAAGCATTTTCAATCCTGTCAACCATAATAATGGAAAAGTTTCCTGAGCAGGGCCCAGCGTTATGCAGCTATAACAGGATCATCCAAGACGAAGGCAAGCTGAATGGTGGGACAGGGTGGTTAACATGCGATAGGGATTTCAGGCAGAAAATGGAATATACACACACAATGACATGGGACAGCAAGGATGTTGAGTTATGGATGCAACACATGTGTGCCAGAAATGCAACCACCAGCAGCACCACCAGCAGGGACTGGGGACGTAAAGCTTATACACCAAGGCAGGGATTCAACAAGGGCAACACATACTATAGGAAGGATTTCTCAGCATGGAGGCAGCCCTTTCGAGGGAGCAGGAGGGGGTTTGGGTACAGGGGCCAGCACACGTGGAGACATGGCGACGCAGTATGCAGATTGTACAACAACGGGGCATGCACATGGGGGACAGCATGCAAGTTTAGTCACACATGTGTCAAATGCACTGGCACCCACCCAGCATCAGCGTGCGGGAGACGTGGCCCAGGGCAAGACAAACCTAGGAGTGCAGGGCCCAGCGGCAAGCAGATTTGAGGTCAATCACACACTAGCCCCCTCTCCCATCAAGTTTGACATCTTAGTGGCACTACTGACGGAATACCCCTGGCATGATGCACGAGAATTACTATTTAATGGTTTCAAAGATGGGTTCACGATCCCGTACACGGGCCCACTGGTAGTGCGAATGGCAAAAAATCTGAAATCAGCTAGGGAACTGCCTTTGGTAGTAGACAGTAAATTGGCGAAAGAATGCCAGTTAGGGAGAGTAGCAGGCCCTTTCGAGAACACCCCACTCGCGAACTTGATTATTTCACCACTAGGTGTTGTCCCCAAGAAGGAACAGGGTAAATTCCGCTTAATCCACCATCTGTCTTACCCTAAGGGTTCATCCGTGAACGACTGCATGGCAGAAGGTACATGTTCAGTGACATACGCCTCCTTCGACGATGCAGAAGCACTGGTGCGCCAGGCAGGACCATTTGCTCTGCTAGTAAAGGCGGACATAGAATCCGCATTCAGGTTACCCCAAGAGTGTCCACCTGCTCGGCATGATGTGGCGAGAAAAATTCTACTTTGACAAATGCATGCCCATGGGCTGCTCGGTGTTCTGTTCATACTTTGAAGCATTCAGCTCCTTCCTGGAATGGGCACTCAAAACAAAGGGCCCCCTGGGGAGCGCCATGCACTACCTGGATAACTTCCTACTGGTCGGAAAAGCTGGCACCCACGAGTGCCAGGAGACATTGGCTGCCTTTTAGGAACTCTGCAACGAGTTAGGGGTGCCACTGGCACCCGGAAAAACACAAGGTCCATCCCAGGCCCTCACATTCTTGGGCATAGAGCTGGACACGGAGAAGCCAAAAAGCAAAGGGGGGTTGTGGCTCTTGACCAGCACGGCTGAGCCTGATTCCAACAAAAACGACAGAAATGCCAATACTGGTACGCAAGTCTTACCTTGCAACTGGTGCATTGAAATAAAACAATGCCACCACAAAACCTCTTTTTCCGTTTGACTTAATCAAAATTTATTATAAACTTCACATAAATGAATCACCAACAAAGTACATTCAATTTAAAAGTTTTGAAAACGACCAAGGTCCCCTTACCCACACACATTCTTATGATACATCTTTTCACCCATCCACACTTCTCTTTGCAAACCCTTCATGCACCCCTCTCTGCCAATCACTTCTGTTCAATCATACATACATTGCACTTCCCTCACATACCAGCACACCCATACCCATATTTCAATATAACAAATTTATACAAATACAAGACAAAATCAAATATACACAATGGCCAACCAGACAAAAAATCTCAAAATACAAAGCTTTCAATTTTTTAACATCAATTTGTATACTTGATTGGCCCCACAAAAAAGGTGGGGCCAATCAAGTATACAAATTGATGTTAAAAAATTGAACAGAAGTGATTGGCAGAGAGGGGTGCATGAAGGGTTTGCAAAAGAGAAGTGTGGATGGGTGAAAAGATGTATCATAAGAAAGTGTGTGGGTAAGGGGAGCTTGGTCGTTTTCAAAACTTTTAAATTGAATAGACTTTGTTGGTGATTCATTTATGTGAAGTTTATAATAAATTTTGATTAAGTCAAACGGAAAAAGAGGTTTTGTGGTGGCATTGTTTTATTTCAATGCACCAGTTGCAAGGTAAGACTTGCGTACCAGTATTGGCATTTCTGTCGTTTTTGTTGGACACGGAGAAGGGCATGTGTCATTTGCCACAGGACAAGATATTGACCCTTTGCACGGAGATCAAAAGCATGATGGCTAGGGAGAAGGTTACACTAGGAAACATCCAGAGCTTGTTAGGCAGGCTCAACTTTGCTGCCAGAGTAATCCCAGCAGGTAGACCTTTTGGTCGCAGATTGGCCAGGGCTTCGTCAAAGGCAGTCAAGAAGCATCACTTGGTTCGGCTGAACCAGGGGATCAAGACGGACCTGATCATGTGGGCCACATTCCTCAGAAACTTCAATGGGGCCCTGATATGGCGAGCCCCACGGGCAACCAACCATCAGCCTAGGCTCTTCACGGACGCATCAGGGCGCGAAGGTTTCGGTGCTATACTGGGATCCCACTGGTGCACAGCGGAGTGGCCCAACGTCTGGCACAAGAGGGGCATCACAAAGAGTGTGACAGTCCTAGAGCTCTTCCCCATAGCATTGGCACTCAAACTGTGGCCCATGAAGCTACAAGATAGGGAGATAGTCTTCTGGTCTGACAACATGGCTGTAGTGCATGCAATTAATGCTCAGACAGCAAAATGCCCCATCCTACTAGGCCTGATCAGAAAACTGGTCGAGGCTTGCCTTTACGGCAACGTTGACTTCCGCGCTGCCATGTGCAAGGCATAAAGAACACTGCAGCTGATGCACTTTCTCGTTTCCAGTGGGAGAAGTTCAGACGAGCATGCCCAGAGGCAGATCAAGTGATGACGCCTTTCCAAGAGGACTGGTGGAGACTGGTGCAGTGGACCTCAGACTGATGGCTCTAGGTGAGCAGGCACTAGCCCACAGCACCAGGGAGAGGTACAAGAAATGTTATGCAACCTTCATGTCTGCAACAGTTAGACAAGCTAGTCGAAACCCAGCAGGGATGGAAGCCAGGGTGCAGCAATTTGTGCTATGGGCCACGGACAACAAGAAATCCCATGCCTGGGTAGCCAGGCATGTGGCAGTGATCACTTACCTCACCAAACTTGCAGGCCCCACTAACAATTTCCTGCTGAGGGCAGCTTTAAAAGGTTGGGCGCGGGAAGAGCCCAGGGTAGCTGACAGCAGGCTGCCAATAGAGTTTGGAATGCTATCTAAGATACTGGACGAGCTGGAGGGCATGTGCATCAACGGGTATGAGGAAACAATGTTCAAGGCAGCTTTTGCGCTGGCGTTTTTTGGCGCCCTAAGATGCAGCGAGCTAGTGGCACACTCAAAAGGGGACACAACGATGAAAGCACTGGCAGCACAGGATGTGGAGGTTAGGGAGACACAGCTGCACATCATGGTGAGGAGCTCCAAAACAGATCAGGCAGGCAAAGGCGCAACCATCACCCTGCAGGGCCTAGAGGGGAGCAGGTACTGCCCAGTCGCATTAGTGTGGTGCTACACGCAAGCACGCCCACACACAGCAGGTTTCTTCCTTATACACACGGATGGCACACCACTCACTAGATTCCAGTTCAGCAGAATCCTGGCCCAAGCCCTAAAAAAGGCAGGTTACACCAAGGGAGCATACTCCACACATTCATTTAGGATAGGGGCAGCCACAACAGCATTCAGGGAAGGCCTACCCTGCGACAGAATAAAACGCATTGGTCGTTGGACATCAGACAAATACAAGGTTTACATTCGACCACTGGCAGGAAGGGAGACCCACGGGGGCACACGCCAGTCACCAGGCAAGAAGGGAAACTAGGGCACGTAGCACCCCCCGCAGGAAAGCCACCACACCTGCCAAACGACAAAGGTGGCTGCAAGTGACAATTCGACAATGATGTAATTTGGAATTGGCATGAGTACAATGTAGAGGTAGATTTTTTAATGTGCAGTGACAAATAAACGTTTTAAACAGAAAGTGTGCTAAATGAAATACTGAAGCGCCACGGGGCAAGCTCCAGGGGAGGAGTTAAGAATTAAAACCGCAGGGAACAAGAGCGCAGCACAAAAAGGAAGGGTTATAGGGTCATTACACCCAGCGCGGCGCACTAAGCATTTCTTTTCATTGCATGCAGGTACAAGAGTCTGGGTGATCGGCCACTCCTTCGCTGTTAGGGCAGCAAGATGGACAAGCACAAATGGGTGGAGCAGATCCACTGGTACACAAGTGACATGGATCGGCACCCCGGGTATGAAGTGGGCTATGCTAGAACCCAAAATAAGGCATACCAGGGTGGCAGGTGAAAAAGGGCCAGACATACTGGTGATACACCTGGGGGAAATGACCTTACCACACTGGGCAGGGGCCAGCTGCTGCATGACATGAGGGTGACAATGACTAGATTGTCAGCGGAATTGGCACCCTGCGACATAATATGGTCAGAGATAATACCAAGGGGCGAGTGGCAGGGGGCTCGCTCACACTCAGGGGTAGAAGCCTCAAGGAGAAGGCTGAACGCCGTGATGCAGAAGTTCACGAGGAACTCAGGATTTGGCTTTGTGAAACATGGTCCGCTATGCACAAGGACACCTGCCTACTTTGCGCTCGATGGAGTGCACCTATCAGACCAGGGCAATGAGGTGTTTGTGAGGAACATTTGGTGGGCCCTCAGAGCATTCGGATACGGTGATTGAACACTAGAGCTACACAGGTGTTAGACTCAGGGTCGCGGTAAGCCACCCTGAGCCTTGGAGGGTCTTGCGGGTGATCTTTACGCAAAAAAGGCGAGCAATACCCCATCAGAGGGCGATGGGGCCGCTAACAAAAATTAGATCCTCAAGCCATAGGGGGCCATGAGAAGAACGCAACGGTGACCCCTTCATCCCGTAAGGGACAGTTGGTATCCTGACAGCTGGGGGTTGGCCTTACCTCGCTTCGTGGTGGCACGGGTGCAGCAAACATTTAAAAAAGCATTGGGCCGCAGCTCCAATACGTAAGATACAGCACCGGTTAAAGAATGAGATGGCAACGCAATGCCTGGTGGCTGGAGATTGTTTCAGGAGAGGTCTCAGCGGTTAGTCCAAAACAGCGCTGCACTCTGATGATCACCCGTAAGATAACCCTACCTGTGTATATATATGCATAACAAGAATGCAAATAAACTTGCGAAAGTTTTCCCACAAGAAAAAGGTGTTGGTGTCTTTTTGTTAGTTATAATGCAACTGTATAACTGTGTGTTGTCACTAGAGAGGATCCCTATAATGATATGTGAGATAAAGTGGGCTAAGGGTGGGAATGCTAGGCGGATGGCCACGTCCCCCACAGGGGAACACTAGAGGAGACAGCCACTTAGCATTTCCCCACTGCCCTGGAGGGGCTAGTATTTTTTCTATGGCCACCTGCCCGGAAGGGGACAATCGCACGGGCAGATCTCGCCTCCCCAGGGACTACGCACTTCCGGGAGGCTGAGGGCTATTTAGGTGGGCAGCTCACCTGGGCAATTCCTCTTTGCCAGACAGCAGCAGGAGATTTTTCCACCCACCCACCCACCCAGCAAGGGAGCTTTACAAAACAGCACTCAAGAACTGCTAAACAGCGTCGCAAGCGGAGTTACAGGGTGATCTTTACGCAAAAAAGGAGAGCAATACCCCATCAGAGGGCGATGGGGCCACTAACAAAAATGAGATCCTCAGGCCATAGGGGGCCATGAGAAGAACGCAACGGTGACCCCTTCATCTCGTAAGGGACAGTTGGTATCCTGGAAGCTGGGGGTTGGCCTTATCTCGCTCCGTGGTGGCACGGGTGCAGCAAACATTTAAAAAAGCATTGGGCCACCGCCCCAATACGTAAGATACAGCACCAGTTAAAGAATGAGATGGCAACGCAATGCCCGGTGGCTGGAGATTGTTTCAGGAGGGGTGTCAGCGGTTAGTCCTTAACAGCGCTGCACTCTGATGATCACTCGTAAGATAACCCTACCTGTGTATATATATGCACAACAAGAATGCAAATAAACTTGCGATAGTTTTCCCACAAGAAAAAGGTGTTGGTGTCTTTTTGTTATTTATAATGCAACTGTATAACTGTGTGTTGTCACTAGAGAGGATCCCTATAACAATAAGTGAGATAACAGTGGGCTAGGAGCAGGAATGCTAAAGAGATGGACCCCGTTGGACCTTCAACTGAGCTGAAAGGAAAAGAGGTATGATGAGGGGGTATTTAAGAGTGTCTTTATCTTCTGATGGATCACGGTGTACACTCCGTCCCTAATGGGGCGGCAACAAATTGCATGGGCTAGGTATGAAGAGGAAGAGACAATAATGGATTTGGGAGGTTGGACCTCCGACAAGTTCGGAGGGTGTGGCAGCCCATACAGAAGTGGAGCCAAGCCATGATTTAATTGTGTTCATTGTTTGAGTTTTTAGGTACGGATAAAGGTTTTTAAATTTAGCATTAGAAAAATATGGGAGGTACAGTAACTTGGCCAAGGTGCTGGCAAGCTGGTCGCGTGTTGGTGGTACGGCGGAGAGATGTTAGGCCAAAATGCAAGGTAGGCACTAAGTCTGAGAACAGAAGTAACAGGCTTAGAAATGTTAAGGACACATCGACACGGTTTGGAAAAAAACGTGCTCCCAACCTCCGTGTTACAACCGCGCAGGACGAGAGGTGATTTATAAAAGGGATTGATTGAACATTGGAAGTTTTGGAAGAGTTGTGTATTTAGTATGGTATTTAGGGCATAATTTGTTTGTATGGCAGTGCGGTCAAGGTGTGTGTTGTCCGTTTTGTTGTATTCTCTCAAAAGGCAACTCTTTCACAATTGAAACAGCTCGAGCGTGCCCGCATGCAAACCCCATCGGCTTGCAGATCCTAATATTCCAACTACATTTTGAGTACTACAGAAAATTAGTGATAATCACTGCTCACAATAAGCACCATTTCTCCAGAGTGGATTCTTTGTTGGCTTTGGTGCACACTGCCTATTCTGGGTTCTGTAGGTCGGTATAAGACATTTTCCCATCTATTTATCACCCCCACCCCTCCCCCGCCCCACCGGCCCCGGACAATTTTTAGCAGGTCTATTTCCTGCTAAAATGTGTCTGAGGAAAATGAAGGGTGTGAGTTAGTTACCCCATGTGGTAATTACTAGAGGCACTAATTATCCCACAACTTGAAATCCCAATTTGTGCACAGCCACAAACTAACTGATGATTGCGCACAAATTGCAAATTTATCTCACTACTCAGAACGAAGGCCTGGTGCCTGAATTCAAATGCTTTGGCAAAGGCAGAGTCTGCCAATTTACTGATAATTGAACCTGTAATTTCCAGGTTATACACCATGACGTGTCTAGTATATTGACTGACTACCTGAGTGCTGCACACTTGCAGTCTTCCTAACACCAACGCAATTGTTTGCACTTTTACTTTTGCAGCGACTATTGCAGCTAATGAGGGTGAAATGGTTCTCAGAATTGTGACAATCTCCCCCGACTACACCAGTAGTGCGCATGTCTTTCAAGAGCAAGAAGCCCTCACCGATGAAATTAATAACTGGGTATGAAAAGCTGTCAATGTTATCTATGAAGGAAGTGTAGGATGCTGGTATCGGCATTTATATAGTGCTACGACCCCTGCCGAGGAGTGGAGGCGCTTTGCAGATGGGTAGCAAGTGACTCTGTTAGAGCCCATGATGGGGGATGGGTGGGGGTGTGATCTACATTCCTTTGGCGCACAACACACATTGCGGGGGAGATTTACTAAAATTTTGTGCCGTGTTTGCGTCACAAAAGTGACGAGAATCGGCGCAAAATCTTTTTTCCTGATCAACTTTCCACCGCAAAACTTGATTAGCGCTGGAAATAACGTAAAAGTAATGCGAAGCAGCGCATAGCGCATTACTTTGCGCCATGGTGGCGTGCCAAGGGTGGTGCATGGGCGTTCCCATGCAACCACCCAGGGTTTCTCACCCTAAACCCAATTTACTGAAAACAGTACATTGGGTTTAGCGTGAGAAAACTGCGCCTTTTTAGACCAGGCGCAAGGAAGGAGAAATGCTTTCATTTCTCCTTCCTTTTCTGACTTTGCATGCGTGCTGCACTGTGCAGCACGCATACAAAGTGGGAAAAAATTTCCCTTGTGTGGAGCATAGTATTTTGTACAGGAAGGGTACCCTTCCTGAACAAAACCTATGCTGGACTCATGCACACACCCTAGCGCTGCAGCGCTAAGGTGTGTGCATGGCGCACAGCAGCTGTAATCAGCGCCGGCGCAAGGGAAAGGGGAGGAGATAGCCATATCTTTGAAGAGATGGCGCTCTCCTGCTCCCTCCCTGTCGCGCAACGCAGCGCAGCCTCGCGGGGGGCTGCGCTGCGTTGCGCGACTTTTTCGTAAATCTCCCCCTGCGTGTTTTGCACCAGGAGAGAGAAATGTCACAGTTGTCGTGCTGTAATGTTTTAGCTGTTTCGTATTTTGGCTTGAAGTAAAACAGTTTCTCTGCAATAGGGATAGCAGTTGCTAAAGTTATACTACTAATAACATATGCGCCCCAGGTTTTACATTTTTTTAAATATGTAGAATAGTTGCTGTTTTTCAGTACAAAATTACAAACCGTATCCTACACCATCCAATTAACATCACTTAACCTTTATTAAAAGGCAAACGCACCTGCCAATCTCCTAGTGTTTTGTAGTCATAGTTGAAAGCATTTTCCACTCAATTAACTGCTTGCTAGGTTCAAATGCATATCCAGTTCTGCCCCGACATATGATTAAGTAAAAAGTAAATATCAATTTAACACAATGTACTTGTTCCCACGCTGCCCGAAACAACACGCTTTCAAGACGCACATACTATGCAGCCAGGATAGAAATGTCACCTAGAGTCTGTTCATGCCCCTCCCTCCTCGTACAACAAGTATGAACTGTCAATCAATGCAAAGCAGCCCAGGCCTGCTGTGTAGTGACCTGCTGGTCACTGGTCTAGTGTTTGCTGTGCCAGCCACTCCCCGAGGGCTGGCTTACACCACACCCATCCAACACAGGCGTCATAGGACATGTGATCCTGGCAATAAATGGGGCCAGGCGCACGTGCCCAGGGCCAGTTCCACTAAGCATAATCTAGTGTCTGTGTCCTCTTTATTACTGTATGGGTCTAGGGCCCCACCACTTTACATTGACGAAGAGCGAGTGGACCCACATGTGCAGCCGCCGTGACAGTGGAGAAAGGGGAGAGAGCGTAGCCCATGTTACGGGCACCCCCTGCCAGTGGTGGCAAGCAGCGAATGGTGGCCCAAGGGACATGAGGTGAGCCCCTGGAAGCAGTGGCGGCTGGTGACATTTGAAAGTGGTGAGGCGTAAAAGATCGGTGTGAGTGCCCGGTGGCGAGCGAGCCTAGTGAGTGAGTCCGACTGCAGAAGGAGGGTTCGGGGGGGTCCGCCTCGCCGTTTTTGTAGTCAGTACCTTAGATTATGCAAGATAAGCAAATGGCAACACCTTGGGGTACAAAGGCACAATGTAAAGGCGCAACATTTCACATCTCGCCAGTGGGTGCCACACAACAGCCCTTTCAGTACCTCATCCCCTCTGAAGAATGCTCCCCTAGATCCCTTTAAATACCAATGTGTTCTGTGGTTTAAAAACACGGGGCCTCCACCCCCCACGAAATCTGAACAAAATAGTTGAACATATGGTGAGTTTTAGTACCTAACATGTAGATCTTATCACATTCGAATAGCAAAGCACTACTGTGCAGCAAAAGATGTATTTGGCCCTTGTCTTGAAATATAACAAGTTGTGTGTTTTTTAAGAAACAGCAGTCTAAGCAGCACTTTACCCCAAATTCATGTCAGATGTTAGCCTGGGTTCGCTTACCACGAACCGTGCGCTATGTCTGTCAGCCTTCGATCCCTCTTACGGTAACAACTGGACCTGCAAAGAGCGCTCTCGGAGCAGCCCAGAGCCAGGAGCAGGCAAACTCCACTAAATTCATGTATTCAATTTGCAGGCATCCTAGTGGGTTTTAGTAAAGCTCTCTCTGCCTGCAAATTATTGCATGAATAATTCTGTTTTTTCAAATACAATCAAACAACAAAATGTACTTGTCATAGTCGAATAAAGAGTGACCAAAATAGGACATTAATGTTAATGTATATATGCATCTCACAGGTGGTATAGGATACCTGTGATTTTATTTGATAAAGGAATACACAAATACAAATACTACATAGTAGACATGATAATGTATTCGCCTTTATTTGCCAATGTACATCTGACTTTCTGTCTTATAAAAATGGTATTCATCTTTGTTTTGTAAGCCATGAGTGATGAGCCGTATGTCACCAACCACACACACCTCACTCCCAGATGGAGAGTGTTCCATCATTCACCAGTTTGCCAGAGTCCCCTGGATAGCGCCTACCTTCACTTCCCCTGGATAGCGCCTACCTTCACTTCCCCTGGATAGCGCTTACCTTCACTTCCCCTGGATAGCGCCTACCTTCACTTCCCCTGGATAGCGCCTACCTTCCCTTCCGCTGCCAGGACCCGCGTCGCCATCACTGCTGCTTCTTCCTGGCCGCAGCTTCCAGTAATACTGCGGTGCTATGTGGTATCCTGAGGAGGCGCTGTAAGTCTCGTACCTGGGGACCGATCCTTGGCCCGACCATGGCAGACCTGCTGGTTACCACCCTGGTGATGCCCATGAATGCCACCTGGAATGTCACAGCTTCTCAAGCTCCTCGCAGTGTGTGCCGCAGACCTAGTGCTGGTCGTAGGCAGCTGGGACCGGCACTACGTCACCGTATACCCACTCCCCACATCTCGGCCTGCGACACCTGTCACGGTGGTTAGAAAGGGCACGCCCCCTCTGCTTCTAAGCATTATATGACAAACACATATTGTTATTTTTATTCTGCACCAGAAATCTCGGCCTGCTGCTGCCAGTGAAAGAGCCGTGAAAAGCACCAGCCTATCTGGAAAGCAGATTTCATCACGCCTCTAAGTTGGCTGCCCTGGTGAAAATGTTGGTGAAAATGTTATTTCATCGCCTTAAATTACAGAAAGTTATTTTGTCATTCGGGCAAGGAAGAATCAAATGGCAGTGCAGGGCCCGGGCTCCCTGCCCACACATCTGAGTGCCCCAAAGAGAGCTGACTGCAGCCTGCTGGGATATAGGGGGCTACCGAGGCGCGGGCAGGGGCTCCCCAAACGTAAGCAGAACATGACTGGTTTGGAAACAGCCCTCAGTGTGTGTTACATGTTTACCAGAACTGTCTACAGACATCACACCTGTGGAAATCAAGTGCTAAAACTCTGGATGATCACTGAAACAGAAAATGCACCAGTGTCCCTTCTCCCAGACCTCTTTAAGCTGAATGTGCACTCTGCGCTGTTTGAGGAACGGTCCTGTGCCCTCACACTTTGTGCCCTCACACTTCGTGCCCTCAGCCCCTCACACTTCGTGCCCTCACACTTCGTGCCCTCACACTTGGTACCCTGCGGTCCTGACCCGCCCTACAGCCACTGGTCTCGACTGTCTGAGACCAGTAGCAGAGTTGAAGTCTGTTCAACAGCGAGTACTACTACGTCGTCCTTCACTGCGAGGAAGCCTGATGTCACAGACTGTGTGTTGTTACGGCCCAACCTTTTGTGTCGTGTGTTGTCTCTTGTCACAAACCGCTGCCACACTCACCCATTTCTGGTGCTTTGTAGCCATTAACTTAGAGTTCTCACGTGTCTCACACAAACAGAGTGCGCTCTTTGTTCCCATATATCAAGTGCTATCCCCTCCGCTGGTAATGACATCCATAGGGCCCTCTCATGGTAAAGGCACATACTAGCGTTCTCACATGTAAACACATCTGTTTTCCATTCCAGGCTCCTTTCAATTACCTCAGCCACATGTCAAATGTCACCATGAAAATGAACCGTTTTGCACAATGTGTACTGAACTCCTCAGTACCTTAGCAAAAGATACATCCGGCGATGCACAATACTCCCTCAGCAGCAAAACACTAAGAGCTGGTCCCAGTGCTTTATACATCACACCTCTACCAACAGATGAGGGCACTTAACACTGCCACACCGATGTCAACGCACCTTCTAACCCAACAGAGACATGAACCATAACATAGCATTCAGTTATTCCCAGATGCGCCCCCAATAGTGCCATCCTCGAGATCGAGGTCTATTCAGAGGGCCGCGTTTACAGTGTGTGTGTGTGAGAGAGAGAGAGAGAATGTGTGTGGCTGCACCAGGCACACACACTGCTAGACTGGTTTGTAGGGCAATCTGGCAGCAGGGAGTAATGCAGAGTTACAGTATGTGTGTGTGTGTCTCGTTACATGATAAACATCTTGCAGTCGTTGAAGGCTGTGCCTACATGTGCTTTTCGCACATCATACACGCAGTGCCCGATTTACAAGTTATGTTCTGGTGTCTGGCTGTATCATGCATATGACCATATGATACTCAAATTGCAGTGTGTATTATGTGTGCGTCTAAAATCCACACAAGATAAAATAGTGCCGTTTTTACAGTGCACCTATCTTGTTACCCTGCACAGGCAACAGCTAGTAACATCTTTGCTGCCTGTGTCTGTTCTGTACTAAGCATCTCTTAACATAGTGCGCTTTTACAGATGTATTATTGTGTCTGCACTAAACACGATACAAACAGTGCAGTGCTTATGCGTATGTCTGGGACTCTAAGCATGACACATAGTGCAGTGTGACTCCTTCTCCGACTGCACTAAAGGAAAGCTACAGATGAGGAGGAACGTGATCTCACTGATCTCACTGGCGTAGACTCGGTAGGGAACCGTGGCCACTTACTGCTGCCTGTTCGTTCCACGCAATGTATGTATGGCGTGCAGGCTGTCGTGGAAAGATAACTCAATGGGTCGATGCTCGAGCTGCAGAGACCCTAGATGCCCGACCCCCAAATCTTACTGTCCCGGCCCCCATCCCGCCGACACTGCTCACCGCTCCTCCCGTGGTAGAGCCCCCATACACTCCCACGCATCTGAGGGTGCTATGGTGTGCCTCCCCCAACCACCGGCATCACCCTAATATCGCGCCACTGTCAGAAATGGCACCCAATTCATAACTTGCTGTTATACCCCCAAAGTGCCTGGCGCCGCCAAACCCTGACCCCCAGATGTGCTCCAACCGACCCCCTCCCTTCTCATCCGTAAGCCCCCTCCTGCGCAGCCCGGGTACCGGCCTCAAACTTGTAACTAGCCCCTTACCTACCGCTCCCCCCTCCAGTCGCGGCTCGCGGGGGGGGGGGTATGATATCGCGTGGGGATGGGGGCCGGGGGGGGAGGGAGGGGGGAGTTTTAAAATAAATAAAAAAATCCTACCTGAGCAGGTCCGTGCCACCTCGGGTCCGTTGGCGCCTACAGAACGGAACAGCAGCATCACTGCTGGCAAGTGGGTGGCAACCCCTCTCAGCCAATCCTGGCGCTGCCAGCAGCGCCAGGATTGACTTAGGGCACGGTTACTCTCCGCCCGCCTGCCCATTAGGAGACCGAGGTTTGAGCCTTTGCTCAACACTCGCTCTTCTAATGGGCATGCGCCAGCCTGTGCAGACACTAGTGCGCATGACGGGCACGGCGGAAAAATTCGCCGACCTTCCCCAGTCATGCGCACTTGTCGTGCTGCCTGCTGCTCCTGGTCTGACAATCATGTCAGTCAACATGACGTTGGACCGCCCACCCCCTTCAGACTCTGAAGGGGGTGGGCGGTCCGACGTCATGCTGACTGACATGATTATCAGTTCTCCTCGGCGTCTCTGAACTTAAGTAAACTGAGAGTTTACTTAAGTTCAGAGACGCCGAGGAGCTGCGGGCGGCTTGTCGGGCAACGCCCCAGCGCCCTAATGGACGCACCGCCCCTGGGATGCTGTGCTGTTGACCTCACGTGCCCGTCCCAAGAATTCTACCAGCCTGTGCCTCTTCCCACGACGAAGGTGAGTCCATTTGTGGACTCTTCTCTGCCTATGCTCTTCACCTTGTGGGGTCACTCCATCCCAGTACTGGGACAGCAACTGGGAAGGTAAAGCCGGCCTTCATGCTCAGTTGACTGCAGCAGCAGGGATGTTTCCCAGTTGGTGTTTGCTTCAAGCTGCAGCACTGATGCTTCAACTGTCCCTTTAAAAACAAATTATTTTCCTTCACAGCAGGCCGCGGTGCATCCCGCGACCTGTTGATGGTACTGCCACCGCTCCAGACACTATACCACAACCTCCGCACAGAGCGTCAGCACCTCAATACCCACACCGCGCAGTGCTCTTCAGGTAGGTGGGCGCGTGGTGTACTGTTCACTTGTTGGGTGTCTTTGCTCTTACCCAGTCTGGCCTCGAGAACTGGCAGCATTTTCTTGGCCGGTAACAAACATCAGGCTGTCTCTGGTGGCGGATCGCGCTACGCCGGCGGGCAGCTTTCACCTTCAGGGGGTCTGTCACATTAACGCATCTTGTAGAGCCTCCTCACACTCACTCGCACTGCGGGCGTTGCACCCCTCATGGGTGCAGCCGGTCCTGGTGCTCAGAACGGCCATGCCTCTCTCTCTGCCCTCTTCACTTGGGGGAAAAGCCAACAGGCAGCGCAGGGTTGAGAATGCCGACATAGGCTCCCCTCACGCTGGACAGGCTCGATCATTTCTTCCTGCAGGAGATGTCCCACATGCCTGACAAGGCTCATTGAGCAGCATGAGAAAGCTGAAACAGCACACAGTTCAAGTGGCAAGCCTGACCGGAGCCGTACTAGTGCTGCAGAGATGGTCAGCACGGCCCGTACATGGGGTATGACTGCTGTGGCCTGGGAAAGAAAGCGGAGCTGCGGCATAGCCCCTCCCTCCCCTGAGAAAAGGTGCATCGACCCGCCCTTACTCACCGAGTCGTGGTGAGTGGACAGCCGGTGGAGGAGGAGCTCGGATCGGTCAGCATCGCCGCAAGGTGGCGGGCCTAATGAAATGAGGCAGCTCCCGGCCAAAAATGGGAACGAACAGTCCCTGCCTTGTCAGGCATGTGGGACATCTCCTGCAGGAAGAAATGATCGAGCCTGTCCAGCGTGAGGGGAGCCTATGTCGGCATTCTCAACCCTGCGCTGCCTGTTGGCTTTTCCCCCAAGTGAAGAGGGCAGAGAGAGAGGCATGGCCGTTCTGAGCACCAGGACCGGCTGCACCCATGAGGGGTGCAACGCCCGCAGTGCGAGTGAGTGTGAGGAGGCTCTACAAGATGCGTTAATGTGACAGACCCCCTGAAGGTGAAAGCTGCCCGCCGGCGTAGCGCGATCCGCCACCAGAGACAGCCTGATGTTTGTTACCGGCCAAGAAAATGCTGCCAGTTCTCGAGGCCAGACTGGGTAAGAGCAAAGACACCCAACAAGTGAACAGTACACCACGCGCCCACCTACCTGAAGAGCACTGCGCGGTGTGGGTATTGAGGTGCTGACGCTCTGTGCGGAGGTTGTGGCCTAGAGTGTGGAGCGGTGGTAGTACCATCAACAGGTCGCGGGATGCACCGCGGCCTGCTGTGAAGGAAAATAATTTGTTTTTAAAGGGACAGTTGAAGCATCAGTGCTGCAGCTTGAAGCAAACACCAACTGGGAAACAACCCTGCTGCTGCAGTCAACTGAGCATGAAGGCCGGCTTTACCTTCCCAGTTGCTGTCCCAGTACTGGGATGGAGTGACCCCACAAGGTGAAGAGCATAGGCAGAGAAGAGTCCACAAATGGACTCACCTTCGTCGTGGGAAGAGGCACAGGCTGGTAGAATTCTTGGGACGGGCACGTGAGGTCAAGAGCACAGCATCCAGCTAGGAGGGAGTCCAGATGAGGAAGCCCAGCCACCTTCAAGTCTGAGTTGACGTTTGGATGAGGCCGGCAGCATCAGGAAAGCTCCCGGCCGATGAACAGTGCTGCAGTGCCACCTAGTGGCCATGGGTGGTTATTGTACCTGTTCAATATGAACCCATTGCAAAGGAAATGCGCCCAGAGGGAGACGTGGCCCTGAGCAGCAGTGGCATCAGAACCAAGGGGGGTGGGGGGGGGGGGGGAAATGCCTGGCAAGGAGACTAGGCGAGAGTGAGCCATATGCCGCCCCATGTTAGAAGAGTCTGTGCATGGAACCTTGAGCCCTAGCAGTGTCTGGCAAAGAGGACAGCCAGGCAGTTTGAACAAAGAAGTTCTGTAAATTCCCACAAACACAGCCATAGACTGGTTGCCCTGGAGAAGGCGGGACGAGTGTTGACTGGAGCAAAGAGGCCCCAGACTAGCAAAAGCCTTCAGGAGAAGAAGGTAACACTACAAGGTGCGCGATGCGCACCCCCTGCGGTTGTATACCATCACCGTATCCAAGAGGAGAGCGCTGACTGTGCCCTCAGTGGCGAAAGGACGCCACCGCAAGAGGAGGAACCAGGTGCGCAAGGCACCAGAAGTAGGAATACCCTCAAGTGACGGACAAAGGGCTCATAGTCGGAAGTGCGCCGAAGACAGACACAGAGAGGATGATTGTCCGGGCCGGAGCCTGAGAGTGAGCGCCCTACGTGGAAGAGGGCCGAGGTGGTCACAAGGGGTGACAGATACTGCGAAGTCAGCCTGAGTGGAGGCTGCAAAGTGAGTGCCACGTCAGCGTGGTATTGAGGAGCCCGAAGCGCTTCAAGAGAAGAGACCTGCGAGAGGTTGAAAAGACCTACGGGAGGTCTGAGAAGATGACCGTTGAGAGGTCAGAGAAGGTGACCTACGAGAGGTCAGAGAAGAAGACCTGCTAGAGGTCAGCGAATATGACCTGCGAGAGGCCAGCAAAGATGACCTGTGAGATGGCAGAGAAGATGACCTGCAAGAGGTCAGAGGAGATGACCTGCGAGAGGTCAGACAAGAGGACCGAGGGGAGGTCAGAGAAGGTGACCAGCGAGAGGTCAGAGAAGGTGATCTGCGAGAGGTCAGCGAAGATGACCTGCAACAGGTCTGACAATACATGAAGTCAAAGTATGAAGACCTAGGAGAGGTCGTGAAAGGAAGAAGGTCACGACGAGAGGCCTGGTCACCGGATGAGGAGAAGGCATTGTCCTAGGGGTAAGACGTGGCCAGGGAGACCCATGTGAAGTGCATGTCACATGGAGAGGCCTGGTTAGAGAAGACGAGTAAGACAAGATGGGACCACACCGCGTCACGAAGTGAAAGAACCAGGAAAAGGAAGTCGCGTGGCATGAGGCCACCGCCGAAGTAGTCCAAAGAACGAAGAAAAACGAAAGAGAGAATAGAGGAATGTGTGATTAGACATCTGGCACACCACAAGATACAGAAGACGACTGAGTGCAAGAACATCGGGATTGAAGCACATTACCTAGGTAACATCAGTGGCATCATGAGAGGCTAGCTGTTCAGAAGTCTTCGGTAACACCAAGCAAACCTGGCGACTGCCGATGTGAGCAAGCTGGACCATTTGTAATGTTCACCTTTGGGGTCGCACGGGAGATTGAATTGTGGTCCTGCTCGGAAGTCCTGAGTGACCTCGGATGTGAGGTCTAGAAGAGGATCCGACCATGCCACACCAAACCGTGGCGATCCAGGGGCAAGGGCCTCAGGAATTACCGTGAGAGCAGGATCCCGACACGAGAGATGAGTCTACAGCAGCTCTCCCGCAGGTCCCAGGAAGACGAAGATCCTGTGTAGTAAGCTGGTTCTTCTAAAGGACATCCTATCAATGCCAGTGCAAAAGAGTATGGATGACAGGAGTAATCCTATCAGGAAACAACTACTCTCCAGGTGGAGCGAGGGACTTGAAGGTGGGACTCGTAGCTCTTCCTCCACAAACCTAGAGGGTGGCGTTGGAGTGACACAGTGAAGTGCACCCAGTCCAGTGGAAGCCAGGTGAAGAGGGCCTCCAGGACATCCTGTGATAGGGGAACACCCAGGAGAGGGGCATCCTGGTGAGAGAAGGATGTTTGTAACTACTCCACCATTCTGCAGCTAGAAGCACTGCTGCCTCTGCGAAGATGCAACAACCAGGACGCATTTGTGAAAACATAACATCTGCTAGATTCACTATCACTCCACCTGCACCATCACAGTTTACTGTGTATATAGAGACCTTGGCTGTCAACTTCCACACCTTGAGTCCAGGGAGGATCGGATCAGCAGTGCGCATCTGAACTGTGCCAAGCAGAACTGGTGATCCTAGCTGCAGTTGTACCATCGTCTTGTTCTGCAGGCAGCTGAATAGACTCAGTGGAAGTTTTTCTGTTATTGTTTTATTCTCTCCCACATGTTGGACTTGTTGTTCCAGTTTGAATAAAGTTTGGGAGGGATGTAGTGACCTGCTGGTCACTGGTCTAGTGTTTGCTGTGCCAGCCACTCCCCGAGGGCTGGCTTACACCCCACCCCACACCCATCCAACACAGGCGTCACAGGACATGTAATCCTGGCAATAAAAGGGGCCGGCTGCATGTGCCTAGGGCCAGTTCCACTGAGCATAATCTAATGTCCGTGTCATCTTTATTACTGTATGGGGGCCTAGGGCCCCACCACTTTACATGCTGCACGCTCATTCTTTCTCCGTTACTGAGCTCTCAGGCTGCCAATCGAATGTATCTCTTTCTGGTTCCGCTATGCCCCCTCTTTTACCCTGTTATTCATCCATCTTGCTGCTTGTTAAATGTATCTCTTTCAGGCTCTGCTGCACACCCTCCTGTACCCCGTTATTGTGCCCTCAAGCTGCCAATCAAAGGAATCTCTTTCTGTGTCTGCTGTGCGCCCTCTTTTACCCTGGTGCTCATATCTCACGCAGCTGATCAAATGTATGTATCCCTTTCAAGGTATGTTACACACCCTCCCATGCCCCGGTAAAAAATCCTAGTAACGTTAATTCAAGATATATTTCCAGACATTCAACATGCACTCATTTACCCCCTTGTTGAGCCATCATACTGCCGATCGAATGCACCTCTTTCCAGGTCTGCTGCGCATCTTCTCCTTGCCGTGTTTTTACAAACAAGGGCGCCTGAGCCAATGGTCAAAATGGCTGCCATTCAAAGAATCCTTCATTTTTATAATATTTTAATAGTTTGCTTCCGGACCCTGTTAGAGCAGCATTAAGGCAACTGATTTGGATACATACGCGTCTGCTGAGTGCAAAAATATTAAGTAATGGACACTCTCTTGCAAAATGTATAGAAGGAATTGTTGCAGCTCCCCCCTCTCCATCATGGGGATGGTCTACTGGTTGATTGATTCCCGCTGGTGAAGGACGATGACATCTCACAGAAAAAGTAGGTGGTCTGGCATCTTTGGAAGGCTGGGTGTGATCCTGAGGGCAGCACCTCCTGAAATAAATAGTAGGAACGCTAGGTGCACTGGAGACATCTAGATCCCTCAAGCGTTGATTGCTGTGGTCCTCCCTACAGCAATATCGAAGATGCAAATGGGGCCAAAAAGGGAATCAACTGAGCTGGGGATGTAAATAATGGGACGTGACATAAATGTGGAGCTAAATTAGATGCTTAATTTAGGCACAGTGGCTGATTAATAAATGCACATCATAACAGCGATTTATCACTATATATACTTCTTATAGGGAAATAAGAACTGTAGAGAAGCAGCTTATAAGGACAAGCCAAACAGACAAGCCAAAGAGAGAGAGTGCCACTGCTTGGTGTAAAGAGACATACTCATTACTCGTTGCCACATCAGTCACCCTTACCCTTCCTTGCTCCACCAATGCGTGCACGTTGAAGTATAGGCGCTGGCATCTAGTGCAGAGGTGTGCCACAGAATAGAAAACAAGGGGTTCACAGAGGGCAAGACAGCGTTCACTCTGGTTTGCAATGCTTTATCCTTCTAACAGAGTTGGAATGGCCCATAGAGCAATCTGGCAGTGCCAGAAGAGCTGGTCTGACAGGCCAGTGTATGGACCAGTTTTTTGTCTGTTTGTGGGATTATGTTAGTCTGTTTCACCAGTTTTTACTGTTGATTTTGCTGGCATTACCGCAAAAATTTACATTTGCAAATGTGGGTCACTTTTTTAGCTGTCCGATTCGCTAAGGGGGCCACTTTTACTTTGGTGACCAGGCCCATTTCCTGTCCCAGTCCGAAACTGGCTTCTAAGCTACAGAATTTGTCCAATGAAAAAGACAATTTTTCCTCCTCTCTGGGTGAGGCGATGAAGTATGAAATGTTAAGCTGTCAGCCTAGGAGAGTGACACCATCGAATGTGCAGACTGAGTGCCATAAAAGACAAACTGAGAAGGTCAGAGAGGAAGACAAGATAGATGACTCCTGTAGGAAATGTATAGTTTTGTCATGTTTTCCCTCATTTTATTTTTATTTTTGGATTCTCCAACACTGGTATTTTTGACCCCTGACATGCTTCCTTCCCCAAATATGAAAAAGGGTTTTTTATAATTAAATTGACGTTTGGTCTTTGTGAATCAGTTTTAATATGTTCCATACAAAAGTCACCCTCTAAATGTAAGCCTGCAATGACGTTTACTTCCTTATGTTTCAAAACAATTAGTGGAAAAGCCAATATGTCTCCCCTATGCAAAAGCTATTAGCTTTGGCAAAGTGTTTTAACCATGTTGTATACCAGCGTGGCTAAAAGTTAGTGGCGTAGAGGAAAAGTGGTGTGAAGTGTCGTAGAGTACCCAGGCGACACCAGGAACTCGGTTACGCCGCCAATATGGCGGTTGTGCCGGTCCCCGGTCAAATTTCCCAGCGAGGTGGGGGAGGCGGGTCCCGCGCTGATGACGCGCGGGGGTCCCGCCCTCCCCGCCCTCACCCATTGGCTAAGAGGTGATTGCCTCCGGGGCAAACGCGACGCGAACGGTCCCGGATCTCGCCGGGACCAGTTCTAGCCAGCTCGGGGGTTCGGACCCCTGTAAGAGCCTCAGCAGAGCGGCGGGAGAGCCTCTTTCTCCGAGATCACCGCCCGCCCGACCAGCTCACATAGGTCTCCAGAGAGCCTCCTTTTGGGAATTTCTTTTCCCCACCCACCATCCCCTGAGGTAGCAAGGTTTAGAGAAAGTTAAGTCGGGCTTGTTAAATTGTTGCTTGTCAGGTCTCAAATAAAAGGTTCAAAGAATGTTTAAAATGCTTCTATTACAGGAAATATCAATTTTGTCGTGTTTATGTCTCTGAGTATCCTTGGTCTGCGGTAAGGTCATGATTGCTAGAAAATATTTACTTCTCTTAGTAGGCATCCCATTGTTTAACGGGGACGCCTGGGGGGGGACAGTGGTCCCTCATCACACTCCAGGGGGCATTTATGGCCGGTAAACTGAAGGGCACGGGGGTAGGAAGTCCCGCTTCCGGTAGGCCGCTTGGGCCAACCCCTGCGCAGGCGCATTGGGCGCCAACCTGGCACAACATCAGCCCCTGGGAGGTACGATGGAAGGGCGTGGGGGGCACCCACATAATCTGGTGGGCACATGGGCCTCCTGCGCAAGGTCACTCCGGTAAAGGGGGACCTGGTAACTAGTTGGGAACAGTCATGACCTTGCACGTAGGCTCATCCAGGATACGCAGAAAACAAAAATGTACATATTCCAGTTTTAGGTTAGGTATGGCTTTGTATTAGACTCTTGTTACGGTTAGCCATTCCAAAAATGTATCAAATTCTGTATTGCGAAATTTAATTGGATATGTTTGGGTTTTCTGCGTATATGTTAAAATTCAGTTTTGATTATGAGTTATCAATAATGTGTTTTTTATTCATTTGTAATAAATACGGCCGGGGTTATCGACCCCTAATCCAAAGAAATGGTGTTAGATATGATTATTGATGCTTCCTGGGGGAGGGAACAGTGCTTTACTGGCCATGTCCAGGGAGGGGACTCGGCAATACCAGGCCATATGGAATGGCGAAGAGTGGAGTAGACTGTCATAGAGTGGAGTGGCATAGAGTGTCGTGTATTGGAGTGACATAGAGTGGAGTCGCATAGAGGGGCCTACAATGAAGTGGCATTGACTAGAATGGACTGGCATAGCGTGCAGTAGCATAGAGTACGGGGGAACAGATTTCAGCGGCGTACAATGCAGCGCTGTTAGAGTGCAGCGGCATTAAGTGCAAGTGCAAAGTGGAGTAGAGTAGAGTGGCATACAGTGCAGTGGCGTAGTGTGCAGTGGTGCAGAGTAGAGTGGCGTGGTGCAGAGTAGAGTGGTGTAGAGTGGGGCAGAGTATTGTGCCATAGAGTGCAGTGGCATAGAGTGTAGTGCTGCAGAGTGCAGTGGTGTAGAGTGGAGTGATGCAGAGTAGTGTGGTGTAGAGTGCAGTGCCGTAGAGTGCAGTGGCGTAGAGTGTATTGGCATAGAATGCAGTAGTGCAGAGTAGAGTGGCATAGAGTGGTTTGTTGCAGAGTAGAGTGGCGTAGAGTGCAGAGGTGTAGAGTGGCATAGAGTGCATTGGTGTAGAGTGCAGTGGCATAGAGTAGAGTGGTATTAAGTAGAGTGGCATAGAGTGCAGTGGCGTAGAGTAGAGTGGTGCAGAGTAGAGTGCAATGGTGCAGAGTGATGTACTGTGGCATGGAGTGGTGCCCAGTAGAGTAGAGAGGATTGGTGTAGAGGCAGTGGCATAACAAAACTTGAGGGGGGCCCCCCTGCAAAGTACGTGGAGGGGCCCCTCTGGACTCCCTCAGGAGCCCTTAGGCCAGGGTACAGTGCTGAGGGGGCCCCCTGGAGCTCGCCCCCCCACACTTCAGGGGTTGCGGGCCTTTGTTACGCAGCTGTGTAGAGTGCATTGGCGTATAGTGTTACAGAGTATAGTGGCATAGAGTGCAGTAGTGTAGAGTGTAGTGGCATAGAATTTAGTGGCTTGCAATGCAGGATCATAGAATTCAGTGGCGTAGAGTGGTGCATAGTAGAGTGCAGTAGCGTAGAGGGCAGTGGTGGAAAGTAGAGTGGTGCAGAGTAGAGTGGCATAAAGTGCAGTGGCATAGAATGCACTTTTTTAGCTGTCTGATTCGCTAAGGGCGGCACTTTTACTTTGGTGCCCAGGCCTATTTTCTGTCCCAGTCCAACCCCATCTTCTAAGCTACAGAATTTATACAATGAAAAATAAAAAAATTCCATATCTCTGGGTGGGGTCGATGGAGTATGAAATGTTAAGCTGTCAGCCTAGGAAAGTGTCACCATCGAATGTACAGACTGATTGCCATTAAAGAGGAACTGAGAAGGTCAGAGAGGAAGACAAGAGAGATGACTTTTGTAGGAAATGTATAGTTTTGTCATGTTTTCCCTCATTTTATTTTTGGATTCTCCATAACTGGTATATTTGACCCCTGACATGCTTCCTTCCCCAAACATGAAAAAAGCGTTTTTATAATTAAATTGAAATTTGGTCTTAGTGAATCAGTTTTAATGTGTTCCATGCAAAAGTCAACCTCTAAATGTAAGCCTGTAAAGACGTTTACTCCATTACATTTTGAAACAAGCTTTAGCCAAGCCAAAAGGTGTTGCCTATGCAAGAGCTATTGGCTTTGGCAATGTGTTTTAGCCATGTTGTACACCAGTCTGGTTGCTGTCCAGCATGGGTAAAAGTTATTGGTGTAGAGGACAGTGGTGTGGAGTGCTGTAGAGTGGAATGGCGAAGAGTGGAGTAGAATGTCATAGAGTGGAGTGGCACAGAGTGTCATATATTGAAGTGGCGTACAGTGGAGTGGCAAAGAGTAGAGTGGACTGGTGTAGATTGCATTGGCATAGTGGCACAGAGTATTGTGGCGTAGAGTGCAGTGGCATAGAGTGCAGGGGCATAGAATTCAGTGGTGCGCAATACAGCATCTTAGAATGCAGTGGCATAGATTAGTGCGTTGCATAGTAGATTGCAATGGCATAGAGTTCAGTGGTGCAGAGAGGAGTAGAGTAGACATCGAGTACAATGGCATAGAGTGCAGTGGTGCACAGTGTAGGAGAGTGACATAGAGTAGAGTGGCGTAGAGTGAAGTGGTGCAGAGTACAGTAGAGTGGCATAGAGTGGTGCAAAGTACAGTGGAATAGAAAGGTGCAGAGCAGAGTATAGTGCCATAGAGTGCAATGGCATGGAGTGCAGTGGGGAAGAGTGGAGTGTTGCAGAGTGCAATGACGTAGAGTGGTGATGCAGAGTAGGGTGGCATAGAGTGCATTGGCATAGAATTCAGTAGTGCAGATTAGAGTGGCATAGAGTGAAGTGTTGCAGAGAAGAATGGCATAGAGTGCAGCGGTATAGAGTGGCAGAGAGTGGACTGGTGTAGAGTGCAGTAGTGCAGAGTAGAGTGGTGTTGAGTAGCTTGGCATAGAGTGCAGTGGTGAGTACAGTGGTGCTGAGTAGAGAGCAGTGGCATAGAGTAGAGTGGTGCAGACTAGAGTAGAGTACATTGGCATAGAGTAGTGTACAGTGGTGTGGAGTGGCATAGAATACTGTGGACTGGTGTAGATTGCTTTGGCATAGGGTGTTGCAGAGTATACTGGTGTACAGTGTAGTGCTGAAGAGTGCAGCAACATAGAATTCAATGGCGTGCAATGCAGTGTCGTACAATGAAGTGGCGTAGATTAGAGTGGTGTATAGTAGAGTGCAGTGCCATAGAGTGCAGTGACAAGTTATGCACAGTCGTCTAATGTGTAAATCTGAAAAGGATAATGTTTTTCTACTAAGAACCAAAAAAAGCTAACAAGGTCCTTGAAAACATATTTTGTGCAGGCAATTTTTAGACGTGACTGGACAGCGCAGCCACCATCAGACATTATGTGATTAACTGGAAAAAAAAAGTCTGTAAGAAGCATTGCCAGGAGAGGGGCTTTGGCTCCGCTCACATGTTGGTAGCCAGGAGCACATGTTTAAATTGGGCACAAGGTGAGTGTTCCAACAAAAAAGTGCTTGACATCCATGCAGCTGTAATCGGTTTGTTTATTTATCCTGCTGCCTGAACATTCAGGGGTGCACACATCACATTGTAATAATATTAAAGTATCTTAGAAAACTAGGGGCCAGATGTATCAATATTGGGAAAAGCAATTGTCCTAACTGCGATTTTCTGCAAATCGCGATTACGAAATCGCTATTCCTAATGTATGAAACTCATAGTTTCATTTAGCGATTCCTAGTGAGTCGCAAATTGACCTACCTCATGAATATTAATGAGGTAGGTCGCAATTTGCAATCCATTAGCAATCACTGAAATCACATGGATGGTGGCCTACTGGGGTCAGCAGACCACCATGTCTGTGATTGTTTTTAAATATAGCAATCATTTTTTTTTAAATGCAGCTTGTTTTCCTCAAAGGAAAACGGGATGCGTTTAAGAAAGAAAAATAAAAAGTTTTCTTTTCATTTTTAAGAGTAGGCAGTAATCCGTGGGATCACTCTCTGCTCTTAAAAAACATTTTGGGAACATTCACCAAGGGGAAAGGGTTCCTTGGGGACCCCTTTCCATTTGCGAATGGGCTACCCACTACTTGAAGTAGGTGGTAAAATGCGAATATTTAATGACCGCATTTTGGTCACTAAACATTCTTAAATACCACTGCAATTCGGTATTAGGAAGGGACGCCCTTTTTTTTTTTTGGGGGAGTTTTATATAGCGTGAACTAGACCAGAAGGTATCAGAGCACTTTACATGAGCACCAGTTGCGTTACAGACAGACGCATTCTTTTTTTGTTTTGTTGAGATTGAGTGATTTGCCCAAAATCACAGGATCTTGACCGTCCTGCAGAGACTCGAACCTGGTTCCCCAGCTTCGAGGTTGACCGCCCTAGCCGTTAGGCCACATTGCCCTTGGCACACCCCTGCCTAATACCAAATCGGTATGTGTTAGAAATGGGATTTCTGGTTGACTAAGGCTTGCGCCAAAGCCAGGCAGAAACCACCACTCTAGTCAGGGCAAGGGAGTTACACACCCAAGATAACCCCTGCTCACCCCCTTGGTAGCTTGGCACGAGCAGTCAGGCCTATCCTGGAGGCAATGTGTAAAGCGTTTGCGCAACACACACATACAGCAGCAACACACTAGGCACACTACAAAAGGAACTCCACACAAGGTTATATAAAAAATAGCCTTTGTATTATCATAAACACATTAGAAACGTAATCACATATTTACACTGTGCCAACTGGCACGGGCAATATTCACAGGGGAATTATATACAGGACCAGGCCAATCGGGCCATGGTCAGAACCATCAGATCATGTAAGTAAATGCAAATATAAAACACAACCAGTAACTACTGGTACCATAATGACCTAAGCATTATCCTATTAGCATTAGACATAAACCCACATTAGGCCCAAACCTCATTAGCATAAACACATTACGCAATGGGCCTCACCTGCATAAACACATTATGCAATAACCTCCTAAGCATAAACACATTACGCAAATAGGCACTACCTCAAGACATCATAACATGACATTAGGCAATAAATCACATTAGGCCCAAACCTCATTAGCATAAACACATTACGCAATGGGCCTAAATCATTCTTGGCAACATTCAGAGTAGGCATAAATACATTACGCAATCCTGTAGAGCCTGGCGCTCTTCCAATGTCCCCAACCTGCCCCCAGGCCAACTGGCCTTCCACAGGGGCTCAAATGCCCAATGTCCCAATGTCAGGGCGCGCTGCCAAGGCAGCAGAAAGTCAAGGGTGCGCACTCTGCGCAAACCTAAACGTTGCAGCTGGCACTAAGTGCTGCGCAGCTGTGAAGGAAGTAGAGGCCTGGGCACTCACTGTGCCCTGGAAACGAATGGGCTCCTAAAACACCCATCTGCCCAACACGTTGCAGCTGCCCTCTAGCAAGCGGGGCAGCTGTGAAATGGCCAGGCTGGGGCAACACTCAAGCAACAATATGTGCCCTTAGGCACTGACACTCGACAAACTGTGCCACTAAAACGCCCCCCAAGCCCCACTCTGGGACTTTGGAGACTGTGTGCCCAAGTTGGAGCGGCCCGCCCTCTGGCGGGTCCGCTCAGCTCACCCCAAAGCACCGACCATGCGCCTCGAAGGGCACCACAATAACCAGGCGGCTTCCCCACTCACCGGGTCTGGGTCGGGACATTCACGTTGGCGCCGGGGCTCCCAAGCTCACGGGAGCCCCACTTCTCTCTACGCCGGTCTCGCACCCTTCCGTGCGGCGGGGCCAGCTGCGCACAGGGCTCTCCTCTCCACACGTGGAGGCTCCGTCTTCTTGTGGCTGGTCCTGCACTCCTCCGGGCGGACGACTCTGCCCTTCCTCACCCTGTCCCTCTCCTGGGGCCGGGACTTCTCTCGATAAGGCCAGCACTACGCGGGGCTTCCCTTACTCATGGGAGCCCCACGCTGCCATCGGCCGCCTCTCTGGACTTCCTCCTCGCTTCACCCGGGCCCCCTCCTGGGACCCGGGACTCTCTCCACCGGCCGCGAGACTCTGCCCGGCTTCCCCCAGGCAGGGGAAAGCGGAAGTGAAGCCCGCGAGGCACCGGCTTGCGTCACCGGCCCCGCCCACAACCAGGCGGCTGGCCGGACTTCTCCTTCCGGCGCTCCTCTTCCCCGGGCCGTGGCGGTGAATCACGATCTCGGTGGCAATTGCGGGGTGGGCACCCGCGATCTAAATATAAGGGGTGGGCACCCGCCGATCGGCCTCACTGGGGAATCCCTGCACTGGGGATTCCCCCTCACAGGGCTGCAGCGCGCGCTGCGCAGCCCCCATGATCTGCTCCTCTTCTGGGGACATAAAAGGAAAGCAGGCACAGCGCTCCTAGGGCGAAAAATGTAGAACAAGCTTCTCCCAGGTCTTCTTAAGGTCCTGGATAAAAAGAATAGGTCCCAGCAAGGAAAGCCTTCCAGTCATCAAGGGGCAAGGCAGGGCCCAGGGAGGCAAGCCCTCATGGCAGCCCCCCCTGGGCCCCAACAGCAGCACGCCCTACAGGAACAGAACAGGAACCCTGAACATTTTCATGGGGTCACAGCCCCTTCTTTTATACAGCATCTTCCCTTTGTGACACAGCACAGGGCTGGGGAAAAACCAGACGCAACTGGTTCGGGGGAGCTTTGGAGCACTTTGTTTTGCTCAGCTCCTCTCTCCTTTGTCAGGTGGGGGCTCAGTGATTAGACGCACCACAGGGGGCGGAGCCAGCATTGTGGAGGGAAGGCACAGTCCTATTCAGGTCCCAGGTGCAACTCCTCCCTCCCATCTACATGCAGATCTCTCTATTCAGCCCTGCGCTGACTCACCCTGCCCCTCCTGGAGCCACACACACCTCCCAGCCCCTGTCACTCACAAGCCAGACATGCAATTCACATCAGGCAGGCAGACACAGTGCACACATAAATGCCAACTTCTAAAAGTGGCATTTCTACACCAGTCACAATAAATCTGCGCACACCATTGCGCAGCATTTATTCTCACAAATTCATACATACCAGACTTGACCACACTGCTCCTCTCATACCAGGAATTACCATGGACACACTTATCCCTCATGCATTCCTATGGGAGGGCAGGCCAAACTCACCACAAGCACCCAGAGAGCGCACGCACTTTCCACTGGACCACAGTGCGAAAGTGCTCAGAGGCCTAAAATCACCAACACCAGGTTACAGACAAGGCAAAAAGTTTAGGGGTGAACCTGCCAAAAAGGGCCAAGTCCAACAGTATGTATTTGCAATTCCAAAGTGCGATTCGATAACATGTTACCAACCACAATTTGGGAATGATAAATACAAAAATGCCTTTTTCCGGTTGCAAATGGCTTGATTCGCAGGATTAGGGCCATTTATGACTGGAAAACTGCTTGATAAATCTGGCCCTTGATAATTGACTGTCTTTTTTCTCTGGAAGCAGCACAGATGAGAGGAACACAGTCATCAACTTAATACTGCAGAGTGGAGTTTTTTATTTGGGAGCCCAGGGCTACACTAATCTACATGGTTTTTTAGGTCTGGCCTAATGGTGCAATTGACGCTTTACTTTACGTAATCAACAAAAAATAGCGTTCAGAGTCCTGCTGAGAAAGGGGCTTAGGCTTCACTCACATGTTGGTTCTCCTGATTACAGTACTTGATTGGGCAAAATTTGATAAGCTATGTGTTTGTTTGCTGGACTGAAAACGTTATGTCCAATTCCATAGGTCTTGTCTCCTTATTATGAAACATTATGACAAAGGCTGTCGGCCTAGCTTATTAATTGCGAAAAACATATGTTAAAGCAAGTAAGCCTTAACCCCTTGGGTGCTATGTGCGGAACGGTTCCGTCCGCAGCCACGGTGCTTGTGTGTTGAGGATGGAACCGTTCAGTCCAGGCACCCAACCACGAGGAAAGTGCTGGTGCTCCCCCTGTGGGCTGCCCCTTTTGGCAACCCCCCACCGGGGATGGCAGCAGAATCGCTTCCGCTGCCATCTCCAACCCTCCCCCCCTTGGCGATCTGATGACATTGGCATGCTCACAGAGCACTGACTTCAGTAAGTGCAGCCGGGGACACGCTGGAAGCCATTTGCTTCCAGCGCATCCAAGGAGACGACGTATTTGCAGGTACGTCCTTCTCCCCAGGTGTGTTTTTTTAGATTGCAAATGCAAGAGGAAAGGAAAGAGTTTTTCCTTTCCCGCTAGGCCTGTTTGTATTGGATTCCTGCTCCACCATCGCGGGTGGGACCTCGATCGTGGAGCAGGAATCCATATCCCTAGACCACTATGGATTTTTCCTCTTGTTGTGGAGGGGGCTACCCCTTAGGCAAGGGTTGCTCCTCTGGGGGCTAAAAATATCCATGTTTCCGCTCCTCTTGGGGCTGATTCGGGTCGTTCTCGTTGGGAGAATATTTTTTTCGGAATTCTGCCACTGCCTCCACTGAGGGCAGGTTGGCTGTTTTTAGGCTGATCTGCCACCAGGGGGCAGGGGGACAGAAGCCCACTTGTCACCAGGGAAGTTTATTTTTTTATGTTGGGGAGTATCCCCTTGGGTAAGGGTCACTCCCCTTTATTGGGGCAATGTTCTGGATGTTTTCTGCTCCCTGGGGGCAGATCGGCCATATTTCTAGACCACCTGCCCCCACTGGGGCAGAAAGCCACTAGACACCAGGGAGTTTCAGACTTATATGTTGGGGAGCGGCCCCTTCAGCAAGGGTCACTCCCCTTTATTGGGGCAATGTTTTGGCTGTTTTCTTCCCCCCCCTCCTTGGTGGAGGTGGTCTATATTTATAGGCCCATCTGCAGAAAGCCACTAGACACCAGGGATTTTAAAATTTATATATCGGGGAGCATCCCCTTTAAGAAGGGTCACTCCCCTTTTTATTGGGGCAATGTTGATGGCCTATTTTTAGGTTCTCCTGCCCCCCAAGGGGGTGCAGAAAGCCACTAGTCACCGGGGATTTTATTTATATGTTGGGGAGCGGCCACTTTGGCAAGGGTTGTTACCCTTTATTGGGGCATGTATTTAGGCAGTTTCTGAAGACATATTTTTAGGTGTGGGGGCTGAAAACCTCTCGACACCAGGGATAGTTTCTGAGTGTGTGGGTACTGGAGTTCAACAGATGGTCTGTGTGTACTTGGTGTGTGTGGGCTAGCGCTTGGCTGGTGGTGTGTGTTGACTAGCGCTTGGGTGAAGGTGTGTGTAGACTGGCGCTTGGCTAGCGGTGTGCGTGGACTGGCACTTGGCTGGCGGTGTGCGTGGACTGGCGCTTGGAATGGTGGCGTGCGTGGACTGGTGCTTTGCTAGCGATGAGCGTGGACTGGCATTTGGCTGGGGGTGTGCGTGGGCTGGTGCTTGGCTGACGGTGTGTGTGAGCTGGTGCTTGGTTGGTGGTGTATGAGTAGTGGCTTGCTGCTGGCCACTACACACACTGCTAGCCAAACACCAGTGCACACATTCCGCAAGCCACCAGCCGGTGTGATTGCTGTGTTAGTCATGTGGATGTATGAAAGTGATGGGCCCTAGAATGGCACTGTCTGTTGATGTGAGTGTTGTAATGTGCTGGGCCCATGACTGACGGTGTGAATGATCTTGTGTGTGTGTCACGTATGGAAGGTGTGTGAATGGCCTGTAAAGTGGTTGGTGCCTTATTGCGGCTTTACAGCTCATGAGCTGTGAGTCATTGGTTCAGTTTTTTGACATTTCAATTATTAACAGTGAATTTCATTTTTGTAAAATCTCTTGTTAATAAAAATTTTCATTCTGAACCTTCATTCACCTCATGCCAAATCCAACCAGTATGGGTGTATACTTGAGGAACAGATGGTTGTGAAGTAATATTTGCCTTTTCTGTCTTTCTCTTACAGTGTGTATATTGTCTCTACATTGTCTGTTGATGTGAGTGTTGTAATGTGCTGGGTCCACGGCTGGCAGTGTGAATGTGTCACGTATGAAAGATGTGTGAATGGCCTGTAAAGTGGTTGATGCCTTGTCGCAGATTTGCAGCTCATGAGCTGAGAGTCATTGGTTCCGTTTTTTTGACCTTTCATTTATTAACAGTGCATTTCATTTTTGTGAAATTTTCTGTTATTAAAATATACATTTTTAGCCTTTCACTCACCCTCCTGCCAAATCCAATCAGTATGTGGGTGTACTTGAGGAATAGATGGTTGTGCGGTAATATTTGTCTTTTCAGTCGTTCTCTGCCCAGGTGTACATTGTCTCTAGGGAAAATCTATCAACTGTAGGGGCTTAATTTATGAGGTTTTGCCATAGGGCAGCCCTGCAGGCCTTCCTGCTGTGCTACCCTCCGGCAAAAGAAAAGGGGAGGAATGTGCCGTATTTATGAGATACAGCGCATTCCTGTCCTTTTCCCCTGCACCTGCGCACAATGGGCTGCCGTGCGCCAATGCGGGCATCTTTGCACCACGGTGCAAGGATACCTGCGTTGCGGGGATGATTATTTTTGTGCAGGAAGGGAAACCTTCCTGCACAAAAACTACAAGAGGCTTTTTCCTCTTTCTATGTGTGCTGCAGAATGCACCACACATAGAAAAAGGAAAAATGAGGAGAAATTAAGATATTTCTCCTCATTGTGCCTCCCTTATGCCTCCCCTGGGGAAGCGTACGTTTTTTGCACTGCCTCAGATTTACGATTTCTCGTAAATCTAGGGCAGTGTCAAAAAGCCATGGATGTTGCTGGGAATGCCCCTAGCAACACCCATTGCACGCCCCTTTAACGCAGAAATCTGCGTTAAGGGGGACGATATTTACGAGGCAACATTAAGCCAAAAAATGTGGCTTAGTGCTGTCTCGTAAATATGGAGCAGGCTCCTGCACCACAGAATGTCACAAAAAGTGTTGTAAAAGTGAGGTATAATTTTTATTGGAAGACCGAGGGGAACGGTGGGTGGTAGGAAATTTTTGCTGGCGCAATGATCCCATACAGAAATGTGAGGAAAATGTGATTTGTTAGCTAAATTTGAGGTTTGCAGGGGATTCTGGGTAAGAAAACATTGGGGATCCATGCAAGCCACACCTCCCTGTACACCCCTGGTGTCTAGCTGTCAGGAATGTCTGAGTTTGGTAGGTTTCCCTATATGGCTGCCGAGCCCAGGACCAAACACACAGGTGACCTCTTGCAAAACCAGGTCATTTTCTGATAGATAATTTTGATGTCTCCACAATACGTTTCGGGGCCCTTCCCTGTTGCGGACACTTGACCCACCCACACAAGTGAGGTACTATTTTTATCAGGAGACTTGGGGAAATGCTGGGTGGGTGCAAGTTTGTGGCTCCTCTCAGATTCAATAACTTTCCATCACAGAAATATGAGGAAAGAGTTTTTTTTGGACAAATTGTGGGTTTTCAAGGGATTCTGGGTAACAGTACCTGGTGAGAGCCACACAAGTCCCCCATCCTGGATTCCTCTGAGTGTCTAGTTTTAAAAAATATACAGGTTTCCTAGGTTTCCCTAGAAGCTGGCTGAGCTAGGACCCAAAATCCATAGCTAGGCACATTGCAAAAAAAGGGTCAGTTTTCAGTGGGAAAAATGTGTTGTGTCCACATTGTGTTTTGTGCCATTTCCTGTTGCTGCCACTAGGCTTACACACACAAGTGAGGAACCATTTTTATTAGGAGACTTGGGGGAATGCTGGATAGGTGGGAATTTATGGCTCCCTGCTGATTCCAGAACTTTCCATCACAGAAATTTGTTTTTTTTACAAAAACATTTGAGGTTTGCAAGGGATTCTGGGTAACAGAACTTGGTGATAGCCACATAATTCATCCCATCGTGGATGTCTAGTTTTCCAAAATTTACAGGTTTTCTAGGTTTCCCTAGGTGCTGACTGAGCGAGGGCCCAAAATCCACAGCTAGGCACATTGCAAAAAATGTGTCAGTTTTTAGTGGAAAAATGTGATGTGTCCACATTGTGTTTTGGGCCATTTCCTATCGCAGGAACTATGCCTACCCACACAAAGTGAGGTACCATTTTATCGGCAGACTTGGGGAAATGCTGGGTGTGTGGAAGTTTGTGGCTCCGCACGGATTCCAGAACTTTCCATCACAAAAATGTGAGGAAAATATGTTTTGTTAGACAAATTGTGAGGTTTGCAAGGGATTCTGGGTAACAGAACCTGGTGAGAGCCACACAAGTCACCCCATCCTGGCTTCACTCAGGTGTCTAGTTTTAAAAAATGAAGCAAACACAAGGAGATGATGGACAAAGTGCTGAAACTTTTCAGACACTCACCTCCAGTCACGATTAGATCTGGGTTGAATCCACCATCATTCTTTAGCTCACCTCGGCCCCCCAGTTCATACCCAGCCATATGCAAATCAGTCTTGACCCTGTTCCTCATGGGAACAGTCCAGCCTGAACTGCCAAGCCAGGCCTTCCCTAGACCAGAAACAAACATCCTGGGACCGGTTTCGGGGTAACACCCCTCATCAGCCAGGCTAGCTTGAATCCAGTGGCAAAGTGAGCAAGGGACCCACGTCTGGGCATACCCTGCCAACTTAGGACGAACAAAGCAAACACAAGAAGATGATGGACGGAGCGCTGAAACTTTTCAGACACTCACCCCCAGTCACTATTGGATCTGGGTTGAATCCATCATCGTTCTTTAGCTCACTTTGCCACCCCAGTTAAAAAATGTACAGGTTTGCTAGATTTCCCTTGGAGCCGGCTGAGCTAGGACCCTTAATCCACAGCTAGGCACATTGAAAAAATGGGTCAGTTTTCAGTGGAAAAATGTGATGTGTCCACGTTCTGTTTTGGCTCATTTTCTGTCATGGGCACTAGGCCTACCCACACAAGTGAGGTACCATTTTTTGGGGAAGACTTTGGGGAAAACAGAATAGTAGAACAAGTGTTATTAACAATTGTCTCTGCTTTTTTGTCTTCCAAACGTAAGACAGGGTGTAAAAAAAAAAAATCATTTTGATAAATGCCCTCTAATTCACATGCTAGTATGGGTACTCACAAATTCAGAGGTGTGCAAATAACCACTGTTTTTAAACTCCACATATTGTTCTCATTTCGGAAATACATAGGTTTCCTTGATACCTATTTTTCACTCTTTATATTTTACCAAACAAATTACTGTATATCTGGTACACAATGAAAAACCTCGGTATGGTGCAGCTCAGTTATTGTCTCTGGGTACCAACCTTAGGTTCTTGGTGAACCAACAAGCCCTAAATATCCCCGCAATCATAAGGGTCCAGCAGACGTAATGGTATATTGCCTTTGAAAATATGCCATAGTTAGAATAAGTTACAGGTTAAAACCTAGGCACCAGTGAGTGGTTTTTTCAACTGAATTTCAATATTGTTTTTATTTCGACTGTTACTTTGTACAGGAAATGCTTAAAGCACATTCACAAATGACCCTTGCTGAATTTGGAATTTTGTCTACATTTCAGAAATGTATAGCTTTCAGGGATCCACCATTGTTTTCATACCCATTTCTACCACTTACTGGAAGGAGGTTGAAAGCACAAAAAATAGGAAAAATGGGCTACGTCCCAGTAAAATGCCAAAACTGTGTTGAAAATGTGGTTTTTAGGTCGAGCCTCGAGTAGCGCGCAAGCGCTGCTCTGGCGAGACTTTAAGTAAGGGGGTTTCAGAAGCTGACCACACGCTCGTGCGTCGTGGCCTTTTTCGGGCGGTTACGCGCGCAGGGCCGACATCTGTTTCCCATTATCGTGCCCAGACGCGTGCGCGATAATTGGAAACATATGCCGCACGTGCGGGGAAAAGGCCATGACGCACGGGCGTCTGGTCAGCTGAGCAGGCTGCGCGCTCGCTCGCCCCCGCTCCTCCATTGTTGTCCTTGTTATTTTCTACTTTCCATCAGCTCCCCGGCATCGCCTTCACGCGCACCGCTTCGGGCTCCCTCGTTGGCGGCGATAAAATGCCGCTTCGCTCATAGCTCCGAACCAGCACGCACCCTGCAGTTCCCCCGGGGCACAAGCAGGCATCCACTTCTGTCTTTCCATAGCAGACAGCATGCGCGTGTCCGTAGGGACTGTGGACAGTCCCACGCCATTTTGTTGCTATAGCAACGAAAATGCCGCTTCGCTCATAGCTCCGAACCAGCACGCACCCTGCAGTTCCCCGGGGCACAAGCAGGCATCCACTTCTGTCTTTTTGCTGACCTACAGTTCCCCGGGGCACAAGCAGGCATCCACTTCTGTCTTTTTGCTGCGATCAGCTTGTTTAAATTGTTTACGTGCCGCTGGACACTGATAAGCTTTCACGGCGCTTTGTTTTTCGGTAGGCAGCTGCATCAGTATACTATTGGTGTTGTATGTTTAAAGCTGTCATAAATGTTGTGCACGACGATATCATTTCACCGACAGCATAAAGCTTTTCACCAAGCTTTCTTTTCCGGTAGGTTTGCCCTTTTAAATGCGCTATCACAAGCATATGTTTTTTACACTGCTCATCTTTTCACAGCGCTTTGTTTTTCCGTAGGTTTTTAAAGATGCGCGCACACACGAGCATATGCTTTTTGTACTGTTTACGTGTCGCTGGGCACTGTGGAGCTTTTCACAGCGCTTTGTTTATCGGTACATTTTTAAAGAAGCGCACACACAAGCGTATGTTTTTTGTACTATTCTGGTGCTGTTGCACACTGCGGAGCTTTTGCGGTTCCGTAATGTTATTACACTGGACACTGCTAGCTTTTTACGGCATTTTGTCCTACGGTAGGTTTTCCTTTTTAATGGGCACACACCATTGCAATGCGGAAAAGTAAGGGACTATATTTGAAGGAAATTCCTCTTTAATCCCAATATGTGTTATATGCAAATCTAAGATCTTGTAAATATCGTATAATTCCAAGTAAATTCTTGCTTTCTTTTAATTTCCCGAAGAAACATCTTGAATGCTAGCCATCGTCTTCTCCCTGTTTCACTATCACAAAATGTAATTTGCCAATCTATCTAAAAAGCCCATCATCGTCCGTCGAACAACACTGCAATAAATTAACATTCAGTCTTTGTCACCAATAATATGTCGAAAGGAACGTTGGAGTATTGAAAGTGTTTACATTCAGAGACAATTTCAAGCCAGTCTCTCGATCCTAAATGAACAAGCATTGGCATAGCCAATAGGTCTCACCTTTGGGACCTTATAAGTATTTAGTTATGCAGCACAATATCCTTGGTGCAACAACATCAACTGTTGCATGGCTAAACACTTATAAGGTCCTAAAGGCGAGACCTATTGGCTATGCCAATGCTTGTTTGACAAGAGTCTGCCTGTTCCTGAAAGCTGGGAAGATGATAATTTTAGCAACACAAGCCCTTCATTGATACCATGTGCAGCGAAAAACCCAGATGCTTTCTTCTGCAGCACCTTTTTACAATTCCGCCCCAAAAACAAAATTTAGCTGTACTTTAGCTAATGTCTCGGTCCCCTCCAATGGAATACACAAATCCTGGGTACCTTTAGAATCCCCAGGATGTTGGAAAAAAAGGACGCAAATTTGGCGTGGATACCTTATGTGGACAAAATGTTATAGAGGCCTAAGTGCGAATAACCCCAAATAGACAAAAAACGGCTTGGCACGGGGGGGGCAAAGGCCTCACAGTGAAAAGGTTAAAGAAGATCGTCTACTAATACTCTACAGCAAGCTATTCAAATACTGACTTAGAACAATGTGTTGCATTATAAATAGATGCAAATATATCATGGGTGTGTTTTTCGTAATAACAGTACTAATGATCACAATAGTACTAATATGCAGCTTCTTGTAGCATTTTACTTTCACTAGTTTATAGCTGAGGACATTTCAAATACTTTTATTCTAATTATGATTTAGTACTATCTAGAGTGCCTTTAATAGGAAGCAAAAATGATGGATACGGCTTGGTATTATTTCTTCTGCATACACCTGTCGATTGCATAAAAGCTACAAAAACAATTTAACCTGCTTAATGCGACTTGTAGAGAAGGCTTATATTATGGCTTTAGAGGAAAGATGCATGAACATGACAAAAGCTACAGACAATAAAAGGAGATGTATTAGAAGACGTATAGAAGAAAGAAGAGAATGAATTTAGAAAGAAAATGGCTTATCCAAAACTCGGACTAGACAGCCGACACAAAGGGAAGGTTTGCTTTTACAAAAGAAGAACATCAAAAAGGACTAACCATGTAGGGATCAGCAGTTGTGAACATACATTCGAACTGACAGGGGATACATGGCAAATATTGCAGGGAGACGAAAACTCAATTCCAGGGGTTTATTACATTTGTGGAGAAAATGCTTACTTCTTATTACCTGCCAATTGGGAAGGAACTTGCTATTTAGGCATACTAATTCCAACAATGTACCATGTTACAAGTTTGAAGGCATTAGCATTAATACCAGCACACAGACAGAAACGTAGTACAAGCACAGCAGCCTGTTTAGTAGGAGATATTTGGAGCAGTGATACCACATATAGCAGTAATCCTAAATGATGAAAAGATGAATAGGAAATTAGCTACTGTATTTGAAAAAATGGCAACCACCAATTCTGGAGCTTTACTCTTACTTAGCTATGAACTAATTGCTATAAGGTCCAGGGTTTTGCAGGACCATCTTGCTTTAGAAATATTACTCACTGAGAAGGGAGGAGTTTGTCACATGCTGAAATGAACACACTGCTGTGCATTCATACCAGACGAGAGTAAGGAAATTGAAAGTTATGCAAAGAACATTTCAGGGATAGAACCTGAATTACGTGAATTGGAAACACAAACACCAAGTTTGTATGAGAATTTCAGGAAAGGACTGAGCACAATTGCAAATAGGTTTTCATCAGCTTGAAAGGGTATGCTGTAAGCAATATTAATGCCAATAGTAACAGTAGGGCTTTGTTTGATATTTATTTACTTCCTATATCTGAGCTGTAAATATTTCATACGCAAATGACAGGAACATTGTCAGAAGAAAATGTACGAAAAAGACGAGACATCTGAGGATGAAAGTGCTTTCTAGACTTGAATTCGCACATGAAACAAAATTATGTGATGATTTGAAAATCATCAGAAGGGAGGGATTGTAAGGAATGAATTTTAAAAAAAAATTCGACTTGCAGACCATGTTAGAATTACACTTTAGAATGCGTCTTAAACCATACAGAAATGTTTTCACATAGAAAAATAACACATAGGAAAAATGTGCTTGCTTTACAACGTGTAGGAATCCATTAGAATGCGTTTTAATTCTGCTTAAAGAATACATAAGTAATTCACACGTAGGGAAAACGTGCTTGCTTTAAACGTATATGAAAAATAATGTATAGAAAATTTATTGTACTAGGCTATCATTCTTGAATGTGCCCCTGTAACTAGGCCCAAGCCTTTTTTCCTACTCTGCTCATAGCTTAATAGACGTTTATTTCGGAGACTTTGCTTAGCACCAGCATCTTACTAAAGAATGTGCTGAGTTCAAGATTATGTTTTTTTGCTTCATCACACCATATTATATCACTTTTAATTACACAATGAACCTTGCTGTAAATTCATAATTAATAGACTATCAGAATAAATAATGATTTAGAGATATTTCATGTATGCTCAACTAGGACATTATTGATGGATTTGTTTTGGTGCATCTGACTAGCCTTTTGTGTTCACAATGGGACACTGAACACAGCTTTTAGCTTAGGTAAGAAGGCTCTCTTGAGAACTTTCCTCCATGTTTCTAGTGACTGTAATGCTGTTTTACGATGTACCAGCGTGAATGTTTACTGTGGGAATCAGGAGAAGAAGCAACAAATGTTGACAACACCATCGGATGAGTGGTTTCCATTGGATGGAAAGACTTAGACACCTACTAATTTCCGTTACATTATTGTGTGATTTTTAATATTATATAACGTTTTCCTAGTTAGAGAGATCCCTTATGACTCTGCTAAGATAGAGTCTCTCTTTATATCCTTGCCATTTGTTACCGACAGCTATTGCTAAAGGTGACTTTATTCTATTTCTTTATCCTAGTTTGTCCTTAAACAATGCTACTGCAACGATCATTCCTCTATCTCTGATATTCTAATGGTTGCTACTGCAGCTGTAGGGAACTTGGCTGAGTTTCCAGAACTAATCTATATGGGATGTTCTAATCTTTATCTATGCTCCGAAAATCGTGCTCTTTTCTAGAAGGGACTCTTCACGGGTCCTACCTTAGGGAGATTAGGTTCTTTAGCTAATTTAGTGACAATTCCCTTTATGGAGTTCTCTGAATTGATTTATTATGATACTCACTAAAGTTCCATTCGTTATTTCTGTAAACAGGACTAATTTAAATAAAGATGAACAAACCTGCTAAATCCTAAAGATAAATACATGTTTTGAAAAATTCATCAAACTCCCATCATTGACTGAATAGTAAGGATCTGGCAGTTGATGATATATGCATGATCTGTGTTTTTGTTCCAGCTCCATTCAGAATACAGTGGCAAAGGTCCATCTGACCTTTAAAGCGCCATCTAGATTTCCAAGGGTCAATCTGTAAATCGGGGTGCTTAATCTAAGAGACCACTTTGGTCAGCCCTTTAGGCGACAACATTGGTAAATGCCTGCTCTGGACTAGGCCAAGTACTTCACAATTACACCATTCACAACAGGTCAGGTGGTTGAAAGACAGAGCAGGCGCTAACAGCATTTTACCCTGTGGCCTTCAGATTACAGACAGCTATTAGCAGCTGAGGCTGAACTGCTGAACTACCTTACTAACATAACATGGCATTAAAATTCAAACATACTACTAACACCCCTGATTGCAATAAGGTGATAATTTAAAGCATATCAGTCTGAGACAGTGACTCAGCTGTTAAAACGAGAGCATGCAGACTGGATTGAACATGACATGATATTTACGCAGCAATCCTGTTCCCCAAAAAGACAACCCTATACAGAGCATCGTACGCTTGATGAGCAGTTTACAGTTTTGGCATTGCCATATTGAAAAATGATGTGTTTTCTTAAATTATTTTTTTTTTACTTTCACATAATGGACACAGAGAGACTTTTTAAACCTAGCAAAGTAAGGGGAGGTTCCATTATATTTTACCTTCTGATGAATGGCATAGCCATTTATTCTGGGCCAAAGTCCTTCAATTGATAAGCTGAACACACCAGTTGTCACAATACAGTGCACCCTCAGGACTGAGGCCATTAAAAACTACCAGCCTGTTGCTACTTGCACAAAAGAGCCATGGGAACAATGTTTAAATTTAGCAACTGCTTGCATTCTAGACTGATGCTCCCTGAGAGATGGCAATGTGCTTGCTTCAAGCGTGGAAACAATGATGTTGGCGGTTCTTCCTACGTTTAATAGCTGCTATGGTTGCTCTGTGACTGGCGCTCAGTGTGATCTTCATTAAGCCACACTGCTAGGCCCAGTTAGAGAGGTGAGACTCTGTGTACTGCAGGGCATTGTGACCCTGACGGAGACATGGCTGAAGTTGACATTAATCCTTCTGGTAACCGCTTGCATGGTGGCGGGGCCAGAGGTCTGGTGTACATCCTGCAGTTTTGGCGTTAGAGCAGGATTTTAGCATGCTCTCATTGGCACTACTTTTTTCTCTGACTCAGTCCATGCAACCATGCACTCTGAAATACATGAGGAAGTGGCCACCAGCCCAATTAACAGACATTAACATTACTATGCAACGAAAGAGTGGGCCGCTAGCAGAGTCTCCAAGGCAGGTCAGTAAGTGCATAGGGAGCCTACAAGATAAATGTCGTAGTAACCCTCAACTGCCACCAACACTACCAGAGCCGGCCCTGCAGGTTCATCTTTATTTGCTCAGCTATTTTCAGCACTGTCAAGTGCCACACATTTGCATGAGAATCTTAGAGCCATGCAGGAATGCGGTGACACTATCTAACTCATGGGTACTCGCAAACATTTACCCAGGGGCCATAAAGTTTGGTCTGTGATTTGACCGAGGTCCACATCGATGCGAGCAGGGTGGCGTCAATGGTCGAGGGTGGGGCAGTGGGTTGGCGGTAAGGTGGGTGTAGGGGAATCGAAGCACATACATCTAGTGTCTGAATTGCACAAAGTGAAATCAGATTCCTGGGAATAATCCAGGCTTCTCCACTTAACCATATTGTGTGATCCTAGTAAGCTGTTTTATTTCGCTTTCACTCCTTTTTCTTCATTATCACATATGAGGAATACATGACTTGAGGATTTGTGCTTGACTAAACCACCTCCTGTGTTTGATTTAAAAACTATAATACTGTTCATGTATCATAGAAACCCATGCCACCCAAAGAAAGCACATAACTAACTTACCTCTTAGTTCACTATTGGCATTGTTGTCAGGGTGGGGTGAAGAATTAATGTTTCTAAATTCATGTTTGAAAACTATAATTTAAAAAAAAAAAATACTTCTCAGTGCACTGATAGAATCTGATGTACGAGGGTGAAGCAGTTCTGCATGTGAATGAAATACACTTTTTGAATTTTGAACAGACTGTATCAAACCTTTACACTTTTACTGCAAGATGTCTTTAAAAATGAAGGAATTTCTAAAGTTAAGCAGTGCAGGACACCCTGGTTACTTCCTTTCTTTAACTTAAATTAACCTTGAAGTAAATGCTTGCCTGTTTGTTTAACATCTTTTTAATGTTAGTTTGGAGTCAAGTAAACAGCCGCTCAGTGCTGCTGTTGATGAGGGGGCCGCATATAAAGGTTAGGATGGCCGCATGCTGCCCCCTGGCATGACTTTGAGTATTACTGGTCTAACTGCATTAGCCTATCACAAGATGTGTGGTGCTTGGTAGAGCTACCTGTCTGTTACTCCCAACTTGGACTTGCCTTGGGCTACATGTCCCCTTCCCAGGTCCTCCAGGCACAAACATAAAAAAAATAGAAAAGAAGAACAAAAATTTGTGATTCGCTCTATACCCTCTCATTCATCAGAACATCACAAAGATTCTTGAACTTGCTTAATTTTTTTAAATAATGCAAGGGATTATGCAGTCCATGGATGAGTACTCATTCCTTGCTCATTTTGCATTCAGATTCTTCACTATCCGAATCGAAAATGATCAAGAAGTCAAACAACACCAGGGAAGAATCTTGAGGACAGGAAGAGGAAGTTGTTACTGTTTGTACAGAAGTCTCTATGTCACTTCCACTGTAAACAAAGAAGAACCATTTTGGGAATTGCTTGATAAAGTGTCTCCGACAGTAACTTCGGGCAAAGCCACTACTTCAAAATGATTTTTGATATGTAATACAGCTAAGGCCAAACAAAAGTTTAATCCACCCATTTAGTTTGTGCAACACACTTGGGGCAAAACGTACTAATATTTGACACAAAACAGAGTAAAAACCAAAGTTGCAGCGCTGCCCTGTATCAAAGGGAGAGAAAAAAATGTGCCATATCAACTATAATATGGTGCATTTCTTTCTCCCCAAACTCTGGCGCATTTTGACTGCCTTGTGCTAATGCGCACACCCTAGTGCCATAGTGCGATAGTCTGTGCTTTCTCTAGAACATAGGTTTTCTACGGGAAGGCAACCCTTCAAGTACAAAAACGACCCTTTTAATAATTTTCCTACAATGTATGTATGCTGTACAACGCAGCACACGTGCAAAGGAATAGAAATAAGAAAAAATAAGAAACACATTTAAAACGAGGAGGAGGTGTAAGGTTTTGGCGCAAATCCATGCCTATGAACATTAGTAGATCGGGATATGGGTCAAAACCCATGGGTGGTTGTATGGAAGCACCGTGTACCACCTATGGAATGCATAGCACAACTTTGGGGCCGATTCTGATGCGGGTTGGAAAAGCTTCCCGACCGAATCGGTTGAGAAATGGTGTCCGACCCACTCGGATCGGGAAAGTCCGACCGGCGGAGTAGGATGCATCCGGATGCTTCCAGATACGATTTGGTTGAACTCCCATTGACTTCAATGGGAACATTTGTTCCTAACCGCATCAGAATTGGGCCCTCGGTCGGGAAGACACGTTCCCGATCCGATTTGGAAGGAGCAAATGCCGTTAGGAGGCCTTCCTAACCGCATCAGACTCAGGCCCTCGGTCGGGAAGCTTTTCCAACCCGCATCAGAATCGGGCCCTTTGAGTTACTTTGGCATACTTTTCGGTGGAATTCATGGTTTGCAATGGATTGTAAATCCCATTCCAACACTTTGCGCGGGGCTTGCGTCACAAAAGTGACGCTTACCCGGCACAAAGCGTTAGTAAATCAAGGCCATGGTGCACATCTAGTTACATGTTTCCTGCACAAATTTTACTTTTTGAACCAAGTTTTGTGTTACTCAACCAGCAGATTGTTAACGTGAAAAAGCACCGAAAATCACTTGTGACACTAGATTAAGGGGCATAATTACAAGAATCTGTCAGAGTGCCGCATTAAGCCAAAATTGCTAATGCCGCACTCCAACAGTTTCAAAACAGAGGCATACGCTGTATTTACAAGAATGCGGTGCACCCCTGTGTTTCCCCTAGCGCTGGCGCTAAATTTAACAGCCTAGCACCAACGCAGGCACCCTTGCATCATAGTGCAAGGGTGGCTGCGTTGGAGGGATGATTGTTTATGTGCAGGAAGGTGTCCCTTTCTGCACATAAATAATCACTAATGGCGTTTTGCTGTTTCTATGTGTGCTGCAGAATGCAGCACACATAGAAACAGCAAAAACGAGGATAAATTAATAATTTCTCCTCGTTTTGCCGGTTTAAGAATAGGGTTCCCTAGTCTTATTTTTGGCGCTGCCCCATATTTACGCCACCCTTGTAAATAGGGGGCAGAATCAAAAAGTAATGGGTGTTGCGGTGAAACGCCGACAGCAACACCCATTGCCAGCCTCCTTACCGCAGCGGACTGCTGCGGCAAGGGACATATTTACAAGGTGGCGTTAAGCCACGTTAAGTGGTTGTAAATATGGAGCAGGGAATTGCGCCATAGGAACGTCATTAAAAGTGACGTTCCAGTGGCGCAAAGCCCTTGTAAATATGGCCCCCTAATCTGTTTAATAAAACGTATGCCCTTCCGTGTAGTACCATCAGTTGGATGACAGGCTACATTTTCGACATCTCGAGGAACCGTCCTCAGGAGAAATTGCTCAAATTTCCACAAAGGCCTTAAACCCTGAAATCCACTGCACCAGCATTCCAGTAGTCAGGACAGAATTGCTATTAGGCCCAAAAGTTTGCACACCACTCAAGCAATGCGATGCAAAAGATAATGCCAGTTTACTTCCCATTATAAAAGACCATGCGTGCACTAAATTGCATTCCATCACACGAGCACCTACTTTAGTAACTGTGGAGCTTATTTCCTCAGGACATTGTGCTCTATCTACCTCGCCCCTCACAGATAGAATATGATACAAAGCCAGCTACCATCCTTTACTGATGGGAGTGGCGGGTATTATTAAGATAGATGAGAGGATATTTGGACCTGCTGTGAGCTGCACCACTCTCCATTGGGTGCCGAAAAAGCCTAGTGTCTGCTTAATTCAATTCTGAAGTTGACAAGTGTCCCCAATATGTTTAGAAAGTCCCTAAAGGAAGTTGCGTAAACACTGCGTACATATTTCTAAAGTGTATGGCCACACCTTGTGGCATCTTGGCCCTGAATGGCAGATGCTTATTGTTACAAAACTAAATAGTACCCATTTTATTGACTCGATACGGATGCAAAGCTGAATGCAACGTCTAAGATATAAAATTATGACCATAAGGTCCAGTACAGATTCTGGGAGAGGCTGCATTTGTGCTCTGAGCCACCAGACCCAGGGACAGATTTACAAGCCCCTTGCGTCTCCTTGCGCCGCCATTGCGTCACTTTTTTTGACGCAACGGCAGCGCAAACAATGCGGCCTACTTATAACTTAACGCATCTAGGGAGATGCGTCACGTTGTAAATCCCTGAGTCACATCATACCTGCGTCAGGTATAATGTATGCAGGGTGAGAGTTCCCACGCAGGAAGGCCTCGTAAAAGTGACGCAGTGAAATCTACAAGATTTCACTGCGCCACTTTTAGGACGCCACTGAGTCAAAACCTTACGCCTACTTGAAGCTGGTGTAAGGAGTGACGCAGTACAGTACGTATAGGCCTCAAAATACATTGCTGGAGTTGCGTTGTGCTTGCGACACAACTCCAACAATGCATGACTTTTGGGGCAACAGATGCGTCAGAATTTCTGATGCATCTGTTAATCCTTGCGCCATGGGGCACCATATTGTAAGTACAGCGCATCCATGGTGGCGCAAGGACATTTGACGCTTACACAAGGAAACTGACGCATCTATGCAGATGCGTCAGTTCCTTGTAAATCTGCCCCCCAGTCTTTCTTTAGTTTTCGCCTGGGAAAACATTCTAGGGACCTCCACTGGAATAATGTGCAAGGTTCAAGTTACTATTTTCTTTTTGTTGCTTTACACAAAACCTACACATAACAATTACAGTATGATGCATTTCAATCAAAATATATAAAAAACACATATCCATGCAACACCAACATAATATTTTTAAAAATGCATTCATTCTAAAAAAGCTTGCGTTTTCTGGAAAAGGCACAAATTCCATAGCCTCAACATGTGTTCTTTACTTAACGACTCAAAAAGTAATTCGAAGATGATATGTTCGTGCATGTAAAAGACCAAGACAAATAACCATGGTATCCTATATCTCATCATTGCACAAAACGGATATTCATTTCAGGTGCTATATGTTATGCCAGCGGCCTAAATTCTCATAGAGCAGTAGGCCTCTTGTTCTTAGATTAATAAAGAATCTCTGCTGGTGTGGCTTGATTATCTTATGGGAATCACTGACAGAATATCGACGACCACAATATCGAGGTCCCAAAATATCGGGAACTAAATATCGATGTCAAGAATATCGACATCCTATCTACATCATGGTAAATACAAAAATATCGCAAAAAATATCGTTGTTAAAAATATCGTTTTTTAAATGTTTAAAAAATAATATAAAATAAAGTAAATAATACATATAATTTAAAAAAAGATAGTTCTAATTATAAAATGTTTAAAATTAGAAATAATAAATATAATGTAATAAAAAATTAAACATATAGATATAAAATATAATATATATATTTACTTAATAATATTAATAAATAATTATTATAATAAATTATAAAATGTTAGAAACATATTAAAAATTATAAATACCTATATATATACATATACCAGTAAAATAAAAATGAAAATAAAATATATATATAATAAATTAAAATATTAAAATATTTTTATTCTTTTACAATCACATTTTACACTACATTAACAGCAATAGTAGGGAAAATATTGGATAGCGGAGGGATAAAATTACTATTCCCACTCTAGGGAGTGCAACAGTAGGGAAAGTGTTGAATAACGGAGGGTAAAAATTACTATTCCCACTCCAGCGAGTGCAACAGTAGGGAAAGTTTTGGATAGCGGAGCGGAATAATTTACTATTCCCACTCCAGCAAGTACAACAGTAGGGAAAGTGTTGGATAGCATAGGGGTAAAAATTACTATCCCCACTCCAGCAAGTGCAACAGTAGGGAAAGTGTTGGATAGCGGAGGGGAATAATTTACTATTCCTACCCCAGGGAGTGCAACAGTAGAGAAAGTGTGGGATAACGGAGGGGTAAAAATTACTATTCCCACTCCAGCGAATGCAACAGTAGGGAAAGTGTTGGATAGCGGAGGGTTAACAATTACTATTCCCACTCCAGCGAGTGCAACAGTAGGGAAAGTGTTGAATAGCGGAAAGGTAAAAATTACTATTCCCACTCCAGCGAGTGCAACAGTAGGGAAAGTTTTGGATAGCGGAGCGGAATAATTTACTATTCCCACTCCAGAGAGTGCTTTAGTAGAGAAAGTGTTGGATAGCGGAGGGGAATAATTTACTATTCCCACTCCAGCAAGTACAAAAGTAGGGAAAGTGTTGGATAGCGCAGGGGAATAATTTACTATTCCCACTCTAGGGAGTGCAACAGTAGAAAAAGTGTTGAATAACGGAGGGGTAAAAATTACTATTCCCACTCCAGCGAATGCAACAGTAGGGAAAGTGTTGGATAGCGGAGAGGTAACAATTACTATTCCCACTCCAGCGAGTGCAACAGTAGGGAAAGTGTTGGATAGCGGAGGGGAATAATTTACTATTCCCACTCCAGTGAGTGCAACAGTAGGGAAATTGTTGGATAGCATAGGGGTAAAAATTACTATTCCCACTCCAGCAAGTGCAACAGTAGGGAAAGTGTTGTATAGCGGAGGGGAATAATTTACTATTCCTACTCCAGGGTGTGCAACAGTAGAGAAAGTGTTGGATAACGGAGGGGTAACAATTACTATTCCCACTCCAGCGAGTGCAACAGTAGAGAAAGTGATGGATAGCGGAGGGGAATAGTTTACTATTCCCACTCCAGTGAGTTCAACAGTAGGGAAAGTGTTGGCTAGCGTAGGGGTAAAAATTACTATTCCCACTCCAGCAAGTGCAACAGTAGGGAAAGTGTTGGATAGCGGAGGGGAATAATTTACTATTCCCACTCCAGCAAGTACAACAGTAGGGAAAGTGTTGGATAGAGGAGGGGAATAATTTACTATTCCCACTCCAGGGAGTGCAACAGTAGAGAAAGTGTTGGATTGCATAGGGGGATAATTTACCATTCCCACTCAAGCAAAATAATTAAAATTTAATTAACAAACAATTAATTAATTATCAAAAATTTGCCTCCCACCATATTCCCCTATAAATGACACCACCAATGTTCTAAAACATAACACTATTAACATAATTCATTATTAATTAATTAATTAATTAAAATTAACAAGCAATTTAAAAACAATACATAATAATTGAATTCGCACAATTAACAGTATAAAACAACTTAAAATAAATTTTATAATAAAAAAAGTTTAAAAATATATAGAAATTAAATTACTTTCCAGCCTACTCCCCTATCAACACACAACCCGCTCTTTAAAAAATGACACAAATAACATAATTAATAATTAATTAATAATTATTAATAAACAATAAATAAATAAATAATATATTATTTACCACAATTTACAATATAAAATTTTAAATACATAGATATTAATAAATTAAAAATATTAATAAATTAATTGTTATTAAATTACTTCCCACCCTACTCCCGTATAAACCCACAACCTGCTCCTAAAAAAATAACACAATTTACATATTTACCAATTAATTATTAATAATTAACAAACAATTAATAACTAATTAATAATACATTATTTACAACAATTAACAATATAAAATCATAAATTCTTAATTATTACCTAATAAAAATTATTGATTAATTAATTATAATTAAATTACTTCCCACCCTATTCCCCTATAAACCCACAACCCGCTCCTAAAAAAATAACACAATTAATGTATTTAGCAAATATTTATTAATAATTAACAACCAATTAATAACTAATTATTAATAAATTCATTACCACAATTAACAATATAAAATATTAAAAATATAAATATTAATTAATAAAAAAATATTAAATAATTAATTATAATTAAATTACTTCCCACCCTATTCCCCTATAAACCCACAACCCGCTATGGAATAAAAACGCAAAATTTAATTAAAAATAATTAATAAGTTCTAAAAATTATTATTACATTTATTATAATTAAATTACTTCCAACCCTATTCCCCTATAAACCCACAACCCGCTACGAAACTAAAACGCAAAATTTACTTTAAAAAAATTAATAACTTCTAAAAATTATATATCATATATTAAAAAATAAATACAATACTTAAACAAAAATATAGAACACATACATTTAAAATACATACTAAAATACATAACACTAATATAAACATAGATATTATTAACAACGATATTTTTACAAACGATATTACTGTCTTCGATATTAAAAAAAACGATATTTCTTACCTTACTGTCGCTATTCTGGTCCACGATATTCTTGCAGTCGATATTCTTGTACCTCGATATTATGGTGCTCCGGAAAAAAAAACTCGATATTCTGTCTGTTCACCATCTTCTGGCTGTGCAGCAGCAGCTCCTACACTATGGAGAAGGAGCGTCGCCCCACCTCCCAGCAGCCGAAAAAATGGAAAATAAAACGATAATAAACTCTTGTTTATTATCATTTTAATTTTCTATCAGAGCCAAGGCTTGGGGGCGGGCCAGGGTGGTGACAGGCTGGAGGGGGAATGTTGGGCACTGCCTTCACTGTGCATGTGGGTTTGGCCGGGCGTCTCAGGTCAGCCAAACCCACATGCGCAGTGAAGCTCTCTCCAACCCCAGCAGCAATGCTGGATTGGAGAGAGCAGTCACAGGCTCCCAGTCTGTGTGGGATCGCAAATCATCAGCCCTCAGGAAAATCCTGATGACGCTGCTTTCAGGGGATGAAAGAGGCGCCAAGATTGGCCGCAGTGCAATCTGTGAGCCTGTGCCTGGAGAAGCGAGGAGCATGATGCGGCGAGCATCTGTCAATCCTTGCGACAAAGGTAGCGCCGTACAGTAAATATGGTGCATCGATGGTGTGTCAAGGAGGGCGCAGTGAAAAGTGTTGCATAGCTGTTTTATCGCAGCGATGTGACACTTTTCATAAATGAGGCCCAGTGTTTTTACCATCACAGAGTTCCAAATCATGACCAAAAGTAATCCCATTAATTCATACCTTTAAATTATGTTTCCTTCTTGACACAGAATTCCATGTTTCTAATGATTCCCAGACCAAAATAAATTAATACAGACTTAAATTTATATTCAAATGTTTTTACTTTACACAGTTCATTATACAATTCAGCCACTAATGTATTCGCTGGTGACAGTCATAAGGTTTTCCATCTTCTTAAGAAGTCTTCTTGAGTATTCACTAGAGGCCAATGTCTTACCTCAGTGGAGAGAACCTTGTATGCACACAGAAAAGATTGTATTGGCACCTCTCTACTAGAATGTATGTTTTAATCCTAGCAATTTATTGGCATTCTAATCCATGCAATAAATGTGGTGGGGTTTTGGTTACATAGGAGAATTTCAGCAGGTTGACCAACCGATGCTACCTACTTGGAAAAAATGACTATGATCTTTACTACATTTCCTGTACTTTTTTTTTGCTTACTACATCCCCCATCTTTTCAGATTATTTGATAGTGCCAACCCAAATAATAAATGACTGTAAATTCGAGGGGTTTCCAAAGCTTGGAACGCTCTCTATCAATTAAATCCTTGCCTAATCTTTTGGCCTTCAGGAAGGTGCTTAAAACTTGGTTTTTTATTTCTTACTAATTTAGAGCCTCATTTTTTAGGCCCCTTGTGCCGCCGAAAAGTCACTTTTTGTGACGTTCCTTGGCGCAGGACCTGCTCCATATTTACGAGGCAGCACTAAGCCACTTTTTTTGGCTTAATGCTGCCTCGTAAATATTGTTCCCTTTAGCACAGTTTTCTGCGTTAAAGGGGCATGCAATGGGTGTTGCTGGGAGCAACACCCATAGCTTTTTGACACTTCCCCAGATTTCCGAGAAAACGTAACTCTGAGGCAGCCCAAAAACCTACGCCTCCCCAGGAGAGGCACAAAGAGGAGAAATATCTTTATTTCTCCTCATTTTTCTTTTTTCTATGTGTGCTGCATTCTGCACCACCAGTGACACCAGGGCCTTGAGCCTCGAGGGGCCCATAGAACCCTAATACTTGCTATATTTTACTTCCCCAACAGCAGTTAAAGGGGCCTTTGTCCTTGTTTGCAACAGGGCCTATGACATCCTTGCTGTGCTACTGCCAACAGCTCCTCCCCACAGGATACCCCTCAAAAGGACAGTGCCGTCCATATGCAGCAGTACTGGCAACAATAGGAGCCTATTATTGGTGGAAAAGTCCCCCCTGCGCCAAGGACATTTGGGAGGGCAGGTCGCTATATAAATCCTAGATGCACCCCGATGATGTCTAGTCTCAGTCATTCATTTTTCTGCCAGGGCCCATCCTGCCCAGCCATTACCCTTGTCCACGTGCTAGAATGTATCTTTGACATTAAGGACAGTAGTTCTTTCAGGACACCCCAGCAGCATATTTTACTGAACTTAGGGGCCCATTACAATACCCGGCGTAAATAAATCCGCCAGGCATGGAAGCGGCAAAAATCCGCCCGCACACACCGCCTGAACACCGACCACGCCATTACGATTACACAAACCGAAAACCGCCATCGGCGAAAAATCCACACAAAATACCGCCCGCCAACGTCCGAGTCGGAGTCAAACCGCCCGCCACGGACGGAAACACGCACGACAACACAAAACCGCCCGCCCTCACGGCCGACACACCGCACGTGAAATTACGATCGCACCGACATGAGCGCGGAAAACCCACAAATATACCGCCCGCCAGCGCAAACAACGCCGATGAGAATCGACACGGCAGAAGCCATGGCGCCAACGTACCTGCACAGAAACCATCCGCACACAAAACCAATAGCACACAACATGGCCAACAAGTCCACACAGCAAGGCACGCACAAATACACAAGCACAGTACACATCCCGAAAACACCCCCGGACAAACAAAAAATACAAAGGCCAGAACCCCAGACACAACACACCTGAAAACAACAGACCATGAGGACACACCCACATAGGTGAGTACAAAAGCAGCACTCCCACAGACCACAACCCCTTGCTACATTGCAAACTAGAGAGGAGAGGAGAGGACACAGTGACACAGCAAGGACAGCAGCACACCACAGAAACGCACACATCACAACCACCACCACCACCACCACCACCACCAAACACCGGCACCACAAACCCCCTGCACATTACACAACACACACCGCACCAGCACCACAAACACCATGGCACCACAAAGAATGCCCAAGTACACGCCCATTGAGCTGACGGTCATGGTCGACTGAGATCATCAAGGTGTACCCACAAATCTATGGGAACATGGTCCAGCACACACCACTAGCCACCAGAAACAGAATGTGGAACCGGATCGTAGACCAGGTCAATGCAGTCGGGACCCTGCCCAGGAACACAGGTGAAATAAACAAACGTTGGAATGACGTAAAGAGCCTGGTCAAGAAGAAGGAGGGCAAAAACAGAGAGCTGGCTGCCGTCACTGGCGGAGGGAATCCCGCGCTCTTTAAGACCTTCAAAGCGTGGGAGGAGAAGGTGCGAGTCGTAATACATCCGGAGATCCTCGCCGGATTAGCAGGGGAGTGGAGGCTGGTAAGTACAAACTAATGTATACCAGCACACCGCTATGTACTCACATGCGCAACTACCATGCCACAGCTCCCAGGGACAAACACCCCCATGTCCAGCACACAATACACAACACATCACACACACATGCAACAGACACCACCACACACAGCCCAAACCGAACAACTGTAAGATGCGTGGGGACATGTGTACACTCAGCCAGCCACGTAACCACCAACAGGTCCCCAAATATGCCAGAAGCGCCACAACGAGCACCCACCACACCCATGTGTCCGCCACAGCTGCACTAACCGACAAGTAACAGGTAAGTGGCAGGAACACAAAGTGCAGTGGGTGGGAGGGTGGACAGCCCAAGTACAACACACACCAGGCCCCAGTCCCACAGCACAGCAAGGAGGAGCATCCCCCACACTCCACAGCCACGTGTCAGCCACCGCAGTGCACAACGACAGCCGAAAGGCAGACATCACGGTCCACAGCAATCGGTGTCAGTGGGTGTCCAGCCACCCCCACGACCCACAACACCCCCCACCCCCACAGACCTGCAACATGGAGCACCCCCGCTTAGAGCCATGTGGCATCCAGTACAGTGCACGCACGAACAACTTGCAGGTGGGAAACTGGACAGGGCTGGATTACTGGAGGCATGAGGACCATAACACGACCAACACATGGGACATGTCACGTAGCAGACGAACACGCAGCACCGCCCACCGTCACGAACAAGTGAACAATGTGCACACGGACATGAACAACAGACTCACACCCCACATGACCTATCACAGACATAGCAACACCCAAGGAGCCACGTCTGCATGCACAAGCCACACTGAATATAGTACCACACGGCAGCCACTGTGCAACTCATCACACACAACTGAAACACCATTGAAGTCCTGTCCATGTAGCCCCTACTGCCTGTCAACCACACACCCCACAACTACGCCTATGTAAGACAAACAACACTAGACGCAACAGAGCGGAACAACATAAATGCACACGAACTCCACTGAACCCATCAAACTCACTGACACACCATGCACATACAACATACCATCCATCCCATCCGTCAGCCCCAGTCTCATGAAAGGCATGTCATCCGCACAGCTGCCACACATACAGCAGTCACGCTAAGATACATGCCCATGACCAACCATGTGCCAGAAGTCAATGAAGCGCACAACACACTGTGAGCAACAACACACAACATGGGCCACACCCCCCGAGCACTGCAGTGATGCACATGGCACAGGGCAGCACGCACACCAAGGAGATGGGACAACTGCAATACGTTGGCTGGCACACAACCATCACTCACTCATAACGATGCGTCCAATGCCATGTCCAGTAATCACAACAGACAGCAAATATGCAGGCCATGTCAAGCATGCACACACCTCAAACCATGCACTGTCATGCTGCCACAACACATGTCACGTTCGGCACCCATGGCTCACAGCATGTACCCCAAAAGCATATCCCCTCCCAAATGCGAATCTGGGGCATGGCCCCCATGTTGCCATATGCGTTCCTAAGTGTTCCATTTGAACCCCAAAAGCATATCCCCTCCCAAATGCGAATCTGGGGCATGGCCCCCATATTGCCATATGCGTTCCTAAGCGTTCCATTTGAACCCCAAAAGCATATTTCCTCCCAAATGCGAATCTGGGGCATGGCCCCCATGTTGCCATATGCGTTCCTAAGCGTTCCATTTGAACCCCAAAAGCATATTCCCTCCCAAATGCGAATCTGGGGCATGGCCCCCATGTTGCCATATGCGTTCCTAAGCGTTCCATTTGAACCCCAAAAGCATATTCCCTCCCAAATGCGAATCTGGGGCATGGCCCCCATGTTGCCATATGCGTTCCTAAGCGTTCCATTTGAACCCCAAAAGCATATTCCCTCCCAAATGCGAATCTGGGGCATGGCCCCCATGTTGCCATATGCGTTCCTAAGCGTTCCATTTGAACCCCAAAAGCATATTCCCTCCCAAATGCGAATCTGGGGCATGGCCCCCATGTTGCCATATGCGTTCCTAAGCGTCCCATCTGAACACCAAAAGCAAAGTACAAACCAGACCCAGGATGGGCCAGGAGCCCGCATACACCAGAGTCACAATAAGTAGGGGCACAGCAACACACCCATCGGCATGGCCAATCCGTCCCATGCCACATGTGCACAGCACACAGTCCCATTGCCAAGCACACACAACTACAGATGCTACAGCCACACACACGCCTCCGGGAAACCCATGTACGAGATTGCACGAACTGTTAATGTCAGACGACAAATACATACTTCGCCAGGTGCAACACAATAACAAATCTCATTCTCTCCACAGGTGACGAACTGCTGGATGCTGGGGATGGAGCCAGCAGCCAGCACAGCCAGCCTACAAGCCCCCAACGAGGACACACGGATCTGGAGGATCTGTCCTCCTCTTCGGACACGGACCACCAAGCAGGCCCATCTGGTGTGGCAGGGCCCAGCCGCTCCCCAGGACCCCTCCTACCCACCAACCCATCATCCAGGGCTGCTGAACATTCCCAGCCCCCTGCTGCCACTGTCGTTGCGGCCACACCCACGGTCATTGTGGCCACTACCACTGCCGCAACCGCCACCATCGCCGCACCGACCACCACCGCCGCCACCACCGCCACGTCTTCGCTGGCACCAGCCCCAGCGCAGGTGGTGGCCCGGCCGACTGGATCCACCCTGGGAGCCACAGCGAGGACCGTGGTGAGCAATGTGGCTAGTGGGCAGGCCGGTGGCAGCAGGACTGGTAGGAGGAGCAGGGTCAGGGAAACGCCAGCCTCCCCTGGGAGCCATGCCCTGCCTCAAATGGCCAGAGTCCTTGGGGCCTATGAAGAGGCCCAAGGACAATGGTTCCGGTCTGCTTCAGACACGCGTGAGGTGCTGGGGGTGCTGAGGTCCATGGACGCCCGTATGGGCCAAATCGTGGACCTCATGGGACAGCTGGTGGTGGTGGTGAGGTCACAGCCAGGGACAGCAGCTCCCCTCCGCCACCACCTGCCGGGGCGCAGGGTGGAGCAGCAGTGTCCAGTTCCCCTGCGTCCACAGCCAGTGAGCACACCTCAACCACCAGCATGTCGCAAGCAGGCACCCCCTCGCAAACGTGGAAGGGGCCGTCCGAAGTGGAAACAGATCTCCCGGGAGGACTTCGCACGCTCCAAACGCAAGTGAGGCAGCCAGCCAGCCTTCCGCCAGCCTTCCTTGACCAGCCACTGCATTGACTTGGACTACGATCCCACTCCACACAGCCATCTGGATGGCATGTGTGTGTTGGACTATGGACATAGAACCAGTGGGTACACCCTGATCATCACGCAGCCATGACCGACAGCTCATTGTCACTGCACGCACCACTTTTGTCATCACCTTACACACAATCACATGTCACAGTTTGTAATAAATGCACCTTTTTCACTAACTGCTGTTTGTGCCCTGTGTTTTATTTGTACGGAATACAACGGCCACCTTGGGCGGAAAGGCACCTGATGCGTGGCATGGCAATTGAATCCGGAGGGCCTGTAGGGACCTAGGGGTGGGAGACAGAACAGGAGCACATTCAATGAGTGTGTCACACACCCATCACACAGTACATGTCAACAACTACAAGCAATGTACACACATCGCACAGAGCAATAGGGCACAATGCCACAGCCACCAACAGTGGCATACTACCCTGGCCATGGAGCGTTGACACACAGCACGCAGTGAACAAACGGCCACCCTGACACAGCACACACACACCTGCACAGATACAGCCACATCAGCCGTCGTACATGGACACTCACCGTCAAGTGAAGTAGCGGGCGATGAGCTGCTGCCGCACATTACCAGCTTCCTCCTCTCCGCTGTCCTCCTCACTCGAGCTGTCCTGGTCTGCGGGCTGGGGCCCTGGTTGATCTCCGTCATCCACGATGAGGGGGATCTGCTTCCGAATGGCCAGATTGTGCAGCATGCAGCACGCCACCACTATCTGGCACACCTTCTGTGGGGAGTACGCCAGCGCACCCCCGGTGCGGTCCAGGCACCTGAACCTGGACTTGAGGAGGCCAAAGGTACGCTCGACCACACGTCTGGTCCTCCCATGTGCCTCATTGTAGCGATCGTCTGCTGGGGTGCGAGGATTCCTCAATGGACTGAGCAGCCATGCCCCATTCGGGTACGCAGAGTCACCTGGGTGTGAGGGACACAGAGAACCGTTGCTATTCCAACTGGACAGGGGACAGCATCGCACAACCAGCACGCTACACCACTCCACATACTCACCGACAATACAGGCACGATCCTGTTGCATATTGGACATCAGTCGTGGCAAGATGCTGTTGCGCATTATGTGTGCGTCATGGGCCGAGCCTGGGAACTTTGCACACACGTGGGTGATCACCATGTCCGCAAGGCACACCACTTGCACATTCAGGGAGTGCGTGTGCTTCCTGTTGCGGTACAGATGCTCAGTGGCCTGTGGTGGAACAAGGCCGACATGTGTGCAGTCAATGGCTCCAACGACGTGTGGGATTCTGCCAAGGGCATAGAATGCACCCTTCACTGCTGCCAATTCACGAGCCCTGGGGAAGCGGATGTACCTGTTTCGGTACAGCATCATGGCTGCCAGTACATCCCTCAGCACCTTGCTGAACATGGGCTGGGACATCCCTCCTCCAATGCCCACTGTGTGCTGGAATGACCCAGTGGCGAAGAAATGCATGGCGGCCATCACCTTAGCCGTGGGGGTGACAGCAGTCGGATACACCCTGCGGGGACGGAGATGGGGTTCTAACATGGCACACAGTCGATGCAGGGTTGGCCTGTCCAGCCGAAACTTCCTAATAACCTCTGTATCGTCCATGTCCGCCAGCAATTGGTATGGGCGGTCAATGTTCGGTCTCCGCCTAGGGACAATGGCAGAGGACACATGTCAAAGCAACACGACACATAGCAATTTCGCATACACATCACTGACATGACTGAGCAAGCACATGAGCCACAGCCCAGCTGTCAAGCTGGGACGGCACGGCCACAATACACTTACACAGGTCTCCCAACAATGGCAATGGCTAGTGATACGAACCACTGCCATGTGCATGCACATGGGGATCTAGGCCCCAATGACTTGCGGGGCGTGCTGATGGGGACTGACTGCATATCCGTCAAGCGGCAACGCCACGGCAACATGAATGTCTGCTGAGCATGGAACTGCTTCCGCGGCTGGATGAGTATGGCACACGATGACGACGATGTGGGCACAGGCTGAGCGGCCAAAACAAGTGGGACCTGTGGCACGAGGGGATATGAGACAGTAGTAGGTGTCAGCACTGCACCCTATGTACAGCACTGTACGGATCACACCTCCCGAAACATTGACAGGTGTCCACATTGACAGCCCCATGCCAAGACGGCTGTGTGCTTGCAGTCACACGTCACAGGTGAGAGGTTACATTGCACGTGCCAGGTGGCAGACGTACATAGTGGGAGCTGGCATGTGTGTGCATGTGTCTCCTGTTCAGGATCCACCAGATGGGCGCTGACTCTGTACTGACCATTGGACACAGCATGTTCCGTGGAAGGCTTGTGTGTGTGGGATGGTGGCACTGGATGTGCCTCCGTTGGGAGGGGGCCATGCACAGGGCGGGTACGTCGATGATTGCGCATTGTTGGTCACGGTGGGTGCACCCACTCAGATGTGTTGCCCTGTGTTCAATTCCTATGTCCGCATGATGATGGACTGTAGATGTGGGCAGACTACACATTGGTCGATGTGCTGTCTATATGCATGTGCCTTCACACCAGGCACAGCTGCCCCTGCACATGTGACCCCTGCTGGACTCGCTGCTGGGTCTGTGGAGCTGATGCACCTTCTGCGCGTGGGGCGGACAGCTCTCCTCACTTCCCTCATTGCGCATGTCATGACTTTGCCGCAGGTGACATGGATCATGGAGGGCCCACATGTACGCGTGGGTAGGCTACACATGATTGTACACTGGTCGCCACCCCCAGTCAGTGTTTCGAATGGGAAGTTTGTCGTGCTGGTGGTATGTTCGATGTGGCGGATGGGCGGGCCTAGGTGCGGGCTTACATTCCGGACATGGGGGGTAGTTGGATTGGCGACTAGTTGCAGTACACACGGGACACGTCTCTTCCTTTCCACATCTGGGTCATCCCTTGTACTTACTGACAGTGATACAGTCATCTTCGCCCCAGCCCTCATGTCCTCCCCTCGCTCCCCCAATATGCATGCTCACCTGCGAGGCTAGCGCCTGCACAGGCAGCCCCAAGCTCGCACCAGAGAGGGCAAGGAGTGTATGTGTGGGTCCAGTTGCACGAGTGGGCTGTCTCAGGGTATGATGTGTGGCGGGACGCCGTCCACCTGCGTGGTGCCCCAAATGGAGACCCGGCCTGCATGGACTATGCATCACAGTCTTCGCCTTCCGGATCCGCCACCTGCGACACCCAGTGGCTGTGGCTGCCCTTGCGGCCAGGCCGCGTCCGTCTGCGGCTGATGGCCCACACATTCACTCTTTGGCCTCTCTGGGGAGGGCTCGGGGGTGGTGGCGCACGCGCTTGCACTTAGTCGCAATGGCATGTGGCGTGGTTGGTATGATGGGCAATGGATGGGATGGTGCGAGCCACCTCCCGTGACGTCAGTGCTGCTCGTGCTGTGGTGCGTCCCCCTACACTTCCATTTGACTTGTGCCATGCTAGAAGTTGAGGTTCTATTGCCTGCGTGATATGACCAGGAGGAGCGCGAGGAGACCTCTCACACACCATGCTCCACTGCCATCCCGTGCCCTGTATCGCCTGTGCGGATTGACTATGTTGGGGTTACACCTGGTCGACTGGGGCTGTGTGTGCCTTGTCAAGGGGCATGGCGGGCGCACAACAGGATCCAGCTTGTCCACAGAGGGTGGGCTGAGGTGCGCCTGGTACCGCTTTGTACGTGTGCCCGGCTGCTGTGCACACACGTGTTCACTCCCCCCGACAGGTGTCCTCTCACGATGCCCAGGGAAGCGGTGGTGTACTGTTCATGACCCCTCCCAACACGGCGTGCTCCAACTTGGCATGTGCGCATCTACCCGTCGCACCCACCCACCTGAGCACTGCGTCCATACGACTTCACACGACACATGTGTGTCTTCCACAGTAGTGCTACTCATTTGCGTTGACATCCAATACCAGTGGACTACATGGTCATGTCACGACTGCCGTGTACTTCACATACTCTCATCCTCTCTCATTCGTACTTGTGAAATGAGTCAGCGGAGACAGTTTTGGTTTCAAACATTATATTGAGTCTTCTGTCCTCTGTGATGCAGTATAGTGGACACTACTGGCAGCGGAATACATGTTGAGGATATACTGAGCATGATTGCAAATGGGATAGGGTGTGGGGTTACATGTGATTGGCTGTTGCATGTGGGATGTGGGCTTCAGAGTGACATCTGCTTGGCCAAGGCTGTGCTAATGTACATTTACGTATAGCTGCGGAGCTGCGGACTTTGACACAGACGGTATACATGTAGCCTACCAGACCGCTTGGCATCATGGGCACAGTCCATCTCAGTTCCATGTGACAGGTTTGCTGCGGTTGTTCCTCATGCACGCGTGCATGTGAGATGACATCAGGGCATGTGCTTGCGTGCATGCAGCGGCGTGCCACTTGTTGTTGCACTGTGGTGGTTACTGGACATGTCACAGTCACTGGGGTCGTGTTGTTGTTGTATGCACTAGTCGTCCATGCAAAGGTCCTGGTATGGGATTCCCGGGCGGGGGTGGGAGGGGTGCAGCACCCACAGACTCCAGGCGACCTATTCATGTCCACTGAGCGGTGTGTGTGTCCATGGGCGCTGGATCCATGTCGTGTCCTGGTTGTTCGTGCAGTTCCGTCCATGTGGGTGCGATACACAGAGCCCATGCCACTGCCTCCCACGATGCATGCGGTGTTCCTGGATGTGATGGGGAACAGTGTGCATGTCCCGGTCATATCCGATGTCATGGCGATGTCGTTGATGGTGTGGTTACAGTTGCCGGTCGTTTGGTATGGCTGTTGTGGTGGTGACTGGCCAGTCCGTGCGGAAGCTAAGCATGGGTGCGGGGTTGGACATCATAGGTCACTCGGGGAACCTGCGTTGTGGTCCGACGAATTGACAGGTTGTCAGGTATGCGATGCCGTCCAGCAGGGCTTCCATGTCATTGGTGGTGTACATGTTTGCCAGCCAATGTAGCGGATGGTGGCTGTCAAGGTGTTGTTCGTAAGTTGTCCCTTGGAGGACCATGATGGGGCATGCTGGGTGACATTCGATGTAGCTGTTCTCGATGATCCGTCGTGTGGAGGCACAGTGGTCCCATTTCAGTGCGGGTGCGATGTTGGCCACATACGCCATGCCCCCATAGGCAGAGCAGGCCCTGTCGTGTGCGTCCAGAGGGAGGAGTAGTGGTAGCAGGTCCGCCTTCAGACATGCCGGGTTGGAGAGGCATATCTCGACGGGATGCTGGTAGGGACACCTCCGACAGTAGAAGACGGGCATGACGCAGCTGAACAATGTGATGCGGTAAGTCAGTCGGTAACTTACGTTCAGCAGGGACAGGAGATCGCATCCCAATGTATGGAACAGGTTGGTTTTGTACAGCTTGAGCTGTTCGGCGTAGTTGGGTAGGTGTGTTGCGGTTGCCATTTCGCAGCGGTTCGTTGAGGTGGCGTGCTCCGGCTGTGTGTGCAGTCTGCAATGTGCACGCTCCGAGGTTGCTGTGAGCTCTGTGTAGTCGTAGGGAGACAGGACTTGTGTTCTGTTTGCTTGTTTGGAGGACACGGGCCCTCTTCCCACATGCTTTTCAGACAGTTCAAGGTCAGTGATGTGTGACTCCTTCCAATTAACTTGCATGTGGCCGACATGGGGAGTGTTTTCTTCTTTCTTCCCCGTCCGTTGTGTGCTTCTGTGATATGCGCTATCTGCCCTGTGGTCGGTCTCCTCGGCATGCCTGTGTTGGTCTATTCTTGGACAATGGCTGTATTCACCGGCTTCTGTCGTAGGGCTGTGGTTTCGGAGTTGGAATGGAAGATCATTCAGTGCTGTCTGCTCTCCCTTGTGTGGGCGGCAGGCTGCCTTTCCGCTCTGCGTTGGGCCTTGTGTGTGAATGTTATTCTTGGGCCACCTGTTGTCGGTCCCCGGGCTCTTTGGTGTTCCGTTTTATATGTCTTGTTCATATGTGCAGGGTGGTATGGGTGTTTCAGTGTGGTACTGGCGTTCCTCTTCCCGAAGGGGCCCTGCTTCTCCTAGTTGGTGTTGCCGCCGCTGTGTGCTACGCCATGTTTGTTACACTGGGGTGTGTCCTGCTGTTGCGTGACTTCACTGACATGTGTGCGTCGGTTGTGTGGCGTTGGGTGTTGTCCGTTGGGGACATGTCTGTGGCAGGCCTGTCACGTGTCATGTGCGTTCGGGGTGGGGCTGATGTGTGTGCTGCTTGGTTGTGTCCCTGTGTCTGTGTGCGACGCATGCATGGCGCTGCGGTTGGCCTCTGCGTTGTGCGCATGTGTGGCGGCGTCATCGGCGCTTTGGGGCCGTGACGGGGTGGTTGGTTCCTAGTCCCAGGTGGTGTGTACACATGTGTTCCGCGATGTTACGATTTGGCCTGTGTGTCATATGTGGATGCAATGGTGGATGTGTAGTGTACACGCGCTGGTGGGGGTTGTCCGCTTTTTCCGCCCTTGCACTGTGTGCGCTGTTTGCGTGCACTTGTTGTGTGTGTGCCTACCTGCGTCTCCGCGGTACGTTGCGTCCTTGGTGGTGCATCAGCAGAAGCATGGGGAGGGCCTGCAGTGCTGGATTCATGCTCGGGGAGCCGCTTCTTCGTTGTCCGTGCTCGGCATCCGTGTTACCGCTTCGGTTTGTCGTACGGTATCTCTTGGCCGTGGGAGCCGTTTGTTTGCGGCATCGTAATTTATGCGCCGGGCGGGACGTGTTTCGTCGGACGGTGTGTGTCAGTTGTGCTGCGCCGCTACGTGTACGGGCGCACTTTGATGGCGGACGGTGTTGCTGGCTTGCCGGCGGTGTTTGGCCTACTTTTCGCATCGTAATTGGACGGGCGTGTGGACTGCTGCGTGCCGGCGGTAACTGGTGCTTTTTGCATCCGCCAGCACGGCGGTGGTGCTTCCGCCCGCCATCGTAATGTGCCCCTTAGATCCGTATCTTCTTCTCACCCATGGAACGAATCTTCACCTCGTTCAGACAGGCACCTCTTGATCCCAAGACCTCATGTTGCCTTGAGGTGGACCCCACAGAGGGCTAGCAAAGCTAACTTCAATTACAGAAAGTACAAGCACAGCAAGGGAAGCAGCGGTGCAACCTTCCTTCAGAAAAGCAAAACCACAGGGACAGGTTTTTGTGTAATTCCTGGCTCAGCTGCTGCAGCCAGGTACCCTAAGGTATGATGAAACAGTTTGTTCAGCAATAAAAGTATCCAAAATGAAAAACATAAAACAATTGCAAGAGAATTGCACTGAGAAGATAAGGATAAAAATTGTAGGATCCCAAAGAAACTAAACATAGTGCTATAAAGAGTAAGAAAAATGTCGAAATTTAGAAAGAAAACAAAGTCAGAGAGACAAATGGAGCAAGTAAATGTGAAATAAGGGGAATGCAGAATGAAGGAAAATATACAATAATGGATGAAAGAATGGAAGGAGGGATGAAAGAAAGGGACAAAAGGAGTAATGATCAGAGAGAAATTTATGATGAAGGAAGGGAAGAATGAACGACTGGATGAAAGGTAAAACAAAAATGAAGAAGTGAAGAACAAAAGATAGAAGAAAATAAGAATAAACAAAGGTAGAAATGCTGGAAAGAATAAAGATGAAAGAGTGGATAAAAAATGTAGCACGAGAGGAAGAACGACAGGAAGAAAGAATTAACAAAAGAAAGAAAAAAATAAAAAGCAATGGTACGGAAAAAGATTAGGGAACCAAGATAAAGCAATAAATATAAAGAAAGTAAATAAGTTATGATGAAAGAAATAAAATATAGAAACAAAGAAGGAAACAGGAAAAGAAAAATACCAGAATAGAAGAAAGGAAATATAATAAGGAAAGAAATAGAGTGAAGGAGAGGAGGGTAGAACAAAAGTTAGAAAAGGCTAAAGAGAAGGAAAGAGTAAAAGAAGTGGGCAAGAAAAGGAAATGGTAAAAAGCAAGAAATATAATATTGGAAGTCAGAAGTAGAAAAAGAGGAAAATGAAGAAAAGAAGAAAAGAGCAAGGTTTAAATAGGACAATAGAAGTAAAGTTTCAGGTGGAAAGAAGTGAATATCGAAATAAAAATGTAAACATTGAAACAGGAAATGTGAAAAGAAGGAAAAAATGGGATGAAGGAAAGGAAGATAGAATGAAAGTGGGAAAGGTTACAAATGTCCGGCAGCAACCAACATATGTCTTCCTATGCCTGGCAGCAACCAATTAGTTGAAAGAGTCCTGCTTCCATGCTGGAAGCACCTCTACAACTTGGCTTCACTGGTTAGGTGCTCAGTCAACTAGAGCTCCACTTGCCAGCAGTATTCTCCAAATTAGCCTGACATACTGCATGATGTAACTGACCTAGGGCCAAATGTACTAATATCTGGTCGCAAAATACTGGTAGCAAACTGCGACCATTATTTTTGTGACCAGTATAGATTTGAAAGAACTCTGTACTAATAGATTGGTTATTAAAAATCAAATTGTATCCATTCGAAAACATGTTTTAGGAGTCAGAAAAACTTTCCATACCTCTAAAATGAAATTAGTAAATAGGAAACAGCATTTTAATGGTTAACGCTGAATGATAGCAGTTATGCCCATTAAAATGCTTAGTACATCTAGCCCCTTGTTTAATTTAAGTCCCTCCTTCTGTAATCATTCTCTCACCAGAACAGAAGTTCCTGGCCAACATTCACCTTTCTCTGTACTCTGCCCGCTTCTTGCTCGGCTTCTCTCTGACCAAGTATTCCCTGAGGAACTTCTTCTACTTCCTCCTTTCTTAATGCCTAGTGGCCTGTTAGATCTCTTTCTTCTTCACTTATATCTCCGACCTTGCTTTCTCCTACCCAACTCTTTCTAGTTTAGTTTTCCCAGTCTGTTCCCTTCTATAGCTCCATCTTCACTTCACTTCACTGCCTGCCTTCTACTTCCTGCCCTCCTGCCTTCCTACTGCCCACCCACCGAGCTCACTCTAGCTCTCGCAGGCTGTTCCTTTTAGTGGCACCTGCTTTGCTTCACTTTCTGCCACAGCTTCAGACACTTCTCCTTGCCCCCACCTTCTTATTCCAAATTACTCTGTAGTCTCCTTTCCTCCGCTGTTCTCCTGGACCCCTTCATCTCCTGCACTTTGTGCCCAATCTCATCTTAGTGTTCTAAGACAGTTCTTCCTTCCATTCTCCTTCTTCTTTCAGTTATATTTTGTCCCCTCCCTCCATGCACCCCCTTCTCCCTGTTTATTCTGGCCCCCAGAGGAGCCCTCGCCCACCGATGTGCTCCCTTATAACCCAGCGTATTCGGGATCAGTTTACTAGGCCACAATGCGCTTTGACTTCAACTGACTTCATTCCTTGGCAGACTTCTTCGCAGCTTGCTGTCTCCCCACTACCATGTTTTTAGACTTCTCTAAATGATCTCCACCCTCTCTCACACTCCTCCTCCTCTAGCCCATTTTTCACATTGTTATGATATGATATGCAATTTATAACGCGCACACCTACTCCAAGGAGTGTCCTGGCGCAAAAGCAGCAAGGTCAGAAATGAAAAGACTTAGGCCTGCACGAAAAAAACACGTTTTATGTTTCTTCTTAAAAATAGCTGTATCACTCATGATCCGCAGCTCCAGCGGAAGTTGATTCCATGCTGTCCAACCCAGGTACACTGAAGATTTTCATCCTGCCCTTTCTGGCTGAATCCTGGGGATCAATCTCTGCCAGAAATGTATTGGCTTATCTCAGCTGTCTTGTAGGGCTATGAAGGCTGAGTCTGGTTCTAAAGTAAGAGAGCCCCGTTTGATATAGAGCACATTGTACCAATACAAGAGTCTTAAATTTCACTCTTTCCCTAATGGGCAACCAATGGAGTGCGCCCAGATGTGGCAAAATACGTGTTCACATCGATACATTTAACAAGAGCCGGGCCGCCGCATTCTGTATCACTTGGAGTTTGTCCTTTAGGAGTTTGTTACCCTTCTCCCTCCTCCCATTTTTTTTTCTTCTCCTTCCTGACCTGTTGGGAGTCATGTATATGATTGTTCACCATGTGCTTAAAAACTCACGTTAACTCAGTTCCCCTCACCACATGACTTCATATCAGAGACAGGTGAACACAGACATACTGAGGCAAATCAAATGTGTCAAGAGTCCTCATCAGGAAGTTCCCCACTAAACAGAGCAAAGGCATGCTTCACAACATCAGAATCACAAATACCATCAGCTTCAAATAGCCTCTCTGATCGATCAACAAAAAAGGAGACCGATTATGCATGATTTCCCCACCAATATTCTAGAGACTCTAGTACCAACTGGTTACAAAACACTAGGATCTGCTACACAAGGAAAGACAGGAAGTGGATTTGCTTTTATCATCAGAGACTCCCTCACTTTCACAATAGTGTCCTACCCCTTATGTGAAAACTTGAAACTGACTCCATCCATCAACCCCTCACAAACTCTGTACCTTCACATTATATACGGGCCTCCCAAATTTCAAACCTTCACTGAATACTTGTCTGAATGCATCTCAACAAATCTAATGCTCTGACTCCACAACATTTATATGGGAGACTTCAAAATTGACTAAATGTTTCAGAGAAATAAACATGCCCTAGGTCCCCTCAACATAGAAGAACTCACTTCAAGAAGAGAATTCTAGACCTAAACTTATCCTCTATACAAGGAGTTTCATGTTTTGCATCACCGGAAGATGAGTGGTCAGACCACAACCCTCTAATCTTCCATATTCCGGCCAAGAACCTTCAAACTCACACAAAACTATCAGCCAAAGTTTGGTGCTACAACCTCAGCAAATTCACTGAAAACAGTATCAGCAACTTGCTGGTTTCCAATCTGAACAAATCACTCACAGTGGCAATGAATTGATATATACCCAATAAGTCAATTGTATCAAATAATTTGCTGACATAGTAGCACCTAAAACCGAGGACTACAACAAAAATCCTTGGTTCATTGAAGTACTACATGCTTTCAAGAGAGAATAAAACATCTGGAAAGACAGTTGCAGGAAAACAAATCGGACACAACTAAATCCAAATTAAAGAAAACTTGAAAGCTGAGTAAAAATGAAATTCAAAATGCAGAAACCTTCTACCACCAAGAACAAATCTTCCTATCAGTGAACCAGCCAGATCTCTATTCAATTTCATAAAAGAAAATGCTAAAACGCTCATCACAGACATAACCACACCAGCCAAAGAGAAATGCAGTGGTTTCCTGGCCTTCTTAACAACACAACTGCTAAAATCAAAGCAAAATGTAACTCTGTTGGGGATTTATATCTAATTGTGACTCAAAAGTCTTGTAACACCGGTAAATCATTCCCGATAATCCAACTAGAAGACCGAACAATAATAATCTAAGCAATGTGCTTTATTTCCTACTTCCGAGACATTATCCTAGCCAAATTAATTAAATCGAACTTCCATTTGTTTGTACCAACTTGGCTTGATCTAATCAGCACATCCCTGTCTCAAGGAATATAACCCAACAATTTAAAACTATTCCAGATCTTACCAATCCTAAAGAAATCAATTCCAATCCAGATATTTTGGACAATTTTAGATCTATCTCTAACCTCACATGACTGGGTAAGGCTGTGGAGAAAAGTGTGGCACTGCAACTGAAGAACTTCCCTATTAGCCTCTTCAAATTCAGGCTTCAGAGACAGACACATCACTGGAACAGCCATGCTGATGGTAACGAATGGCATTCTTCGCATCCTGGATGAAGGTGAAGACAGCCTTCAACACAGTAAACCACCACCTTCTACTAATGACTCTGGAACAAAGGATGGGCTTCAGAGACTCAGTGCTCAACTGCTTCAATTCCTTTCTGAGAGGGAGAGCACAATTAATAAAACTAGGAAACCACCCATCCTCTCCTAAGCAAGAAACATGTGGAGTCCCACAGGGATGAACCACTTTCATTCAAGTTGTATGTCAACCTTTAGGAGCAGTTCTCAACAACACCAATGTTAGGCTCCACCGAAGCGCAGACGACACACAATTATAGCTAAATGTGTCATTGATCAATGATCTTCTCATATTACAGACCTGCTTAAGAATAATATGCAATTGAATGTAATCGCATTGTGTAAAACTAAACCACCCAAAAATTTAATTTCTGCTTATCTCCAGAAGAGGGGACAATTACATCGACCTATCATTAAGCACACAGCTAACAAATCTCGGATACATTGCATCCCCCATCCCTAACTGTTATTCCTCATGCCAACAAATTGGCTCACTCTGCAAATTTCCATCTCCACCAATTAAAGAAAATAAAGTGCCTACTGTCCCACAATCAAATACCAACTTCAGCTCATGCTTTGATCATATCCAGATTCGACTTTGGCAACTCAGTCATGGCTGGTTTGTCAGCATACATGCTATACCCTCTAAAAGTTATTCTTTATGCTGCAGCACAACTAATTGCTGAGAAAAAAAGACTCAACACCATCTCTCCAATCCTAACAGATCTCCATTGGCTCCCTCTGAAGGCCAGAATAAAGTTTAAAACATGTTGCCTCACATTCAAGGCACTTCATCAGCACAAACCCACTTATCTAGCGGATTTTCTGCTTGTCTCAGAAGGCATAAGACAAGCAGAAGCAAAAGCTCTCTCTAATTGGAAATATCAAAATTCAGGTCCTCTGTAGCCCTGCACTATCCTTCTGAGGTTTGCCTCCAAGCGCTTGGCACAGCACCTGGGATTAGTGCCAGAAAAGGTCACAAAACTCACTTATATCAAACTTACTTTGGAGAACTTGAACTCTAAGGGCCTCATTTACAAGCCCATTGAGCTGCTGGTGCATCACTTTTTTTAATGCACCAGCAGCGCAATGAGCTTGCCCATATTTACAAGGCCACGTAAAGTCACCCTGCGTGACTTTTCATGGCCTTGTAAATATGGGCCCCTTTCAAGTTTTACTCTGTGTGAAAGGTGCATTCCATGGGTGTTGCTGTGGGTGTTCCCATGCAACATCCATAGAACCTGACACATTCCCAGATTTACAACGTTTTGTAAAGCTGGGAATGCATCAGAATCCTACGATTCCCAATGGGAGGCGTACGAGGGGCGCAACGAGGAGAAATACTTTTTTCTCTCCTTGTTTTTTCCCCTTTCTATCCATGCTACATTCTGCAGCATGCATGGAAAGACAAAAACACCATTAATGATTATTTTTGTGCAGAAACGTGTCCTTTCCTGCTCAACAACAATCATCCCTTCAACGCAGGCATCCTTGCAACATAAAGCAAAGTTGTCTGCATTGGCGCACAGCTGCTCTTTGTGTGCCGGCGCAGGGGAGAAGGACAGGAATGCTCCGTATCTTGTAGATACGGCTCATTCCTGCCCTTTTATTTTGACGCATGGCAGCACAGCAGGAAGGCTTGCTGTGCTGCCATGCGTCAAAATATAGTAAATGAGGCCCTAACAGTATACGCTCTGAATGGAGGCTTTTGAAAATCCAAGCTCAGGCCACCCTCACCCCTTCCCCCCATCGCTGATTCCAGACATTAACACAAGAATCTTGGGGGCATATTTACAAGGAGTTAATGCCACCAGAACTTCACTTAATTTGATGTTCTAGTCGCGTTAAGTCCTTCGTCTTATTTGCAAGGCGGTGTTAAGCCACTTTTTGTAGCTTAAAGCCACCTTGCAAATAATGCCCCTATTCACGCAGCACTTAGCGTGAAAGGGGCATGCAATGGGTGTTGCAGTGGGTGTACTGCCGCAACACCCATTGCTTTTTGACGCTGACCCATATTTACAAGGTATGGGGCAGTGCCAAAAATAAGACCAGGAAATACCTGGTCTTAAACAGGCGATACGAGGAGAAATTATTATTTTCTCCTCTTATTTTGCTCTTTCTATGTGTGCTGCATTTTGCAGCACAAATAGAATCAGCAAATCACCTTTAAAGATTGTTTATGTGCAGGAAAGTGTACCTTCCTGCACATAAACAATTGCCCCTGCAGTGCATGCACCCTTGCAACATGGCACAATGCTGCTTTTTTAACGCCAGCGCTAGGGGAAACGCAGGGCTGCGCTGTATTTTTGTTAACACGGTGCATCCCTGCATCTAAAAAATGTTGGAGCGCGGCGTTACCAATTTTGGAGTAACACCGCGCTCCAGCATTTTTTGGTAAATATCCCCCTTGATGTTTTATTTAAAAGATTATTGTCTTGTTCTTGCTCCATCCATGCACCCTAGCCCTGCTATCCCTTGCCAGTTTCTCACACAGCCACCCCCGTTTCTAAACTTTTTTGCTGTACTCAGCTCATTGTTCACTGTAAAGTGCTTGAATACCACCTGGTGACCTGGTTCTATAAAACAATTGTAAATAAATAAATAGAAGGATCTTGAAAAAGAAAGGGGAGAAAGAAAAGGAAAATGAAGCAAACAAGAAATAAAACATTGTAAAATGGAAGTGATCCAGCGCAACATTTAATCAGGGATCAATACTCATCAATATTTCATACAATGGCCCATACACATTCACCCAAATCCCTGATGCGCTGGGGGTCAAGTTTTAAAGACGTGGAAAAATGTTTCCTTCACAGATTCATATTTAACAATTCTAAATACATAACTAGACCTGTATATCAACTCTCTTTCCTGTTGGTCGATGGACCAATTAGTTGAGTAGTTGATGATAATAATAGAACTAACTGACTATCTAATCAGCTAAATTATCACAGACTCTCGGTAAGGTTTATAAAGTTTATCTCAAATAAATCATTAATGCTCAATCGTATACAGATCACAATGCAAACAAAGAATCTCACATAAGGGAGAGAAAGTCAATTAACAATGCAAACAGTGTCAGACCTCATCAACAATTAACAATGTGCATATGAGGGAGTGGATAGATGAAGAGACATAAGTTTCAGCAAAATAATGCGAAACAATATACATATGAGGGAGTGGATAGATGAAGAGATATAAGTTTCAGCAAAATAATGCGAAACAATATACATATGAGGGAGTGGATAGATGAAGAGACATAAGTTTCAGAGACCAAAAAATATATTTGCAAATAAATTATGCAAAGTACGAGTCAGCAAGATAATACAAACCCAAAGGAATTTCAGTGAAATACCACCCTCCTGGCCAAGGGAGTAGTGGGGGTCTCCTGAGATAGAGTCAAGAGACAAAGATTTCAGGATCGGGACAGGACAGGGTCAGGAACAGCTAGGCCTCTCTGCAAACCGACGGACAGCGACGCATCACCCCTCTCTCCTCTGCGCTCGATCAGAGCTCAGGCTAAGGCATCCCCCTAACCACACCCCTAAAGGCACCCCAGTTATACCCAAAAACCTACATGTCCAACCCACATCAGTTGAAACAATTTATGAAACTCGACAGTTCATTGGTCAATTTGGGAGGTGGTCTGTCACACCACCAGGTTCCCATTCACAATTTCTTTGTACCTATTGTTCTATATCCTCTCCCATATGACTCGTTCAGTTATTCCGACATTGAAACATTTCTCCATTTTCTAATGTATTTTTTCCATTCACGTTCCGCTGAAGTCGTCTTGGATCCCACGGTCAGGCTCATCCGTTTGGCAGTCATACAATGTTCTCTGTGCTGCATAGCCTTGAACCTTTATACTTTCTCTGCAGCGCTCAGCACTTCGGTCTGCTTGTCATTTTATTCATTCTCCAGCCCCTCATCTATCTGGACAATTTAAGAGATGTCAGGCCCTTTTGACTCACTACGGCAAATAGAACATAAGCATTCATTAATTTTACGGAAATGCACTTTTCACTGTTTGCCACCCACTTTTGCACTATCCCCTGTTAATATTCTTCCGAGCTTAAGCTTCATGCAAAGCGTCATTATTTATTATTGTTTAAAGCAAAATGCAAGATGCGAATGCGAGATGCCGCCTAGACATGCATTAGTTTTGTTTCTTTAGAAGCGCAATGTAAAGTGCAGCCTAGTTCTTTCATGCATTTTAGTTCACATTAGGGCACGCATGCGCAAAGCGTTTCCCATGTGTTCATGTGATTTGCATATTAGTTTACACTGCACACTGTTAATAAGTTTTATGGGGGTGTTAATCCGAGCAGGTTTCTTTTTGCAAAATCCTGCTCCATCAATCCCCGCTCTGATGGCTTTCTGGAGCAATCATAAAATACCCACCATACCAAGTGCCATCTTTATCTATCTAAAGATCCGTAATCTTTTCTCTTTTCATCAACTTTTCATCCAACCCCTTCATTTCATCATAGTAATCCCTTTTCATATCTTCTAATTCTATCTCATCTCTTTTTCTTTTTCTTGCTTTTCATTTATCTTTTGATTCTGTCATCTCTTTTCTACCACACTTACACTTACAACATTTATATATTGTTATTATCACTAAGGCTACTCCAGCTACTGAAATGATTGGCATTATTATTTTTCCTAATAAACTACTTCCAATGGTAGAAAACCATTTACCTACTGAGGAGACACTCTTACCAAATCTCTCCCAGACACCGTCAACCTCCAGTTGGGTCAAGTCTTCATGTAATTTCATAATATTCTTTATATATTCCTCAATACCTTAACTTCTGTCAGGGATATAAGTACAGCAGTGTTGAATTTTCAACGTGCCACAGACTCCACCCTCTTTTGCCAATAAAATATCACGGGCAAGTCGATTTTGCAAAACCATTGATCTGATTCCAACCATTTCAGTGTCAATCATCAAGAACCCACTAGCAGTATCAGTTGATAAATGATCAACCACTGTGGACAATTTTGGAATTTTATGCAAATTTAGAACGACTCCAACTGAGGGTATCAGTGCACCAAAGATATCACCTACTATTTCTGAGAAACTAGCTCTCTTGTTTCGTGTTAGTCCTTGCTTTATTTCATTGATTCTGTTGTGGCTTTTGTCTACATGGTAGACCTTTGGAAAAACTATTGCAAAATAATAACTACCATACCAATGTGCAGGCAACCTATAATAGGCTTTCTTACCACACACATAATAGACTCCTGGGAAAACAGGATCAGTTCCACCCTTCAATCCCCAACCTCCAGTAATTTGGTAAGTATGTTCACATTCACTAGAACCAATGAAATAATTATTATAGTTAGTTTTCATTCTAAGCTAACAGATTTTCCCCTTTTTATACCAGTCCAGGGACATTGCAGCGTACGTCTCGCCTTTCTCATAATTTCCTTCTCCAATGTTCTCTAAATGCCCATGGTGGTACCTGTGACTTTTGTTCAGCAGCTTTTCTTTGGAAACTTTCTCTTCTATATTCTACCATATCTATGAATACTTTTTCTTCAACCCACAAACTACATGTTAGATTATTTTTATAAGCATATTCTATATATAATGTCTTGGTAATATGGAAGAATTCTCCCATATACCGTGCATTTTTACTACTTAAAACCTTGTTCAGCTCCTTTATAATAGGTATCTCTGAAAATACTAAATCTATATTAGAATAATGGTACTCCAGCTTCCCCGTCACATAAAATAAGCTGGTTAAAACACTGCAAGACACACCATAGGTTAAAGGAAGGTGGTGATAAGTCACCCCTTCTGAGACAGACAAAGGTAATTGCATGCACACATAACAATCACTCACATTCATTGTATTCACATATTCATACAACAATTTAGTAAAAACATTTAACGTGAAATCACTAATTGATTTATCATGATGGAGAATGCTTCCATCCATTCGTTCTATGTTAGTATTAGGGGTTTCTTTAATAACATCACTCACTCTTTCACTTATTACATCATTAGTATTGTTTCCATTATTAGTTACCATTAGAATAGGTACAATGACAGTTAGTATTATCCACATAAATGTCAGTAAAAAGACACTACATAAGCAAGTTTTAATACATCTACGTTTTAGACTTGATTTTGGATGTTCAGTCACTTTTACTTCAGCCATTTTTGTATTCTATTAAAAAAATGGAAAAAATCTATATCTATAGAAACTCTAAATTTACTAAAAAAATAATTTTCTGTAAAATAGTGTAATCCTACACTTCAAGGCTTTACTTCTTCATCCCTTTCTTTTATTTTTTTTTTTCTTTAAGTCTTCTGAGTCATTCAATTCATTTCATCTGGCAAAGTTTTCACCTTAAATTTTCACAGTTCTCTTAAGGTGGTCTCAATTTGCTTTCATCCACTTGCTCAGAGTCAGTACCGTCTTTTTCTTCACTTGGATCTGAGCTTTCAATTTCTTCCAAGATCACGTACGTCCATTCCGGTGCTGTGTACTTTCTGCTTGGAATCCTTACTCTCTTTGTTTTTCGTACTGACTCTTCTTCTGACTCTTCTTGTTATTATTATTATTAATTAACATTTGTTGAGCACATAGCTACCCGCAGGCATCCCAGCGCTAGTGACAGCAAGCAGACAGAATTATGAGTTCTAAGACATATTCTGGAATAGCCAGGTCTTCAGTTGCTCCCGAAAGGAAAGATGGTGGGCCGTTGATCGAAGATGAATAGGAAGGGTGTTCCATAATCTGGCAGCATTGTAAGAGAAAGAGCGGCCCCCAAAGCGGGCTCTCTTGATTTTGGGAACAGATGCCAGAATACAGATTGACTTTCTGTTCTGTTTGACCTGTGACCTCATTGATTTGCTCTGGTCTTCTTTTTTATTTTCTCCTCACTAGAGTGTATTTCAGTCTTTTTACTCCACTTGGCCAATTGTCACCTTTTCTTGGCCTTTTAACTTGAACTACTTTTTCATCTTCTCCATCAGGTTCACGGGTTCTCTTATTTGTCCTTTCTTCTATCTGTTCTTCTTCTTGACTTTCAGTAACTTCTCTTTCTTCTGGTTCGACAGCAGTCTCATGAGACCCAGTATCTGGTGCCCACTCTGCTTGACTTGTGCTTGGCTGTTCATCATCTGTTTGTTCTTCAGAATCTGTTATTCTAGATTCTTCAGCTTCACACACTTAGCCTCTGGTCTTTGGCTTTGGTTTACCAGTTGCTGCTCTTCTTGTCTTTCAAGTGGACTTGGGACTCATCTGGTATGGCTGGCATGGATAGAATTTGGCAAACCACCACACTTCACTGCTGTTGTCGTCACCAAAATCACCTGGTAAGGTCCGTTCCACCTGGGTTCTAAACATGATTTCCTCACGTGTTTCTTGACAAGAACCCACTCACCAGGACTCAGATCATGAGCTTGATTCGGCTGTGTTGTAGTGGCATCTTCTCCAACCTGGCGAGACACAGAGCGCACCAGATCAGCCAATCCTCTGCAATAATCAAGCACTAGATCATCAGATATATTCATCAGTTTGTTCGCTGGTATAAATGCTTGTCTCATTGCTCTTCCCATCAGGACTTCATGTGGACTCAAACCCGTCTTTTTCTTAGGAATGCTTCTAAGACTCATCAATACAAGGGGTAAAGCATCAGGCCATTTCACTGTTGTGGATGCACACACCGGGCCCGATTCGCAGAACTAATCTGAGACAAAATCCTAAACTTACTACTTTTGGTATTCACAGAAGGCATTTAGTAGTAGTAAAGTTAGGATTTTGTCTTAAGTTTGACTTAAGACAGACTTAAGGCAGACTTAAGACAGACTTAAGACAGACTTAAGACAAACTTAAGACAGACTTAAGACAGACTTAAGACAAACTTAAGACAAAATCCTAACTTTACTACTACTAAATGGCTTCTGTGAATACCAAAAGTAGTAAGTTTAGGATTTTGTCTCAGATTAGTTCTGTGAATCGGGCCCACCTTTCCTAACCTAGGGCCCGATTCACAGAACTAATCTGAGACAAAATCCTAAACTTACTACTTTTGGTATTCACAGAAGGCATTTAGTATAGTAAAGTTAGGATTTTGTCTTAAGTTTGTCTAAAGTTTGTCTTAAGTTTATCTTAAGTCTGTCTTAAGTTTGTCTTAAGTCTGTCTTAGGTCTGTCTTAAGTCTGTCTTAAGTTTATCTTAAGTCTGTCTTAAGTTTGTCTTAAGTCAAACTTAAGACAAAATCCTAACTTTACTACTACTAAATGCCTTCTGTGAAAACCAAAAGTAGTAAGTTTAGGATTTTGTCTCAGATTAGTTCTGTGAATCGGGCCCCTAGATTTTATTGTGCCGTTTATCTGTTCAACCACTCCAGATGCTTCGGGTCGATAGGCACAATGCAGCTTCTGTTCAATCTGTAATGCTGCACAAATCATCCGAATTATCTCGTTATTAAAATGGGTTCCTCTATCTGTTTCCAAAGTGACTGGAAATCCATATCTAGGAATCAGTTCTCTTAGAAGCAGCTTTGCAACAGTTAAGCTGTCATTCCATCTCGTTGGATAGGCTTCCACCCAGCGAGAAAACAAGCAGACAACAACCAACACATATTTCAGCCCATTGCACGGGGGGAGCTCTATGAAGTCCAACTGGAGTCGGGTGAATGGACCTGCTGCTTTTCCAATTCGTCCCCAACTAACAACTGTCTTCCTGCCTGGATTCTGCTGCTGGCAGGTGACATACCTCTGGCAGAGACTCTCTGCAATGACCCTGAACTTTGGGTTATACCATGATTGCTTGAAGAGCCTGATCATTGCATCTCTTCCAACATGTGCAATTCCATGGTATATCCTTGCCATATGGGATAGTAAACTATCCGGCATGACTGGTCTTTCGTCTATATACACCCACACTTCGTCCTCAGCTCTCTTTCTGCAGCCTGAATTTTTCCAGATTTCTTTTTCCTCATCACTTGCCTCTTCCTGTAACTTCCTAATCTCATCCCAGGTTTCAAAAGAAGTAGAAAACATAAGATGGCAATTGGTATTTTCTTTTTCAATCCCTCTGTTTAGGGCAATTAAATTTCATGCACAGAAACGCGCTACTTGATCTGCGTATCTGTTGCCCCTCGTCACATAGTCATCTCCTGACTTATGTGCGGAACATTTGATCACTGCAATTCTTTTGGGCAATTGTAAAGCATCCAATAGATCTTTTACAGTTTTGCTGTTCCTTATAGGGGAACCTGAAGAAGTTAGAAATCCCCTTTGCATCCATAGCTGCCCAAAATCATGGACAACCCCAAATCCATATTGGCTATCAGTAAATATGGTTACCCTCAGGCTTTTGGCAATTTTGCATGCTCTAATCAGAGCTATCAATTCAGAAATTTGAGCAGAGTTTACCCCTTTTAGACAGGATGCTTCTAAAACTCCCGCTATGGTGCAAACAGCATAGGCAGAACATAATTCTCCTTTTTCATTTCTTAAACATGATCCGTCAACAAACATCTCACAGTCTGATTCTTCTAATGGGACGTCCTCAATATCGGGCCTGGGTTTTGTGCACAACTCTGTCACATCCAAACAATCATGATCTGCCTCTTCTCTCACTTCCTCACAATATGAATTTGGCAACAGAGTTGCCGGATTTACTGTAGTGCACCTTACCACGGTCACATTTTCAGCACCCAAGATCACTCTTTCATACTTAGTCAGCCGACTAGAGGTCATGTACTGCGTCCTAGTGCGTGTCAAAAGAATCTCAACTGAATGAGGCACATACACCTTGACTGGATGTCCCATCACAATTGCTTCACTCTGTTCCAGACTCACACAAGTAGCAGCTACTGCTTTTAAACAGCCTGGCAACGCTGCAGCCACTGTATCCAAAGTAGCAGAAAAATATGCTACTGGACGTCGTGCCATTCCATGTTTTTGAGTTAAAACTGAAAGTGCACACCCATCTCTTTCACAACAGTACACTGCAAAATCCTTTGCATAATCTGGCATTCCCAATGCAGGTGCTCGACAAAGACTGTTTCGCAGTTTAGTAAAAGCTTCCATACTTTCATCATCCAACACAATTGGATCTTTCACATCTTTTCGTGTCAACCTCTGTAGAGGTTTTGCAATCAGTGAGAAACCACTGATCCACTGCCTACAGTATCCAACCATTCCCAAAAACTTTCGGACTTCTTTCTGAGTGGTAGGTGGGCTCATTTGTTTAATCACTCTAATTCTTTCTGGTGTCACCTTTCTGACTCCCTTTTCTATTTTGTGTCCTAGGTATTGGACTTCCTGTTTGCAAAATTTTAATTTTGCTGGCGACACCTTGTGTCCTTATTCTGCCAAATGGTTCAGTAAGGCAATGGTATCTGTCACACATGCCTCTCGGGTCTTTGATGCCACAAGATGGTCATCAGTGTACTGAACCAAAACTGAATTTCCTGGCATGACTAAAGTCTCTAGACACCTTTTCAGAATCTGATTAAAGATTGAAGGACTCTCTGTGTACCCTTGAGGAACTTGGCACCATGCCAAAACACGGTCTCCGAACCGGAATGCAAAAAGATATTGGCTTTCCGGATGTAAAGGAATCGAGAAAAATGCTTGGAACAAATCAATCTCTGTGAACCATTCAGAATCGCATGGAATTTGGTAAAGGATTACTGCTGGATTTGGTACTACTGGACAACAGGGTACTACCATTTTATTAATCTTTCTTAAATCCTGTACTATTCTATATTTTCCACTTGGCTTTTTAATTCCTATAATGGGTGAATTACAAGGACTACTCATTATTTCTTTCAAATTCCCTGTTCAATCATTTGGTCGATCACAGGAGTGACTCCTGCAATTACTTCTGGAATCATTTTGTACTGAGGTGTGTTTGGATACACAGCACCCTCTTTTACTGTAACCCGAATTGGATCTACATTTGTCATTAGGCCAATCTCCTTTCCCGTACAGTCCCATACATCTGACCTCACTGTCCCTTTTAATTCTTCGGCAAATTCTCTTCTGTGAGAAGTGAAAACAACTCATTCACCTCTGTCCCTTGCTTCACTAACATCATCTTGAATTCAACATCCTCATCAGGTGTCTGAAACGGAATACCATCTGGTGTACAATAGATGGTACAATTCATTTTGCACAATAAATCTCTTCCCAAGAGATTTACTGGACTTGAGTCACATACCACGAAACGATGCATGTCTCTGAAACTTCCAATATGAACTTCTATTGGATTTGTGACTGGTGTTCTAATATGCTTATTTGAGACTCCTACAACTTGGATAGTTTCCCCCGAGAGGGGTAGGTTTGGAATTTCTGCTGCTCTCACAGTAGACCGAGTAGCACCAGTGTCCACCAGGAATGTAATATCATTACCTTCCACTTTTCCGTCAACAAATGGACCTGACTGATCTACCGCTAATGATGCGCCAAGTACACACTCTTCGTCCCCCCTCAGGCACCATCATTGAGATGAGTCTGAATCACTCTCATTGCACTGTAACCAGTATTGTGGAACCATTTGCACATTTTGATTCTTACCAACTTGATCACCTCCGTGAAATCCAGTGTTCGCACCGTACCTCTGTACTTGAGCATTCACATTATTGGGCATAGGAGATTGTGGCACCTGTAACTGTTGAGCAACTACCTGCTGCTGCTGCTGTTGATTCACACCCACCTCATTCTGCATCTGTGGATTTAAATTTTGATTTACCCCATTATTCTTTTGTGCAGATCTACACTCGTTCTTCCAATGTCCATACTTTCCGCACGCATGACAAGGAAATTTCTTCCTAGCCTCTTCTTTACTCATTTTTCCTCTACCTCTACCTCCACTGGGTACCTGACCATTTTGATTCTGACCATTCATCTGGTAACCTGCTTGAGGATTATTATTTACTTCTTGCTGTTCTGCTACTTTCACTTGTGCCCACATCATTTTCTCCTTTAACTTTTTATATTTTGAATCAATGTCATCACTACAATACTTTGCATGCCTCAAAATGTCATCAATTGTTTTGCTCTGCCAACAAATCAAATGCTGCTGAATCATATTACTAATTTCCGGTTTTAGTTCAAACACAAAACGATACACAAAATGTCCCATATCTTTGTCTCCAATGTTCTGAAACCCGCTGTACTGTTTAAATACTTATGACAACCTTTCATAATAAGCATGCACTGACTCCTTTGGTTCTTGGGTCGTTCTGTCAATTTTTACCCAATCGGTTTCCTTAGGGGAAATGTTTCCTTTCAAAAAGGTGATTACCTGATTGTACTTTTTCATCACCTCATCAGATGATGCACCTGTTTTAGGATTGCTAGGATATTCTTCTTTTGGCCAATCGACAGTGATTTTACATTCTGTCCACAAATCAGCTGGAACGACAATCTCAAACAAACCATCTAAATCTTTTAACAAAACCTTTGAAACTTTCACAAACCTCTCTACCTTTTTATACCAATCAACCGGTTTCTCCCTTAACCTGGGAAAATCATTCGTGAAAGACAATATATCCTGCCTTGTCCAAGGGACGTGCACATATCCACCACCTGGAATTTCTCTCATCGGACACGCCCTTTCAACTTGTTCTGTCTCTCTTAACGGAAACATTGATGCTCCCTTTCTAGCTGCCTCTTCTTTCTTTTTCGTCCATCTACCTTTCCATCGTTCAACATCTCCCCATTTTTTCAAAATATTCATCAACTCTTTTATCTGTAATCTTTTTCCTGACGCATTCAAACTCTCCAAATCCTTTTCAGTAAAGGCCAATCCGTACGATTTCTGCAACACCTTTGACTTCTCTATATCTATTCCATAATCACTAGCAGCCTCTGTTATTTTCTCATGAAGATTCTTTGCTCTCCAAGTAATACTTTTACACAAAAACAACAGCTCTTCATCACTGTAAGTCCCTAGTCTGTCTGGACTTTTTGTGCCAATAATCATCTCTTCCAAATCTACTTTCAATTGGCTCACATTTATACTCTGTGGTTGAGGTTTTCGCTTTTCCATTCCCTTTATTCAATCATTTAATTCCTCTGGTGACGGACCTGCTGAACTTCCTGTCACTGAAATAACATTTGGCCCTATTCTCCTTGGATCTATTTGCATACTTCTTCTAGGGGTTTCTGTTATCATCTCACAAACCGGAAGATCTAACAAGGTAGTATTCGTGTCAGCCTGTCCACCCTCAACCGCTACTGTCACTATTCCACTCCTGACGCTACTACTAGGAACTGCTAACGTTTGCACTTTTGATACATTCTGTTTTTCTCCATACAATGGAACTACGGGACCAATTGTTACCGGTACCGTCAATGCTTCTGCATTTAGACTTAACTGATTTAGTTTCTGGATCTGCTCTACCCTTGCCTTATTTAATATGTCTATTTCTTTTTCTTGTACTACCCTAGCTATTTCCGTAACTTGTGGGGTTAATGGAGTCTCCATCTGTGGTGCACTCGGAGTCAAATCATCTGAATTTTCTTGGTATGGCGGAGGTCTTTTGGTCATAATATCCTCTAACAACTCATCATCTGAAACGCTTGGATCACCTCTTAAACTTGAAGTTTCTATATTTTTCTTTTTCTCTTTACATTTGCCTCCTGTCTGGTCTTCGGCAACTACAACTGGGTACAAACCCTCCATTACCACAGCTCTCCTCAATCGTTTCATTGTATCCTCTCTTCTCTCAAAAGGGCATCTAGGCACTAAATTTCTGTATCTCCTACCACCTCGATATCTCTCTCTTTTGTATGCTTCTACTTCCCATTCCTCTAACGCTTCATACTACATAGGTCTGGGATTTGGCTCTAGCAAACTCATTCGATTTCTCAAATTCTGCAAAATCCTCATATTAAACGAACCATGCTGTGGAAAAGCTATAACACCATCATCCTTTGTGTATTCCACCCAATTCTCTAACCAAGTACACGTATGGTATCCTCGCTCCAACATCATATAAGCAGCTGGCGTTCCTGGAGGTGGAACAAGAACTCCCTCTCTAGTCACTATTGGTTTATCTTTTTTTAAGAAATTCTTTATTTTCTTTAACAACTTCATTTTTCTGACTTTTTACGCTAATGTACCTCAACGAAACACAGAAGGAAACCTTTTTCGTATTCTGCCTTTTCTATTTGTCAGTTCTCGTCCAATATCAGCGCGACTCACACCAACCATCCAATCACGGCTCTCTACGTATCTGCTATTTCAACCAGTACCAGTACAGCTCACACCAACTGGCCAATCAGAGCTTACTTCACGCTCGCTGTCTGACCAATGCCAGCGCGGCCTTTTTGTGACGTCAGTATTACTCCTTCTACTGACCCTCCCTTTACCAAAAATACGGCAATGTATTTCTAACTCTTCTTAATCAAAAATTTTTGTTAGTAACAACATAAAACAATGCTACCTTGTCTGTTTCTCTAAATAAAGAGATAGTTCTTCACTTCAAACGAGAAATTCTTTTACTTCAAGTAAAATAACGACCAGCACTATTTTACACCCAAACAAGCTACAGGTGGACTTAGTACTCCTCTAGGGATAAGGCCAAAGTTTCACAAGAGGACTTTTTGGAGTAAAAAGAGGTCTTGGTACTCCTCTGGGCATAAGGCCAGAGTTTCGGAAGTGGACCCTTCGCTATTTCAGACACTCTACTCACATACGAAATTGTCCCTAAATATAACACCTACAGCCTTCCGCCGTACAGTATTATAACAACAGTCAAAGTACTTATGCAGTGTGATTTCTTTATCCACACTCTTCTTCTGCCTACTTCAGGCTAAATCCCCATTTCCGGGTTTTCTCAGGTAACTTCGTACCTGTACTTCTAGACAACATAGAACAGGACACTAACGTTTCAGGTTAAGAACATATAATCAATAATCAATCATTATTACCAAACTAATCAATAATTAAACCGTCCTCTGCTACCAGAAAAACTGATCCAGCGCGACATTTAATCAGGGGTCAATACTCATCAATATTTCATACAATGGCCCATACACATTCCCCCAAATCCCTGATGCGCAGGGGGTCAAGTTTTAAAGACGTGGGAAAATGCTTCCTTCACAGAGTCATGTTTAACAGTTCTAAATACATAACTAGACCTGTATATCAACTCTCTTTCCTCTTGGTCGATGGACCAATTAGTTGAGTAGTTGATGGTAATAATAGAACTAACTGACTATCTAATCAGCTAAATGATCACAGACTCTCTGTAAGGTTTTGTTAGAAATGGGGGTCTCTAGTTGGCAGAGGTAGGTACCTTTGACCAAGTAGGGGCCCTTGCTTCTAGTCAGGGTAAGGGGGCTACACTCCTAAAATAACCCCTGCTCACCCCCTTGGTAGCTTGGCACGAGCAGGGAGGCTTATCTCAGAGGCAGTGTGTAAAGCATTTGTGAACACATACAGTATTACAGTGAAAACACTACAAATGGACTCCACACCAGTTTAGAAAAATAGGTAATCTTTATCTAGATTTAACACAAGAACAAACGACAAAAATACACAATATAGTATTCAAAAATATGACTTTCAAATGGTAGAAATAGCTTAGTTCAATGTAGATGGTAAATGCGACACTTTACTCTCAAAGTACCTTGGATGCGTAACGCAATACAAACAAAAGGGTCGCAGGGAAGGTGATGCGTCGGTTCCTTGCTTCGAGGGGAGGTGATGCGTCGGTTCCTTACCGGAGAGGAGGTGATGCATCGGTTTCTTACTGCGTTCCGGTTACGATGCGACAAGATGGCGCCTCGATGCATGCGACGATCCGGTGCAATGCGACAACTTGGATACGATGCGTGCACGCCCGACGGCTGTGCGGCGAACTCGGTGGATTCTTGAGCCGCGACAGGCCCTGCGACACGCTTCTCCGGTGACGCGACGGCAAGCTCTGTGGTGGCGACACGCTTCTCCGGTGATGCGGCACGCTTCTTCGGTGATGCGTCGACAGACAGCCGTGGCAGCGGCACGCTTCTTCAGCGATGCGACGGCAACAGCTGCGGCGGCGACACGCTTCCTCCTCATTGCGTCGCGCTTCCAGCTCCCAGCGACACGCAGTCTCCAGAGGGCCCAAAACAACAGCAGGCACCTCTCTGCAGGTAGGATTCCCAGCAAGGAAATTCAGGGGGAGCTGGTGGTGAAGTCTTTGTGTCCCTGAGACTTCAGAACAGGAGGCAAGCTCAACTTCAAGCCCTTGGAGATCTTCCTCAAGATAGTAAAAGTACACACAAAGTTCCTTTTCTCCTTTCCTTGGCAATGAGTAACCACTGCAGGCCAACCCCAAACAGCAAACAGCACAGGGGCAGTCTCCTCCTTCAGCTTCCTTGGTTTCTCTCCTTGGCAAAGGTTCGTCTTGATTCCCAGAAGTGATCTAAAGTTCTGGGGTCTGGGCCCCAATATTTATACTGCAAAATCCTTTGTTCGCTGAAGGCAGAGAGTGTCTGTGCCCAGCCAGAACCAGTTCTGCCCTCCCTGGTGCAGCTTCCTGGCAGGAGGTGGAGACAGTATTGTTGAAAGCAGACCTGGCCCAGGTAGCTGAAAGGAAATCTCCTCCCCATACTCTCTATTCTATGAAGGCTCATGCAAGTGAAAGGAAATCTCCTCCCCCTACTCTCTATTCAATGCAGGTCCTATTCAGCCCAGCGCTGACTCATCAGACTGCTGGAGCCAAAGCCCTCTCCAGCCCCCTGTCACTCAGAAACCAGACATGGAATACACAAACCTAGCAGAGGCATACTGGATGGTTAGGCAAGAAAATACCTACTTTCTAAAAGTGCTATTTTCAAATACAGAATGTAAAAATCACCCACACTAAAAGATGTATTTTAATATTCTGAGTTCAGGCATACTAAACTTTATTTTTCTATCTTGTTCCTAGGGTAAGTTATGTTTATCAGATGTTATAAACTAACTCCCCATTCTGGCCTATGGGAACAGATAGCCTTGCAATAGTGAAAAATGAAATTGGCTGTAATTCACTATCAGGACATGCCACACACATCAGGGCATGTCCTACCTTTCACATACAATGCACCCTGCCCTTGGGCCTACCTTAGGGGTGACTAACATGTAGAAAAGGGAAGGTTTAGGAACGGGCAAGTAAGTGCACTCGCCAAGTCGACATGGCAGTCCCAGACTGCACACAGGCTCTGCAATGGCAGGCCTGAGCCATATTTTACAAGCTGCTTTTGTGGGTGGCACAATCAGTGCTGCAAGCCCACCAGCAGCATTTGATTTACAGGCCCTGGGCACTCATGGTGCACTGTACTAGGGACTGACAAGTAAATCAAATAAGCCAATCATGGAGTCACTAATCCATTACAACAATTTACAATAGGGAGCACTTGCACTTTGGCACTGGACAGCAGTGGCAAAGTGCCCAAAGCATCTAGACCAGCAAAAACATAGCAAAAATATGAGAGGCATCACTGAAAAAATGGAAGGGAGACCCACGCCAATGGTGCCAGGTCTAACACGTTTATAAAGTTTATCTCAAATAAATCATTAATGCTCAATCGTATACAGATCACAATGCAAATAAAGAATCTCACATAAGGGAGAGAAAGTCAATCAGCAATGCAAACAGTGTCAGACCTCATCAACAATTAACAATGTGCATATGAGGGAGTGGATAGATGAAGAGACATAAGTTTCAGCAAAATAACGCGAAGCAATATACATATGACGGAGTGGATAGATGAAGAGACATAAGTTTCAGCAAAATAATGTGAAACAATATACATATGACGGAGTGGATAGATGAAGAGACATAAGTTTCAGAGACAAAAAATATATTTGCAAATAAATTATGCAAAGTACGAGTCAGCAAGATAATACAAACCCAAAGGAATTTCAGTGAAATCCCACCCCCTTGCCAAGGGAGTAGTGGGGGTCTCCTGAGATAGAGTCAAGAGACAAAGATTTCAGGATCGGGACAGGACAGGGTCAGGAACAGCTAGGCCTCTCTGCAAACCGACGGACAGCGACGCATCACCCCTCTCTCCTCTGCGCTCGATCAGAGCTCAGGCTAAGGCATCCCCCTAACCACACCCCTAAAGGCACCCCAGTTATACCCAAAAACCTACATGTCCAACCCACATTAGTTGAAACAATTTATGAAACTCGACAGTTCATTGGTCAGTTTGGGAGGTGGTCTGTCACACCACCAGGTTCCCATTCACAATTTCTTTGTACTTATTTTTCTATATCCTCTCCCATATGACGCGTTCAGTTATTCCGGCATTGAAACATTTCTCAATTTTCTCATGTATTTTTTCCATTCACATTCCGCAGAAGAAGTCTTGGATCCCACGGTCAGGGTCATCCGTTTGGCAGTCATACAATGTTCTCTGTGCTGCATAGCCTTGAACCTTTATACTTTCTCTGCAGCGCTCAGCACTTCGGTCTGCTTGTCATTTTATTCATTCTCCAGCCCCTCATCTACCTGGACAATTTAAGAGATTTCAGGCCCATTTGACTCACTACGGCAAATAGAACATAAGCATTAATTAATTAAACGGAAATGCACTTTTCACTGTTTGCCACCCACTTTTGCACTATCCCCTGTTAATATTCTTCCGAGCTTAAGCTTCATGCAAAGCGTCATTATTTATTATCATTTAAAGCAAAATGCAAGATGCGAATGCGAGATGCGGCCTAGCCATGCATTAGTTTTGTTTCTTTAGAAGCGCAATGTAAAGTGCGGCCTAGTTCTTTCATGCACTTAAGTTCACATTAGGGCACGCATGCACAAAGCGTTTCCCACGTGTTCATGTGATTTGCATATTAGTTTACACTGCACACTGTTAATAAGTTTTATGGGGGTGTTAATCCGAGCAGGTTTCTTTTTGCGAAATCCTGCTCCATCAGAAGGAACGAAAGGGGAGGATGAAAGCGAGAAGCAAACAGCAAGGAAGATGTAAAGAAAGTTTGAAGTCGAAAGAGGTACAACAGAAAACTGACAAAGAAAGAGGGATCAAAGACAAAGTGGGGAAAAGAAAGATCATAGGGAAAAGAGAGAGTGGATGTTAGAGAAAAGAAAAAGAAAAAAGTTCATGAAAAATATGATAACAAAGATGACGACAGAATTAACAAATACAGGGAAAGAGGAGGGTGGAAAGAAAGATAGAAATGGAAAAATTAAGCTGAACCTAAATATGAGAGGTGCCTTGCTGAATGAGCAAAAGGGGAACGAAAAGTATGAGGAAAAAAGAGAGAAAGAATTAATGAAAGAAGGAAGAGGGTGTACATATAAAAAAGGATGAGCCAACCAGGGAAGGAAATGAAGTAGACATAAATGCGGACAAGGGAGAGAGACGAGTGGATTAAGACCAGACAGGAAGGATGAGGGATGGGGAGGTTGAGTGAGAGATGAAGGAAAAAATTGAGAAAGAGACCAGTGTAACTGAAATGAGGAGAAAAGGGATAGGGAAAAACTGAGGTAGGAGTCCAATGAGAAACATTTAAAGCACGAGAATGAGTTATGGGGCAAGACCAGCTGTTTGGGGGTAAAACAGGTAAATGAAAGACAGAGGTAAAAGAAAGAGAGAGAGGTGAAAATTCAGGCAAACTTGGAAAAGCGAGGCGAGTGAAATTAAAAAAATGTAGCTGTTTGAATGAAAGAGAGATGGAAGTTGATGTGACATGAACCCTTGTAAACGATGAAGTGGATATTCGGGTTTTTATACTAGCCCTATTTAGCAGTCTGTGGACATTCACAGAAATCTGGTGGCCCCTTTCATAAAGGTGTCCTAGATGCCACACTCTGATCATACCAGACATCATAGAAGCCCTGGCACAATGTAGGCCTTGCTGCCAGATTGTAGACATGTAGGACATACAGTGGCAGATGCATAAGGCAGCCCACCGTTGCATTTTGTGGCATTTCTAGACATAATGAGGGTGCTGGCGATAAAGAGACTGTCATTGGCGCATTGTCAGCATCCCTGGATTTCTTGCGGACATCCCATCCAGATTGGTGGACACCCTTGACGTAAGTTCATCACTTTGGCTAAATGTGGGCACCCGTGACTTTGGGTGTCTACCACTACCATATTGTGGAATCCCTGGCATATGATTATCACACATCAGCAGGTGAGGCAAACTGTGTCCTTGTGATCTTGTAGACTATGTAAGTACTCGATGAAAATGACAAGCTGGTCCTTGGGGACAAAACTTGTGGATTTACCAAACATGTAAAAGCTAGTCTTTGGGTGACAATAAAATTCATTAAACAAATTTACACGTTTTTCTTTGGGAGAGTTGAATTTACTTAGTCAAAACAAAACATTTTATTTGGTAAGATTATTTTTTTCCAGAAAATATTACGCTGCTATTTGTGTACAAAATTATTGCATTCCAATAATATATTTAAAACTGATGTTTGAATTATAATCCCAGTCTGTGTTGAGGACACGTATGGCTGATGCTATGATTACCTCAGTGCCTGGGGGCACTTGCTGCAGTGACTATTACGTCATGATTCCCATGGAGGCTTTTCAATCTCTATATTGATAATGCATTTATGACATCATCGATGCTGCTTTTTGAGGCCGCAGACTATAGGATCAGTGTAACTTTAGGAATATGACTGTTGTCGGAACCTTTAATAGCGATGTAACATGAGCTGGTTTCTAATCCTATGTGATCTATCCAATCAGAGGAAGAGCCCTGCTGTCTACTGATTCAATATAACTTTTGGTTTTTTTTCAACTGCCACATCCGAGTAGATTTTCAGTAATTATATATGATTCCATTTCTACTTGAAAAGGGCTAGAGTGAGACAATAGAGTTGATGGAAGATAGAAATGAAGGAAAATGATAAAAAAAAGTCCGTCCTTTTTTTAATATGTTAGGGGTACGTGGTTGGAGGGCATTTCACACTGCATACGAGATTATTTGAACTGTCTACAAAGCATAAGGCTTTTTAGGCAATTTTAAAGAAATTGCAGTAGAAATGCTCCTTTCGGTAACTTTTCATCTATTCTTTACTTAATAGATACATCTCAATAATCTTTGGAGGGGATGAGACATGTCTGGCACACCATACAAGTACTGAAATATTTCATGAGGGTCTCAACACAAGTGCCTATAAGACCTATGACTTTTTTCAACAGTTCATTAGAAAATTGTGCTAAACTGCATAAGGTGGGGGACACGCTAAAGCTCCGTGGGGGCTTCAGGCTGCAAAGGAGGCTTGTACACCCCTTGCGGAGGAATCTTCTCCAGATTTCTGTACCTGACATTTCTTGCCCGACATCTCCTTGAAGGGCATATCGCACCAGGATCACAGGGCCCACTACAATGCCCAAGGTGCACTGCGGCAGGGCAGGCACAGGTGTTGCACATCAGCAGCATCCGGTACTCAAGGGGCCTGATTCACAGAACTAACTTACGTCAAAAATGTAAACGTAAACGTAAACGTAAAGTTAGTACTTTTTAGGTATTCACAGAATACACTTACTCATTTTGATATTCACAGAATGAACTTATTCATTTCGGTATTCACAGAAGTTAGTAGTCCTAACTTTAGGACTCCTAAATGCCTTCTGTGAATACCGAAAGTCTTAAAGTTAGGATTTTTCTCAGTTTAGGAGTAGTAAAGTTAACTTTACTACTCCTAAACTGAGAAAAATCCTAGTAAAGTTAACTTTACTACTCCTAAACTGAGAAAAATCCTAACTTTAAGACTTTCGGTATTCACAGAAGGCATTTAGGAGTCATAAAGTTAGGACTACTAACTTCTGTGAATACCGAAATGAGTAAGTTCATTCTGTGAATACCAAAATGAGTAAGTGCATTCTGTGAATACCTAAAAAGTACTAACTTTACGTTTACGTTTACGTTTTTGACGTAAGTTAGTTCTGTGAATCAGGCCCAAGGGCTGCAAATCTGATGAAGACCGGGCCAAGAGCGGGCCCATCTGCGTCTGTCCACGGTCAGACAAGGCTGGGCTGAGCCTCAGCCTACCCTCTGACATTGCACCCCCTTGGGTGAGTGACATTCTTTATTTGCTTACAAGGGGTCCTCAAGTGAACTTCCTGTCTCCCTAGCCTCCCTGTCCTCCCAGTTCTGCTACTGTGGTGGCACCTTACTTTCTTGTTTGAGTTGCTAACATGCTACAGATTTACATCCGAAGCACCATGGGCAAAGGGAAAGCACCAGGAGGGCCTGCTATTTTGTCCTCTTTCCCTAAAGCATGCACCATTGATAAGATGCTGCAGAGGGTCTCCGAGATTGCATTGGCCGAGAGGAGACTGTCTTTGGGAGCAGGACTTACCCAACTTCTGATGTAATTCCAGCCTCTGCTTCCAGTTCTCTTAGTGTTGTCACCACAGTTGCACCTCATGAACTGGTTGGGGGTCAAGTATCTTTACCGAGCTCATCGTCCGCCGTTTATTCTTCCAGGGCGCGCCCTAAGGTGAACTCACAGACTTTTAGTGTCGCTAAATAACCCAAGTGGCTGACTTTGACCCAAACCATATCAACACACCCCAGATAGCCCCCTTGCTGCACCTGCCACTTTGGAGCACCCTAGATTTATCATTTGTATGGAGGGCCCTGCGCCCAAACCAGTATGGACAGTGGAACTAATGGAGGATTGCTTTGTTAAATTCTAAGACATTGTGCTGGTGGATCTCCCTCCCATCCTTGCCTCCTTGTCAGTTATTGAACAGGGGCTTGAGAACATTAGGCAACTTCAGAGCCTAATACCTCAAGCCCACAGATCAGCTTCTAGGGTTGGCCATGGCCAAACTTCTAATCAGTCTGCCATATTGGCAGCAGAGGGACCCGTTGTCATGCATTGTGTGACTCTGGATAGTCAGCACTCAGACGCCATCATCAATCATGCCAATCAGTCAAGAGCTATTTGCTCATCAACATCAGCTCACAGGGGGTCCCAAAGAGCCGCACGGGTCTTGTCCATATGTGGCAATTCTTACAGGTGCCCCACAGTTACATGTAGGCCAGAGGGAGGGACAGGAAGAGCTCACCAACAAATGTTTGAACTGGCCGGTCCGGCACAGGAACTTCCCCTTCTCTTTGGCAAATAATATTCTCCTAACTCGTAGGGTGGGATGGTTGGGGCCAGGGCTCATAAATCACCCAGGGGATTGTATTGCTATTAATTTTAGGTCACAACAGGTGTTGCAGGCCAGCTTTTTGGTTTCCCAAGTAAACTCGGAGGTGAGCCCAGCATCGACCTGTTGCCACTTGGGTATTTCTATAAACCTTGCTACTCACCTGATTGCAACACGCATAAGTTCTGTTCTCAGTCACTATCTGTGAAGGCCATGTCCTTCAATGATCTACCAAGAGGATTGGGTGCATTTAGATCCCAACTTCGAATCGCTTTGATGTCCTGGCGGGGGCCGACTGACTCACATTCAATAGGGGCTTTCCAAAATGGATCGTTTTGCAACAGCACAGAAAGGGTGCTTGGGGGGCAGGGGGGTCAACTAAGCAGCTTGCTCCGGAGGCACTGTGGACATGGTGAGGAAGCTGCACAAAAACCCTATGACCCCATGGTGTACTAACCAGGGAGCATCTACAGCTGGATCACAAGCCATAGCAGGGGTTAATGATTATTTGGAAACAGAGCAAAGTGGGTCAATCCGGAACCACAAGCTCTTGGAGACATTAGGAACAGACATTCAGTTAGCCCACAGAAAGCCAAGCCACTCCAACTGCAGAGTACACATGACACCTGTCCCTACATCCCTACACTACCAGAACAAAACAGTAGTAGAAGGATCACCAACACATGGGCACACACCAAAACCTATGCACAAAGCGACTTACCTGATGTTCTGGATGAGCCATTTAGGTCCGATAACCATGCTGAGTCAGCAATAAAATGGTCTCCCCCCCAGTTAAACTGCTGTCTTGGACCATAGCTGGGCTACCTTCCAAATTTGAGTGCTCAGATTTGGCTCAGTTTAAAGAAACACATGTCCTCTGTCTCTTTGAAGAAACTTCATCTACTAAGCTGGTCTACCGTGTGGGTTATGTCAATTTCAGCAAAGAGGCAACAACTAGAGGTAAGGGTAGACCCTCAGGGGGATTAACCACTTGGGTCAGCACAGTATTAAATTGTAGGGAACAGGAAATAATGTTAGCCTCCAGACGCGGCCGGCACGAACCGGGGGTGGCGGGGCGGGAGGTGCGGGGGGGGGGGGGGTAAGGGGATCTAAAATAAGAAAACACTTACCATATTGCTGTGTCTCTCCTTCGTCTCTCCTCCATGTCGGGAACGGACCAGGAAGCCCCTAGCCTCCCTTGACCAATCACAACAGTGCAATGCAGCGTTGTGATTGGCCTGAGCGCTGTGGTTTGGCGCTCAGCCAGGGAATGGGAGCCTGGGCATGACCTCTGCATGCAAAGTGTGCATGAATGTTTGGCCGGCCCAAGACGGCTGGCCAAATATTCATGCGCACTTACAGAGTCTGCCCGCCACTCCTCCCCTGCTCTGAAAACAGAGCAGCCCTGCCCGCAAAGCTGCCGCAACAGGAACAAATAAAATGATAATAATGTTGAGTTATTATCATTTTATTTTTCCTTTATTTCACTGCTAAAAAGCAGTGGGGTGACGCTCCTCCGCCTTAGCGGAGGAGCCACCACAGGTAGTCTCCTCAGACATTTTGTTTGTCTCATTGGTTTTTCCGCACCTACCAGCCTACATCTATAATATGTATCTAAGGCCGGGTGGGAATAATAGTGACTCTCCAATTATAGAGCTGCTGAACTCACATACAGTTTCGGTGGAAGTAATGAAATTTGTAGGTGGGGCCTTCGATTGTCAATTCGAATCTTTGGATGATAATGCCGAAGCACTCACCCAGGATGAAGATAGTGCTTAGTGCATCCCTAAATGCAGGATGCAGCACACATAGAAAGATTAAAAAACGAGGAGAAATTAATAATTTCACCTTGTATCACCAGTCTAAAACCAGGTATTCCCTGGTCTTCGTTTTTGGCGCTGCCCCAGCGTTGTAAATATGGGATAGCGTCAAAAAGCAATGGGTGTTGCGGAGGTACGCCCACTGCAACGCCCATTGCACGCCCCTTTCACGCTAAGTGAAGCATGAAAAGTGGTCTTATTTACAAAGCTACGTTGAGCCATGTTAAGTGGCTTAACGCTGCTTTGTAAATAAGGAGAAGGGGAGATATCGCTAAAAATGACGTTCTGGTGGCGATATCCCCTTGTAGATATGCCCCAAAAAGTCTTTGAGCTGGGGTAAAGAAGCACTGCATTTTAATATGCATCTCTCACTAGTTTATGCGCAATACATCGACATCCAGCAATCAATATGCATCTACCATTTCCAGAACACTAACATGGTCCTACTATTCAGTGATAAGTCTATTGAGTCCTAGATTATTGCCCTGAACACGCTGTGCACTGTCTTCTCCGGGGTAAAGGTAATAATAGTAACAACCTAATTCTATTTTGTGCTTCATTTCTAAGAACTGTGAATAACAGTTTTTACTACTACCTTTTTTATGGTACTCAATGAAAGCTCATGTTGTAATGCATTGCTCACCATTAAACAGTTTTTGTGACACTGAACCATATTTATAAAACATTAGAACAGCGTTCTCTGTAGATATTCTGTAAATCACTTCCACTCATCACACCTTCCTCTCCTTTCCAAAAAAAGCATGGGCAGATTTATAACTATTTAACGCAACACAGAAAGGCTACTTGCTGCGCTGCATGAGAGGGAGAGAGCAGGAATGTGCCATATTTACCAACAGATGAAGCATTCCTACACTCTGCCTGCACTTGAGCACAATCTGCTACCTAGCACCAATGCAGGCACCCTTTTGCCATGGTCCACAAAAGCAATCCTCAGAGGCATTTTCCTCTTTCTAGGTGTGTTGGAAAATGCAGCACACTTAGAAAGAAGAAACAACGATGAGAAATAAACATATTCCTCCCCTGGGAAGGCGTAGCATTTTGGAACATTCCCAGGTTTACCAGTAATGGTAAATCTGTGAATGCGCCAAAATCCATGGGTGGGTGCATGGGAACACCCACACCCACCCATGGAACGCATTTCCAGGGAAGAGTAATGTATGGCTGCGAATTGGGCTGCCTTGCATTAATCCACATTTACCAAGCAAACCAGGGACGTGGCAAATCTCACTTAAGTATTGTGTTGCCTTAGCGACACCATGGGTGACGCAAGGGCAACGCAATACAATGGTAAATATGCCCCCTTGTGTTTACTCAACATCTCAGGCTTTCTGGCAGTCTTGGCAGCAGGATTTAGGAGACTCGGGTAAGCATGTGACGAGACCCTCTTTGGGTGTCTCGAAATGGGTGGGGTCCAGTGCTTAATTTGAGCCAGTGGCGAGCACCAGCACTTAATAATCAACACAGGTGCTTTTCATGAGCACCAGTCAAGGACACATTAATTTATGGTAGGCACGGGGTAATTAAGTGATTTGTCCAGAATCACAGGAGCTGACGCAGAGACTTGAAGCTGGTTCCCCAGCTCCAAAGTCAGCAGCTCTGGCCATTTCACCACATCCTCTCCCCACTTTTTGGTTAGTAGTTGGTTCTGTTTCAGGTGGCACTAACAGGAGAAATGGGCTGGTGCAAGCTGCCTCCTGATGAGAGCGGCGGCACTTATTGTTTCACAAATTAACCACTGGTGGGTTTCTAGCCATTGCCCACTTTGCCCAAGACTTAAAAATATAGACTTTTCAGACAAAGCTGGAACAAATTGCATTGCATTATTTTTGCATTTATATTGCATTTATTAACCCTGATAAGGTGTTGGAGCTCTTTAACACCCACCAGTCATCATGTTGCTCCAGAATCCAAAGTTAGTGGTTAATCCAGTGATTAATGGGATTAGTCTTGAGCTTTGCGAAAACTATTCCAAGCATATACTCCAGTTTCTTTGTGGTCGTTTACTTTAAATGAACAGGAGTTAGGTGAGATCAATAGTGCAGAAGGGTATGAATTTATGCAGATGGTTGATGGGATTAACCAGGGCTTTAAGTGGGATGAAAAACTGGGGGCTCTCTCAAGGGCGTGGCCAATGTAATTAAGGGCGTGGCTTAAAAACACATAAGCTAAAAATCTGGGCTTAGCATAGTGTGCCGCCCGACTTGTATTTTGCTGTTTCTGTCATTGCATCCAGATATATGATACAACAAGTAACAACATACCTACAACAAGTGAGGACTATTGGCTTTGTCAGTGGTTGTTAGTTGCATAAGATAAATAAGCAGCATCTATTGCTTGTATATAATGTTGAAAAAGCTTGCACTTAAAGCCCCGGTGACACCACGACAATGTTGCTGCTCCTGAGTTTCAAAAAGAGAAGGGAAATCCAGAGAGAAAATGAATCTCTTCATAGGATTTCCCTTCCCCTACAGCGCTCACCTGGCATGACGTCATGCCGTAACTTCTCCACTAGTGAGAAGTGAGCAGTGTGAGCACGCGCACATCGATGTCACTGCTGTCACTGCAGTCCGGAAAAAAACGGACCGCCTGTGCCAGGGCACAAAACAGAACCCAATAGAGACCCGTTTCGAGGCCCCCTTTAAAAAAACTGCCAGTGCTCAGCACCAGTGAGACCCGCCCCAAAGGGAGGGACAGGAAGAGCTCACCAACAAATGTTTGAACTGGCCGGTCCAGCACAGGAACTTCCCCTTCTCTTTGGCAAACAATATTCTCCTAACTCGTAGGGTGGGATGGTTGGGGCCAGGGCTCATAAATCACCCAGGGGATTGTATTGCTATTAATTTTAGGTCACAACAGGTGTTGCAGGCCAGTTTTTTGGTTTCCCAAGTAAACTTGGAGGTGAGCCCAGCATCGACCTGTTGCCACTTGGGTATTTCTATGAACCTTGCTACTTACCGGGGCCTGATTGCAACACGCATAAGTTCTGTTCTCAGTCACTATCTGTGAAGGCCATGTCTTTGAATGATCTACCAAGAGGATTGGGTGCATTTAGATCCCAACTTCGAATCGCTTTGATGTCCTGGCGGGGGCGACTGACCCACATTCAATAGGGGCTTTCCAAAATGGATCGTTTTGCAACAGCACAGGAAGCGTGCTGGGCAGGGAGGGGGGTCAACTAAGCAGCTTGCTATGGTGGGCTCCGGAGGCACTGTGGACATGGTGAGGAAGCTGCACAAAAACCCTATGACCCCATGGTATAGCAACCAGGGAGCACCTACAGCTGGGTCACAAGCCATAGCAGGGGTTAATGATTATTTGGAAACAGAGCAAAGTGGGTCAATCCGGAACCACAAGCTCTTGGAGACATTAGGAACAGACATTCAGTTAGCCCACAGAAAGCCAAGCCACTCCAACTGCAGAGCACACATGACACCTGTCCCTACACTACATTAACAAAACAATAGTATAAGGATCACAACACATGGGTACACACCGAAACATATGCACAAACCGACTTACCTGATGTTCTGGATGAGCCATTTAGGTCCGATAACCATGCTGAGTCAGCAACAAAATGGTCGCCCCCGCAGTTAAACTGCTGTCTTGGACCATAGCTGGGCTACCTTCCAAATTTGAGTGCTCAGATTTGGCTCAGTTTAAAGAAACACATGTCCTCTGTCTCTTTGAAGAAACTTCATCTACTAAGCTGGTCTACCATGTGGGTTACGTCAATTTCAGCAAAGAGGCAACAACTAGAGGTAAGGGTAGACCCTCAGGGGGATTAACCACTTGGGTCAGCACAGTATTAAATTGTAGGGTACAGGAAATAACGTTAGCCTCCAGACGCGGCCAGCACGAACCGGGGGTGGTGGGGAAGGAGGTGGGGGGGGTATGGGGATCTAAAATAAGAAAAAACTCTTACCATATTGCTGTGTCTCTCCTTCGTCTCTCCTCCATGTTGGGAACAGAACAGGAAGCCCCCAGGCTTCCTAGACCAATCACAACAGTGCAATGCAGCGTTGTGATTGGCCTGAGCGCTGTGGTTTGGCGCTTAGCCAGGGAATGAGAGTCTGGGCATGTCCTCTGCATGCAAAGTGCGCATGAATGTTTGGCCGGCCCGAGACGGCCGGCCAAATATTAATTAGCACTTACAGAGTCTGCCCACCACTCCTCCCCTGCTCTGAAAACAGAGCAGCCCCGCCCGCAAAGCTGCCGCAACAGGAACAAATAAAATGATAATAATGTCGAGTAATTATCATTTTATTTTTCCTTTATTTCACTGCTAAAAAGCAGTGGAATGACGCTCCTCCGCCATAGCGGAGAAGCCGCCACTGATAGTCTCCTCAGACATTTTGTTCATCTCATTGGTTTTTCCGCACCTACCAGCCTACATCTATAATATGTATCTAAGGCCAGGTGGGAATAATAGTGACTCTCCAATTATAGAGCTGCTGAACTCACATATGGCAACTGTTTCGGTGGAAGTAATGAAATTTGTAGGTGGGGACTTCGATTGTCAATTCGAATCTTTGGATGATAATGCCGAAGCACTCACCCAGGATGAAGATAGTGCTTAGTGCATCCCTAAATGCAGGATGCAGCACACATAGAAAGATTAAAAACGAGGAGAAAGTAATAATTTCACCTTGTATCACCAGTCTAAAACCAGGTATTCCCTGGTCTTCGTTTTTGGCGCTGCCCCAGTTGTAAATATGGGATAGCGTCAAAAAGCAATGGGTGTTGCGGCGGTACGCCCACTGCAACACCCATTGCATGCCCCTTTCACGCTAAGTGAAGCATGAAAAGTGGTCTTATTTACAAAGCGACGTTGAGCCATATTAAGTGGCTTAACGCTGCTTTGTAAATAAGGAGAAGGGGAGATATCGCTAAAAATGACATTCTGGTGGCGATATCCCCTTGTAGATATGCCCCAAAAAGTCTTTGAGCTGGGGTAAACAAGCACTGCATTTTAATATGCACCGCTCACTAGTTTATGCGCAATACATCGACATCCAGCAATCAATATGCATCTACCATATCCAGAACACTAACATGGTCCTACTATTCTGTGATAAGTCTATTGAGTCCTAGATTATTGCCCTGAACACGCTGTGCACTGTCTTCTCCGGGGTAAAGGTAATAATAGTAACAACCTAATTTTATTTTGTGCTTCATTTTAAGAACTGTGATTAACAGTTTTTACTACTACCTTTTTTTATGGTACTCAATGAAAGCTCATGTTGTAATGCATTGCTCACCATTAAACAGTTTTTGTGACACTGAACCATATTTATAAAACATTAGAACAGAGTTCTCTGTAGATATTCTGTAAATGACTTGCACTCATCACACCTTCCTCTCCTTTCCAAAAAAGCATGTGCAGATTTATAACTATTTAACGCAACACAGAAAGACAACTTGCTGCGCTGCATGAGAGGGAGAGGGCAGGAATGTGCCATATTTACCAACAGATGAAGCATTCCTATGCTCTGCCTGCACTTGAGCACAATCTGCTACCTAGCACCAATGCAGGCACCCTTTTGCCACGGTCCACAAAAGCAATCCTCAGAGGCATTTTCCTCTTTCTAGGTGTGTTGGAAAATGCAGCACACTTAGAAAGAAATAAACATATTCCTCCCCTGGGAAGGCGTAGCATTTTGGAACATTCCCAGGTGTACCAGTAATGGTAAATCAGTGAATGCGCCAAAATCCATGGGTGGGTGCATGGGCACACCCACACCCACCCATAGAACGCATTTCCTGGGAAGAATAATGTATGGCTGTGAATTGGGCTGCCTTGCATTAATCCAGATTTACCAAGCAAACCAGGGACGTGGCAAATCTCACTTAAGTATTGTGTTGCCTTAGCGACACCATGGGTGACGCAAGGGCAACGCAATACAATGGTAAATATGCCCCCTTGTGTTTACTCAACATCTCAGGCTTTCTGGCAGTCTTGGCAGCAGGATTTAGGAGACTCAGGTAAGCATGTGACGAGACCCTCTTTGGGTGTCTCGAAATGGGTGGGGTCCAGTGCTTAATTTGAGCCAGTGGTGAGCACCAGCACTTAATAATCAACACAGGTGCTTTTCATGAGCACCAGTCAAGGACACATTAATTTATGGTAGGCACGGGGTAATTAAGTGATTTGTCCAGAATCACAGGAGCTGACGCAGAGACTTGAAGCTGGTTCCCCAGCTCCAAAGTCAGCAGCTCTGGCCATTTCACCACATCCTCTCCCCACTTTTATGGTTAGTAGTTGGTTCTGTTTCAGGTGGCACTAACAGGAGAAATGGGCTGGTGCAAGCTGCCTCCTGATGAGAGCGGCGGCACTTATTGTTTCACAAATTAACCACTGGTGGGTTTCTAGCCATTGCCCACTTTGCCCAAGACTTAAAATATAGACTTTTCAGACAAAGCTGGAACAAATTGCATTGCATTATTTTTGCATTTATATTGCATTTATTAACCCTGATAAGGTGTTGGAGCTCTTTAACACCCACCAGTCATCATGTTGCTCCAGAATCCAAAGTTAGTGGTTAATCCAGTGATTAATGGGATTAGTCTTGAGCTTTCGCGAAAACTATTCCAAGCATATACTCCAGTTTCTTTGTGGTCGTTTACTTTAAATGAACAGGAGTTAGGTGAGATCAATAGTGCAGAAGGGTATGAATTTATGCAGATGGTTGATGGGATTAACCAGGGCTTTAAGTGGGATGAAAAAACTGGGGGCTCTCTCAAGGGCGTGGCCAATGTAATTAAGGGCGTGGCTTAAAAACACATAAGCTAAAAATCTGGGCTTAGCATAGTGTGCCGCCCGACTTGTATTTTGCTGTTTCTGTCATTGCATCCTGATATATGATACAACAAGTAACAACATACCTACAACAAGTGAGGACTATTGGCTTTGTCAGTGGTTGTTAGTTGCATAAGATAAATAAGCAGCATCTATTGCTTGTATATAATGTTGAAAAAGCTTGCACTTAAAGCCCCGGTGACACCACGACAATGTTGCTGCTCCTGAGTTTCAAAAGAGAAGGAAATCCAGAGAGAAAATGAATCTCTTCATAGGATTTCCCTTCCCTACAGCGCTCACCTGGCATGACGTCATGCCGTAACTTCTCCACTAGTGAGAAGTGAGCAGTGTGAGCACGCGCAAATCGATGTCACTGCTGTCACTGCAGTCCGGAAAAAAATGGACCGCCTGTGCCAGGGCACAAAACAGAACCCAATAGAGACCCGTTTCGAGGCCCCCTTTAAAAAAACTGCCGGTTTTCAGCACCAGTGAGACCCGCCCCAAAGGGAGGGACAGGAAGAGCTCACCAACAAATGTTTGAACTGGCCGGTCCAGCACAGGAACTTCCCCTTCTCTTTGGCAAATAATATTGTCCTAACTCGTAGGGTGGAATGGTTGGGGCCAGGGCTCATAAATCACCCAGGGGATTGTATTGCTATTAATTTTAGGTCACAACAGGTGTTGCAGGCCAGTTTTTTGGTTTCCCAAGTAAACTTGGAGGTGAGCCCAGGATCCACCTGTTGCCACTTGGGTATTTCTATAAACCTTGCTACTTACCGGGGCCTGATTTCAACACGCATAAGTTCTGTTCTCAGTCACTATCTGTGAAGGCCATGTCTTTGAATGATCTACCAAGAGGATTGGGTGCATTTAGATCCCAACTTCAAATCGCTTTGATGTCCTGGCGGGGGCGACTGACCCACATTCAATAGGGGCTTTCCAAAATGGATCGTTTTGCAACAGCACAGGAAGCGTGCTGGGCAGGGAGGGGGGTCAACTAAGCAGCTTGCTATGGTGGGCTACGGAGGCACTGTGGACATGGTGAGGAAGCTGCACAAAAACCCTATGACCTCATGGTATAGCAACCAGGGAGCACCTACAGCTGGGTCACAAGCCATAGCAGGGGTTAATGATTATTTGGAAACAGAGCAAAGTGGGTCAATCAGGAACCACAAGCTCTTAGAGACATTAGGAACAGACATTCAGTTAGCCCACAGAAAGCCAAGCCACTCCAACTGCAGAGCACACATGACACCTGTCCCTACACTACCTTAACAAAACAATAGTATAAGGATCACAACACATGGGTACACACCGAAACCTATGCACAAACCGACTTACCTGATGTTCTGGATGAGCCATTTAGGTCCGATAACCATGCTGAGTCAGCAACAAAATGGTCGCCCCCACAGTTAAACTGCTGTCTTGGACCATAGCTGGGCTACCTTCCAAATTTGAGTGCTCAGATTTGGCTCAGTTTAAAGAAACACATGTCCTCTGTCTCTTTGAAGAAACTTCATCTACTAAGCTGGTCTACCGTGTGGGTTATGTCAATTTCAGCAAAGAGGCAACAACTAGAGGTAAGGGTAGACCCTCAGGGGGATTAACCACTTGGGTCAGCACAGTATTAAATTGTAGGGTACAGGAAATAACGTTAGCCTCCAGACGCGGCCAGCACGAACCGGGGGTGGCGGGGCAGGAAGTGGGGGGGGCGGGTATGGGGATCTAAAATAAGAAAAAAACTCTTACCATATTGCTGTGTCTCTCCTTCGTCTCTCCTCCATGTTGGGAACAGAACAGGAAGCCCCCAGGCTCCCTAGACCAATCACAACAGTGCAATGCAGCGTTGTGATTGGCCTGAGCGCTGTGGTTTGGCGCTTAGCCAGGGAATGAGAGTCTGGGCATGTCCTCTGCATGCAAAGTGCGCATGAATGTTTGGCCGGCCCGAGACGGCCGGCCAAATATTAATTAGCACTTACAGAGTCTGCCCACCACTCCTCCCCTGCTCTGAAAACAGAGCAGCCCCGCCCGCAAAGCTGCCGCAACAGGAACAAATAAAATGATAATAATGTCGAGTAATTATCATTTTATTTTTCCTTTATTTCACTGCTAAAAAGCAGTGGAATGACGCTCCTCCGCCATAGCGGAGAAGCCGCCACTGATAGTCTCCTCAGACATTTTGTTCATCTCATTGGTTTTTCCGCACCTACCAGCCTACATCTATAATATGTATCTAAGGCCAGGTGGGAATAATAGTGACTCTCCAATTATAGAGCTGCTGAACTCACATATGGCAACTGTTTCGGTGGAAGTAATGAAATTTGTAGGTGGGGACTTCGATTGTCAATTCGAATCTTTGGATGATAATGCCGAAGCACTCACCCAGGATGAAGATAGTGCTTAGTGCATCCCTAAATGCAGGATGCAGCACACATAGAAAGATTAAAAAACGAGGAGAAAGTAATAATTTCACCTTGTATCACCAGTCTAAAACCAGGTATTCCCTGGTCTTCGTTTTTGGCGCTGCCCCAGTTGTAAATATGGGATAGCGTCAAAAAGCAATGGGTGTTGCGGCGGTACGCCCACTGCAACACCCATTTCATGCCCCTTTCACGCTAAGTGAAGCATGAAAAGTGGTCTTATTTACAAAGCGACGTTGAACCATGTTAAGTGGCTTAACGCTGCTTTGTAAATAAGGAGAAGGGGAGATATCGCTAAAAATGACATTCTGGTGGCGATATCCCCTTGTAGATATGCCCCAAAAAGTCTTTGAGCTGGGGTAAACAAGCACTGCATTTTAATATGCACCGCTCACTAGTTTATGCGCTATACATCGACATCCAGCAATCAATATGCATCTACCATATCCAGAACACTAACATGGTCCTACTATTCAGTGATAAGTCTATTGAGTCCTAGATTATTGCCCTGAACACGCTGTGCACTGTCTTCTCCGGGGTAAAGGTAATAATAGTAACAACCTAATTCTATTTTGTGCTTCATTTCTAAGAACTGTGATTAACAGTTTTTACTACTACCTTTTTTTATGGTACTCAATGAAAGCTCATGTTGTAATGCATTGCTCACCATTAAACAGTTTTTGTGACACTGAACCATATTTATAAAACATTAGAACAGCGTTCTCTGTAGATATTCTGTAAATGACTTGCACTCATCACACCTTCCTCTCCTTTCCAAAAAAGCATGGGCAGATTTATAACTATTTAACGCAACACAGAAAGGCTACTTGCTGCGCTGCATGAGAGGGAGAGAGCAGGAATGTGCCATATTTACTAACAGATGAAGCATTCCTACGCTCTGCCTGCACTTGACCACAATCTGCTACCTAGCACCAATGCAGGCACCCTTTTGCCATGGTCCACAAAAGCAATCCTCAGAGGCATTTTCCTCTTTCTAGGTGTGTTGGAAAATGCAGCACACTTAGAAAGAAGAAACAACGAGGAGAAATAAACATATTCCTCCCCTGGGAAGGCGTAGCATTTTGGAACAGTCCCAGGTTTACCAGTAATGGTGAATCTGTGAATGCGCCAAAATCCATGGGTGGGTGCATGGGAACACCCACACCCACCCATAGAACGCATTTCCAGGGAAGAGTAATGTATGGCTGCAAATTGGGCTGCCTTGCATTAATCCAGATTTACCAAGCAAACCAGGGACGTGGCAAATCTCACTTAAGTATTGTGTTGCCTTAGCGACACCATGGGTGATGCAAGGGCAACGCAATACAATGGTAAATATGCCCCCTTGTGTTTACTCAACATCTCAGGCTTTCTGGCAGTCTTGGCAGCAGGATTTAGGAGACTCAGGTAAGCATGTGACGAGACCCTCTTTGGGTGTCTCGAAATGGGTGGGGTCCAGTGCTTAATTTGAGCCAGTGGCGAGCACCAGCACTTAATAATCAACACAGGTACTTTTCATGAGCACCAGTTAAGGACACATTAATTTATGGTAGGCACGGGGAAATTAAGTGATTTGTCCAGAATCACAGGAGCTGACGCAGAGACTTGAAGCTGGTTCCCCAGCTCCAAAGTCAGCAGCTCTGGCCATTTCGCCACATCCTCTCCCCACTTTTATGGTTAGTAGTTGGTTCTGTTTCAGGTGGCGCTAACAAGAGAAATGGGCTGGTGCAAGCTGCCTCCTGATGAGAGCGGCGGCACTTATTGTTTCACAAATTAACGAGTGGTGGGTTTCTTAGCCATTGCCCACTTTGCCCAAGACTTAAAATATAGGGGGATATTCTCAAGAACGTGCGATAAACATCGCCAAAATAGGTTAACGCAAGTTTTCATATCGCCGTCTATCGCGGGAAAATAACCCTGTGTTAACGTGGCATTCACAACATGGCGGTAACATGCGATAGTACCCCGATATTGCGGCAAATGTCCGCGATAACACTACCGGGACGGCGATAAAAATCTCAACCCGAACGTGAAAAAAGTTGCGATGTGCCCAACCGCGATAAAAAATCCAGCGAGAAGCAGCGCCAGGCCTGCAAGTCCCACAAGTCAGGCTGCAAAAAGCACAATAAAAGTGGCAACACAAAACGCAAACAACTGCGAAGCACCATGGAGGACAACCAGAACCCCACAAGCCCCACGGAGGACCAGCCTGGGACCTCGGGGTCAGGGAAGGGCAAGGAGAAGAAGAAGAGGAAGACACGGTTCAGTCCGCAGGAAAACAGGATCCTGATCACGGAGGTGATAGAACACCATCAACAACTGTACGTCACCTCCACTGTGTCATTGGCAACAAAAAATACAATATGGCAGTCCATCCTGGACAAGGCGAATGCAGTCGGAGTGCTGAGGAGGACAATGGACGAGGTCAAGAGGCGCTGGAATGATGTGGAGCGCAAGACCAAGCAGAAACTCGCAGACAACCAGAAGGCAGCAATGCAGACTAGAGGAGCTGGATGAGATGGAGGAAATGGTGTCCACAGTCATCAGTGGGGAGATGGTGGCAGGAGTTGGGGGACCGGACACTGCTCAACAAGACCTGACACAACAGCAACAGGGTGAGTAACCACCAGGGACTGGGGGGACGGGGGGAGATGGGCACAATGGCACACATGCACAATTAAGTAGAGCACATCTGCGGACAAACCATGGCCAAGAGTCACAACTCCAACCAAGAGCCCAATTTACCCAAGTCTGCAACATCACAGCACTGCATAAGCACAGAAGTGAAAGGCACACCGCCTGAAAGGGATAAGGGCCAGCCAAATCAGAGCTGAAGGGGCAACTCACCTACAATGCAGCACACACACATAAGATCCAGAGCACCGCAACATTTACAACAATGTTGAACAAACAGCAACACCAGCACAACAGAACAGAGGACACAACTGCTGCCGCTTGTGTGTGGAAAATGGCCATTCGCATGTGGCACAGCAGGAAACTGTGAGATGATAATGTACTAGTACAACCCCACATCCCTGATGGTGCAGTAATGCATGTATGGCCGTGACCCAGATAGGCAGTGAGACACACATTGCATGCAAATCAACACTCATCACAGTTGAATACAAGTGAAGGTGTGTAGACTTTATTAGCATATGTGTGTCAGTACGGCCAAGATAAGTGCCACAACATGCTTACCAATGCAGCAGTATGTCAGAACTTGGAACGTTGCCAAGCGCCGCTATCCACTCCGGGGGAGTTCCGCACCATTCACAGGTGTGTGTCTACCCGCGTTGTTGTCCGCTCATGTATTCGGAGTCCAAGCGAATGCAGCCATGTCCACTGTCGTCGTGGGAGATGTGACCAGAACCCCAAGTTCCAACAAGGTGTCGGGACATGTGCAATGTGTTCCAAACTGTTGTGTCTGCAGGTACGTAGTTACACTTCCATGAAAGCTAGTGCAGCTTCGTAGGCAATCATTTCCAACATGAGGTCGTCGTCGACTACATCGAACAGGATGGCGAGGCTAACCACTAGCAGGTCCGGACAGATGTGCTGCGTCCACCCCCTTTCACCAATTAGCACTACAGCCTAATAGGGGAGCGGCTCAATTTGCTCACTGCACACGAGGAGTTCTGCAATCTCCCAGGTCCAGCTGCCAGCGTGTATGCCAAGTATCCAGGCATCCCATAGACGGGTGTCACGGTGACACTCATGGTCGTGGGCCAACAGGGGGCGCACACACATGTCAAAATCCAGTTCGGCTACCGTCCTGTTGGATAGGCAGACATCCATGGACTACTCGAATATGCACGAGCGACAATGCAACACAGGCTGCACGCAGGTGATGTTGGCAAGGCGGAAGCTCAGCCGGTAACTGATCCGCAGCACTACCAATGGCAGTGCCCCCAGTAAATGCAGCATACGTGCACGGTAGAGTTCCACGTGACAGGGGTTGTGCAAGTGTCAGTGATGGTCTGCCATTGCGTTAGTGGCTCTGGTTGAAGCAGCACTGTTCTGACCTGCGCCAGTTCTGTGGATGAAATGCCACAGCTTGGAGCAATGAGTTGTTTTAGTGTGCAACGGTTGTATGCCTGGGTTAATGTGGGAGTAAGTGTGAAGGCCATTCCATGCAAGATAACTTCGAGCAAGGACTTCTGTGTGTGGGGTGTGTATACGTTGGTCTCTCGTCGGGCTGTGCGTAGTGTGGGAGTCGTCATCAGCTGCTATAGTATCTGTCAGGGGGTGACGGGCACATGCAATTCCGAGGTCGGGGGTGCAGATGTGCATCCGCCTGATAGTTCAGACAAAGGAGCTTTCATCCCTAATGTTAGTTTCTCATCTGCTGCATTCAGGTACTGTGAAGTGGCTTGTTGGGGGTGGGGTGGGATGTGTGCGACTTTGGGATTCATGTTCGACATGTCTTGCATGTGACAAATGAGCGGCATCACTGTGTGTAACGTTGCCTCACAGCTGCTCCTCCCTCCCCCGAGCCTATTTACTTGTGTGCGCTGCGCGGTTGCATCACTGGCACTCCTACAGCACACCATTGCATTGCCTGTCTGCACATGTCCACAAGCCTGACAACGACACTGTGATGTTGGCCATTGGAGGTGGGTGGCCACGTGAGTGTAGGCCTGTGGGAAGGATAGGGCGGACACAGACGTAGAGTTCATGCCTGGCTGAACTCGCGCTGCGATTAAGGCTAATGCAAAAACAACAGTTGATGGACAGAATGCAGAACAATGTCATACATTCACCCCAGTACAGAGATCTGGGCCTAAATCCATCGTTTTTTTGCTCACCATGCCATTCCAGTTTGAACCAAGCCATATGCAAATCAGTCTTGACCCTGTGCCTCATGGGAACAGTCCAGCCCGAACTGCCAAGCCAGGTCCTCCCTGGACTGGAAACAAGCATCCTAGGACCGGTTTCGAGGTTTAAGGCTAGGCATTTGGCTCATGCTGCGGCAATACAGATACACACAACACTTGGCATGTATGAGCCAAGACCCCGAGCGGTCTTGCGCTCCTTCATTCCCCATTCGTGCGAGCCCGCCCTCCGGGTGCATGCTACATTGCAACATTGTAGATTGTGGACTGGGTGGCGCCGACACTACAACAGAGACACACGCATTAGTTACTTCCTTGTCCAGGCCATAACTGAACCACGCCCAGAACCCCGGGGAAATCCTTCACACCCCTACGCTGGCTTGGCGTACGCCGGCCCAGCCCACTCCGCTTACGCTTACAGGGGGGAACGACAAAGCTACGTGTCCAAGGTCATACCCACTGCCTGAGGTGACATGGTTGCGTCCGCTGTCCACAGCACAATGTAATGTGGTAGGGCCCTGGCCCATCATGCATACATAATGACCACACGGACACACTTAGATAGATAGTTGAACTGGCTACGGGCACGTGCGCCCGGCCACTTTTTATTACCAGGGTCACATGTCCAGTGACGCCTGTGCTGGATGGGTGTGGGGTGAGTGTAAGCCAGCCCTCAGGGAGTGGTTGGTGCTGGAAACAACTAGAACATGATCATCGGATCACACACACAAATTCAATCATAAAGGGTCCATGACTTGCAGTGCACTGAGGTAGGGGCACCAGAGCTGAGCGTGCTCATGTGAAGGAATTGTTAATGATTTGGTCCCTTCAGGATATTCCTGCTGCAGCTGCAGTGGGGTGTGGTACACCTGCCTCATCTTCATCATCATCGTCCCAGGTCTTCCCCACTGCCTGAGGTGACATTGTTGCTTCCGCTGTCCACAGCACAAAACTCAATCATGAAGGGTCCATGTGTTGTGGTGCACTGAGTAAGTGGCACGTGAAGAGCTGAGCAGGGTATCAAGCTGATGATGGCATCCAAGACAGGTGTGAGCAACTTAGATAGGCTGGCTGTGAGACTCCTCCGACTCTGGCAGTTGTTGGTTGGAGATGGTCCTGGCAGTGGTGGCGGGTGTGCAGCCAGCGATGATGGCGTGTCCTTGCATGTCAGGATTGGATTTGGTTTGCGAGCCCTGCTGACCGCAGTGTAGGCCGGAGGCAGCAGTCAGAAAGGGCACACAGCCACATGACGATGACTTGTGGTGCACTGAGTTAGTGGCACCTGGAGCGCTCAGCGGGTGCGCGGCCTGCGCTGATGCGTCGTCCGGGCGGCCCGCCCTGGAAGCAATGTCTGTTGCCTACTGGACTCTGCCATAAATGAATCAAGACTCAATTTGATTTGCAAGCCCTCCTGACCGCAGTGTAGGCCGGAGGCAGCAGCCAGCAAGGGCACACAGCCCCTGGCGTCGACTTGTGTTGCACAGGGTCAGTGACACCTGGAGCGCTCAGCAGGTGCACAGCCAACGACGATGCGCCGTCCGTGCGGGCCGCACTGGGTGCAATGTTTTTCGCCTACTGCATTCTGCCTCAATACTGCCACGTGGCGTCAGCTTGTGTTGCACAGGGTCAGTGGCACCTGGAGCGGTCAGCGGGTGCACTGCCAACGATGATGCATCGTTTGACTTGGGGGACCTGCTGACCGTAGTGTAGGCCGGAGGCAGCGGTCAGCGAGGGCCCACAGCCACGTGGTGATGACTTGTGTTGCACGGGGTCAGTGGCACCTGGAGCGCTCAGCGGGTGCACAGCCAACGATGATGCGTCGTTTGACTTGGGGTACCTGCTGACCGCAGTGTAGGCCGGAGGCAGCGGTCAGCGAGGGCCCACAGCCACGTGGCGATGACCTGTGGTGCACTGAGTTAGTGGCACCTGGAGCGCTCAGCGGGTGTGCAGCCAATGATGATGCGTCATCCGGGCGGGCCGCACTGGGGACAATGTCTGTTGACTGGTGGTTTCCTCCATTAACAGAAATGTGGCACGATTTGAATTGTGGTACCTGCTGACCGCAGTGTAGGACTAAGGCAGTATCCAGCACACACATGACTCCGTGTTGCTGTGCCGCTGGATGCGCTGGGGGCCTGTGTCGCGGAGTCTGGAGGTCACGGCGGCGGACTCGTGGCAGGGTGAGTGGGCCGCCCCGGCAGACGCGTTGCCCATCACGGAAGAGAACCACGCCCAGGGCCCCAGCCTTTTTATCAGCACTCCTACCCTGGAGTGGCGTACGCCGGTCCAGCCAACTGCGCTTACGCTTACAGGGGGGGACAGCACAGCTACATGTCCAAGGTTTCCCCACTGCCTGAGGTGACATGGTTGCGTCCACTGTCCACAAAACTACACACACCAGCAGTATATGTCCACATGGACATGTCTGTGCTCTGCATTCTGTGGTCTGTCCAGCACATCACTGCCACACTTGGCGTTGTGTACATTCTTCTTCATGGGTGAGTTGCCTCCTTCACACATACTTGGTTCCCACCTCTCCCCACATTCTGCACTTGTGTGGCTGAGGGGCCATGCCGTTTTCGGAAGGTCCGCTGTCTTGTCCTGCGCTGCCTCGGTGGTAGTCCAGGGGGGGAGTCTGGAGGGGGGGTGGTCCTGGGGGTGGTGGCGGTGGGTGTTGTGGCCCTCTTGGGTCTCCGGGCTGCATGTTCATTGTCTCCATGGCATCTGTGGGTCTTCAGATGTGACTCTGGGCTGGGCTCCCTTTCATACTGCAGGTAGTCGTCCAGCTTAGCACCAGCAGAAGGCAGGTGTTAAATCCCTGCTGCTAACGCGCCTTATCGCCTGTTTTTGGGTCGCATCGCAGATCTGGCTGGTCGTTGAGAATATCGCGAAGTGGTGTTTTCGTGTGTTTTTGCACGGAACGCCTACTCTGCATATCATTAGCGTTAGTTGTCTCTCTCATCCGTGGCGATGTTTTTTGCGGCAGCTATCGCTGGTATTCTGGCAATATCGGCACTTTGCACCAGCTTGAGAATAGGGCGATAAGTCTATCGCCACTTTTGCGGCGCTAAAGTGCCGATAAATCGGCGAAAAGTCCTTGAGAATATGCCCCATAGACTTTTCAGACAAAGCTGGAACAAATTGCATTACATTATTTTTGCATTTATATTGCATTTATTAACCCTGATAAGGTGTTGGAGCTCTTTAACACCCACCAGTCATCATGTTGCTCCAGAATCCAAAGTTAGTGGTTAATCCAGTGATTAATGGGATTAGTCTTGAGCTTTCGCGAAAACTATTCCAAGCATATACTCCAGTTTCTTTGTGGTGGTTTACTTTAAATGAACAGGTGTTAGGTGAGATCAATAGTGCAGAAGGGTATGAATTTATGCAGATGGTTGATGGGATTAGCCAGGGCTTTAAGTGGGATGAAAAAACTGGGGGCTCTCTCAAGGGCGTGGCCAATGTAATTAAGGGCGTGGCTTAAAAACACATAAGCTAAAAACCTGTGCTTAGCATAGTGTGCCGCCCGACTTGTATTTTGCTGTTTCTGTCATTGCATCCAGATATATGATACAACAAGTAACAAAATACCTACAACAAGTCAGGACTATTGGCTTTGTCAGTGGTTGTTAGTTGCATAAGATAAATAAGCAATCAATCAATCAGGGGTTTGTTAAAGCGCGACTACTCACCCGTAAGGGTCTCAAGGCACTAGGGGTGGGGGGGGGGGTGCAGGTTCCATTCCATCAAGGAGGGGGTCTGTCGAAGAGCCAGGTTTTGAGGTTTCTTGCGAAGATGGGGAGCGATGTTGTCTGTCTGAGGTGGAGCGGAAGGGCGTTCCATGCTTTGGCCGCGAGGAAGGAGAAGGAGCGGCCTCCCGATCTGGTCTTTCTGGTGCGAGGGACCACGGCATAGGAGAGCTGGGCTGATCGTAGGGTCCTTTGGGGTGCGTGGAATTTGAGTCGGCTGTTCAGGTATGCTGGTCCGGTGCCGTGGAGGGCCTTGTGTGCGTGGGTGAGCATCTTAAAGGTGATTCTCGCTTCGACGGGGAGCCAGTGGAGTGTGCGCAGGTGCTGGGAGATGTGGCAGTGTTTTGGCAGGTTGAGGACCAGTCTTGCGGCGGCGTTCTGGATGTTCTGTAGCTTGCGGGTGAGGTTTTTGTTTATTCCGGCATAGAGTGTGTTGCCGTAGTCGAGTCTGCTGGTGACCAGGGCGTGAGTGACGGTCTTTCGGTGTTCGAGGGGATCCATTTGAAGGTCTTACGAAGGAGGCGGAGGGTGTGGAAGCAGGAAGACGAGACAGAGTTGATCTGGCGGTCCATTTTGAGCTCGGAGTCTAGGATGATTCCCAGGTTGCGTGCGTGGTCTGTGGGGGTTGGCGGGTTTCCGAGGCGGGGGGCCACCAGGTGTCGCTCCAGGCGTCGGGGTTTGGGCCCATGATGAGTACTTCTGTTTTGTTGGTGTTTAGTTGTAGGCAGCTGTTTTTCATCCATTTGGCGACGGCTTCCATGCCTTCTCGAAAGTTGCGTCTGGCGGTGTTGGGCTCGTTGGATAGGGAGAGGATGAGCTGGGTGTCGTCTGCGTATGACACGATGTTGAGTCCGTAGGTTCTGACGATGGGGGCAAGTGGAGCCATGTAGACGTTGAAAAGCGTCGGGCTGAGGGAGGAGCCCTGGGGGACTCCACAGGTGGTAGGTGTGGGGTCCGAGAGGAAAGGGGGGAGTCTGACCCGCTGCGTCCTGCTGGAGAGGAAGGTGCGGATCCAGTCGAGGGCCTTGTCCTGGATTCCTGCGTCATAGAGTCTGCATATTAGGGTGCGGTGGGAGACTGTGTGGAACGCCGCTGAGAGGTCGAGGAGGATGAGGCCTACTGTTTCTCCTTTGTCCAGTAGGGTGCGGATGTCGTCTGTTGCGGCGAGGAGGGCAGTTTCCGTACTGTGGTTTTTTCTGAAGCCGGATTGGGAGGAGTCGAGGATGTTGTGTTCTTCAATGAATGTGGCGAGTTGGCTGTTGATGGCTTTCTCGATGACTTTCGCTGGGAACGGGAGCAGGGAGATGGGTCTGTAGTTTTTGAGGTCGGTGGGGTCCGCTGAGGGTTTCTTTAGGAGGGGGTTGACCTCGGCGTGTTTCCAGTCGTCGGGGAATGAGGCGGTCGCCAGGGAGCGGTTGATGGTGTGGCAGAGCATGGGTGCGATGGTGTCGGCGGCTCTGTTGAAGATGTGGTGGGGGCAGGGGTCCGTGGGGGCCCCTGAGTGGATTGACTTCATTGTCTTCAGTGTCTCTTCGGTGGTGAGGGCTGTCCAGTCGTCAATCGCTGGTTTCCGGGTGTCGGGGGTGGTTGGTGAGGGTTCAGTGTGTTGGTTGTCTTCGTCGAAGTCGTCGTAGATGCTCTTGATTTTGTGGTGGAAAAAGGTGCTGAGTTTGTCGCAGAGGTCTTGTGAGGGAGGGATGTCGGTAGACTCGCTGGTGGGTTGGGCGAACTCCTTGATGATGCTGAAGAGTTCCTTGCTGTTGTGCGCGTGGGTGGAGATTCTGTCTTCAATCGCTTTTTTCCTCGTTTCTCTGATGAGTTGATGGTGGGCGTTGGTGGCGGCTCTGAAGTTGTTGTGGGCTTCTGTGGATTTGGTGTTCCTCCAGGCCTTTTCGAGGCGGCGTCTATGGCTTGTATATAATGTTGAAAAAGCTTGCACTAAAAGCCCCGGTGACACCACGACAATGTTGCTGCTCCTGAGTTTCAAACAGAGAAGGGAAATCCAGAGAGAAAATGACTCTCTTTAAAGGATTTCCGTTCCCCTACAACGCTCACCTGGCATAACGTCATGCCGTAACTTCTCCACTAGTGAGAAGAGAGCAGTGTGAGCACGCGCACATAATGTGCCTGCTGTCACTGCAGTCTAGAAAAAAAGAGAGGTTCTAATTTTTGAAATTTTGGAATGAAATGAGGGCAACTGGCAGAAATACAATAATAAAGAATAGGGCAACCGTGCAGGTAACCGAAAGTAGTCTGTGCTCAGAAAGAGGAGGCATGCAGCGGATGGAAAGTGAAGGAGAGGATCACTGTAAGAAAGTGAGAGTAGACTTTTCCATGCAGGATATCGTTAATACCAAGGCGGTTTTTTGAGATATCACTCAATCTGAACTTGAAAAACTGTAGAAATAAATAAAATATTATAAATGCTGTGTAGACAACATAAAGCAAACCTTGCTGTTGACAGCCGTGTAGGCTGTGTCGTTAGAAAAAGAATATTTGAAGAGTAACAGCTCTTTTGTGTTACAATACAGCCATCTAGCGGTCGTTGAAGCAATCAACTGCATCTGTACATTAATGTACTCCTGTTCTAATGTTCTTCACGGTTATAAAATATCCAATCATTTCTAGGGGAGATATGTCCACTGCACAGAGGTTTTTCCGGTGGCAAAACTTGCAATATGTAAAATCACAGACGTCCTGTGACTGGAAAAAGGTAAGTTGCACAACACTACGAGTTGGAAATGGCGTTTCAGCTCGTAAAATGCACGTTACTGATACTTGTGATTGGAAAGGAGGAAGAGGCGTGAAACTGATGTATGTATCTGTCCTCCTTCTCAATCACAATTCTATGCATCAATAGTTTGCGAGCGCACTTGCATTATCAAAGTATTGATTGGATACTGATACCCGATAGGGAGTGAAGCCATACACAAAATGAAAGCTGTCCCTATGGGACAGTTTTCACTTTGTGTCTGTGAGTGCTTGAGACTTGGGGGAAAGGAGGGTCGTCCTGTGGACAGCTGCGTGCTCCCCCGAAAGTATTTTACCGAATGTCTAGGTTTTTGGGGGTTTTTTTTTTTGGTTGTACCTCTGTCCAGACAGCAGCCGGAATAAAAATTTAAAAAAAAGGTAGGCATTCTGTGACTGCAGGAATTGAGGGCTGAAGTACACATATCCTTCGCAGGGCAAAATTGAGGTTGTGTTGCAAAGCAGTCACTGTGCCTTATACAACATCTGTTTCCATCCTTAACAACTCTGACCGTAGGTTTCCTTTCAGCCTAACATCCACTCAACCCACCTGAACGTTCACCCTGGTCCTTACAGCCTTGTCACCTCGCTCCAAAAGAGAAAATTGACAACTGAGTTTTAAAGCTTTGGGTCAATTGTGTCACTATTCAAAAATGAGAATAACATCGCTCATTTACACAGAACACATCACACAATCAAATATCTCCTCTGAGTGCTTAAACAAAAGGTGGTATTGTCACCCAGCTCAATGGCACTCACTTTGTCGTCTTGGGACCAGACGTGCTGAATGTTTTTGTGGTTGCAAACCCTCTGATTCTCTAAATCTGATGGGGTGTGACCAGTAAAATGGATTTTCTAATGTATTTAACCCGTTTAGCGATTCAGTAAAGTTTTTCCAAATTGCTAAATGGGTTCAGATATGTTTTCAATTAGTGTTTGTAAGGAGGGTGTTTGGGTGCCCTTCTCAATAGCGATTCCTACTCGGATGTATCAATGGTTTGCGACCGTAATTCCAGTCGTAAACTGTTACTGTCTCCCAAGTTGCAGTGGTAGCTGGTTCACAAAGGTGAGGGAGCCCGTGAGACCTTTCTCCACTGGGAATCCCGGGAATAAACCGCTGACTCCAAAAGGTGGTCCTCAGCATTTCTTTATCCACCCATACTCACATAGAAATAGAACAACACTGTCAACTGTTTACTATCGGAGCCCGTCAGATCCCCAGCTATGCATATGTGACCTGCATGCAGGCAAAAGGAAGATTTTCCACAAGACAGTACCTCAGGCTAGCCCAATGGAATAGCATCTGTTACCACGCATGCTAAAACCACGCGTGGCTTAACAACGCAGTCAATACCACGACTGTGTCGTTACCACAAGTTCCATTACAATGCAATTCATTACAACGACTTGCTTTAGGGAAGCGCTGGACTTTGGAATAGTTTAAATTACTATTCCAACTCCAGTCGGTGTATCAGTAGGGAAGGTGTTGGACTTAAAATCCAACACCAGTCCAACACCGCGTTCCCTAAAGCAAGTCATTGTAATGACTTGCGTTGTAATGGAACTCGTGGTATTGGTGCAGTCGTGGTACTGACTGCGTTGTAAAGGCACTACGTTGTAATGCCTGCGTTGTAATAGATGTTTCCCAACCCAATGTATTGTAAAATGTTACAATCATAGGTTTCTAATGTGACAGAATTCTGCTTCAGGTGACAATTATTCAGGACGAGAAACAGATGAATTAGAGAACATTTCCACACCCATAACACATTTTTATAATTGACTGCTAGTAGTGGAGAGACCAAGCATGACTTCATCCGCATCAAACCTGCTCTTCCACAAACAGGAATGATAGAAAGTCAAGGAAAAATGAAGACAGATGGAGTTCTTTCAAGGACACTAAGGGCCATATTTATGGCAAAGTCACGCAGTGCAGCAAGTCACCTTGCTGCGCTGCATGAAAGGGAAAGGGCAAGAATGTGCCGTATTTAAAAGAATGCATTGCATTCCTGCCTTTGGCCCTGTGCTGGCACCGTTTTGGCTGCCTACCACAAATGCAGCATCCTTGCACCATGGTGCAAGGGTGCCTGTATTGTAAGGAGGATTGTTTTTGTACAGGAAGGAGCACCTTCCTGCTCAAAAACAATCGCCTGTGACATTTTTCTTTTTCTATGTGTGCTACAGAATGTAACACACATAGAAAGAGGAAGTAATGAGGAGGAATAAAAATATTTCTCCTCGTTATGACTCACCAGGGAAGGTGCAGCATTTTGCCGCATTCCCAGGTCTACCACGTTTGGTAAATCTGGGAAAGCATCAAATACCATGGATGTTGTGTGGAAACATCCATGCAACACCCATGGAACACTTTCCTGCAACGCAGCAATTTGCGCTGCGTTGCATTACTCCAGATTCATCAGGCCACTCAAGACCATGCAGAGGTGCACTTGAGTGGCTTGATAAATCGCATTTTGGGCTTGCGTCACTCATGCACCAGATTATGTGGTGCAAACGTGATGCAACTCCATTCATAAATATGTCTCTAATTGGCCAGCAGTGGAGTAGCCCTCCCAAGGATTTAGAACAATACGACATAGTCAGGCAGCAAGAATGGAAGAAGAGAGTGATGCTGCAAGTCAGGAAAACAGGTCAAATCTGAATGTGGCAGGGAACTTAAGCTTGACTGGCAGCTCTGGACTGGTGCCAAGCATCAGTTAACCTGATGAGCCATGTAGGGGCAACGAGATCCCTATGAAGAGAGATGAGGAAGTAAGCCAAATCACATCTACCGCAGACATTCGTCAGGGACCAAAAGTGGTGTCCTCTCTAATGGCAGAATGGTATACAATATGCACAGAGAGATGATCACTCAAGGAGCAATGTCAGGCAACTTTGGCAACCAAATTCAGAGCAAAAAAAAACAAGGGGCCTGATTCATACTTCTAACGACATTACCTCCGCCACCCTGACGGACTACAAATTTAGATATGACCATTGGCCTAGCAGTCACTCTGTACATTGAAAGGACTGTCACACAGTGGTTCCTTTCAAAATAATTGGTGGACAGCCACCGTCGGGTTTAATGGCCAATTACTTGATACATGTTTTTTCTTTTTCAGGAACAAACTTCCAAACCAGAAATTTCTTTCTGACAAACAAATTTGTTTTTCTTTCAGACAGACAGGAAAAAAAGACATTACACCATCCACCATAGATGCCTTTTCTCTAACAACCCCTATTCCGCTGAGGAGTCGGAAAAAGGTATCTGCCAGCAGAGCCAACCGGAGCTCAGGTGACAGAAAACTTAAGGTGCATCCATTTCTAAATGAGGAAGCTGGACCGAGTGTTTGGTGGGCTGGAGACTTTTTGCACTTGCAATGGATTACCCTGTATGTCTAACTCTAAATTAAGCCCAATTACACAAAAAGTCCAAGCAACTGATGGGCAAGCTCTTGAAAACCCTGCAACATGAATGGACAGAATGAAAGACATCCTTCAACTGCACCTCACCAGCAACCATCAGGAGATGTAGACGAGTTTGAGAGAGCCAAACGGGTGCAAAACTCTGGCGCCAAATGTAACCCGTGCAGAAGAACAATGGTGAGCTTCAAAACAACCTTCCAGTACTCATACAGAAAAACATTTGACGATAAATTATATTGAGAGAAGACTGCACCACTTTACAATGCAGTGTTGGAACAGGTAATCATACAACTTAAAGTACCACTTCAGTTGTAATTTTACAAAAAAATGATAAAGTCACCATCAGCAAAGGGTGAAGCATCTAAAAGACCAAATGGAACAAACCAATGACAAAACAAAGAGGTAGTCCCTCTTCAACTGGATGTTAGGGGAGTATCATGTTGTTTTTCTTTAAGTGGTGGGAGATGGTGTGCTGAGTCTGGGACCCAGGAATACTCAATCCTCCTTTCTCCAAACAATACTTTCTATTCCAGGAAAGGCAGCAATTGAAGGAAGGGGAAAGGGATTCTAGTACGGGATAACATATGAACCATGTGATGCCACACCAGCTCCTCGAGAAATCAGAGAATGAGGTACTAGGGGCCTCATTTATGAGGTTTTGCCGTAGGGCAGCGCCGCAGGCCTTCCTGCTGCGCTGCCCTACGGGATAAGAAAAAGGCACGAATGCGCTGTATCTATCAGATAGCATTCCTGTCCTTTTCCCCTGCGCCGGCGCACAATGGGCTGACGTGTGCCAACGCAGGCACCTTTGCACCATGGTGCAATGGCGACTGCGTTGCGGGGATCATTATTTTTCGGCAGGAAGGAAAACCTTCCTGCACAAAAACAATCACAAGAGGCTTTTTTCCTCTTTCTATGTGTGCTGCAGAATGAAGCACACATAGAATAAGGAAAAAAACGAGGAGTGCATCCTTTATGCCTCCCCTGCGGAGGTGTAAGTTTTTGGCGCTGCATCAGATTTATGATTTCTGGTAAATCTGGGGCAGTGTCAAAAAGCCATGAATGTTGCTGGGAGCGCCCCCAGCAACACCCATTGCATGCCCCTTTAACGCAGAAAGCTGCGTTAAAGGGAAACATATTTACGAGGCAGCATTAAGCCAAAAAAAGTGGCTTAGTGCTGCCTCTTAAATAGGGAGCAGGTTCCTGCGCCATGGAACGTCACAAAAAGTGAAGTTTCGGCGGCACAGGGGCCTCATAAATGAAGCCCAGACAGATGGTGCTAGCGCAAGTCAGCATAAGAACCACGTGATGCCATACAAACCCCCTGAGAAGTAGAGTAACAAGATACCACACAGAGGGGGCTTATTTACAAGCCCCTTGCGCCGCCGGTGCGTCACTTTTTTCCGTATTAAAAGTGAGACACCGGTGGTGCAAGAGACTTGTAAATAAGCCCCAGAGGGTTGTAGTGCGGAATCGCTTAAAACGTGATGCCAAACAAGGTACTAAATAGAAGGTTCTAGTGTGGGGTAGCATAAAAACCACCTAATGCCACACAAACCCCCTGAGACGTAGAGTGATATGTTAACCAGAGAGAACATCATTTACCAAAAATAGACTATATGGACGTGTGCGTGCCAACTATATATAAATAAATAAACAAACCAACAAATAAATACATACAAAAATAAGGGGCATATTATCAACGGCCAGCGATAATTATCGCTGGCCGTGCTGAGCGCCGAATTCCCTAACGCAGGCTATCTCTGGTATTTATCGCCTGGTAGCGCGTTATTAACAGCACGTTTCCCCAGGGCGATAAGAATTCCAGAGATAGCGAGGTTATCGCCGTTTGCAGGAACATCGCTGGTTTTCCAGCGATGTTCCCTGCAAAGCAGCGATAACCTGCTGATACGACCCTGTGGTCGTATCAGCATAATCCATCCCTATGTCTAACATAGGTAAGTCAGGATTTTAGCAGACGTTAGATTTTGGCGAAACGGCCGTTTCGCCAAAATCTAACGACTGCTAAAATCCCTGTTAATATCGCGATGTGAACATCAGCGATATTTGCAAAGCAGTCCATCCGGAGTACGCCCAGTGACGCCCACTTTGCATCTCATTAGAGATGCAAGGGAGGCGTCGAGAAAGAGTGCTAACATGCGATTATGCATGTTAGCACCCTCTTGTTGATAGGGCGATAGTTTTATCTCCGTTTTCTGGCTTTAAAAGCGGAGATAAAACTATCGCCCTATCAACAAGAAGGTGCTAACATGCATAATCGCATGTTAGCACTCCTTCTCGACGCTCCTTTGCATCTCTAATGAGATGCAAAGTGGCGTCACTGGCGCACTCGATGGACTGCCTTGCAAATATCGCTGATGTTCACATCGCGATATTAACAAGGCAGCCCATAGGATTTTAGCAGTCGTTAGATTTTGGCGAAAACGGCCGTTTCGCCAAAATCTAACGTCTGCTAAAATCCTGACTTACCTATGTTAGACATAGGGGATGGATTATGCTGATACGACCACAGGGTCGTATCAGCAAGGTTATCGCCGTTTGCAGGGAACATCGCTGGAAAACCAGCGATGTTCCCTGCAAAACGGCGATAACCTCGCTATCTCTGGAATTCTTATCGCCCTGGGGAAACGCGTTGTTATAACGCGCTACCAGGCGATAAATACCAGAGATAGCCTGCGTTAGGAATTTAGCGTCAGCACGGCCAGCGATAATTATCGCTGGCCGTTGATAATATGCCCCTCTGTTCCTTGAAGACCTACGCTATAACACAGTCGAGGCGCTCTTGTTAAAAACACATCAACTGGCTACTGTGGACTGAGTTAAAGGAACACCGGACACGGAGACTGGGGTGCCTGGGCTGGGCGGATACCACCGTAAAAGAAGGCTCGCCGAAGGCAGGAGGTAAAATCGCCGCACGGTGTGTTTGCATTCTACTCAGGGGTGTGTAATGGACGCGTAGTTTATTGTGAACCTTCAGAGGTTGCGAGCCGTATTTCGGCTTAGAAAAGGACAGAGGCATTATTCTTCCGGCCTCGCGCCTTCCAGCCAGGAAGTGTTTATGCTCTCAGCTTGCAATTCTCAGCTATAAATTGTCCCTCTATCATTTTCATTGACGCACCAATGTCAGTGATATATCTTATTGGCGTTCAATAAGCTCTCAAACTGTTGCCATGGTAACGTCCACTCTCAATTTAGACTTTCTGCCTTAAGTTTTCGTTCCATTGCCCAGGAACAAAAGGGCTGTTCTCTAACCCTGATGCGCCAGCGTCTCCTCAGTGGTCGGAGGTGACTGCTCGGCGGGAAGGGGTGCGAACGAGAGAGGTGGCCTCTGTGTGACACCCAGCATAACCAGCCGGTTGGTTTTTACACATTCTCTAATTACCACTGCTACACTTCCCAGCAACAACAAAAAGGCCTGTGCAGACGCACATGGTATTGCAATCGTAGCAAGATATAAACATGGACAAGGCCAAAGAGCTGCAAAGTGTCCACAGCCATCCCGCTGCAGATAGACAGGGCCGGCGCTAGACAGGGGCAGTGTGGGCAGCTGCGCAGGGCCTCTCTCTCAGCCCACCAGCATGGGGCCCCACACACCACCGATCCTCCTGTGCCCCTGCCGATCCCATTGAAGAAAGGTGTCTCTTTGCAATTGGGCTCATGGGAGGGGGCCCCCCTCCCTGGGCCTCTCAGGGAAGTTATGGGTAGGCCTAGGGGAGGGAGACACTTCCTCTTGTCCCAGTTGCAAGGAGACACACTTTGCAGGTTTGTCCTGCAATTAGGCATCCTGCCCGGCTGCCCATTCAGAGACACTGCAGGACGCCCTTGGTCCAGCACTTTAGCGCCCCCCACAGTTTTAACTCTCTCACACCTTCAGCCCGATATGAGCTGTAAAAGATGTGCTTGTAGATCGCTGAGAGGAGGAGCTGAGGCCCAGGAGGAGTCTGCACAAAGCAGCTTCCGGAGCCCTGATGGCGTCAGTTTGAAAATTAGAGGGGCCTCGCACATTCCTTTCGCCTGGGGCCCCAAAAATCCTAGAACCGGCTCTGTGGACAGTCATCTCTAATGCTGGACATACAGCCCCTTCAGTGACCATAGGTCTGCTGTGTCCCATATGTGCCCATGCTTTTGCCATCTTCTGACTACACTAAGCTCCGGGTGTGCTTGAGGAGGTATCCCTAGGGACGATGTGCCCCTGCTGTCCACCATGTAAAATAAACAAAGACCTCAGAGGGAGAGAGAAACTGTAAGGCCTACAGAGTCACAACAGAGAGTCCATATCTCCCATCAGTATCTGGCCATCAATGAAAAGTTGGGTTTCAGGGTCTGTTCAGACATAAGCATCACCTCAAAGTCCAACTTCTACGCAGGTTGTATAAAATTTAAGTAACTGGCAGTGCCAGGGTTCTCGGAAAGGGAGGGCACCGCAACAAAGAGTTTTGTTAGATTTGCTCTTTCATCCGCTGTTGTGTGACCAAACATTGATACATAAAAAAAGAAAAGCTGACACAGCTTGGGAATCTTAGCAATGCCGTGTCCCCAGTCCCCAATTTGTAATTAAAGCATGGGCACTGGCCACAGGGCTTTGGTGGAGACCATGGCAAATGCCCATTGCACATTGATCACAGCTGTAGGCCTGGTCCAATGGGTACCGGGAGCAGGATACTGTGCACATGGCATGGACTCAACCTACTCCCTGTGCCCAGTATCTTCTAAGCATAACTATCTCCAGGGAATACAGCTTACATGGACATCTTGGATACAGAGAACTTCTGAAGTGAAAGTGAAAGAGTTGTACAGTCTGTGGTGCTGTTGAAAACCAATGTTTGTTTTTAATCTTGGATTGAAATACAGGGAGCATTACCCAGTGGCTTTAAAACCCATGTTTCACAGGGACAATGTCACATGAATGAGCCATTTTTCATTATTCGGAAAAATACAAATAATTATGGATGTCAACCAATGAGAAGTATAATATGCTAAATCATGCAGATGTATGATATAGTAATGTATTCAGTGTACATTTCCTGCTTCAAATAATGAGTCATATAAAAAAAAACGACATAACAGAAACATACGGGAATTCTCTTGGCATTTACAAACCACTTTGTATCACGATCGATTATCACATCACAAGACCCCCACAGCTGCATTATCGAAATAGGAGTCTGCAGATTTAGAACATTTGGGGCATATTTACAAGGGAATGGTGGAGCGTTTTGTTAAACATTGAGGGCCTTATTTACGAGAAAGTGACTCAGGGAGCCATTTTGCTGTGCCGCACTGAGTCACTTTCAAAGCGCAGGGATGCATCATATCTACAGCGATATGATGGATCCCTGTGCTCCCCCCTGCGCTGGTGCACAATTGGCTGCCATGCACCGATGCAGGCACCCTTGCACCATGGTGCAAGGGTGCCTGAGGTGTGGGGACCCTTGCACCATGGTGCAAGGGTGCCTGAGGTGTGGGGAGATTGTTTTTGTGTAGGAAGGGACCTTCCTGCACAAAAACAAACACAAGAGAAAAATATTTCTCCTCGCTGTGCTTGGGGGGCGTAGCATTTCTCGTAAATCCGGGAATGTGTCCGGTTCCATGGGTGTTGCGTGGGAACACCCACAGCAACACTCATGGAATGCCCCTTTTTCATGCAAAGTGCTGTGTGAAAAGGGGCCGTATTTACAAGGACACGAAAAGCCACGCAGAGTAGCTTTACGTGTCCTTGTAAATATGGGGCAACAAAATGCGCAGCCGGTGCATCACAAAAGTGACGCACCGGCGGCACAAGGGGCTTGTAAATATGCCCCAAAATGCTAACGCCACACTCTGCCATTCCGAAAACGCAGCGCTGCACCATATTTACAAAGATATGGGACATTCCTGCATTTTCCCTAGCCCTGTCGCTAAATTAAGCTGCCTAACGGCAATGCAGGCACCCTTGCACCATAGTGCAAGGGTCTCTGCATTGAGGGAATGATTGTTTATGTGCAGGAAGGTGTCCCTTCCTGCACATAAACAATCACAAATGGTGATTTGTAACTTCTATGTGTGCTGCATTGTAAAGCACACATAGAAGTTGCAAATCGTCATTTTTTTAATGATTGTTTATGTGCATGAAGGGACACCTTCCTGCAAATACACAATCATTCATGACAATTTGCTGTTTTTATGTGTGCTGCACAATGCAGCACACATAGACCCAGCAAAAACGAAGAGAAATTAAGCATTTCTCTTTGTTTCGCCATGTTAAGACCAGGTTTACCCTGGTCTTAATTTTGGCGCTGCCTCCTATTTACGCCACCCTTGTAAATAGGGGGCAGCGTCAAAATCAATAGGTGTTGCAGCGGAACATCCACCGCAACACCTATTGCCCACCCCTTTCACGCTAAGTGTAGCGTGAAAGGGGGCTTTAGATACAAGACGAAGTTAAGCCACATTAAGCCCCTCTCGCCACAGGAACGTCGGTAAAAGGGACATTTCTGTGGCAATAGGAGCTTGTAAATATGCCCCTTTGTCTTTTTGTGTCACATCATCCCCATCCTATTTCTTGCAATTGGATGAGCCGCCAAACATCGGGCTGCAGGGAATTGTTTCCCCTCTGTCGGACTGTGTAACAAGAGGAAAAACAGAAAAAAATCAATAACCACTGCTCAACAGCAAAACCAAAGGGGATGATGGACGGAGTGTTGAACATTGCAAGCACTCACCCCCAGTCAATTGATCTGGGTTTAATCCATCATCATTCTTTAGCTCACTCCGCCACCCCAGTTCAGACACGGCCATATGCAAATCAGTCTGACCCTGTGCCTCATGGGAACAGTCCAGCCCGAACTGCCAAGCCATGTCTTCCCTGGACCGGAAACAAGCATCCTGGGACCGGTTTCTGGCTTACAGCCATCATCAGTCACCCCGAGTGGGACGGGTATGCCCAGACGTGGGTCCCGTGCTCTCCATGCCACTGGAATCAAGCTATCCTGGCTGAAGAGGGGTGAAACCCCGAAACCGGTCCTAGGATGCTTGTTTCCGGTCCAGGGAGGACCTGGCCTGGCAGTTCGGGCTGGACTGTTCCCATTGGGCACAGGGTCAAGACTGATTTGCATATGGCTGAGTTCAAACTGGAATGGCATGGTGAGCAAAAAAACGATGGATTTAGGCCCAGATCTCTGTACTGGGGTGAATGTATGACATTGTTCTGCATTCTGTCCATCAATTGTTGTTTTTGCACTGCTCAACAGCAGCAAACTTCTCCTTCCCCACTGACATAAATTCTGTCCTGAAACTTCTGCCATTGGGTGAAAGGAGGTACTGGGCATCTCAAAACCGACAAGGCTCAGCTGGCGTGCAGAAAGCTCCTGGCCCTGTGCAGCAGCAGAAACTTTCCTGTGGCTATGCATGCTCTGTGATTTTTGCTGCTTTCCAGCTTTGTACTTTGGTAAACAGGGGAATGAAAAAAATATGAAGGCGCTAAGCTTTGCAACTCTGTACATCCCTGGGGTTAGAGCCATAATTTAAAGATGCCTATCAATAATTCTCTATACATACAGAAATTCAATATTGTATTGGCAGAATAATGCAATAGCACCACTACAGTTGGTTACATGCCAATTTCCACAGGGAATTCTATGTATAGCTAGAGATATGAAGGGGCATATTTACAAGGAGCTAGCAAGTCACAGCGTAATTTTTTTTCACGCAGCGGAGGTGCAATTATTGCTCCACTCTGCTCCATATTTACAAATTGACGCATTGTGCGCAATGCACCAGCTTGTAGAAGCCTGCCTCACATAATACCTGCTCAAGGTATAATGTATGCAGGGTAAGCGTTCTGCGTTAAAAGCCACGTAGAACTAATGCAGTGAAATTTACAACTTTTCACTCCTTCAATCTACAACTGGACTGTGTCAAAAGCATCCCTATGCCTTCTCAAACCAGGGGTAAGGATTGATGCAGGGCTGTTAACAGCGGACTTGCCTCTGTGTTACGACCAACTCCAGCAATGCATCACTTTAGGGCCAAAAGATGCTTCAGAATTTCTGACAGATCTGTGAATCCTTGCTCCATGGAGCACTGACAGTGCATTAATGATATTGTTAGGGCATTTGCGGCAGGGGCAAGAAATCTGATACATCGATGCAATGCTTCAGCTCTTGTCAATATGCCCCGAAATCTTTAACTAAAGTTCATTAGATTTCAAATAGCCTTTTGCAATTCACAAATAGGTAAGCATACAAATGTTTGTGAATATTGATCAGAGATTTCATAGTTTAAAAGATGACTAAGTCAGTTTTTGAGTGCTATTGTAAAAAGTGTTTCTTCATAGATCTTAAAGCACGCATTTCTTAAAACTATTGGCATCAAATTTCACAGACCTTCGCAAGCAGGTTTAATATACTTGGTCCACGTCTACAATAATAAGTGGTAAAGAAAAATGCCTTCTGCATTTGAGAAAAACACTTTAAACATGTTCAAGACTTTCTACAGTGTGGTTGTGCACAGAGCAAACAAATGCATACACACTATGGATTTGAAAAGCATTATGTGTGTGCACCACAGCACCATCACCAATGGACATCCTGCAAGTTCAGTTAATAAGGGCCTCATTTATATTTTGGCGTTCGGCTCATCCTCCGCCACAGCTATGGCGTAAATTACTCCATCTCCCTGACGGAGGTGCCGACTGCCAAATTTTGAAATTTCCGTCAGCCTGGTGGGCATTACAAACATTGACATCAAGGCCCCCCTCCCAATCGGAGTTTCCTCTCGGGGTGAGGGGTCATTGAGCACTTTTCAGTGCCCCTTACTGCCAGGTTTTTCCTAGCAGTGACGGTCTTTGAATTGAATAGAATATTTTCTGTATAACGCTTCAACTAATGTTTGTTTGTTCTAGGAATATATGTTATATACAAATCATAATGGGAAAAGACACAGGGCCACCAAGCTTGTCGACTATTTCTACATTGCATCAATTACGAGAACTGCAGAGTTGGATGAACGATTCTCACCTCAAATTGTTCGCTAGCCCCCATTAGATGATGTCTCCATTCAATGCAGGCATGCTTAATCACTAATAATTCTCTTTCTTAGACTGAGTAGTTTTGTTCATAAGTTGATAATACATGAGGCAGATATAAGATGGGAAGTTCCAAATGATGATCCAATTGTTCCCGCAGTAAAACTGCATCAACTGCTCTTTCTGAGGTGCTTGTCTAGACAATAAATTGTTTTATAATAGGATTAGGTTGTCTAAGAGCTGGCACTTGCATAAAAGTTTTCTTTAATCCTTGAAATGCTATCTTAGCCTCAAGAGTCCAATAGAATCTTTACAGAAGATTTGTTTTTCATAAGTGTTTGTGATAAAACATGTCTTGTAGGCAAAGTTCGAAATGAACTGGCAATAGAAATTGGACAATCCCAAAAAGTTGAACTTCTCTAGCAGATGTTGGAGTAGGCCAGTCCAAGCTGACCCAGATCTTATTTGGAGCCATAGCAATTCTTTTTTCTATAAATAGCCCAGGTATCCAAAGCCAGTTCTATTAAATTCAAAATCTTCTGGCTTGTAGTGTAGATGGTTGAAATGTAAGTGATTCATGACAAAGATGACATGTTTATGATGAGACTTCAAATCTCTGGAATAGATCAAAATGTCATCCAAACAACTCCAATAAATTGATTTAGCATGTCAGCAAAATTATGGGCCATAAGTAGTAGGAATATTGTGGTGGCTTTGGAGATCCCAAACACCATTATTTAGTACTCAAAATGGCAGAAAGATGTCCAGAATTCCATCTTCCACTAATTTCCTTGTTTGATTCTCAGAAGAAGATATGCCCCATTAGGATCCAATTTGATAAAAATAGAGGCTTCTTGGACAGATTCTAAGCTATCCGTAATAAGGGGAAGAGGATATCTAGACTTCATAGTGATCTTATTTAAGGTTCAATAGTCAGTGCAGGGACAGAGTTCCTTAGGTTTCCTTGAACAAAAACATTGACATCCCAGTAGGAGATAAGGATTTCTGATTATTAACCCATTCTGTAGGTTTTCCTCAAGGTAGTCTTAAAGTTTCAGTTTCTTGCAAGTAATACATTCTTCAAAATGAATTTGAGCACCAGGAACTGTGGGGGTGAGGCAATCAAAATCTCTATGTTGAGGTAGAGCTATTTCAGTTGGAGTTTGGAAAACATCTGAATAATCATTATAATGCCCAGGAACTGGTTTACTGAGGTTGTGACAGGAATGGGCTAACTTGCTCCCTCATTTTGATGAAAACACCCCAGGATCTGAAGCTGGACTAGATTATAGGGGAGATGGCTGCATCCCAGAGTTCGATTCTGCATCGGATTCTGCAGAAGAAGAGAATCTGACACTCACAAAGTTTTCAAACAGTTTACAATGAATCTCCCAAATAATTAACCGCTACAGACAAGGGTAGATTGTCTCTTGGCATTCAGAGGGACTAGAATCTTGCAATTCTTCTGTGTGAATACTACTGCAGAACAACAAGGAACTCCCCCACACATACTTAGTACAGTGAGGGGGCAAGGTCCAATCAGACGCAGTGATCCTATTAAGCGTTGTAAGAGAAGCTATAGAAATACATCCTTTTAAACCCACAAAAGATAGCCAACCTTCCCTCTATCAGAAGAAAATTTCCTAAAACAAAAATCAAAATTGACTGCTAGGCCATTGAGAAATTCCTGTGCTTTGGCAGGGTCCTTAGAAAAATCGAGGATATTTTGGACTAATTGCTAGAATATCTCAGGCTCTACTGGCTAGAGTTTACTTTAAGGCAGGTTTCTCTGTCCGAAGGTTTAAGAATTCTTGACACTTCTGCTGTAGAACAGCTGGCATATCTACATTAGAATTCACAGTGCTTTTCTATAATTCCTCTGTTGGTGTCGCAATCTGTCAAGGGAAGGATGCTGAGTTGTATTTTTGCTCTACACAGATTACTGCATATGACTGGAGTGTGGTGTCTGCAGGAAGGAATCCTGAATCTGGAGGAAAAGCTGGATGGCATAAAAAAATCTGTTAGGCCAAAACGTTGTCAAGAGTTTCCAGTGACTGGGTGGAGGACATGATCTTGAAACTTCAACAAACAGTCTCAGATGGAGAACTGGGGAAAAACAATGGGGTGCTACTGAATTTAGAACTGGAGCATAGAACCATTGAGTATCAAGACCACAACTGCGCTCTGGTGGAGCAATTGATAGTTCTGAGACCTCCTATATACCAACCAAAAAGGTAACAGGAATTTGAGCTATGATGTATTTGGAAAACAACATATAGTAAGAAAGGCTACTAGCCATCTTTCTTTGAGACAGATTCTTCTAGAAAATAATAGTGACTTCTTCTTGCCATTTTGTTTGAACTTTCTAGAAAATGCTGGCCAGTATACGACACCTTCTTGGCCTTAAACCCTTTTCTTTCAGCTGAATGTTGCCCAAACCTGACTTTCTGGATTATTGGCTCTGTTGCTGCTGTGGTGTTCCTACTGTGATGCCATGAGTGTGAAAACAGGCACAAGAGCAACATTTAAGGGCAAGAGAGATGTCTAACTCTGTGTGGAAAAGAAAAGTGGCGACTGCACCTTGTCATCTCTTCCTCAAGGTAAGGTGTGAGAAGTTGGCCTGGTATATGCTGTACACTATTTAAAGTGGGCACCCTGTACCAGTCCAAACAACCCTTATGATGATTTAAGAGGTCAAAGATGACCTTAGAAAGCTATTCAAGTGCTAGCTGTGGAGAGCAGCCTTCAGGCTTATTCTTGAAGGAATGTTAAGCAGCTTGATTTACCAGAATGTAAGCTTATTGTATTGGTTAAATGAAAGGAGAACCACATAACAGTTATAAAAAATAGGTATTTATTATTATAACACACTCTAAATACCTCACAGTATCTGCTACATGCAGATAAACACAAAGCACACAATACTCTAGCACAGAAACAGTCATAAGTAGCACTAGTACACAGTGGGCTCCAGGGGGAGACCAAACCATATACTAAAACAGTGGTATAAGAACCACGACTCGAGTCAAGACAGTGTCTAGAGGATGTAGAATCGCAGGGACCCCAAGAAACCACCCAAGGTGAGTAAGTAGGGACCCCACAGAGGACGGGTGCAGTGTGAGAACACGAACGCGTGCGCCATACAATTCTATGGGAGAGTCGCAGTTGCAGTTTTAAAGTTTAAGGACCCTTCCCAGTGGATTACGAGGAAGCCCTTTGGATCATAGGAGATTGAAGAGCCACCCCACCCGTGGATACCGTAGTACCAGAGTTACCTATCCCAGGGAAGCCGGGTGAATAGGGCTGAAGTGATCTCGGAAACAGTCGTCAATCTCAATGGAGGACTTCAAGGAAATGCCACTGCGGGAAAGAAGAAAAGTGTCCGATGGAATCCAAAGGTGGATTCTAGATGAAGAGTACCTGAAAGCAGAGGGGACAGAGTCTGGGTCACTCAGGAGTGACCAGGGGCTCGGTAAACGAATGCCCCCCGATGTCGGGTGCTTCAGGTGTGTTGAGGGGGTTCTTGACTCTGCAGCCACCGGGACCAGGAGACATCGAGGATGACCAGAAGCCATATATGAGCTGTCCCACAAAGGATGTAGAGTGCTGAGGGGTCGGTGTCTGGCTGGAGCACCAACAAGCCTTGGCAGCGGCAACCCACGAAGATGGTCAAGAAGGTTACAGTTCGGACCAGCAAGGTCTAGGGTACTCACCATACACAGAGGAGTCAGGGCAAGCCTGAAGCAACCAGGGGAGCCCAAGAAAAGCAAAGATGACCCTCCAGAGGACCCACAGGCCAGAGGCACAGGAGTCGCAAGGGGACCTCAAGCAGATCTACAAAGCAGTGGCCCATGGAGCACTCGGTGTGAGGTGGCCAAAATTCTTTGGTGAAAATGGTGCCAGAAGTTGGGGCTACTCGGAGCCCAGTGCACTTGTTTTGGGAACGCCAACAAGCATATGCACTTGCAAAAGTATGTTGTGCACAGGGGTACAGGTAATGCAGCCCCCACAAGGGATTCTGACCTCAAACTTGGTGAGAGGGCATCTCAGACCTTAGTGGACTTGGAAACCTACCGCCTGTGTTGCTGGAGCCTTCGGAGTCCGTAGGAGCTCAGGAGCAGCAGACCAGTCAATCATGATGTGGTGCCTGCGGTTGCAGGGGAGTGACTCCTTCACTCCAAGGGAGATGTCTTTGGTTGTCCTTGATGCTACACAGGTCCTGCATGGAGCCTGTATGGTGCACGGGCACAGACAATGCTTTGGACGGAGTGGGAGACCAAGTCGGGCCCAAATGAAGTCCAGCGAAGTCCAGGGTGTCCAGACGGTCGAAGTTCAGTGGTTTCTGGTTCAGAATCTTGTCCACGTCGAATCTAGGGTCCTACAGCCAGGTAAGCCCTTTTGTACCCACGGGAGAGGGTTGGACAGATTCAGGGGACCCTCCCTGGGGAGGGTCAGGACAGTGGGGAGATTACTCCCATGTCCTTTGTCCAGTTTCACGCCAGAGCAGGAGCCAACGGCTCCCAGGACTGGTTTGAACTGGACTATGCACAGGGACACCAAATGTGCCCCTCATGCAGACTTTCGGTCGCTGGCAAGCGCACCCACCCAGGCCTAATACACTAAATCCTGTCTGAAAGGTGGTCACACCTCCCTGTCACAGGATGCCTATTGTTCTGCCTTCCCGTGCTCCAGCTTGGCTCAGCAGCAGGAGGGCAGAAATGTGTCTCTGGTCGGCAGCAACCGGCTTCCCTGGGTTAGGTAACTTGGGTACTTCAGTATCCACGGGTGGGGTTGCTCTCCAACCTTCTCTCTTCCACGGTAATCTTTAAAACTCCAACTGTGACTTTCACATAGAGTTGTACAGAGCACGCAGTTGTGTTCACACACTGCGACCGTCCTCTGTGGGGTCTCTATCGACTCACCTTGGGTGGTTCCTTGGGGTCCCACCAAATCTACGTCCTCTCGACATCGTCCTGACTCGAGTCGTGGTTCTTATACCACTTTCTTAGTATATGGTTTGGTCCGCCCCCGGGGCCCACTGTGTATTAGTGCTATTTACTGTGATTTCTGTGCTTAAGTATTGTGTGCTTTGTGTCTATCTCCATGTAGGAGACACTCTAACGTACTAGATAGTGTTATATAATAAATACATATTTTTTATAACTATTGTGTGGTTCTCTTTTCATTTAATCTATACTATTGGATTGCATTCTGGTAAAACAAGCTGATTTACACTCCTTCAAGACCTAGCCTGAAGGCTGCTCTCCACAGCTACCACTTGGATAGTTTTCTAAGGTTGTCTGAGACCTCTTGAATCATCATAATGGTTGCCTGGACTGGTGCAGGGTGCCCACTTTAATTAGTGTACAGCATATACCAGGCCAGCCTCTCACACTTATCACTTGGAATATACGTGGAATTAACAATCCGCGAAAGGGGAAACAGGTATTGTCTTATCTGAACATGTGTAGCGTCAAGATCACCTTCCTCCAGGAGACTAACCTTCCACCTAGTACTGACTTCACTAATGCCAAAACCTTGGGAACGCACCGCTATTTCTCCTGTTATAGTTCGTATTACTTGCAATCTTATACATACAAGTGTCCCATTCATCCTCCATACTTGTCATTCTCACCCAAATGGCCGTTATATCCTCCTCCAGGGTATCCTTACAGACAAACACGTCTTATTGATAAATATTTGCGCTCCGAACATGGTCGACCCCGATTTCTTCAAGGACCTCTTGGCCCCTATGGGACGTCTGGATGTTTATCATGTGATATTGGGTGGTGATCTTAATATAACACAATGCTCATACACTGATTCCACTGGCTCTCTACCCAGCAGTAAGCCTCGGCTCGGGACATACTCCAACATATTGCAGATACCTATGAGCTCTGAGACGCTTGGTGCACCTTTACCCATCGACCCCTGTGTTTACTTTCTATTCTGCTCCTCATTCCTTCTGGACAAGGCTGGACTACTGGTTCCTGTTGGCTAATGTGCACCTTTGGGTGTCGGAGGTCGCTGTACTTCCGTGGACATTGTCTGACCACAGCCCGGTCCTCATCCAGTTGCAGATCCCATATAGATGCTTCTTGGAGCACACCTGGAGGTTCCACAGTGGAGCCCTTCATGACCCGGTGTTCCTTAGTGAAGTTCGTGAATCTGTAACTGAAAATTTCGAATTGAACACGGGAACAGTTTTTACACAGGCCACCCTTTGGGAGGCCTTCAAGGCCTTTATTCACGAGGTATTCATCTCCAAACACACGGGAATCCTCTGTGTTATCCGTGCCAAATTACAACGTATTGAGACAGAACTGAGGGAAATAGATTCTGTCGCCGCTGCTGGCAGAGATCCTCATTTACACCACTTCTCCATATTGTTGGCAGAGTTTTGCGACCTCGCTGATAGGGAGGTGACATATTTGGGGAGACATGCCAAAGCCCGCTGCTACGGGGAGGGAGAGCGTGCGGGTCACAATCTTGCACGCCTACTGCGCCCCAAATGACAAGAGTATTATAAGTGCCTCTACGCTTCTCGCATGCCCGACATCCCCTCTGAGATCTCTGCGTACCTTGAGGAGGTCGCGATGGTGCGGCTCACAGACGGCCAGTGACAGTTTCTCACTGAGCCAATCAGCATAGATGAAATTGTCCAGGCTATCAATGCTCTTGATTGTTCTAAGGCACCAGGAGTAGGGGCCTTCTGTAAAGCTTCTAGCAACAACTAGCTCCCCTTCTCCTGGTACTGAATAATGAGTCCTTGACCACCGGTGCATTACCTCCATCGCTTTGTGAAGCTGTTCTTACTCTGTTGCTAAAACTGGGTAAGGATACTTGCCTATGTTCCTCCTATCGCCCCCTCTCCCTCTAACCTTGATCTTAACATCTAGGTAAATTCCTAGCCACCAGATTATCTCTTTTAATGGAGCAGATTATCTCCCCCGTTCAATCCGGATTCGTTCCTCTTTGATCTACCTCTCTCAATTTACGTACTATATTTGCAGTACTTAATAATATATCACCATCTGCACCTGCAGTTGTAGCCCTATTAGATGCTGATAAAGCATTTGATTCTCTTGAATGGCCCTTCTTGTGTGCAGTCCTTGGCAGGTTGGGTATTCCTCCTCCGTTCATTTCCCTAATCATGCTTCTATTCTCCAACCCGGTGGCTTGTATACGGGTCAATGGCTCACAAACTGAAGCATTTACTATCATGAGAGGGACCATACAGGGTTGCCCCGTTTCTCCCCTCCTCTTCATTATTGCAATGGACCCACTGGTTCACTATATACTAGACAGTCATTTGCATCGGCTACAGCTCATTCATGGCACTCTATTGCTCTCTTTATATGCAGATGATATTCTGCTATTCATCCGCCACCTGTCAGACAACCTCTCTCCTCTAATGCAGGAGATTGTCCGATTCAGCAATCTATCTGGAGCTCTAGATTAACTGGACCAAATCAGAACTTTTTCCATTGACAGACTCCGCAAAGCCTGCACCCGCAGATTACCCCTTCACGTGGGCTGTTGACGGCACCAAATATTTAGGCATATGACTCCACAGAGACAAGGACCAAATATTGCACCTTAATTATGGCCCGGCAATGGCAGATCTTGCCACACAAATAGACCGCTGGATTAAATTACCCCTCTCTATGGCTGGACGTGTGCCTATCATCAAAATAGTCGTATTTCCCCATTTTTTATACCTTTTCTTAAACATTCCCATTACTCTACCGCTGACCTTCATCCACACTCTGCACAGTCTCCTCTTGCACCTTGTTTGGGTCGGGGGTCAAACACGTGTTCTCTGGGACACTCTCACTCTCCCTTATGACCGTGGAGGATTCCAGGTCCCTGGTCTCTACCTATATTACGTTGCAGCCCAGTGTCAGTACACACATCAATGGTACCATCCAGATGCCCGCATCCCCCATTTGAGGTCTGAGCGGGATCAATTGGATGGTCTCTCACACTCCTCAATCCTGCCAAAAGGAATCCCATTAGATACCAATGACATTCAAACTGTATCCACAACCTGCTGGGCGTGGAACATGACTTCGGTAGAAATTGGGTGGTGGTCCCCTTTACTCCCTTGCTCTTCCTCGTCATGATAATCCTTGGCTTCCGCTCATGCGTGAAAAAATGGTGCAACGCACACTTCGCCATCACAACCTATTCACCTTGGGAGACATCTTCCTGGATGGCCATGTTATACAACCAACTGTTGACCCCCGCTTGTACGACACATCTTATATGGATCTTTTTATCTTTCGGAGACTCCGCAACACTCTACGATGAGGTGTCTGATGTGGATGGTGATCACTTGACCTCAAGACTGTACCATCTGTGTATCACCATGAAATCTGACACTACCTCGTGGGTGCGGGGGATTTGAGCAGAGGAATTGGGAAGCCCCCTTACAGACAAGATATGGTCATATTGTTGCTCACAGATTCACTGTATTTCAATTAACCACAGGCATAAACTATTACATTTTGCAATTCTTCACTGCACCTACCTCTCCACTTCAGATGTAGCCAAATTTGACCCTTCCAGATCTGACCTTTGCATTAAATGCCATGCCCCGGGAACAGATATTGCACACTTAGCATGGACTTGCCCAGTGATATCTGCATATTGAGCTTCTGATTTCACTAACGTCTCAGCCATGACAGATACTGTGCTTACACCAGATCCTCTCCTGGCCCTCTTAGGGTACACCAAGAACATACCACGTTCTCTGCGCCGACTCACTTCAATGGCCTTCCTGTTAGCCAAGTGTGAGATCGCGCTTCATTGGGGCAGCAACAAAGTCCCCACCTCCTCAGATTGGCTTAAAAGAATGACATATTATGACAACGTTAGGGAAGACTATGCCCTCCTTCAGCCCCCCCTCGTCCCGCTCCAGAGATATCTGGCAGCCACTGCACCAATATCTCTGCACCCTACAACATGACTCTACAGATTGAAACCAAATTCCCCTTCTCCTCAACTACAGACTTCTTCTCAGTCATTCTTCTTTTATTCACTTTAAAATTATGTACATTGGTTACGCTGATCCATGATTTTCACATTTGTTTAACATGATGATATTTCTTCCTTGCTATTGTGCATTCATGATTTGCTCTGGCAATGTGATTCTCAGCAGCCTGTTATTGTAGAACTGTTTGTTAAATTTGAAAATCAATAAACTCATAAAAAAAAAAAAATTCACATCATTAACATCAGTAACACCACCCCACTACTGCCATTACAACCCCATCATTAACACCATCACCATACCTTGCCAAGACCATTATTTTACCACCACCAGCTTTACCACCCTCATGATTATTACTTCCATTACCACCACCACTACTACCAGCACTACCACTAACATGATGTTTTTGTGTGTTTGTCTATGTAAGAGAATTTTGTGTTTTTGCAGTGCTGTGTGTGACACAGGGTGATTTGGGCATATGTGTGAGACACATTTTATGTGTGGTATCAGTGATAAAACAAGCACTGGCAAAGCCAATAAGTTTGTCTTTTAACATGATAAACTCGTACAAAATGTTTTTGTGCAAGCCTCTGTTTGCAAACATTATCATAGTAAAGCCAGTTTTATTGACTTTGTCAGTGTCTGTTTACACCCATTGCAATTTTAACCTCCAATAATCCCTTTGGTTTTCCAGTAAACACATTTATAATAAATTATGTTTAAGTAATGCTCGCTATACTATTTTTTGTTGCTTTAGTCACTTTTGATTACTATAAATCATGTTATCTTATTAATCAACTCACTGATATACATTTTATCAGAGTCAAAAGCACGGAATTCTAAGGGGTGTCTGCTGGGATTCAAAGCTGTGTCCTACTGGTTACACGTAAATCCCTAACACGAGATAGTGAGGTTCATTCTCTCACTGTCATGCAAAATATCAATCCAGTTTTGGAAAACATTTGTGAGAAACATCCAATAGTGTGCAGGATAAAAAATATGATTTATTTCTCATTTCACGTAAAAGTGCAAAATACAAAAACTCATTCACAATGGTAACTTACACTTTTGAGTAGGTTTACACTTCTGAGAAAGTTTACTACTTTTCCGTACTCACAAATTTCATTTTTGTAGCAACTAACACTTAGGAGTAACTCACACTTTTGTACATTTTAGAAGTAAGCCCAACACTATGTATTGCCAAATACTTGTACTGCAACACCCTCATGTTAAAAATAATGGAGGTAGGTACTTAAAATATAACCCCATGGGAAATAATGATACATAAATAGGCTTTCCTGTTTTCAGTTTCTATTTTTGGTAAATTCTGGTGTTTTTTTTTTCAGTGTTTTCAAGTGATTGCAATACCGTTAAAAAACAGTGGTTATCAGTGGTTACACATTTTCGCACCATTATAAACAACAGAAACAGTGTTTTTCCGGTGTTTATAGAATGTTTTGCTTTTATTATTGCTTGCTGTATGTACTGATAGCACATGGTATATAGTCAGTGTACTTATAGTGTATATGAGGTCCAAATAAATTTTAGCAAATTTAACTTATTTTAGTACACCATACAATACTTCTTCAGTGAGTCTTTGGTCATGTGCGCTCACTCTTTCCTTCCCATGTAAACTTTTTTCTGTGAAAAGGCCCTCTCAACATTGGCACTTGAGACAGGCAACGCCAATACAGCCAGTACACAATTTGTTAACTCTGGCCATTGGCATAGCTTTCCATGCCAATACTGGTGCACTTGAAGATTGCGATTCTCAGAGCAGGTTTTGCAACATTTACATTGAGCTGGGTGCTATTGCCCTCAGAGTCATTGAAGCGGTCAAAAATTACGCAGCAATTTTGAAACTCCGGAAGAAATTCCCCTTTACGGGAGGGATCTAGAACTTGTACAGAGTACCATAGTGAGGTTTCATTGACTTCAAATGCCATGGTTGGTGAAGGGACATTTCTATGCATTATTGCAATCCATTTCTCATACATTGTAAAATAAAAGTTCCTGAATTGCTCTTCAACATTGCTTTGCTTACCAAGTGGCAAGCACTCTAACATGGAACCTGTTGCAGTGCCAGAGTCACTAAAGGTGTTGCCCAGCCTACTCTCAAGGAGATGTTTCACATCTACACCAATTATGCTGAACACTTGGCAGACAAGGGTGTTTTCAGACTCTAGTTTTTTATTATGTCCACTACAGCAGTTATGTTTTCCTGTAAAAATCTAAGAATGCAGTAGAGTGTACTTTTTTTCACATCACTATCAATATGCGACCAATGATCCTCACATTTCTTGCCTCTGCCATCATCATTCAGCAAAAATTCTGTAAACGGTCGCCACATGGATAATATAGCTTACATCGACCCTTGGACTGAGAACCATCATCTAAGTGACACAGTTGGGATGACTCTTTCTTTGATGCCACACAAAGCACGAAATGAGAAATATTTGCATTTTAGCTCCTGTGGATATCAAAACAGTGCACCAGAATGGACTAAAAAGTCAATAGCATTCTTCATTAACTCTGAAGTTTGTAAAGATGCTTGCAGCATACGATCTAACAAGTGGCAAGGATCTCTTACAGGGAAGAACTTCAGCTCATGTATCGATTTTGACAGGTCATCACACAACATTTTCATATACGTAGCTGAATCACTGCAAATACAAACAATATCACTCCAATCTTTGTTGAACTTGGAAAGAACCTTTTTGCAGAGCATTCCAAGTGACACTGCGTTCCATGTTTTCCAAAAGTCTGGTGTCATGTTTTCACCACTCTCCCAGATGCTTGGTGATAGCACTCTTTTCACATATACTTGTCACTATACCTTGCATTGAATGTTTAAAGCCTGAGGTGTTGGCAATTCACCTACTATCAATATTGACTCACTAGAAACAGGGGGCTGATGTATCAAGAGTTTTTACCCATTCTCTGTGGGTAAATGTGATGACACGTATTGGGAAAGATTTCCAGCCATTTTACCTATCAGTGAAAGAATTAAACGCAGCCAAAATATCAAATATGATTTTGATATTTCCTGATTCTCTACAGTTTATAAAATAATTAAACAAGACCTAAAACATACTTCTAAACCCTGTATCTTTAGACCAAAGACCACAAAACTGAAAAAAGCAAAAGGAAGAAGAAACAATATTTTAGTGGCATCCCTAAACAACAAAACTCAAGCAGAATAATGTTAGCCCAGTCTTTCTTGCTGCTAGCTTGTATAACAAAGTTACATTGTATTGGCCCCTTCAGGAAGAAAAAAATGACTCTTTCACTCTCTTTTTTCTTTCTTTGAATGGCATTTAGTTTGTGGTTGTGCAGGTGTTTTTTCAGTGTTTATATGTTTTCACTGGTGAGGGCTATTTCTCTTTCAGTGGTGTTTTATCAGTTATTATAGGTTTAAACCTAAAACCGGACAGCCTATACATAAATTAGATCCTTCAAAATAGTTAAAAATATAAATAAATATAAATGTATGTTAAAAAACAAACACAAATATTACATAGTTATAATTTAACCATACAATATTTAATTACCTATGTTCATTTAAAATATAATGTAACATTACATTTTATTTAAAATAATTACATTCATTGTAATTAATCCTATAGATCATTTTTAATAATTATTAATGCACAATTTAAAAAAATCATCAGGTGGGAATACATTTTTTAATTTACACTTCAGAAAATTAATTTGATGTAATTTTATAGATTTCAATTAATTAATTAAAGTTTTAATTCAAAATCAATTAGTGTTGTATCTTTTTTCATCATTTAAAGTAAATACACGAAACGAATCTAAATCAACATTTAACATAAAAATATTTTTTATTTTATTTTCCAGTTAAATTTTTATTTTTATTTTCCTAATACTCTACCAATGGGAGACACTGCAGTTGGTTCGAGATCTTCGCATGGTAATGTATATGGAAAATTAGTACTGTCTTTGCATTCACCTTTCACATCTCAACAGGCAGTACAATCTAACTCCCCAATGAAAGGGAGCAGGCATGATAGCCGACAAGGATGGGTCATTAATTTATGGAATGTATTGCTCACGTAATATACTGCTAAAACCTATAAAAGCTACAAAGTGCAGAATAGAAAGGTAGAAATATGAAAGGGAGCTACATGGGAGTAGTGAGTGGTTCACGTTCAACCGCTGGGCAGATGGCTGAGTCTTCAGATGTTTGTAAAATTATACCTTTGAGTCATGCAACAAAGGATAGTTTCAGAGAAAAGGAGCTTTGTTGGCGCTGCACTCTGCCTTTCTACCAATAACAAATAGATTTAAAAATAGCATTCCATAAAGAAATCACAATTTCCTCCTTCCATAAGAAATTAATTCAAACATTTTTCCGAAGTCCAAAAATATAGTACAAAAATAAGCATTTCAAGATGTAAAAATTTGGATTTCAGGATTGGAAAAGCAAACTAGTTTGAAACAGTTGTGATTGTTTTTGTGAGTTTATAACACTATGGTCCGGATCAAATTACATTTATGAAGCACAGTGCTGCCTGAAAAAAGTCAGCAAAACTGTTTTGGGTGAATGGGAAAAACTGAAGGTCTCATTTATGAAGCCCTACCGGCAGTTTTGCGCCGCCAGAACGTCACTTTTTTGACGTTCTGGTGGCGCCATGTGCCACTGCATATTTATCAGGCCACGTAAAGCCACTTTACGTGGTTTTTCATGGCCCCTATGTGCCCTATGTGCTATGTGCCCTATGTGCCCTATGTGCCCTATGTGCCCCTATCTCGCAGAAAACTGCGTGTAAGGTGGCGTTCCATGGGTGCTGCTGTGGGTGTTCCCCCGCAACACCCATGGAACCAGACACATTCCCAGATTTGCAAGATTTCTGCAGCGCACATGGAAATAGGAAATTGCCTGAATTGATTGATTTGTCCCTTCCTGCACAAAATCAATCAGCCCCACAACATTGGCGCATGGCATCCCATTGTGCACCGGCGCTGGGGAAAAGGACAGGAATGCGCTGTGTCACATACGTACGGCGCATTCCTGCCCTTTTGTTTTGATGTAAGGCAGCGCAGCAAGATTCTTTGCTGTGCTGCCCAAAGTCAAAACCTCATAAATGGAGCCCTGAGCAACTATATTTAGCAAGTGTTGCGCACAGATGATGTCGTTGGCTGCACTCGCTCTAAGAAAACTCTTTTAGCGCTTTGCAAATGGAACCCTCCTGCAAAAATTTCAATGTCAGGAAGACGTTCCAAGGGTAAGCAATGTAATTACACAGGATAAGAAAGAAACTACCCATTTCATGTGCGGGAATACCATCCGATATTCTGTGTCCCTTGTTTTCTCCTTATTTAATTTATGTTGGAATTTCATGCAAGACTAGGTTACCCTAGTACATCTGGTGTTGCATGAAAAACTTTGGTCGCTAGAGATGTTTCTGCCATCTTACACTCCTCTTGTACAGATTACAAGGATGTTGGCTCTTTATTTTACAAACCTATTTTGCACTGCACTAGCTTCAACGTTTCAATACAAAAAGTTGAATGATGCTTGTAGGGAAGCAGATTTCGACCTGTGAGAATTCTACGTTTTTTGCTTTTCAAACTCCTGCATTTCGGACCTTTGCTGTGAGTCAGACCCTTTTTTAAAAATATGTTATTTATTTGATTTTTATGATATTATTAGACCTGGCATCCTTCGCGTGGTTTCCCCAGACTTGTTGCCTCCGGTTTTATATGACTTCGTTTTTGCTGGCTTTAGGACTCTGGGCACTTTAGCACTGCTAAACGGTGCTAAAGTGCACATGCTCTCTACTACCATGGTAACATTGGCTTATACACAGTGAGCATATTTAATTTGCTTATAAATCCTTAGTAAAGTGGACTACATGTGCCCAGGGCCTGTAAATTAAATGCTACTAGTGGGCCGGCGGCATTGATTGTGCCACCCACTTCAGTAGCCTTTTGAACATGTCTTAGGAATGCCATCGTAGAGTCTGTGTGTGCTGTTTTAAACTGCCATGTCAACCTGGCAAGTTAACCCTTTTGCGAGGTCCAAACCTTCCTTTTTGATACATATAAGTCGGACCTAAGGTAGAACCTGGATAGCCCAAGGGCAGGACAAACACAAGGAGATGTTGGACGGAGCGCTGAAACTTTTCAGACACTCACCCCCAGTCACAGATCTGGGTTGAATCCATCATCATTCTTTAGCTTACTTCGTCACCCCAGTTCAGACCCAGCTATATGCAAATCAGTCTTGACCCTGTGCCTCATGGAAACAGTCCAGCCAGAAGTGCCAAGCCAGGTCTTCCCTGGACCGGAAACAAGCATCCTGGGACCGGTTTCGGGGTAACACCCCTAATCAGCCAAGCTAGCTTGAATCCAGTGGCAAAGTGAGCAAGGGACCCACTTCTGGGCATACCCTGCCAACTTAGGGCGATCAAAGCAAGCACAGGGAGATGATGGACGGAGCGTTGAAACTTTTCAGACACTCACCCCCAGTCACAGATCTGGGTTGAATCCATCATCATTGTGTAGCTCACTTCGCCACCCCAGTTCAGACCCAGCTATATGCGAATCAGTCTTGACCCTGGGCCTCATGGAAACAGTCCAGCCAGAAGTGCCAAGCCAGGTCTTCCCTGGACCAGAAAAGTGATCCTGGGACTGGTTTCGGGGTAAAACCCCTCCTCAGCCAGGCTAGCTTGAATCCAGTGGCAAGGTGAGCAAGGGACCCACGTATGGGCATACACTGCCAACTTAGGGGCTGATTAGGATGGCGGGCGGATGTCCACCGCCGGGCCGGCGGTGGTGACCGCCGGGCCGGCGGTGGACATCCGCCCGCGATCGCAAGCCAGAAAACCGCTGGTCAGATTAGGATGGCGGTGGCGGCTATGTCTTTCCCTGCAAAAAAGGGCTGCATATCCCATGTAGTGAGTCTGGAGCCAGGGCAGGAAGGGCAGGGACTCTGTGCACTTCAGAGGCTTCTCTTTGAAGTCTCCCCCACTTTAAAGGCACAACTGGGTTTAAGTACTGGACCCCTGACACCACCAACTCAATACAGTTCTCGACCTGTGGATACTCTGCCAGAAAGAAGGTCTGCTGTGTAACCCTGGGTGGAGCTCACGGAGTGGCACTACGCGGAATTCCGCAGAGTTACATAAAAACTCCTCGGAGTTCCGCTCGCCGATATCCTGAGCAGTAAATGGGCATGGTAAGTCGGCATCATGACCCATGGGCCACACATGCTGGGAGAAAGTGCTGTTTATAGCCGCCACAGAAGTACAGAACAAGTGAGGGCGGAGGCTGTATTTTAAAGGCCACGCAGACCCTCTCTTTGCAGAAGGGCGAGGAGAAGGTGACGTGCCTTGGCTTGCTGCTACTGCGGTGTGCAGGTTCTGTGACGCAGAAGCCTCAAAGTCATTCACGCGTCAAAGTGCATACAGATTTAGCAGAATTCGCCAGTGTAAGACACAGGCAAGCTAGTATTAAAAATAAAATATTGTCGCCTTACCTGTCTCTGGCATGCTCCGAGCCCTCACAGAGTGCTGGCTGCTCCCAGGGACTTGATTCTGTGGTTCGCCACAAAAGCCCTTTCGCTATGGCTCCTTCACAATAGGAGCCTCTGCCTCATCCTCTTTCACAATAAGAGTCCCTCCTGCTCTTGGAGCTTGTATGACTTATGACGGAGCCTGTGCTGAGCGAGGAGGGCCAGTTTCTAGGTCTGAGGGGTGGATGCCGGTAAAAAAACTCAGCTCCACGGCGGTGGGTGGAGTTTTTCTAAATTTAGCGCTCCAAGCGAAGTGCGGAGTAGGAAAAACTCAGTGAACTCAGCCAGCGGAGCGGAGCTCACTGCACACCCTTACTGCTGTGCTCCTGAAGGGACTGTCACTCTGCTAGACTGCCACTCTGCTGGACTCCTGCTTTGCTGACATGCTGCCCTCTTGCCTGGAAGTGAGAAGGACTGGACCTGCATCTCTCAATCCATAACCAAAGTGACTTAAAGGGCTTGTCTGCTTGTCTCCTGTTTTGAAGTCCCAGGGACATCAAAGACTTCCAACCATCCACCTACAGCACCTGGACCCTGACAACTGAGATTCTTGCCAATCCAGTCCTGGGCCATTGGAAGTGGGTATAAAGTGCTGCTTCAGTGAAAATCCACGCATCACCGTTAGTCTGTCGCTCGGAGCTGGTGCATCTCCCTCGACACCAATGCCCTGCTGCTGCCACACGGACTGAAGACATCGCATCGCCGACTTCGAGGCGCATTGCCTCCAGTTCCCGATGCATTCTCGTCTTGCGTGGCTTGACGACGACGCATAGCCTAAATTTTGGCATTCAATGATGACACATCTCCGACTTGCACAGCTCAGAACCGACACATCGCCTACATCAGAAGGGAACTACAATGTACCACCTCCTATGCTCCTCGCACTCCTCGCATTTCACCCTCGAGGTCGACGCAACAGTAAACCAAAGTATTGTTTCAGCGAGCCAAGGCTGGCCGCTGTAGCCGACCCGTGCACTATTGCGGTCATCCTGAACTTTTAGATTTGACCCAGTCTGGCGCGACCAGATAGCCCCGGTTGGCGCTCTATGCTTAAGCACTACATTTTACACAGTTTATTCTTTAAAAATTCATAACTCCAGTTATTTTTGTCATTTTGGTCTTGTTTTGTTCATTAAATTAAGATCTATTATTCTGACCAGGTGTGGTATCTTTTTGTGCTGTGTTTTCACTGTTTTACCGTTTGAAGTGTTGCACAAATACTTTATTTACACATTGACTCTTAAATTAAGCCTGACTGTTTTGTGCCAAGCTACCAGAGGCTGAGCATAGATTAATTTAGGGTGTGTATCTGACTTACCCTGACTAGGACTGTGGTTCCTGTTTGGACAGGGTGCATACCTCTGCCAACCAGAAACCCAATTTCTAACAGCTATAAAGAAGAGTCAAGGAAGTACTCATTAGGAGATTCTTATAGATACATTTTCAACACAGTATACAGTCATAACAATCTTGAGAGTACATAGATGTCTTTTGACGGTGTCAGATTGATGACAAATCTGTTTCATGTCAGTGAGCTGGTGTGAGGTCATGGTGATAACGCCGATTCTTATCTACTTATCTATAAGAACCTTCTGGTCGCCAAGATCTTTTTACCTGTTGAATAGTGTAAAGGAGAGAATCTCATCTGGTTATATAACAGCATTCATTTTGTCTGAAAGGACCACTGACTCGAATTCAAGTTTGAGAATTTATTATCGCCAAAAATAACTGAACGTGCAAGCACCTCAACACGAGGTTAAAGAAATAGATGGGCACTAATACAAATAATAATCTACGCAAAAATCTCATCCGACTCAGGATAAGAAGAATAGAAAGTTCTAGGAGGACCAACCAAACTATGATTGCTCCTATTTCTAAGTTGCTCTTCATTGGCCTAAACAAGCTTAAAATCAATTGCTGTCCCTACACTAACGCTAAGTGGCATCCCTGCATAACGATTTTTCCAGGCAAGAAAGAATAAAAGGTGTCAGCTATGAAGACTTCCTAAGAAGTGCAATCACATAGTACCTAAGCTCAGCTCTGTCCTTCTTCAGGTCTCCCCTACCTCTTCTCTGGCCTCCTCCCTCAGGGCACTATCCCTAATACAAAAACCCCAATACAATTGTACACGCCTTTGTCCCGCCTCCTTGGCCAGGTCTTCTTTCTTGTGCTTTTCCACTGAAACGGTGACTTCATCCTGGACGGTTGCGTTGACCTTGAGTCCCAGGCACCTTCTCCGCCGAAAGTATCATCCCTACATTCCTTTTCACTCCCCGTACCATGCCTCCCCTCTCTCTAGCTTTCGAAAACAAAGAGTTAGTCTTACTAACGAGACATGTGTCCTTGCACCTGCAACAAAAGATACTTTCAACAGAAACCTTCTACTGTGCAAATTAAATCTACCGTTTGTGCCCAGAGAGCCTTACCAAGAGAATCTTTTTACTGCCTACAAAAATAAGCTAACATAAGAATTAACCAGGCCTTCCCTAAGCATATATGTAGTCAGGCCTTTACATATAACTTTTAAACACACATCTTATGTTTCCCTATAAGCATTTTCATTACACTTCATATGCAAACAATGAATTACATGTGCAACTTTAATATGGTGCACGTTTAAACTACTGCAAATACATTACATCCACGAACTAATTTCTCTATGCATTATGTTCACACAATTTAATAAGCATTACATTACATCAATATCCTAACATCATTATGCTACTGGGTTCACTTTGTCTCAGCGAACTATTCATTCTTTACTAAACATACATGAATATGAAACTGAGTATACGAATATATGTCTGAATACATGTGGATGCGGCCTATCAATGATTATGATGCATCCTACAATTCACAAGAACATTTCGCTCTATCAGTTCCCCCTTTGATGACTCCTGTCATCACATCTCATTCTACTCCCTCGGAGAAGGAACCGACCTAAACAGAACTTGTTCCCATCTTCCCTGATCTGAAGTTCTCCATGCTCTTGAGCCTTTGATACTGATTGTCCTGCAATCTTGCCAATCTCATGTCATTTTCCCTCAAAGCTCTCTTGACTCTGCCTGCTCGATACCACTTGTAGGCCTTGATCATAATCCACAAGCCAGCCACACAAACCACCAAAATAAGGAGTGGTCTCAGGAAGTACCCAAGGAATCCCTTTCCTAGGTTCGCAAACCAACCTCCCACTTGACCAAAACCCTTTCCGACCTTTTCCCAGGCCCCTTCTTCGGTCAAATCCGCTATCTTTGTGTGGATCATAGTGATGTTACTTATATATTTCTCCAGATCCTTGCTACGGTCTGGTATATAAGTGCAGCACTCTTGAACCTTCAGCATTTTACAGACTCCGCCCTCTTTTGCCAATAGGACATCCAAAGCAAGGCGATTCTGCAAAACCATACCCCTTATCGACAACATCTCTCCTTCCACCAACACCAACGACTTTGCTGTGTTCATCGAAAATTCATCCACCACAGTCGCTAACCTCCGGATCTTCACATCATTCAAGACTACTCCTAGACTAGGTATCATAGCTCCAAAGATATCCCCCACAACGATTCCTGCACTTGCAGCTCTTCTCGTTCTTGAATGCTCTTCACCCTCCAGAAGATTTAAGTCTTCTGTATGGTAAATCTTTGGAAATATTATTGACAAATAACATGTTCCATACCAATTTGCAGGCAACCTCACATAAGCATTCTTCCCACATACGTAATACACCGTAGGTATCACTTGTACAGGACCTTGGAGAAAATCTTTTGCCACATCTGCCATGGTGAAAACGTGATCACAAGTACTCTGTCCCACTGGAACCTTTTCGTAGTAAGTCTGATAACGCCTTATACACAACTTACCCCTCTGCTCCTTATCTAACGCTATAGGACCATAGCTTCCCCTCGTCTTATGCAACCGTTCTTCCTCTGTCCAATCTGTCCTGTGATGCCCTAAATCTCGGGATTCAGTCAGCTTTCTATACCTATCTTCAACCTGATCTACAAACTTTCTCTCTACATCCGACATCAAACAAGTCAGGTTGTGTCTGTGTGCGAATGCTGTATCCAATTCCAAACTCGGTATGAAGTACTTCCTCAGTCTGTCCTCGGTCTTATAATAATCATACTTATTCAAATGCTTGTAAGCTGGGACTTCAGGAAGCACTGCGTCGAAATTGGAAAAGAAATACTCGAACTGCTCTCTCTCATAAAACAAACTAAGCAAAAGACTACAAGAAATACCATAAGTCAGTGGAAGATGATGATACCTAATACCCTCATCCACCGAAGTAGGCAACTGCATACACACATAACAATCTTTCGCATCCATCACGTCAACATACTCATACAACAACTTAGCATACGCATTAAGCTTAAAATCACCCTTAGACAAATCTACATGTAATCTACGACTTTCTTCTAATATCATAGCTCTATCAGCTGCCCTGTCTACCCCCTCCTGACTAGGTGTGATAGGTGTCGGTGTCCCTGTTACTGCCTCTACTTCTGGCTCGTGCGAACCAGTATATGAGACTATAACTACTATGATTATAGAAATTATTACACTACTTATAAGGATGCCTACAATCCACTTTGATCTACGATTGGGATCTCCCGGCTCCATGGTTTCGAAAGTTCTCAAAAAGTCTTGGTTATCGCAAAGAACTCAGAAAAGTCTCTGTCCTTTATTTATGACTTGCTTAACCAGCTCGAGCAACCATGAAATTTCCGGGCTTTCCCTTTCCGATCACAACTTATTTACACAGTCCAGAAAAAGACTTCCCTAGTTTTCGTTCCTCTTCTTGTGGAAAGTCCCTAAGTTTATTCTTCTTCCACTCGGACCTAGGTTATCTTCTTCTTTTAGACTTTTATTTACAGTTCATAACTGATCCACAATGAGATCCTCATTGAGCAAGACCAGAACGTGATACAAAAGTTCAAGACGCAAAATCAGCACTTCATGTGAAAACGGCTCAACTCCAAAAGGCGGGAATTCGAGTCGATGCAAAAGCAAGTTTCGGACTTCACTCAGAAGCGGGGATTCGGAACCGTGAGTGTCAGTGTTCCCTCTATCTCGAGCCCTGGCATCCGCAGCACCACCTTCACCACCACATTCGGGCTCCGACAGACCACTTCCACTGACCTCAGTCTTCCCGTACTCACCACCCCTGCATCAAACACAGTGTAAGTCCACTCAGGGGTAGAGTATCTGCGACAAGGCACTCTTGTTCTCTTTGACCTTCGCCGACTGTCTTGTGCTTGGTCTTCGTCACTTGCTTCTGTTTCAGATACTTCAGACACTGGAGCAAGGTCTCTTTCAGGTGCTAACCTCAAGTTCAGTCGCCTCTGTCTCTCAGGCCAACTTTCTGCACGTCTGTTCGTTTGTCTGCCTTCCCCTTCTATACCCAGTGCACTACTTCCTCTTTCTTTTGAATTTGACTCTTCTCCGCCCACTGCACCATCTCCTTCTTCGGTGTCTGAGTCAGGGTTCGAACTGTGGAAACCCCTTCAGCTTGCTCTAGTGCACCACCAACTGTGTCAGCGACCCTTACAGCTTGACTTGTCCTCCCATGTGGCCTTGCCACATCAGCTGGATTTTCATTTACGAGAGGAGCTGTTTCTTCCAAGGGTGCTGGAACTCTGCGGGTATGGGAAGCATGCACCCAGTTCGGCAATCCTCCACACTTTACTGCTGTGTTCGTGATCAGAATCACCTGATACGGACCACGCCAACGGGCATCCAAACAACTCTTCCTCACGTGCTTCCGGACGAGCACCCAGTCACCGGGACACAAGTCGTGGCACAGATCACTCGAGGCTGGAACCACAGCTGCTTGCACCTGCTGGGATACAGAACGGACCACATCAGAGAGTCCTTTACAGTAATCGAGAATCAAATCATCAGTGATGCTTATCAAGGCTGTAGCTGGTACTGCTGGCAGTCTCATTGCCCTTCCCATTAGGATTTCGTGTGGGGACAACCCAGTCTTTCTGTCTGGGACACTTCGCATGCTCATCAGCACCAAAGGCAAGGCGTCGGGCCATTGCAGGGATGTCGAAGAACACATTTTTGCCATCCGGGCTTTCAAAGTTCCATTAACTTGTTCCACCATCCCAGAAGCCTCCGGTCTGTAACTACAATGGAGTCTCTGGTCAATGTTCAATGCTGCACAAAGTAACTTCATGATTTCGCTATGGAAGTGCCCTCCTCTATCTGATTCCAAAGAGGTCGGGATCCCGAATCTAGGGATAAGCTCCCTCAACAATAATTTAGCCACTGTCAGAGTGTCACACCTGCGTGTGGGGTAAGCCTCCACCCACCGTGAGAATACACATACTATCACTAGAATGTACCTCAAGCCATTGCACCTAGGCATCTCCACGAAATCCAACTGTAATCTATTGAAGGGCCCTCCTGACCTTCCAATATGACTCAATGTAACTACAGTTTTCTTTCCGGCATTCATCTGTTGACAAGTAACACACCTCTGACATACCGTCTCAGCCATTGCTCGGAACCGTGGGTTATACCACGTCTGTCTGAACACTCTCATCATTGCGTCTCTACCCAGGTGTGCCTGTCCATGTATCAGTCTTGCCATCGGACTCAGCAATTCCTCCGGCAACACAGCTCTCCCATCATTTGATACCCAAACATCCACGTCTCCTTTCTCACACCCAGCTTTGATCCATCCCTCTCTCTCCTGGTTAGAAACTTCATCCTGCAATCGCTTAAGCTCTTCCCAAGTGTCTGCCATGGTCAACATTATGCTGAGATCGGTTCCCTCTTGGCTCTCTTCTATCTCTCTTCCTGTGAATATGCATCCTTGTTCTGCGCAGAAGCGGGCTACCTCATCCGCGTAGTTATTACCCAAGGATACAAAGTCCTCCCCTTTCCCATGGGCTGAACACTTTACCACAGCAATTTCTTTCGGATGCTGTAATGCTTCTAACAATTGTCTTACATATTCTCCATTACGAATGGGTGAGCCAGATGATGTCAAAAATCCCTCTGAGACCATAACTGCCCGAAGTCATGCACCACGCCAAAGCCGTATTGGCTGTCTGTGTAAATCGTGATTCGAATTCGATCAGCGGCCAAACAGGCGCGGGTCAAGGCAATGATCTCAGCTACCTGCGCGGAGCGTACTCCTTCCAGGCAAGCAGCGTCGACCACTCCTGAAATGGTACATACAGCAAACGCTGCTCTTAATTGCCCCACACTGTCTCTTAAGCATGAACCATCGACAAAGAAAATTTCATCTGGGTCAGCCAATGGCTCATCGACAATGTCAGGTCTCGGTTTGGTGCAAAGTTCGGTCACATCGAGACAATCATGGTCCTCACAATCTTCATCATCTGTGTTCGGTATAGGCATCAATGTCGCAGGGTTCAAGATGGAGCACCTTTTCAGAGTCACATTCTCTGCGGCAAGTATGACTTGCTCGTACCTCGTTAACCTATTGTTTGTTAGATGCTGGGTCTTGGTCCTGGTCATTAATAACTCAACCGAATGTGGCACATGTACAGTCAATGGATGTCCCATTACAATGCTTTCACATCTTTCAATGCTGACACCTGTTGCAGCAACGGATCTTAGACATCCGGGCAACGCAGAAGCTACTGGATCTAAAGTAGCTGAAAAATAGGCAACTGGTCTACGGACACCTCCATGGTTCTGAGCTAACACTGCTAATGCACATCCTCCTCTCTCGTAACAAAACAATGAAAAGGCCTTGTTGTAATCAGGCATTCCCAGTGCGGGAGCCCTGCACAAATCATCTCTCAGCTTCAGGAATGACACCAAGCACTCCTCGTCCCATGGTACCGGATCACTCACATCCTTGTGTGTAAGCCTCTGCAGAGGCTTTGCTCTCGAAGGAGAAACTAGGAATCCACTGTCGACAATAGCCAACCATTCCCAGAAACATCCTAACTTCCCTCTGTGTCGTGGGTACTGCCATGCTCATTATTGCCTCAATTCGATCTGGTGACACCTTCCTCTTGCCTTTTTCCAATCTGTGTCCCAAGTACTGTACTTCTTTCAAACAGTACTGCAGCTTGTTCGGGGACACCTTATGTCCATTCTCTGCTAAGTGGTTCAACAAGGCTACTGTGTCAATTCTGCAAGCATCTTCTGTTTCTGCGGCAATTAGCAAGTCATCTATGTACTGCACGAGAACTGAGTTCTGCGGCAACACAAGACTCTCAAGGTTCTTCTTCAGGATCTGGTTAAAGATCGATGGCCTTTCCGTATACCCTTGAGGGATACGACACCATGTTAACACGCGATTTTCTAGTCTGAACGCAAAAAGAAATTGGCTTTCCTCGTGGAGCGGTATCGAAAAGAAAGCTTGACACAAATCGATAACCGTAAACCACTCGGCTTCACATGGGATCTGGAACAGTATTACTGAAGGATTCGGTACCACTGGACAACAAGGGACAACTATCATGTTGACCTTTCGCAGGTCTTGCACGATCCTGTATTTCCCGCTCGGTTTCTGTAGTCCCATTATGGTTGAATTACAGGGACTACCTCTGATCTCCTTCAAAATACCCTTCTCAATGAAAGTCTCGATCACAGGTTTTATTCCTGCAATCGTTTCTGTCGACAGGTTGTATTGAGGTGTTCTTGGGAAATCAACATTCTGTTTCACCTCAATCCGCACTGGTTCAACCCCTCTGATTAAACCTATTTCATCGCCTGCGAAATCCCACACCACAGGCGACACTGCGTCTCTCAGATCATGTGGAAGTTCTTCCACAGTCACCATTGGGTACAGATCTATACACAGAAGCTGATTGGTAATTTTAAAGTCCGCATCGTCATCTATCGTCTGGACCTCCACTCCCGTGGTGTACAATAAATCGTGCAGTTCAACTTGCACAACAGATCTCTTCCCAAAAGACAAACTGGACTCGTATCACACACTACAAACTGATGTCTAGTTTGGAAAGTACCTATCTTTACTAAGATCGGTTCTGTCAATGGGCTGCTTATTTTCTTGTTCGCTACTCCAACAACCTGGATCGATTGTCCCGAGAGGGGTAGGTTAGGGACTACTGCAGATCTTACAGTAGACCGGGTAGCTCCAGTATCAACCAAAAGTGTTGCAGGATTGCCCTCAATCTCTGCCTCTACAAAAGGTCCTCTCTGGTCTACCTCCAAGACCGCTCCAAGTGTGCAGTCTTCCTCCCCCTCAGGCACCGTCAGGATAAAGGGTCTGAGCTATCCTCATCATAACGTTCGAACAGGGGCATCTGTTGGTACGTTCGTGTTCCTTGTGAAATCCTTGGAGCTTGGGGAATCTGAGCGTGAGAATTGTAAACCCCCCTTTCATCGTTCTAGGTCTCGTTATTGTGTTAACCACCTCTTGCGCGGGTGCCTGAGCCCCTCTTCCTCTTCCTGTACCTGATTAGCTGGGTTCAAAGGACACTCACGTTTCCAATGTCCGACCTGGCGACAAAGATGACACGCAGTGGTCTTCTTTAGTGTGGCCACGTCCACTCCTGTCTTGGGGTCTACTGGTTTTCCCTTTCCTGTACCTGCCCATTCTGGTTTCCTGGAAATTTCCTTGCTTTCTCCCCAAGGTCCCTCCACTAGGCTGACTCTGTGCTGTCTGCATCTGGACAAGCATCAATTTGTCTTTTAGCTTTCGATGTTTTGATTCCACCTCATCACTACAGTATCTCGCATACCGCAAAATTTCATCTAGTGGCTTGTTCTGCCAGCAGATCAAATGGTGCTGTATCATGAGGCTGATTTCCCCTCTCAGACCCGTTACAAACTTTGAGACAAACTGTCCCATATCCTTAGGGTCCAAAACATCTAACCCACTATACTGTTTAAAAACTTGCAGAAGTCTTTCGTAATACTCATGCACCGTTTCCTTGGGTTCCTGTACAGTCCGATCTATCTTAACCCAATCTATATCCTGAGGTGAAATCTTCGACTTCAACCATGTAATCACCTGCTCATACTTTTTCATGACATCAGGTGATGGACCATTTGTAACCGCCTCTCTTTCGGTTCTGAAGTCGGCCACTCAATAGCGACTTTACATGCTGTCCACAAATCTCCTGGTACCACTATGTCAAACAAGGTGTTCAAATCAATCCACAATACTTTTGAAATCTTCACAAACCGCTCAACCTGCTTGTACCACTCCACCGGTTTTTCCCTCAGCCGAGGAAAATCATTTGTAAATGCAGCCAAATCACCTCTATTCCACGGCACATGCACGTACCCTCCATTCTGTACTTCCCGTAAAGGAAAATTTCCAACACCCGTCGCCTCCTCCTGGCGGCGGCGTTTCCCTTCTGCTCTCTTTACTGGTTTCTTTTGGACCACCTTTCTTCCCATTTGTCCAACAAAATCCATATTCTCATTCCTATGATCAGGTCTCTGGTGTGCGTCTTTAATCCTGTGATTCTTTTCTCCTCCAACTCCTGATCACTGTAATGCAATCTATGTGGTCCCTGCAACGCTTTAGTTTTGTTCAGGTCCACCTCATATCTTTTGGCCAATTCCTTCAATCTATCATGTGCCATTCTAGCTTTTCGAGTCACATCTTTTGCTACAAACAGCAGCTCATCTGATCCATAAATTTCTATCCTTTCCAAAGGCAGACCCCCACTGATCATTTCGTCTACCTCTGCTTTCAGCCTCACTACGTCTAGCAACCTTGCCTGTACTGCACTCCTCAGTACATCTCGACAACCTGAGCCGTCCCGCTCATCACAGTCACTATTCTGTCCTTGTGACCTATTCCCTTCTATATTCCTGGAACCTGGTCTGTCTTCCGAGACATTTTGTGCCCTATCTCTTTGCATCCTATCCTCTTGGTTCGTTACTGTTGGTGTCCACTCCTCAAAGCTGACTTAGATTCCCGTAAAGACCTCGGTCTTTCCGGTCTCTCCTCTTCACGCCCACATGAAGAGTCCGCAGTAGCCGGTAACGGCGTACTTGTGTCTATTGGTCTTGGGAAATGAACCACTCGTACTCCGAACCCATTCCCACTCTCGCTGTTTCCTTCTTCCCTTCTCATCGGCACGGAGCTCCCTTCTCTCACTCGGTCTGGGTCATATACCGGTACTATAGGGCCAATGGTAACCGGTACTGTCAAGGAGTCCGGTAATCTTGTGTTCCCCACAGGAGGCTGTGTTATCATAGACGCCGTTGCCCCTCCGTTCCTGTGGAAATTCTTCCCACTACTCTCATGCTAGTCTGGTTCTGGCTCTCATCAACTATTGCCACTGCTGGGGTCGTCTTTCCCTCTTCTGAATCTGGGTTAAATGGTGGTGGCCTCTCCGCCAACATCCTATCCAACAAACTGTCATCTAGATCACTGTCATCCTCATCGATTCTTGTAATCTTTCCATTTTGTATCAGCAGTGGGTATAACTTATCTCCTTCGATCGTGTCTGCTCTCCACCTTTTCTCCAAGGCATCCCACCTTGCATCTTGAAATGCCCTGACCGATTTCTTCACCCTTTCTTGACATCTGTCCTTCTTCCTATCATACGCTGCCCTTATCCACGCATGTAGTGCCTCAAACTGTGTTGGTCTGGGTAGTGGTCGTAATGAAGCCATTACACTCTTGAGCTGGTACAGCACCTCTAACCTGAAAGTACCATATCGAGGGAACGACAATTCTCCTTCTGCTTCTGTCATTTTATGCCAATTCTCAAGCCAAATTATGGTATGCAATCCTACATTCTTTGCCATATAATGTGCTGGTGTATCCTCGGGAGGAGCTTCCTCTCCTCCCGAACAACCACATGTCTATCACCTCTACAAAGTTCCCTTAAAGCTTTAAAACATTTCATGATGAATCAACTTTGTATTTGCACTCAAAATGTCCGCTTTTACTTCCTGATTCCAATCCTCCAATCCCAGCGCGGTTCACACCAACCGGCCTATCGCAGCGCGGCACTGTTCTGACGTCACTTTTCCTCCGCTCGCAGCAGTTCCCCTCCTTTCTAATTCACTTGTTCTCGCTCGCATCCGTCCCAATCATACTCTGAAATAATGTCCGTCCTACCGAACAATTACCTCTCTGACCGTCAGTCTTACCAATGACCGATCAGCCTCTTGAGCTTGTTGACCTCAATCTGGCAATCGTCTGTCCGCGAAACGACCGGACAATCGCCTTTAGCACTCTCGATAGGATTCAATCATTCGATGTTCTGCACACAATAACCTACGACCTGCGTTGGTTATTCACACACTCACTCATGTGTTCCCTATCTTCAGTGGGTCTGTCAATGACGCCTCGTGACCCCCACAACTCTGGTCAACGTTCTCAACTCTGGGTGTATTCTACACCACAATAAATCTCCCGGTCCCGCGCGCGCTCACGGTCCGTTTCTCAATCACACAACTCTCGTTCCAACTCCGCTAGACATCACACAACAATAAAACACCGCAATCTACCAAACATCACTCTTTTCATACTCACTCTACTACGAACTGCTACTTCCGCCGCACCGTCACTCTCCGTCAGTTTTCCACGACCTCCGACATCCTTCTCCCGCGGTCCTCTGGATCAGCTTCACTCGGGCTCTATGGGGCAACTTAGTCTCCTATCTTGCTCTAGATCTCCCCTTACCATCAAAGGTAACCATCCTACTCTGCTACCAACTGATAACGCCGATTCTTATCTACTTATCTATAAGAACCTTCTGGTCGCCAAGATCTTTTTACCTGTTGAATAGTGTAAAGGAGAGAATCTCATCTGGTTATATAACAGCATTCATTTTGTCTGAAAGGACCACTGACTCCGAATTCAAGTTTGAGAATTTATTATCGCCAAAAATAACTGAACGTGCAAGCACCTCAACACGAGGTTAAAGAAATAGATGGGCACTAATACAAATAATAATCTACGCAAAAATCTCATCCGACTCAGGATAAGAAGAATAGAAAGTTCTAGGAGGACCAACCAAACTATGATTGCTCCTATTTCTAAGTTGCTCTTCATTGGCCTAAACAAGCTTAAAATCAATTGCTGTCCCTACACTAACGCTAAGTGACATCCCTGCATAACGATTTTTCCAGGCAAGAAAGAATAAAAGGTGTCAGCTGTGAAGACTTCCTAAGAAGTGCAATCACATAGTACCTAAGCTCAGCTCTGTCCTTCTTCAGGTCTCCCTACCTCTTCTCTGGCCTCCTCCCTCAGGGCACTATCCCTAATACAAAACCCCAATACAATTGTACACGCCTTTGTCCCGCCTCCTTGGCCAGGTCTTCTTTCTTGTGCTTTTCCACTGAAACGGTGACTTCATCCTGGACGGTTGCGTTGACCTTGAGTCCCAGGCACCTTCTCCGCCGAAAGTATCATCCCTACATTCCTTTTCACTCCCCGTACCATGCCTCCCCTCTCTCTAGCTTTCGAAAACAAAGAGTTAGTCTTACTAACGAGACATGTGTCCTTGCACCTGCAACAAAAGATACTTTCAACAGAAACCTTCTACTGTGCAAATTAAATCTACCGTTTGTGCCCAGAGAGCCTTACCAAGAGAATCTTTTACTGCCTACAAAAATAAGCTAACATAAGAATTAACCAGGCCTTCCCTAAGCATATATGTAGTCAGGCCTTTACATATAACTTTTAAACACACATCTTATGTTTCCCTATAAGCATTTTCATTACACTTCATATGCAAACAATGAATTACATGTGCAACTTTAATATGGTGCACGTTTAAACTACTGCAATTACATTACATCCACGAACTAATTTCTCTATGCATTATGTTCACACAATTTAATAAGCATTACATTACATCAATATCCTAACACCATTATGCTACTGGGTTCACTTTGTCTCAGCGAACTATTCATTCTTTACTAAACATACATGAATATGAAACTGAGTATACGAATATATGTCTGAATACATGTGGATGCGGCCTATCAATGATTATGATGCACCCCTACAATTCACAAGAACATTTCGCTCTATCAATGGGACCATGACATCTAGAATGCATAAATTGTGCTAGAAAAGTGTGTAATTGTTAGTTATAAAACTATTGTGTACAGAGAAACAGTGAGTAAGTCCCCTTAACGGATCCTCGCTAACTGTACACTTTTGTTTAAAATGGGTTTGAGCTGTAACCACCAGTGCCCACTTTTTAAAATAAAGTTTGCCTCTAAGTAGCTGGTGTAAGAGGCTCTGCATTGATTATGTCCGAACATGTGTAATGACGTGTGTCCACATGTGTGCAGGCTAAGTGAGAAAGTCTGTTTCTCACTCATCCTGACATCTGCACACAGGTAGCACTGTGACAGAAGGGAAGTAGAATAAATTAGTTAAGGCTTGTTAAGGTGTTTCAATTGGGAACCCAAACAGAAATGTGTCATTCTTTTTGGCTGAAGTGTAACAGTGATGCGCAGTCTGTGCCGTTGGTAAACAATCTGTTTAGCCTGTTCATACACTTTAAGTATAATAGACTTATTTTATAACAGACAGTTGACCTGTCTTCCACCACCAAAATGTAATTCTTAAACACATATACAGAGTTAGTTTTTCTCTCTATGCATTGATTTTCACACTTTAAGATTTTGCATATTTCTATTACCCTACGTTAAAAATTGATGTTTTGAGATAACTTTTGAGGCCAGTTCTGAGGGATTAGCCATCTCCTGGGAGAGGACACGGGTGGGAATGAAATTTAGCTACCTCTTTCTGACAAGCAATAATGGGATGTGCTCCCGGATGGGACAAAGGGAAAGCAGGGAAGAATTTGGCCCCAGGCACCACCAGGGGGAACTTTGAAGTTTTTGAGGGAAAAAACATACCTGGATGAGTGTAGCTTAATTCAGAGGAGAGGTCTTCCCTGGTCCTCCTTTAAACTGCCACTTTAAACCTCCACAGAATGGTGTGCAGAGGTATTGGGCAGCAAGTGGACTGTTCCCAGGAAATATATATATATATCTCCACTAATAGAGAGGGAGAGAATAAAAGACCCCAAACAACCTAACGGACAAAATAATTAAGACACTTAGGGGCATATTTACAAGCCTCTTGCGCCACTTTTGCGCCGCCGTTGTGTCACGCATGTGACGCAGCGGCGACGCAAACCATGCGCCGCGTTGCGCAATATTTACAACGTGACGCATCTAGGGAGATGCGTCACGTAGTAAACCCCTGCGCCACATGAAACCTGCGTCAGGTTTCATGTGGGCATTCCTGCGCAGGGGGGGCGTTCCGGTGCAGGGACGCCTCGAAAAGTGACGCAGTGAAATCTACGAGATTTCACGCAGTCACTTTTTCTGAGCGCTGGTGCGTCAAATCCTTACGCCTGCTTGAAGCAGGCGTAAGGATTGACGCACCATGTTAGGGATAGGGAAGGGTGGCACAGTGCTGGAGTTGCGTCGCGCTTGCGACACAACTTCAGCACTGCGCCAACCTTTCGCTGGCAGATGCGTCACGCATCTGCTTATCCTGCGCCACGATGCCCCGCATTGTAAATGCGGCACATCGGAGGTGGCGCAAGGGTAAACTTGCGTGACGCATTTTCCCTGGCGCATCCCTGCTGATTTGCAGGGATGCGCCAGGGAACGTAAATATGCCCCTAAAGGTTTTTGGGTTGGGAAAAGGAGTGAACAATTTTTACACTCCTATATCATCTGCTTGGATCCCAAAAGATCTGAATAGGTCACTTTACCGACTTGTTGTGGCATGCTTCATCACTGATGACCTATCCACACCAAGGCAGGTAAATATCACCTTGGCAGACTCAACCGCTGTACGGGAATTCAGATAAGATACACTGGACAATTGCAGGGGTTTCCTGCTTTTTTTGTAAAAATATCATACAGTATACCTCGTGGGTTATTTCTCTTTATTGATGAAGTACCCTAGATATGATTAAAACCAAATTATGTGGATATTAGATGAAAGATAAAAAAATCATCCATTAACTGTTACCTAGCCAACAGTTTCGGCCTTCTTCTATGCCCATGAGGGTCATCGGTATTCATCAGAGTATCACTTTGTTTAGTATCCCTTCCTATATCACATTCATTTCATGCATCACACTAAGGAATGCAAATACATTTATTTAACCTGCTTGGTTTAACTTGGAGCCTTAAGAAGCATACAACAAAGGGCCTCATTTACAACAAAATGATGCAGCTCGGCACTGCCAGCCAGTTTTCTGCGCCGAGCTGCATCATTTCAAAAGCACAGAGATGCATCATATTTTCAACAATATGATGCATCCCTGTGCTTTCCCCTGCGCTGGCGCACAATTGGCTGCCATGCGCCAATGCAGGCATCCATGCACAATGTTGCAAGGGTGCCTGCATTGCCGGGATGATTGTTTTTGTGCAGGAAGGGGCACCTTCCTGCACAAAAACAATCATTGATGGTGTTTTCCTCTTTCTATGTGTGCTGCAGAATGCAGCATGCATAGAAAGAGGAAAAAATGAGGAGAAATGAAAGTATTTCTCCTCATTGAGCCTCCTTACGACTCCCCTGGGAAGGCGTAGGATTCTGACACATTCCCAGGTTTAAGAAATGTTGTAAATCTGGCAATGAGGCAGAATCCATGGGTGTTGTGTGGGAACACCCACAGCAACACCCATGACACGCCCCTTTCACACAAAGTGATGCCTGAAAAGGGGCCATATTTACAAGGCCACGAAACGCCATTCAGGGTGGCTTTGAGTAGTCTTGTAAATATGGGCGGGCACACTGTGCCACCGGTGCATCAAAAAATGTGACGCACCGGCGGCGCACAGGGCCTGTAAATAGGCCCCAAAGTGTTCAGAAAGTCCGTTTTTATTAAATGCAAAAACAGCACAGATAAGTGGAAGTAAACTGGTAAGAGTGCCTTTTGGGTCCCTACATGCGCAGAAGCACTCGAGTGGCTGCGGCAGCAGCATGTCAGATAGTTAACATAACACAGCATGTAGCAGTGCACTGACCTGAAGTGCGCAAGAGACTGCTTCCATTCCTGAGTCTCAAAAGTTCCAGGTAAGCGCTGTTTTATTTTGTTCTGGGCATAAATGTGACAGGCACTCACGGATGAACAATTGGTGCCAGAGGCTGCATCAAATAGCAAAAAAAAAAAAAGCAAAAAAGGAAAGCTTTCAGCCTGGAAGTCAAATCAAAAGGGATTGCAGGAGCGTCCAATAATGCCTTGCAGAAGGCTCCTAAAAACTAGCATATTTTTCTTGCAGTACCCTAAAAAGAGCTACTACATTCAGATGTGGCCCATGCAGGTAAGAGCAGTGGGGCGGTGAGGCCGGGTGTGGGGGGATTTCGATGGACGATGATGAGGGAAAATGAAATAAATAATAAATTTTCTCTCATTGTCGTCTGTCGAAATATTCCTCTACCTAGCCCTACCGCCCGCCGCGACCCCCCTGCACGGGCTGTGGCTGACTACATTGTGTTTTGGGGACCACCAGGGAACACAGGTGGGTCCCTCATAAGCCGCAACACATTTTCTTGGTATTTTTCAACCTAACTCTCCTGGTGATGTGAGCTAGCGGCCCCACAAGATCAGGAAAGGGTACAAATTAATTCAAGAGCTTATGGGGTTCATTTTTAGGTGTGACCTAGAACTGCCTGTCCCTATTGTCTATGGAGTTTCTGGATCATCCTAAGTAATTGCTTGGTAACCTGGCTCAGTAGTAGAAATTTGCCTTTTGCTGAAATTTTCAACATATTATATGTTATGGAAAGGTTAGGGGTGTTTCTTAACAGTAAATAGCAAAATAGGTACATATTTGTTGTAACACCCTGCAATGTTTGATACTGGTAAAATGTTGATTTTTCCTGTTATGCATGTGGTGATGCCTTGTGACAAATTCAGGAGACTGGACATTTTATAACGGTGTGTTCCATGTCTGTTATAGGCACATGTTGGGGCACTTTGGATGTAGGGGTTAGGGTCGGCTGGCTCACAAACTGTTAAAGGTGCATCAGACCTGTGGGGTCTAGTCCTCATTTAGGGGGTTATTTAAGTAGTGTGACCTTTCTTTAGTGTTCAGCCCCATACTTTTTTTTTTTTAGACTTTATTTACCATTTTCACATTAATACACAATAGAATGCCATGTTACTTTCTCATTGCATCAATACAAACATTACTGTTTTTTAGGAGTGGTCTAGTGTATAACGCACGAGATAGTCCGAGGTAGCATATACATTATTACTGCATGAACAACGATCAGTCAACCTGTAGACGGTCACATATACCAAAGCCCGCCATCCCCTTCCCTTCAACTAAAGGTGTGTACTTGTGTCGATCTCAACAGAAACGGTCTAACCCACCCCGGTAGGTACTATCCCTGCAGGCTGTTGCGAATCAGAGGCAGGACCAATGTCCAGTAAGTAGCGATTAAGGGGACTCCAGATATCCCGTGGTCTGGATGCTGCGGGCTGAGTTGTAGCGAACAGCTCACAGTTCGTGTTACAGTGAATTAGGCTATTAAGCCAAATTTTGTTGTTGGAGTTGTTCTGCTTCCCCAATATATTGCTATCTCCCTTTTTGCCAGTAACAGGGCAATTGCTGTGAATTTACGCATTTGCTTAGGAATTTCTTGCACGTTTCCCATCAGCGCCATCTCGGGTGTAGGGTCTATAGTGAGTAGTACCATACTCAATAAGATTGTGTAGATGGCCCTCCAATAACTCCCTATCTTTCCACACTTCCAGGACATGTGAACAATATCGGCACATTGTGCCCCACACTTGGGGCATGTGTGTGGTCGACTGGGGTCAATTCTGTGAATTTTCGCCGGAGACATGTATGCCCTCCATAGGAATTTTAAAGGAATCAACTTATGCCTATTATTAAGGGATACCTCTTTGATCTGAGTACAGCAATATTCACAATGTGAATCCTGTATCGGGTGTCCCAGATGCCGCCCCCATGCTTCGCGGACCCTAGTGTCCCTACTAGGAACCAGGGCCATGCTGGCCCTATACAGTTTAGATATAAGATTCTCCCCTCCTTTATTCGTGATCAATATAGTTAGCGGCGGGAAATGCTCTGGCTCCAATGGGAATTCAGTAATTTGCGCTCGCAGTGCCCTACGGAACCTGCTAAGAACAAATTGGTCCATGAAAGGAGCTTCGCTAAAACGCACCTCCTCTGTACATGAAAACACATGTCCCTCCGGAAAGAGGTCTCCAATTGTTTTGAGAGAATATTTAGCGAGAGTGCGTTGAACTAGCTTCTCCTCAGTAATAGGCAGCCATGGGTTATATGCAATCGGGATCGCTGGGGAATAAAGGGTGCGTCCACCAGTCACATGCGCCAATTTCTGCAATGCCCAGCTAGTGGTGGACACTGTTTGGCTATCACAGGAGTCCCTAGGGAAGTAGTAACGTCTCTAGTGGGGCTGGAAGTACTAGGTCTGCCTCAGGTCACGCATAAGGGAGCCGGGCGTCAGGATGATACCAGTAATGTGCAAAACTACACTGAGCGACCAAGTAGTAGATCTGAAAATTAGGGACCCCTCATCCTCCCCTCTCGTACAGCAAAGTCAACGTGTCCCAGCTGATCCTGGCTCTGCTGCCACCCCAAACAAGCCTGATGAGGTGTGAGCAGAGAGTACGGAAGAATCTATTGGGTAATGGAATGGGGTTATTGTGAAACAAATATAAAAACTTGGGAAGAACCACCATTTTAATGATCGCGAGGTGACCAGCCAGTGAGAGGGGGAGCTTCAGCCACCGCTCCACCTGTGTCTCCAGTGTATTTAGCGCGCGGCCATAATTAAGTAAAATAATCTGCTCAATCTCCCTATGGACGTGTATTCCCAAATATTTAACTGACGTGTCGCACCATTTCAGAGGGAACGAGCTATCCAGTTCGGCAGTACTAGGCGTTAAAGGAAAAACTTCTGATTTACTCTAATTTATGCCGAGGCCAGAGGATCCTCCAAATCGAATAATTTCTCTGACTAGCAGAGCAAGATTCTCTTGGGGGTACCGAATGTAAAGAATAATATCATCTGCATAGAGTGATATTAAAAGTGAGCCCGTTTTAAACTGAAGCCCCCTGTGTAGGTGATGCTCTTGTAAGCATTTAACCAATGGGTCGAGTGCTATAATGAAGAGCAGAAGAGAAAGCGGGCATCCCTGTCTAGTGCCGCGGGTGAGCTTGAGAGGTGAGGACAGGGAACCATTTAATCGGAGCCTAGCCGTGGGTAAAGTGTAAAAGAGAGAGGTGAGATCAATGAATCCTTTAGGCATGCCCATTTTGCTCATAATGGCCAGGAAAAAGGGCCACTCTAAAGAATCGAATGCTTTTTCGGTGTCGAGCAGCGCAGCCACCGCAGGTACCTCCGGCGAAATCCTATGTAACACCGCAAACAGTGTCCGCAGATTCAGAGCCGTCGACCTATGTGGGACCAAGCCCGATTGGACTGGGGATATGATTTGGTCTAAAAGAAGGGCCAGCCGCATCGCAATCATCTTTGCAAGTATTTTGTAATCTAGGTTTAATAGAGGGAGAGGCCTATACGAGCCACATAGCTGCGGGTCTTTACCAGGTTTAGGGAGAAGAATGATCACAGCTTTGCGCAGTGTAGGGGGAAGCACCTTACGTTCAAGCGTCTCCTGGTAAACTTCAAGAAGATATGGAGCCAGGAGAGTTTTATAAGCTTTATAAAAAAAATTCCGGTGAACCCATCTAATCCCGGGGTTGTTGAGCCATTCATGGCATCAATAGCGCTGATAATTTCCTCCGTGGAGAAGGGCTCTGACAAAAATTGTTGCTTGGCATTATCGAGCCACACCAGCGCAATTTCTTCTAAGTATTTGTTACGGTCCTCAGCGCTGTGTGTTACAGGTGCTGAGTATAAGTTGGTATAATATTAAAAAAAATTCATCCCGTATGTACGCCGTGCCTGTCAGTAAATTTCCGGAATTGGTTCGGGGGTTAGTAATGTATGATTGCCCCACCGGGGGTCTCTGAAGTCGCGCTAGAGTGCAGCCGGCCTCTCACCTTTGCCGTAACGCCTGGCGATAGCATATTTACTTAGAAAATGTGTCTCCCTCTCCGCAGCCTCCCTGAATTCCCCTAAAAGAGTCATCCGACGGCTAAAATTAGCCGGGTTGGCCCGTGCCACCTGCTCCCGATCTAGTGAATCCAGTTGTTCTTCAATATTGGAGAGTGTGCGTCTCAGGTCTTTTAGAACCCCGGCATGTTTGGAGATACAAATCCCCCTCAAATAAGATTTAAATGCTTCCCACAGCATGGCCCAGGACTGAACTGACCCCTAATTCAATTCGAAGTATTCCACAATAGCGCTACGGAGTTCGGTATAGAATACCTCATCCATCAGCGCTTGTCCGGGGAATCTCCATTGCCTCTCACACCCTCCGCTCTGGGGATCCGTACTGTTAGGGTGACTGGGGAGTGGTCTGACAGCATTCTGGGAAGGTGCCGGATTGCCCGATACCAAGTTACCAAATGAGGGGATAACAGCCAGTAGTCTAAGCATGTCCAGGTATCATGCGGCGCTGAGTAATGTGTGTAGGCGGACTCATCTGGGCGACAGTGTCGCCATGCATCCACCAAACCAAACGCCCCGCACAGGTTTATTAAAGCACAGCGAGCCCGGGGTTTAGAGTCCGGGGCATTGGAAGTACTATCACTTGTAAGGTCTAACAGAAGATTTAAGTCCCCTCCCATGCAAATATAATCTGCTTCCAGCTGTGCTATCTGGGCATTCAAGTTGTGAAAAAAAAGCTGGACTGTCAACGTTGGGTGCATACACACAAATAAACGCCATGTGATAACCCATCAGATGGCCAACTACCATCGTGTAGCGCCCTTCATTATCATTACGAACCCACGATAATTGGAAGGGAAGGTGTTTATGTATTAATATGGCCATGCCCCTAGCATATGTACTAAAATTTGCAAAATAGCGGTGGGTCCCCCATGCGGACGCAAAACCTGTCGCAGCTAACTTCGGCAAGTGTGTCTCCTGTAAGAATGCGCAATACCTGTTTCCCTTTCCGCGCATTCAAGCCCCTGACGTTCCAGGTGATCATCGTTAGTTCAGAAAACGTGGATAGTTTACGCGACAGGAACATTAAAAATGTTTAAGAGTGACATGGTGCGTGCGTTAAAATGACACAAAAACAATTCACAATGAGTAAATTGGACAATAAGCAGTGGCTCCCTATTGCTCCAGACAACCCCGCCCTCCACCCCACACCCATCCCCGCACACCCCAACGCCGAGAACTCCCCATCTAATTAAGAGATAGACTGTAAGCAGTAAACACCACAAACAGTAAAACAGGAGTAACCCAATATACATTCCGGTTAACATGCCAATACCAAAAGTGATACACACTCGGGCTGTGGCTACGCCACGCCAAATACCCATCTTTGCAGAGAAAAAAGTACAAACAGTGTTGCACCTAAAGTGGCTTAGGTATCTCAAACCATAAAGAAAGTATCGCCCTAACTCCGTGTTGCTGCGTTTAAATCACGTATCATGGTCTTTGTCAGTTATAGGCTTGCCATGCCATAGTCACTCAGAGGAGAATAGTTCCGCACTTGCCACCGAACCGCTGTGTGGTGGCGAGTCTCTCGGCAAATCCTTTCCACGTTGACAGAACTCCTGACAACAGCGGGAGAGTCAAAGATGCTAACTTTACCTTCCATGTCAACTCGAAGACGAGCACGATAGATCATGCCATACTTGAGGCCCAAATTCTGGAGTGTGACCTTGACCCCGGTGTACTTCCGTCTGGCCTCCTGGACCATAGAGGTGAAGTCTGGGAATAACAAAATCGATGATCCCTGCCAGTTCAGAGGCCCTTTTCTCGAGCAAGCCTCAATACGGTATCCCTATCGCGGAAATTTAGAAGGGGGGCTATGACTGGTCTAGACGGGCATCCCGTATTAGGTCGAGGGCCCAGGTAACGGTGGGCGCACTCTACCAAGAAGGTGGCAGTAAAGGACTCTTTACCAAAGAGTTCTGACAGCAGGGTTTCCACAAAAAAATCCATGCAGCCTGTGTTCATGGTCTCTGGTACACCAAGAATTTGTACGTTATTACGCCTACTCCTCGCCATCAAGTCTTCATTCTTCATGGGGACGTTTTTAAGGATTTTCTCCATACGATCCAGGCGTTCGGTCGATTGGGCAGCTCCGTCCTCGAAATCCGAAACCCTACCTTCCACAGTGTCTAAGCGCCTCTCATGGGTGTCAAGACGGGCCCCATTGTATCCAGCCACTTATCTAATATATCGAAATGCCCATCGAGTGCCCTGAAGCCAGGGTCCCCCGCATTATTTCCAATTGCTAGTATATGGGGCTCTCACTACGTCGCAATTCTCCCGATCTGCAGCTCGTAGTGGCCAAGCCCTTCCAGGTTCCTTCTGGTTCAGAGAGTAGTGTGAGGCACAAATACAGGCAGGGCGGGGGCAGGCAGTGACACAAGGACAGGCCAGGTCTCCAATCAAATCACCCTCAGGATCAGGCAAGGCCCAGGGCGCTGACTCCACAGGCCCCACAGCCTCCAGCAACCAACTGAGCCACGCGCCACACTGCCTCGCTCCGGCACCCAGAAAAACGCCCCCGCAGCACCAACCCAATCAGCCGGATGGCTGGCCCCCGGGCTCACCCGCGGCCCCTCTCGCCGCGGGGCCTCTGGGAGTCGCGTGGGCCGGCCTACCTGCAGTGCGGGGCGTCTCGCATCTTCAGCCGCAGGATCTTCCATCTCAGCAGCCCCCACGAGCAGTCTCAGCTGTCCACCGAGCTCCAAAGCCCCCAGACAGTTGAGAGGTGGGTCCGGCCGGATGCACCAGGGATCGCACACTGTCTCTCACTCGGGTCCTGTCCAGCTCGGGCTTACGGCCTCGGCGTGTCGATAGTGTCCGCTCCCATATTGGAGCATCGCAACAGTTTAGGGGGCCAGAATCAACCCCTCTTAGCTCCAGCTGCGAGGTCACACACCACGGCGACAGCGGCTTCTTTCAGCAGGTAGGATGTCCAGATTTTATTGCAGGATAGGGCGAGGATGTTGGGTTGGTTGGCGGAGCTGCAGCGCTACCCGTCCATCTTGGTCGGTAGCCTGGCCACGCCCTGTGCAGCCCCATACTTTGTGAGTCCCTGTAGAGTCTGTTCCAATTGGTTTTTTCACTTACCACTCTGTACATAGTTGAAATTGTATGTGTAGCATTTAGTTCTGTGTGTATTAAAGTACTTTTCATTTTTAAAGGAAATGCACTGGTTGGACATTATTTTTATTTTGCTGTGTTCTGAGTTTCTAGCCTTCAGCTCATCCTGGAGTAAATCTTGAACTGCTCATCCTTTCTATTCTGAAAGTCGACTGCTAGAAGGGTACTCGGATCCTAGTTTGGGCGTCAACTCTAAAGGGGCCCTAGGACAGCAGAAGCAGAAGCCTGTTTTTGTTATAACTTTGACACAGTAACATCTGGACCCTCCAACCCTGAATTTCTCACAATGCTGCTATTTGCATTGCTTAGCATTGCTCAAATGTCTGTGCAAATATATTATAATTTCAATTTTAATTGTAAATTGCAGCTAAATATTGCTTACTGCCCCTAATGAGGCGTTGAAGTGCTTTACAGCGAGTAGCATGGTCCTCAGGGACCCAAAGTGAGATACATAGGAAGCAGAATAGTAATGTGTGCTTCATTTTTCTTGCAGGATTAGTTGTGTTACTTTTGTGCTCTTGAGATTTCATGCATTTGCTCCAGTGTTTTGAATAGGTATAGATAAATTGATATAGTAAATTTGGGCCTTGCATAAATATGAATATGAATGATCACTCAGAAATCTGATTTAGATGCCAGTGCCCTTGACTTAATGAACTTAAGAAGAGCTCATTGATTGGTTTGAAAAGCCAATACAAAAATATAAAGTTGGCCACTCTAACAAATCCAATCATGAGTTACACAGCAGATCAGTTTAGAGTATCTTTGGTGAGTCCTGTATTCACTGCACTGCTTTAGCTCTTTACTCCTTTAGTCTTTGAAGTTTGAGCCACATTTACATTTTAAAAAGACAAGAAGTTCAGTACACCCTGGTAAACATTATAGTGTTGCATTTTGGGAGGACAGTGGATTGGTAGGTTGGCCTAGCAAAAACGGCAGGTGGACAAGAACATTTTATAATACTGAGGGGTATATGTATGAGGAGGTTTGAGCCATGTTTGCATCACACAATGTGGTACATATGCGACGCAAACCTTGAGTAAGATTTATGAAGCCACGCAAAGCCACTTTGCGTGGCCCTGAGTGGCTCCATAAATCTGGAGTAACTGCACTGCGTTACCCTGCCCTAAGAAGGCATTCCATGGGGGTTGTGTGGGTGCTCCCACGTAGCTCCTATGGTTTTTGACGCAAACCCTGATTTACCAGAACTGGCAAACCTGGGAATGTGCAAAAAAGTTACGCCTTTGCAGGGGAGGCGTACGAGGAGAAATGTTTCTATTTCTCCTCGTTTCTTCCTCTTTCTATATGTGCTGCATTCTGCAGCACACATAGAAGGAGGAATATGCCTCCCAAGGTTGTTGTTATGCAGGAAGGTGTGTCTTCCTGCACAAAAACAATCCTGCATGCAACGCAGGCACCCTTGCACCATGGTCCAAGGGTGCCTGCATTGGCGCTAGGCATCCCATTGAGCTCCTTAGCCCCCCTTGACATGCATTTGCTGATGTGCATTGTATTAGTGTGTATTAGTTATATTGCTGTTCTATCCTATTTAAAAGCTTCCTGCACTTTTGTTTACAAAGTTTTACAAGGTGCATCCTAAGCGGAACTGGAATGTAAACGGACATTGCTTGTGCTCTTGGATGAGCATTCCAGCAGTTCACCTACACCTCAGAATGGAAGCAAGGTTGTTCTATTTTCTAACCATCCTCCATGACGAACCCTACACTGGCCAATTTAGCAAAATATTGGGGGCATATTTAGGAGCCCCTTGCGCAGCCGGAGCGTCACTTTTTGTGATGATCTGGTGGCGCAAACCTTAAAATCATATCTATGAGGCCATGCAAAGCCACTTTGCGTGGCTTTGAATGGCCTCATAGATATGGAGTAAGGCAAGTCAGAGCAAATTGCTGCGTTGCCTTACTCTGCGCTCGGGAGGCATTCCATGGGTGTTGCAGTGGGTGTTCTCATGCAACACCCATGGATTTTGATGCTTCCCCACATTTACAAAACCATGTAAACCTGGGTATGCGCCAAAACCTTATGCCTCCCGAGGTGAGACTCAACGAGCAGAAATAACTTTATTTCTCGTCGGTTTGTTCCTCTTTCCAGGTGTGCTGCATTTTTGCAAAGCACATAGAAAGGGAAAACCGCCTCACAGGACTGTTGTTTTTTTGCAGGATGGTGCACCTTCCTGCACATCAACAATCTTGTCAACAACACAGGCACCCTCGCACTATGGTGCAAGAGTACGTGCGTTGGCGCTAGGTTGCTGAAATGGCGCCAGCACTGGGGGAAGGACAGGAATGCACCGTATTTGATAAATGCGGTGCAACCCTTCTCTTTTACTTTAGCGTAGGTCAGCACAGTAAGGTGACTTGTTGCGCTGCCCTATGCCAAAACCCCATAAATGAGGCCACTGGTCTTAAGTCCCCAAAAGAAATCTTGAGAATTTCCACTGATGGGGGTGTTAATCCTTATTTATATGATCCTAGGTCCTTTCTATGAATGGAAGTTATTCCTGTTAGGGCTGAAAGCAGCAGTTTTCAACTGCAGTGGGATTAGAAGTTGGGCCGTTGTACTTTAACCCATATGCACAGGTGCAGTAGCCCTGCATTGGTTTACTGGGTACAACTGCTCCTGTTCTACGTAGTCCATTTGTAGTCAGTAAATATCCAGAATACCAGATTAATATCTGGAACTTGGTGCTACTGCACTAATTTCTGCATGTTATGCCCCATTCTATAGGGCCTATGGAGGAATAATTTGTGACGCCCCACTAATATCAGGACCTGGGATTTCCTATATTCCCAGTATCAGTAATACCGCATGTGGCATTACCACCCAGAAATACTGGGAGACGTATAATGGTCTCCATAGCCTCTGCATTGGTTTTGTTCAAACTCATGAGGACAACCTCATTGGTTTCATGGTTTGATTAGCAATTTCTAGGTGCCAGGTATGGTACTTAAATATAACCATACTGGTACCTTTCCTACAGCTCTACAACTAGAAATATCTGTTGACATTCTTCTCACCCTTCACAAGGAAACTAGAGTTATGATGTACAGAAAAGAGCTACAGCAAATGTATTTCCATAGATCGTCAACCTGTTATCGTTCTTTTTAATTATGTTTATTGATTATAAATCAGCAAATCATCCTACACTACATAAACCAGAAAAACAAATATAGATTAAACCATATTCAATTACAGTGTAAAAGAGATTGCAAATTAAAATTCACCATGGATCGCTTCAACAAAAGAGAGCCATGAAACATTACAACATGCTAAAAAGTATTGACCACCCCACCATTTACAATAAATGCGCACTCTCTAGAGTCAATGATATCCTAGTTATATTCTATGGGCTTCATTTATGAAAAGTGTTGCATCGCTGGTTGAAAACGGCGATGCAACACTTTTCTTTGGGCCCTCCTTGCGACACCTTGGATGCGCCGTAATTACAGTACGGCGCTCCATGTCGCAAGGATTGACTAGATACGTCAGGAATCCTGACGTATCTGGTGGCGCAGTAATGACACATTGTTGGAGTGTGTTGCAAAACAGATGCAACTCCAGCAATGTGTCATTACACATGGGCGAGTCTCATGTAAAAGGGCCTGCGTCAGTCCTTACACCTGCTGTGAAGCAGGCGTAAGGATTTGACGCAGTGACGCCCTAGAAGTGTCGCAGTGAAATCTCATAGATTTCATTGCGTCACTTCTACGTGGCTTTCCTGCATCGGAACGCCCACCCTGCATACATTATTCCTGACGCAGGTATAATGTAGCGCAGTGGTTTACAAAGTGACGCATCTGCCTAGATGCATCACTTTGTAAATATGGCACAGTGTGGTGCATTTTTTATGCCGCCGCAGCGTCACAAAAAGTGACTCACCGACAGCGTAAGCCCTTCATAAATAAGGGCCTATGTTTGCAGACATGCCGCAGACCACCGCTTATCGGTGATAGCAGCCGCAACATCTTACTTCTTCCACCTGACACTGGCTGACCAGTGCTAGGAACTTCTCCTTCTCTGGATCAGGCAAGTTACGATGGACACACATTTTGCACTGTTATATTCCATATAGGTACCATAATATAGGCCCAGGTAACTTCATAACCCTTCACCTATATTCTTCCCTACATCGCACTTATAACGGTTTACAGAGACTGACCTTTTACCTAGATACAACACTGCATTCAGAACGTGGATTTTCCCTAGTTCAAAATCTAATACATTATGCATGAGGATTCTCGGAAGCACAGAAGGACTACCATCTCCTGTATAATATCTATGTATAAAGTTCATGCCCGACGTCATCCTTAGTTCGACACAGTAATACAGCGAGGTAAGACCCCTGGGGAGACCTATGGCTATATATACATCACATCTTGCTAAGATAGACAGAGGAGATCAGGACTTCCCGGCAGACACACTGACCAGAGACGCTGAGGTTCCTGCATGCAGACACTCCAGCTCGCATTGGTCTAACATCCTTCGCGGGGTGTCCAACTCGAGACCAGGATGGGGTCCCACAGTCTCTCACTTCAGGTAATGGGGTTGACTTTATCCTAGAGGGATTCTTGGCTTAACACCTACACACATGCTAGGTACACTTAGGTATATCTAGTTAGGGAGGCATCGTAGGAGTACGCATCTTTTTATTATCGTGTATTTTATGTACTTGTATGTATTCATGATTACTTTAAGATGGTAGAGCTTTACCATCCGTTTACTTTCATAGTGCTTCTAATCCTATATATCTGCTACTTTCTAACGGTTGTTTCAGCTCATCTATTTTACACCAGAATAACAACTGTTCATTAAATACTTATTGAAAACGTCCAGCCTGTTTATTCTGTGTATCTCTCTAAGACAGACTAAGTAAGCACGAGTGACTGAGCGAAAAGTAGTATATTTTTTCCACGGTCCTGAGGGATCAGGGTTGTCATGTTCGATGGTTGCCAAGAACTATTCTCTCCTTGGTAGGAGGAGATTCTTGTGGCACTGTGAGCTAGCTGGTACAAAAGGCCAACATACCCGATGGGGGTGTTCAGAATCAGTCCGACACCAATCCTACAGTGTATGCTGTCCGAACGCGCAGAACCTGTATAGGTTTTATAGGAACTACACGACAGCACATTATGTGAGACTCCCTGGAATACTGTTGAAGGAGGCGGCATCTTAGTGGAATTGAGGATTAGCCCTCTTGAGCTGCTTTCAATGAATTCATTTTAATATGTGTGATGTACACAAAGCTAAAAGCCATTCAGATTTATAATAGCACTTTATAAAATGTCTAACGCATTCAGATAAAATGAATGCGAACAAAGACAAATCTTTGCTGGTTGAATATATGATTGTCATACAAAGCCAGCTAACTTATTTTTTTAGCTCTGGCATTAGCCAAGACCTTTTGATTTTATTAAAATTATTTGTATAATATACTTATTTATAGGAGCTTTAAAATAACCCTCTTCATCCATTAGTCTCTTATTGTGTCATTCTCATTTTACTTCCACCTACTACAGTATACAGCATGTGGCAGTGGGGCAGCCCCCTTCAGACAGTGGCTGACTTCATTGTGAGTGACGGCATTCTCCCTAAAACACAAGAGGAACATTCACGCACAAGGTAGCTCCTTTCAGTGCCAGAGGCCACTAATGAGTCTGGTATTATCAAGTAAAGAGATCTCAGTGGTTGGCTCTAGGCATGAGTCTGCTTGTTATCAACAATAGAGTTCCCATGAGTATGTGGGTTTTGAAGAACTGCTCATAGTGAGCCAGCACCCCCACTTGGACACCGCACCACTCAGTAGCGGCTGCTACCGAGTAGTAGTGGTGTGGCGGGGAGGAGGGGTTAAAAAAAAAAAAGAAAAGGGGTTCCCTGGCTGCCTCTCCTCCGACCTTTTCAGGCGACTAAGCAGGAGGCACCCAGCCTCCCAACTCCCCTAGCCAATCATGACGCTGTGCAACGTTGTGATTGATCTGAGCGCCGTGGTACGGCGCTCAGAGAGGGACTGGGAGTCTGTACATGTTCTCCACTAAGGCTGTACAATATAGCCAGTGGAGAACATGCAAAGTGCACATGATGGTTTGGCTGGCCCAAGACGGCCGGCCAAACCATCATGCACACTTAAGAGAGTGCACACCACTCTTCCCCCTGCTCTGCGGGCAGCACAGCCCTGCCCCGCCCACACCTTTTCATAGTCAATAATTAAAAATAAAATGATAATAACATTGTTATTATCATTTTTTTTTTGCTGTGGGGCGACGCTCCTCCGCCTTAGCGGAGGAGCCGCCGCTGGAACCACTGCCTGTGAGACCCCATAGCAACCATTTGTGATCGGAGGCCGAAATGCAGTTTGTACGCGGTGACAGAGCAAAAGCAGCAAATCTGGGAAATAGCATCACAGAATCTGCAGGTGTGCTATCAATTATTTTACTATATTGAAGGTGCGGTAAATATGGCTAGGGAATCAAATGCGTGGCTAACAGTCACCGACAAAGACTTCCCGATATGGGGAACATTTTACAGTTCAATCATACTGCGGTGGAGCAGGGAACTCTGTCTCAAATCAAAAAGTTCCATACTATTTTTGACAAAAACACGAAAATATTTCAATTTCATGGACTGAGAGACCTCCGTGAAATCATTTGTTTATACTGACTTCAACTCTATCAAACAATTTCACAGAAATACAATAAAATAAAACATTATAAGGTAATAAACACCAACAATACATCAAAATAAATGGCTTTAGTTAGCAACTGGGCAAATAGAAACATTAATAAATAATGTTACACCTACGGCCACAGGAATTACCTAATTCAGCAGCAGCAACTTTTTCAGTGTAAAATGTGTTTGTCGCACTTGTCACATAATTCAGAGCAGTCTGCGTAATTTGCAATTTTAACAAAAAAGCGTAAGTTTCTCGATCGATTAGATGATAAGTAAAGTAAAAATTGTGCACATGTGGTGCAATAACACGCCTGTCGCTTTGCAAAATTCAACTGGTTAACAAGAATTGCTTATATTAGATTTTTTGCATATGTTGTACACAAACTATTTTTATTTGGGAGGTAGGAGGCACATTGCTAATAAAATAGCTTTCCTGTCGGTCCAAGATAAAAGGACTGATTTAGAGTTTGGTGGACAGGAGTACCCTGTTCCCACATCCTAACTCAATGTGGCCTATTTAGAGTCGGGCAGACTCTCATCATTCTGATGCAGTGGCGGCCGTCATGGCTCGCAGGTGGCGGGGCGGGGGCGAGCGCAGGGGTGGTGCGCAATATTAAAAAAAAATGTTTTAAAACTTACCTTCCTGCCGGACCCGCGTCTCTGCTCCTGCTCTCCTCGTCAAATTCGAGGAACAGGAAGAACAGCCAGGCCCCACTGACCAATCACAACGCTGCAATGCAGTGTTGTGATTGGTCTGAGCGGCCTGGTTCGATGCTCAGCCAGGGAATCGAGGCCTGGGTATGTTCTCCACGCAGGCTGTAATGCAGCCTGCATAGAGAACAGGGAAAGTGCGCATGACTGTTTTGGGCGGACTAAGAGTGCCAGCCAAACAGTCATGTGCACTTAGGAGTGGGCAAACCATTCTTCCCATGCCCTGCTCCGAGAGCAGAGCAGCCCCGCCCGCCCGCAAAGCAGCACAAGCATAAAATGATAATAACTCAAAGTTATTATCTTTTTATGTTTCTGCTTCGCACTGCTTAAAAGCAGTGGGGTGACGCTCCTCCGCCATAGCGGAGGAGCCGCCATTGTTCTGATTGCGTGCCCATGCATGCTCCACACCGGGGGCCCAAGAGAGCAGGGTCTGTTGGAGTAAGGACATCAGACCACCCGTCCTATTTAAAGTTGACAATCTGAAGTTTTGTTTATTTTCTGTCCATCACCTGCAGGAAAATCCTGGAGGTATCCGACAGACACAATAAAATGGCCCCTACACTCTAGGGGAGACATAACGTCCTCTGCCACTCATATAGAGGGAGTCGTCCACCAGAGTGTAAAACAGACCCAAAATCAATAATTGTTGACGATGACAATATTTTGAAAAGACTCTGCTGAATGTGTTTCTTTCCTACTGAAAAAAGATCCTTTTTTGTATTAAATGTGTGTTAAAAATGTCAACACAGCTTGTTAATAATGCCACGGAATGCTCTACTTAACTTGCCTTTAATTGCATAATCTGCATAATTTGCCTTTTCCTGTCGCCTGATTCAGTTCTTCTCCACAATATATCACATTTTATTGCCACATGATTCCATTAGTCCTAACTGTTCTCCATTTCCCCATATAATTTAAACAAATTTTCCCACAGTCTTAGTTTCATTTGCTGCTTTCCTTAAATGTGATTACTAAAGTTATTATTCAAGGCACATGAGCCCACCCATAGTACTCATTACATGAAAGCTTACTAGTTGACTGTGCTATTTTGTTTGTGGAGTCTCACTACATCATAGTGAATGCCAACATGTTATGAGGGAACTCCATTTGCTGTTGCGGAGTGCCTAGTTTTGAGGATTCAGCTGATTCCTGAACACCACTAATGGTAGGTTCCATGCATTTTGTTTTATCTGTACAAGTGATGCAGTGACAAATTGTACATAACAAGGCACATGCATCAGTGAGGTATATTCCTATGCTGGTGCCATATCATGCAGGGTGTTTGGACAAAATATAGGGGCATATTCTCAAGGACTTATCGCCGAGTTAGCAGCACTTTATCGCAGCCAAAGTGGCGATAGATCTATCTCACCATTCACAAGCTGGTGCTAACAGCCGATATCGCCAGTTTTCCTGCGATAGCAGCCGCAAAAAACATCGCCACGGATGACCCCGGCAACTAACGCTAATGAGATGCAGAGTAGGCGTTCCTGTGCAAAAAGCCGCGAAAACACCACATCGCAATATTCTCTATGACAAGCCAGATCGGCGATAAGATCCCAAAACAGGCGATAAGGCGCGTTAGCAGCAGGGATTTAACACCTGCTCTTACCTGGTGTTAAGTCGGACGACAACCTGCACCACAAAAGGGAGCCCAGACCAGAGCCACATCTGAAGAACAACAGATGCCATGGAGCTACTGATCATGCAGCTCGGAGCCTCAAGAGGGCCACAACACCCACCGCCACCCCCCCAGGACCCCCCTTTTACATCAACCTTACGAAATCATGAACAAAACAATTCACCTGATGTCGCACAAGTACAACAATTAACATTCATGTGTGGTCAGAAAAAGGAGAATCATTCATTCATCTTAGAATTTCCAAACAAACTATTTTATTCAAATTTAACTCAAAACAACTATTCGGAAGAGTCATGGCGGGTCTTCTCTGGACAATCTGGAAGACACAGCCTGCAAGACAAAATTCAAGATAAGAAGGTGTGTCATGCGCTCATCAAAGGACAGAGAGAGAGAGAAAGAGAGAGAGAAAGAAAGGGAGAGAGAGAGAGTGAAAGAGAGGGAGAGAGAGAAAGAGAGAGAAAGAAAGGGGGAGAGAGAGAGAGTGAAAGAGAGGGAGAGAGAGAAAGAGAGAGAAAGGGGGAGAGAGGGAGAAGGAGAGAGAGAGATAAACAGAGGAAGAGAGAGAGAGACAGTGAAAGGAAGAGAGGGAGAAGGAGAGAGAGAGTAACAGAGTAAGAGAGAGACAGTGAAAGGAAGAGAGGGAGAGAGAGTGCCGACACTGTGGACCCAGGCCTCACTGCTCACCTGCTGCCACTGGTGTATCTCCAACCACGTGCCGGTAAACACTGCAGTCCACCAGGTCCCTTATCTGAAACAGAGTCCAGATGTATGAATGGCAGAGTCCATATCATTGCACACACCATCATCGCTTGGCCGCCCCTGCGTACACAGGCTGCTGCACCCCAGCCCCTCCCGCCGCCCAGCGGTGTTTGCCCGCCCCTGCGCACCCAGGCCTCACTACTCACCTTCCGCCACCAGCGTGTCTCCAAGAGGGCCCACCACGTGCCGGTGCAAGCTCCAAGCCCGGGGCCCAGAGCCCACGACCTTGGCAGCCTCCACATCATGCAGCCCCGCCCCGCGGGCCACCAGGTCACACACGTGATTCTGGGTCTTGATTTCGCAATGGCAGAGATCATATCAGTGCACACTGCATCATCGAAGGCTGCACACCCGCCCAGCCCTATAGGTGCCACTAACTCAGTGAACCGCGAGGCAACGCCACGTGGCGGTAGGCCCGCGCTGCCCGCTGGCTCAGGCCTACACTGTGGTCCAGCAGGGCTCACACAAATCCTTACCAGTCCGGACCGCCAGGACGGTGCATCATCGCAGGCTGCACACCCGCTCAACACTTAAGGTGCCCCTACCTCAGTGCACCGAAAGTCACCGTCCCGTGGCGGTAGGCCCGTGCTGGCCGCAGTGTATCCGGTGCACCAACTCTGTGCAACGCAAGTCATGGACCCTTTATGATTGAGTCTCGTGATATGCCAGGCGGACGCAGCCATGTCACCTCCGGAAGTGGGGAAGAACTGGGACACGTAGCGTCGTCGTCCCCCCCTTTATACGTAAGCTGAGTGGGCTGTGTCGGCGTACGCCAGGCCAGCGTCGGGGTGTGAAGAACTATCCCTGGGCTCTGGGCGTGGTTCATTTCTGGGCTGGACAGGAAACCAACTGATGCGTGTGTCTCTGTTGCAGTGTCTGCGCCACACGGCCCGCAATCGACAATGTTGCAATGTTGCATGCACCCGGAGGGCGGCCGCCCACGAAGGGATTGTACAAGGAGCGCAAGGCCGCTCGGGCTCTTGGCTCATGCATGCCAAATGTTGTGTGTGTATCGCTATTGGTGCACCATAAGCCTAAGGCCTAGCCTCAATTGCAGCGTGAAAGCCACATCACATTCCCAGAATGCAAGCAGTAGTCAGACTAACATTAGGGATGAAAGCTCCTTTGTCTCAATACATAAGGCGGAAGGACATCTGCACCTCTGACCTTGGTCTTGCATGCGGCAGGCACCCCCTGAGAGAGATACCATAGCAGATGATGACTACTCCCACACTACGCACAGCGCTAATGATAGACCAACGTATCCACACCCCATACACAGAAGTCCTTGCTCGAGGTACTCTTGCATGGAATGCCCTTGACACTTACGTACACAACAACCCACACGTCCAAACGTTGCACACACATACGACTCATTGCTCCGAGCTGTGGCATATCATCCACATAACTGCCGCAGGTCAGAAGAGTGCCAGTTCTACAAGAGCCACCAACCCAATGGCAGAACCTCCCGGGCGCATGCACAACGCCTGTCACGTGGAACTGTACCGTGACCGAATGCTGCCTGTTAGTGTTTGATGCATTGGTCTGCATGTTGTGGCCCTTGTCTTGCCTGTACTGACACGCACATGGCAATAAAGTCTACGCAACTTCACTAGTGTTCAACTGTGATGAGTGTTGATTAGAATGACAAATCGTGTGCCTCAATGAGCATTGTCCGTACACAGGGAGGGACTGACTGACGCATTTCACTTAGGGGTGAGTCCCTATTGCCAGCTCCACCTCTGTGAGCCAGACATAGTGGTTGGGATAGTTGCTGATAGACCTGTGCTCTTACGTGTCTTCAGCAAAGTGAGTATGGTGTCCATATTCTTGCCATGTGGATCAATGTGATCCATCACTACAGGCTGTGTCCACCCAGTTTAGTGTGAGTAGGTATGCGAAGAGATGTTCTGTTGTCAAATGTGATGGGGGACACTACTTTAGGCCTGCCAACGACTTTGACATTTCATACCCAGCCCTATTTCTAACATTGAGTGAGGCAAAGTTGAGGAATTGCGCGATTGCTGTTTCAGAGCAATGAGGCCACAGCTAGTGCACACATTCCCAGTCATCTCACTTCCTATGTGTGTCACGGTCATACATGCGCATTGCTTTCATTTCCCAGGGTGTACCTTTTTGGGCAATCAATGTCCTTACATTCATCCATACTTTCATACTTGATCGATTATGGACATGACACATCTGTGTGAATTTGAATGATTTATTCACATTCGGTGGAGTGTCGGACCTGGAGTAGTACATGGCCATGCAAACCCCACATTACATTGTAGCCCAGTGGAGGGCCAGCCAGAGTCATTTAGGGATTGACAAGTACATCGGAAGAGGAAGAGTACAGTCCACAGTCTGATTGCTGTGTCATTGGTAAGCAAACAAAATATGGCAGTCCATGTCGAGGTCCAAGGTGAGTGTCGCAGAGTGTTTCGGGGGACAGTGGGAGGTGTTGTTACAGGGCATGATGCAGAGGGCAGAACCAAGCTGAAACAGGGCATATGGCGGAGAAGAATGCTACTGGCTCCTTCTTACTACAAAGGTGGAATCACCCGCATCTTCGTCCTCTATGTCATCTGTCTGACATGTGGGTGCTGATGTTTGGTCTGCAGCACTGTGTGCCACTGACACATCAGGGGCCGGAGATGTGTGTGTAGAAGTACCAGCAGCATTCATCAGCAACTGCCTTAGTGGCAGCAATGCGATGATGAGGATCTGCAGGGCATGGAAGATCCCAACAACTTTTCGCTGGTGTGCATCCGTGGCAGCCATTCTTTCCGCATGCATCCGCTCCATGTTCTCCATTATCCTCAGCATCTGTGCCAACTCTCGGCTGACATCGCTGAGGCCACTCTGACTAGGCAGTTGTTCTCCTCTCAGAGTCATGACTCCAGCGATGTCGGGCATGGATTGTTGGACATCATGGAGCGAACTGTGGGTGTCCGTTAGGGAGTGTAAGTGGTCCCTGATGGGACTTAGACACCCACGTATGTCATCTAGTTTGGCTACCATGAGGTCGAACCCCACCCGCACCTGTTCAGCCACCTCCTTCTGGCAGTCTAACACATGGCCTTGGAATGCGATGTGTTCTTCGGTGAGGTGCTGGGAGCCAGTCGTGGTGGTGGGTGCTTCCTGCTGTGTGGTCTGTGCAGGGGGTGGGGTCTCCTCGATGCGGCTGGGCTGCCCTGCTCCTGGAGGTGGATTGCCATGAGCTGTTGTAGGGCATCAGTGTCGAAGGTGTGGAGGTCCTCTTCATCATCACTGATGAGTTGTCTGGTCTGCTCTACAGGAGGTGTTGATTGTCCCTCTGCAATGTGAAGGGGAGATGCATTTTAACATTGTGTTGACATGTATGTTGACGCATTGTTCGAGTTTACATACAGACTGCATGACAATGTACATTGTGACTGTTTGTGAGGAGCTGACTATTTGATGCGGGACAGTGGACATTTGAACTACATCACGGATGTGAGGTTGTACATGTACATTGTCATCTCACAGTTTCCTGCTATGCCAGATGTGATTGGCCAGTTTCTACGCACAAGCGGAACCAGTTGTGTCCTCTGTTCTGTAGTGAGAGTGTTGCACTTTGTACACATTGTCGTCAATGATGATGTGCTGTTATTGCTATGTGTGTGTGCTGCATTGTGGGAGAGTCGCCCCTGCAGCTGTGATTATGCTGCCCCTTATCCCTTTGAGACGGTGTGCCTTTGACTTCTGTGCTTCTACAGTGCTGAGATGTTGCAGACTTGGCTAATTTTGGCTCTGGTTCGGATTTTGGACTCTTGGGCATGGTTTATCCGCAGATGTGTTGTTGACGTCAGGGGTTGTTTGTGCACGTGGATGTGTCAGGGTGTGACCTGCTCCTTTACGGATGTGTTCCACACTCAGCCACCTCAGTGTTGTGGCGTGCACCATGTCATGATAATTGGACTGCAGCCATGCTGTTCGTCATGCAGTGTCACTTGCATTGTCAGTGTGGCTCACAGACACGCAGCTTTGCTGGTTTTGACACATGTGCATGGGTTGGTTGTGAGATTGGTGCTGTGTGGGGAGGGATCCCTTTGTGCCCATAGTGGACGGGGGCCTACTTGCTGTTTGTATGTGTGCTGCAGTGTGCCAAGGGGATCAGGGACATGATCCAGAGTCATTGTGGGTGTGCAGTGTGCTCTACTTAATTGTGCATGTGTGCCAGTGTGCCCATCTCCCCCCGTCCCCCCAGTCCCTGTTCGGTAATCACCCTGGTGCTGTTGTGTCAGGTCATGTCGAGCAGTGTCCGGACCCCCAACTCCTGCCACCGTCTCCCCACTGATGACTGTGGCCACCATTTCCTCCATCTCATCCAGCTCCTGGTGTTCCGCTGGACTGCCACCTCCAGTCTGCATTGCTACCTGATGGTTGTCAGCGAGTTTCTTCTTGGTTTTGCGATTTGCATCATTCCAGCACCTCTTGACCTCTCCAATTGTCCTCCTCCTCACTCCGACTGCATTCACCTTGTCCAGGATGGACTGCCATATTGCATTTTTATTTGCCAATGACACGTTGGAGGTGATGAACAGTCGTTGATGGTGTTCTATCACGATGATCCTGTTTTCCTGCGGACTGAACCTCGTCTTCCTCGTCTTCTTCTCCTTGCCCTTCTGTGACCCCGAGGTCCCAGGCTGGTCCTCCTGGGGGCTTGTGGGGTTCTGGTCGTCCTCTGTACTTGCTCCGGCTTCCTCCATGGTGCTGCGCAGTTTTAATTATTTTGTTTGTGTTTTTCGGTGCTTTTATAGTGCATTTTTCCGCATGACGCGTGGGAATTGCAGGCCTGTTGCTGGTTATCGCAGATTTTTTTATCGGGGTTGGCCACATCGCCACTTTTTTTGCGTTCGTGTTTAGCATTTTTTTGCCATCACGGTAATTTTATTGCGGTCATTTGACGAGTTAGCGTGTGACTATCGCATGGTACCGCCGTGTTGAGAATACAACGTTAGCACGGTGTTATTTTCCCGCGATGGACTGCGATGTGCAAAGTTGCGTTAAGCTAATTTTGCGATAATTATCACACGTTCTTGAGAATATCCCCCATAGAGTCAAAAATATTGTGTGGACAAAATAATGTGATAAGAGTATTGAGAGCAAAAACATTGTGAAGGTAAGTTTCAATGGGTAAGCAAAGTTTTACTATACTTAACTCCACCTACATCTACCTTTAGGATATAATTATATTTGAGGTACATAGATGTGGAGTTAAGAATAGTAAATCTATACTTACCTATTTGCACTTACTTTCTCAATATTTTGTCCCTCAATGTTTTTGACAGGATATTCCATCCAGACCATATTTTTAGCATTGATATTTTGTCAAACGACCGTCATGGATAAGTTCTGTGCCTGCACCAGAGACATTTTAAGGATTTTGGGGGCCCTGGGAAAAATGTATTTTGGGGGCCCTTGTTCAGAATAGCTTTGAATTTATGATCCTGTTTCAGCTCTTTCATGCCCTCTTTCGCCAGGTCCCTGACAGTGCACATGTATGCTTGTCCAAACTCTTAATGTGCTTAAATCTAATATTCAGGGACAGTGACGTGTGTTTTCAGTATTGTAATACAGCAGCAGCTCACTAACATTACTGCAAATGATCACCTACACATGTTGTGGCAATGTAAAAAATTGAAATTCTCTATCGGGAAACATCTTTTCTTCCTGGAAAGAAACATGTTTTTCCCTTGGGGAAAAGATTAATTTGTACATCAGCTGCCTTTCGAAAGTGTGTAAATTTACACTATGTACAAGTATGCAGTGTGAAAATAGCACGTTCTAAAAAAAATCTCTCGTAGCTTTGCAGGTAGTGGGTAAAGTAGGGTTAGATAAAGAAGATGGTTTGTGTTATGCAGATGTTGTTCGAATATGAATTTACCTTGACAAAACAAAGGAAAGACAAGAGGCGTTTGGCAAAACAGGAACAGTTGGTTTAAATAAACACTGCGGCCGGGAGTATAGCATGCAGAAATGGGTCTGGCTCAAAATACAATCGTTTTGAGCACCTTTATATACATTTCTTGGAGCATCATAAAACAATTCATAGATCCTGTTTCGGGAGAGGAATTGTGGGCCTAGTCAGAGAGCCATAAATTACTCCCACCTGATGACAAATGCAGATGGGTCTTGACCTTGCGTGGACACAATGAGGGCCAGTGGGTAACATGTCCAGATGTCCAGATGTCCGGCATGGGGAGCGTCAGATCACTGCATGTGCTGTGTGTGCTGTGTCCTGATTGGCTGAGTGTTCCTAACTTCATGTGGCATCTGTATTGATAGTCATTCCACCTTTGCGTGTAGCTGGCTTTGCCAGTGGGCCTTGGGGTGGGGGGAAGGGGACTCGATAGGCCCGGGCAAAGACTCTAAAATGCTAGAAACAGGTATAGGGGTTGGAATTTGTGCAGTGGATGACCCGGACACTGGGCAGAAGATGTCTGGCGTTAGAGACAGACGCCTCTCTGTTAGCTCGATTTCTGTAGTGACCACCCCGATGGCCCTCTGGCGCATCCTATCAATTGAGGTTGGTGGCATAGGAGAGGGTATAGGCACTTGGGGATGTTTTGTTGCACAATTACTCTTGCCCATTTCTCAATTAATCAGAACAATAGAAGTCCCTTGCCCCTAGGAAAGGCCAGACACAAAAAAATTAGGGTGTTGTTATACCTAGGGAGCAAGAGGCAAACGAAGTCTGTTAAGAGGGACACAGGTGGTTAGGTTATAAAAAGCTCATAAGATCAATATTCAGAATGTGAAAGTCACGGTAAAGCCCGGACAGTTATTGTTCAAAGGTGACTAGTGGAAATGTTCAACTAAGTCTCTAGGTTGCAAGTTCCTCATTCCGCCCTCGACTCAGGCTGGTAGGTAACAATCTGGTCAGTACAGTGGGGAAGAGCTTGCAGTTCAAAACAGTTTGTTGGATTGACCCAGGGGGTCTTACCCGAATAATTATGCTAGCTGTTCGGCAGCAAGGGGGGTGGCCCAGCCCTGCCTCTTCCTGGCGAGGACGGGCCCGCCCTTGGCCCGGGCTTCGCCGCGCGCGCCCCGCGCCGCGGGAGAAGTGGCAGCGCTTTTGAGCGCGTGTTGGGCTCCTCCCCCACACCTGGGTCAGCAGCGTGGCCTCGCAGGGCACCCTGGGACTTGAAGTCCCACCAGGGTTTGATGCGGCCCTGCAGGGATGTCAAATAGGCTGGTGTAGCACCCTGGGATAGAGATCCCACCAGGGTGTTGCTGATTCCACAAAGTGCCCCGACAAACAGAAAGAACAGCAACCCGTGTCCCCATGTGGCATCTAACTGTATGATGTTTTGGGAATGTGTGCCCCTCCAGCCATGTGCGTTTTAATGGGGTCAATCTCCCCAGACCATTGTGGTGTCGCTGCCTATCTGTGGGACTAATCTGGGTTTTTCCTGTGCACGCGTTTGTTCTGCTGGTTATGTGCCACCCCACCTGTGATCCGTCAATCAGTCAATGCTTAATTTGCGCCGGTGGTTTCCAGGGCTCAGCACCGGCAGTTAAATGTCAACTCCGCTGCTTCTGACAGTCTTCCACTAGGTGGCACTGTATATACATTACAACTGATTATTACCTGCTGCCCAAGCCATTCTCATAGCTTTGGGGGACTGAAATAGTCCGAATTATCACACTTGTAGGAGTGTGATGGTTAGTAGTAGTGTTGTTACTATTATTGGCAGTATGGCAGGGGCAATGTGTGGTGCAAGCTGTGAGAAGTTGGCCTGGTATATGCTGTCCACTAATTATAGTGGGCACCTTGCACCAGTCCAAACAACCCCTTATTGGAGATAGGTTAAAGACAACCTTTATTGAAAGCTATCCTAGTGGTAGCTATGGAGAGCAGCCTTCAGGCTAAGTCTTGAAGGAATGTAAAGCAGCTTGTTTTACCAGCCTATAATCTCTTGAGTGACCAAATGAAAGAGGACCACACCAGGTATATATATAAAATATATGTATTTAGTCTTAAACACACCCCTCTAGTCTCTTTATGAGGCTAGAGTTCGAAGTACATAAGTTACAAGTCAGTTATCAACAGTAATAGCACAAATACACGTTTGAGCCCTAGGGGCGTACCAAACCATATACCAATAAAGTGGTATAAGAACCACGACTGAGCTAGACACAAGGCCTAGAGCCTGTAGAAGTGCTTGGACCCAGGGAACCACCCAAGGTAGTGACACAGGGGACCCACGGGGGACGCGTGCAGTGTGGGAACACTGCCGCGAGCCACCGTTAACTTCTATGGGGAAAGTCGCGGTTGGATTTTTAAAAGGAAAGGACACTTAGAGGAGGACTTGGAGCAAATCCCTTTAGAACTAGGCAGTTCTAGAGTCAATACCCATGGGAGCACCGGAGTACTCGAGTTACCTCACCCAGGGAAGCCGGGTGCATAGGTGTCTTTTGTCATCGGGTTTCGTCGTCGTTTTCAATGGCGATCTGCTGCAGCAGGCTGCTGGCGACCAAGTCGAAAGTGTCCGGGTGGATCCAAGGGTGGATCGAAGATCTGAAGAACCTGAAAGCAGAGGGGACAGAGTCTGGGTCACTAGCCAGTGACCAGGAAGGCGATGAGCAGATGCCCACCAATGTTGGGTGCTTCAGGTAGGTTGACGTCGTCTTGACTCTTCAGCCACGAGGTCCAGGAGGTGTCGACGACAACCAGGAGCTGGATTCGAGCTGTCCCACAACGTCTGTCGATTGCTGAGGAGTCGGCGACCGGATTGGACCCAACAAGCCTTGGCAACGGCAAGTCACATGGAAACAAAGAAAGGATGTTGATGCAGACCAGCAAGGTCTGAGGAACTCACCCAGCAAGGGTAAGTCAGGGCACGTCTGGAGCAACCAGGAAAGTCCAAGCAGAAGAAGAGTTGCCTTCGGGAGGGCCCACTAGCCAACGGACTAGCGACCGCGAAGGAGCCTCGAGTGGACGCACTTGGAGCTGGCTCACAGGACACTCGTGGAGTGGAGGCCAGTGATCTTCGGTGCAGTTGGTGCTGGAGGCGGGGGCTACTCGGAGCCCAAAGCACAACTTCGTGGGAGACCAGGAAGAGGATGCACTTGCAAAAGTTCTTGGTGTCCAGGGGTCACGGTTCCACGTTACCCAGGACAGCTACGGGCCTCAGCTTCGCTGGGGACTCAGGACAGCCTCGGGGAAGTCTGGAAATCCACCTCTGGTGTTGCAAAGACTTCGGCGTCCGGCGGGAGCTTCAGCGATGCAGACCGGACAATTGCTTCTTAGGTGCCTGCCAAGCAGAGGAGTCACTCCTTGACCCCAAGGGAGATTCTTCAGTCCTCTAATCTTGAAGTAGAGCGTCGAAGGTCCAGGATTCAGTGTCAGAGTTTCATCCAGGGATATCAATCAATCAATCAATCAATCAATCATGTCACTTATAAAGCGCACTACATACCCGCGAGGGTCTCAAGGCGCTGGGGGAAGAGGGGGGTGGTGCTGCTACTGATCGAAGAGCCAGGTCTTGAGGAGTCTTCTGAAGGCCAGTAGGTCTTGGGTCTGTCGGAGGTTGGTGGGGAGGGTGTTCCAGGTCTTGGCGGCGAGGTGGGAGAAGGATCTGCCGCCGGCGGTCGTTTTCCAGATGCGGGGGACTGTGGCGAGGGCGAGGCTGGTCGAGCGGAGCTGGCGGGTGGGGGTGTAGAAGCTGAGTCGTCTGTTGAGGTAGGCTGGTCCGGAGTTGTGGAGTGCTTTGTGTGCGTGGGTGAGGAGCTTGAAGGTTATCCTCTTGTTGACAGGGAGCCAGTGCAGGTCTCTCAGGTGGGGTGTGATGTGGCTGCGTCGGGGGATGTCGAGGATAAGACGTGCAGAGGCGTTCTGGATGCGTTGCAGCCGTCTCAGGAGCTTAGCCGTCGTTCCTGCGTAGAGGGCGTTTCCGTAGTCCAGCCTGCTGGTAACGAGGGATATCTAAAGTCCTAAGGACTGGGATCCCATACTTATACTAAGTTAGGGGGTTGGACATACTCTGGGGACCCACCTATGGGAGGGTCAGGGAAGAGGGGTGGTTACACCCATTCCCTTTGTCCAGTTTCGCGCCAGAGCAGGGGCAGGTAGCCCCTGCAACCGGTTTGAACTGGCATATGCACAGGGACACCAAGTGTGCCCCCAGTGCAGGACTTCAAAGCACCAGAGAGTGCTCCCGCCCAGCCCCAATACACACTATCCTGTCTGGGGAGGTGGTTACACCTCCCTTCGACAGGAAACCTATTGTCCAGGCCTCCCCTGCCGGAGTTTCAGTCAGCAGCAGGAGGCCAGACCCGTGTCTGTGGCAGCGGCATCCATTTTGTGATGCCAGGGCTCTGGAAAGAAGTTACCGGGTAGGCCGGTGGGTACATGTCTCTCCCTCTAGAAGGGTGGAATGCTACCCCTACCACCAGGACTGGCGGGGGGGGTAGTATTCCAAGATGTTTGACACCAAACACGACATGTTTTGGTGCAGCCAGTCCAAAGTTAGCATTGTACCGCGAGGATATAATGCACTTAAGAGTATATGGTCAGGCTGTACCACAAACAGCATCAGAGGAGGGACTCCGAACGCTGCAGAGGGGCTCTGCTCATGCAGGGGCACCCTCTCACATAAAACCAAGCACTCTGCCTTTAGGATTGTAAAGGCCTGCCATAGGAGTGACTTATAGGTTTATATGTGTGTGCATTGGTAGTGATACAGGTAACCTATATCACAGTAAGGGGTGCATGCACCACCTTACCCAGGCTGCAGTAGCAGACCTGTGGTGTCATTTTGGCTGGCCTTCCAGGGGTGGCATAATACATGCTTCAGCCCCTGGCAGGCCTCTGGGGTACCTAGGCCCTGGGTACATAGTATACCATATACTAGGGACTTATAAGGGCACTCCAGATTCCAATCAAAGATGTACCTAAGGTACATGGAAACCATTTTAGAGAGGAAGCAGCTAGGCTGGGGTTCTGATTAGCAGGGCCCCAGCCAGACTAAAGTCGAAAAACAGTGAAGCATCAGCAAAAAGTGGGGGTACCCATGTGGAGCAGATCCTACTCTCCTACACAACCCCCCCCCAAACGCAGGGACATTAAACTAACCTTGCCCAGTTGAGTCTTCATGTTCTAAGTGGAAGTACCTAGAGAGTCCATCTGCATTGGCATGGTTACTCCCAGGTCTATGTTCCACTGTAAAGTCCATCCCCTGTAGGGAAATGGACCACCTAAGCAGTTTGGGGTTTTCTCCCTTCATTTGTTTTAGCCATAAGAGGGGCTTATGGTCTGTTTGAACAAGGAAGTGAGTACCAAACAAGTATGGCCTCAACTTCTTCAGAGCCCAGACCACAGCAAAGGCCTCCCTCTCAATGGCTGACCAACGTTTCTCTCTAGGGGTCAGCCTTCTGCTAATAAAAGCTACTGGCTGATCCTGACCTTCATCATTCAATTGTGACAGTACAGCCCCTACCCCCAATTCAGATGCATCTGTTTGGACAATGAACTTCTTGGAGTAATCAGGACTCTGTAGAATGGGAGCAGTGCACATGGCCTGCTTCAGGTCATCAAATGCCTTTTGACAGTTAGCTGTCCACTGAACCTTTTTGGGCATTTTCTTGGAAGTTAAGTCATTCAGGGGTGTCACTATTGATCCATACCCCTTGACAAATCTCCTATAGTACCCAGTCAGGCCTAAGAAGGCTCTCACCTGAGTCTGGGTAGTTGGAGCAACCCAGTCCATGATGGTCTGGATTTTGCTCTGTAGTGGTTGAACCTGGCCTCCACCTACAAGGTGGCCCAGATACACAACCTGACTCTGCCCTATCTGGCACTTGGTGGCCTTGATAGTGGGGCCTGCCTTTTGCAGGGCCTCCAAAACATTTCTGAGGTGGACCAGGTGATCCTCCCAGGTGGAGCTAAAGACAGCAATATCATCAAGATATGCTGCACTATAGGCTTCCAGACCTGTAAGGACTGTATTCACCAACCTCTGAAAAGTGGCAGGTGCATTCTTCAAACCAAAGGGCATGACCACAAATTGATAATGCCCACTAGGGGTTGAGAATGCTGTTTTTGGCTTTGCATCATCAGCTAGCCTGATCTGCCAGTAGCCAGCTGTTAGGTCAAATGTGCTTAGATACTTGGCTGAGGCCAAAGTGTCTATTAGCTCATCTGCCCTGGGTATTGGATGGGCATCAGTCCTAGTGACTGCATTGAGACCCCTGTAGTCCACACAAAACCTCATCTCTCTTTTCCCACCACTGGTGTGAGGTTTTGGCACAAGGACCACTGGACTAGCCCAAGGGCTATCTGAGGGTTCAATAACTCCCAAATCCAACATCTTCTGGACTTCTGTCCTGATACAGTCCCTGACATGGTCAGGTTGCCTATAAATCTTATTTTTAATAGGCAGACTGTCCCCAGTGTCCACTTCATGAGTGCACCAGGTGGTCTGACTTGGTGTCAGAGAGAACATATGTCTGAACTGATTGAGCACCTGTCTGCAATCAGTTTGCTGCTGGGCAGTGAGGCTGCCTGCCAAGGCTACACCATCCACTGACCCATTATCAGGGTTCTGTGAGAGCAGGTCAGGGAGTGGGTCACTCTCTTCCTCCTGTCCCTCATCAGTAGCCATGAGCAAGCCCATGTCTGCCCTGTCCACAGATGGTTTCAATCTGTTGACATGGAGAACCCTGTTGGGACTCCTGGGTGTTCCTAGGTCTACTAAATAGGTAACCTCACCCTTCTGTTCAACAATGGTATGGGGTCCACTCCATTTGTCTTGGAGAGCTGCTGGGGCCACTGGCTCCAACACCCATACCTTCTGTCCTGGCTGGTAAACAGTCAGTACAGCCTTTGGTCATGCCAGGCTTTTGGAGTTCCTGGCTAGCCTCAAGGTTTTTAGTTGCCTTTTTCATGTACTCAGCCATCCTGGAGCGGAGACCAAGTACATAGTCCACTATGTCCTGCTTTGGGTGCTTGAGAGGTAACTCCCATCCTTCCTTCACCAGGCACAATGGACCCCTGACAGGGTGACCAAACAAAAGTTCAAAAGGGCTGTAGCCAACCCCCTTTTGAGGCACCTCCATGTATGCAAATAAAAGGCAGGGCAAGAGTATGTCCCTTCTTCGCCTAAGCTTCTCTGGGAGCCCTTTAATCATGCCCTTCAAGGTTTTGTTGAATCTCTCAACTAAACCATTGCATTGTGGGTGATAGGGTGTGGTGAACTTGTAAGTCACTCCACACTCCTTCCACATTGCTTTCAAGTATCCAGACATAAAGTTTGCACCCCTGTCTGATACAAACTCCTTAGGGAAGCCCACTCTTGAGAAAATTCCCAGGAGGGCTCTTGCCACCACAGGTGCTGTAGTGGTCCTAAGGGGAATAGCCTCTGGGTACCTGGTGGCATGGTCCACCACCACCAGGATAAACCTGTGCCCAGATGCTGTTTGGGGATCCATGGGACCAACAATGTCAATCCCCACCCTTTCAAAGGGAACCCCACCACAGGTAGTGGTATCAGGGGGCCTTTGTAGTGCCACCTGCCTTGCCACTGGCCTGGCAGGTTACACAGGAGCGACAAAACTCCTTGGTGTCTTCAGACATGTGGGGCCAGTGAAAGTGAGGGACAATTCTGTCCCAAGTCTTGTTCTGGCCCAGGTGACCTGCTAAAGGAATGTCATGGGCTAGGGTCAATAGGAAGCCCCTGAACTTCAGAGGTATAACCAACCTGCTGGTGGCACCAGGCTTGGGGTCTCTACACTCTGAGTACAAGAGTCCATCATCCCAATACACTTTATGGGGACCACTAGCATTCCCAGCAGCCTCAGCAGCATCTTGCTGTCTGAGGGGTTCAAGAGAGGGGCAGCTCTGCTGCTCCTGGCTCAGATCTGCCCTGGAAGGGCCCCCTGTCCCTAAGAACTCAACCTGATCAGGCTCAAGCTCCTCTGGGACAGTTCCTTCCTCAGGACTGAGATCATCTCCCTGAAGAGACTGATCTTCCTTCTGAGCCAAGGGGAAGGCACTGCCTTTACCCTACTACTCCTCCTCTTGGATGGCACTTGGTCCATTGTTCCAGAATCCAAGGCCTGTTCGGTGTTAGGCATTTTGCTCTGTGACCTGGTCACAGCAAACACATCTGCAGGGATGCCCAGCATTTCTGCATGGGTCCTGAGCTCCACTTCTGCCCAAGCTGAAGTTTCTAGATCATTGCCAAGCAAGCATTCAACTGGTAGGTCTGCACTTACCACAACCTTCATAAGGCCAGTTACCCCTCCCCAGGAGAAGTTAACAACTGCCAGAGTATGGTCTGTTCTGACATTGCTAGCATTGGTCACTTGGTACATTTCACCAAGTATAATCTGCCCAGGATCCACAAGATCTTGTGTCACCATGGTGACACTTGCTCCTATGTCCCTAAATGCCAAAGCCTCTTTTCCATTTATTAATGGTTGTTGCCTGTACTTGCCCAGATTACTGGGACTCACAGAGTAGGTCACATCCATGCCTCCATCACAGACTAGGACAGCCTGAGTGAGTTCTCTGACTAGGCCAGAGCTCATCTCATTACCCAGGGTCAACCCTACTAAACCCTTGGCTTGTGTACTCCCACCACCAATTGTAACTGCACTAGGGGGAACAGGTGCCTTAGGGGCATTGGTGGGGGCTGGAGTAGAGTCTTTGGACTTGGTGCAATCACTGGTCCAGTGTGTCTTTTGCTTACAGACTTTGCACCATGGTTTCTTTTGGCCCTTCCCTTTGTTAGACTGTGAATCCCCACCTGAAGAAGATTTTTGGGGGCCTTGTGAAGACTTCTGGTCTTTACCCTTCTCCCCACCCTTGTCAGAGTTCTTAGAATATTGCTTCTTTGGGTCACCACCTTGGTTCTGTACCTTCTGCCTCACCCTGGTTCTGACCCATTTGTCTGCCTTCTTTCCCAATTCTTGGGGAGAGGTCAAATCAGAGTCCACCAGGTACTGATGCAACAGCTGATTTTGACAGTTATTAAGAATCTGCTCCCTCATGATAAGATTGTACAACCTTTGAAGTCACATACCTTACTGCCCACTAACCAACCTTCCAGAGCCTTAGCAGAACAATCAACAAAGTCCACCCAGTCTTGATTCTGTGCCTTTTGGGTATCTCTGAACTTTAACCTGTATTGTTCAGTTGTTAGGCCAAACCCATCAATCAATGCACTTTTTAAGACTGGATAATTATCAGCATCCTCTTCTCTAACAGAGAGGAGCTTATCTCTACCTTTGTCTGCAAAGGAGAGCCACAAGATTGCTGCCCACTGCTCCTGAGGGACCCTCTGTACTTTACAGGCTCTCTCCAGTGCAGTTATCCATTTGTGGATGTCATCCCCACTCTGGTAGGGAGGGACAATTTTGCTCAGGTTTCTATGGTCATTAGACCTTTCCCTACCACTAGGGAAGTTGCTGCCACCATGGGACTCTAGTCCCAACTTTCTTCTTTGTCTATGAAACTCTAGAGACTCCCTGTCTATTGCCAAACTGCTCTTTTCTGATTCTCCACTGAGCTTCTTCATACTGGAGCAGTCTCTTTTTCCTTTCATGAGAGGATTCCCTCCTATGAGAGGAAACAGAGGTCCCTACTGAGGTGTCAGAATGGTCAGACTCCTGAGAAGGAGATCTGGGCCTTCTAGGCACACTCACAACTCTTCCTGGTGGGACAAAGGGGAGGTCATTCTGATCCTCCTCTTCCTCCACAGGAACAGCTGGGTTTTCCAGGTCAAGGTCATTGTCACCTTCCTGGCCAGTTTCAGAGGTCAGGTCCTGGGGATTTTCATCCCTGGTCCCTTCCTCCTCTTCTGCCCCACCCTCTCTGCCTACCCTTGCAGACCCTATAGGTCTTCTGAGATCATCTAGCAGGAGCATCTCCATGAGACGTTGGGTGTTGGCACTTTTGCCTGTCTTCAACTTCCTAATCTTGCACAACTCTCTCAATTCCAAGAATGGGAGGTTGTCATATTTGGATGGCAGGAGCCCACTGGTTCCTGGTAGTGAAGACATTACTAGTGAGGTGTGGTGTATGCACTACCTACTCTAGTGTGGCCTACTAAACTCTCTGGAGTTGTAGAAAGGGTGTGCTAAGCCCTTAACACACAACTCTAAGTTCAGTAGAACTTACTGAATACTAAGCTTGTTTTTATATGTACCTAAGGTACCCTTAGTTGTTTTCAGTTGATCAATTCAATTGAGATTATCTGGTAAAACAATAGCAAGCTGGAATCCCACCGCTGCCACCAATGTGAGAAGTTGGCCTGGTATATGCTGTCCACTAATTATAGTGGGCACCTTGCACCAGTCCAAACAACCCCTTATTGGAGATAGGTTAAAGACAAACTTTATTGAAAGCTATCCTAGTGGTAGCTATGGAGAGCAGCCTTCAGGCTAAGTCTTGAAGGAATGTAAAGCAGCTTGTTTTACCAGTCTATAATCTCTTGAGTGACCAAATGAAAGAGGACCACACCAGGTATATATATAAAATATATGTATTTAGTCTGAAACACACCCCTCTAGTCTCTTTATGAGGCTAGAGTTCGAAGTACATAAGTTACAAGTCAGTTATCAACAGTAATAGCACAAATACACGTTTGAGCCCTAGGGGCGTACCAAACCATATACCAATAAAGTAGTATAAGAACCACGACTGAGCTAGACACAAGGCCTAGAGCCTGTAGAAGTGCTTGGACCCCAGGGAACCACCCAAGGTAGTGACACAGGGGACCCACGGGGGACGCATGCAGTGTGGGAACACAGCCGCGAGCCACCGTTAACTTCTATGGGGAAAGTCGCGGTTGGATTTGTAAAAGGAAAGGACATGTAGAGGAGGACTTGGAGCAAATCCCTTTAGAACTAGGCAGTTCTAGAGTCAATACCCACGGGAGCACCGGAGTGTTGTATTCCTCTTAGGGTGTCCATAAACGGGCTTTCCAGTATCCTGTCCTTATATAGGCACAATTCGCCCTGCCCTTATATAGGCATAAAATCCCAGCCCTTATTTAGGCATTAAACCGTGCACTCCAAATACAGGCATGGTCTCTGACATCCGTCCACCCTAACGTCACAACGAGTTCTTGAAGAACAGACCCTTAGGCTGCGGGAGTTTCCCTAGTCCAGGACTATTGATTTATTCAAGGACTCATATATTATGCATGAACCATTATTCCTTAGGGGTTCATTCATGACGTCTTCCGCTGTCCGACTCACGTCAATACTAACATTCTTAGGTGCTTCTCAGGTATAAATATACCTTCCCTAGCCCCTGTAAATCAGAGGAGACCTCGACTTCAGAGGAGTCCGTTTCCCGGCCTGACGCACTGAGAAGACGCTGTCATCCCTGCACGCAGAGAGTCCAGCTTGCAGTGATCTGACTTCCCTTGCGGGGTGTTGGAGTTCCAGTCTGGCAAAGAGATTCCTACCTCTCTCATTCTTCAGGTATGGAACAGACTAGAACCTAGAGGGACTCTTGGCATACTAGGCATACTGGGGTTAGCGTACTCTTAGTATACCATAGTAAGGAATACTTCACCTACTTCATACCTCGTCCTATACCTAGGTTAGGTTAGGTACATTGGGGTAGAACTAGATTAGAAACGCATCGTATGAGTACTCGCATTTTTAGTCTGTGTTATTTATGTAAAAGCATATGTACTAAAAGATAATGCTCTCGCAGTATTATTTATTTCTACTGCTCACACTGTACATTATTTATCTCGCATACTGTCTTGTGATCATAACAGCACATTTTACTTACACCAGAAACAAGACTGTTCAATAAATCTTTTATTGAAACGCCCGTCTATTTCTTTCTGTGTAACTTGGAGAAAACTAAGCATGCACGACTGAGTTGAGTGAAATAGTTATCTATTGTTTCCACGACTCTGGGACACGTTCTGATTCTAAAGGGAAACACAGTGGTCATGTTTTGCGGCTGCCAGAAACTACTCCTTCTTGTTGTCAAGGAGTTTCTAGTGGCCTCTGAGCTAGCTGGCACAAGTAATTAAGTTTAATATACTCGATAGGGACATACTGACCTTAGTCCTATGTCAAACCTATAGGGTATATTATTCCAATGCGCAGAGCCTATTAGGGAAATAGGAGCTACACTACAGGAGTACTCGAGTTACCTTACCCAGGGAAGCCGGGTGCATAGGTGTCTTTTGTCGTCGGGTTTCGTCGTCATTTTCAATGGCGATCTGCTGCAGCAGGCTGCTGGCGAAAGTGTCCGGCTGGATCCAAGGGTGGATCGAAGATCTGAAGAACCTGAAAGCAGAGGGGACAGAGTCTGGGTCACTAGCCAGTGACCAGGAAGGCGATGAGCAGATGCCCACCAATGTCGGGTGCTTCAGGTAGGTTAACAGCTGTCTTGACTCTTCAGCCGCGAGGTCCTGGAGGCGTCGACGACAACCAGGAGCTGGATTCGAGCTCTCCCACGAAGTCTGTCGATTGCTGAGGAGTCGGCGACCGGATTGGACCCAACAAGCCTTGGCAACGGCAAGTCACGTGGAAACAAAGAAAGGACATTGATGCAGACCAGCAGGGTCTGAGGGACTCACCCAGAAAGGGTAAGTCAGGGCACGTCTGGAGCAACCAGGAAAGCCCAAGCAGAAGAAGAGTTGCCTTCGGGAGGGCCCACTAGCCAACGGACTAGCGACCGCGAAGGAGCCTCAAGTGGACGCACTTGGAGCTGGCTCACAGGACACTCGTGGAGTGGAGGCCAGTGATCTTCGATGCAGTTGGTGTTGGAGGCGGGGGCTACTCAGAGCCTAAAGCACAACTTCGTGGAAGACCAGGAAGAGGAATACTACCCCCACCGCCAGGACTGGCAGGGGGGTAGTATTCCAAGATGTTTGACACCAAACACGACATGTTTTGGTGCAGCCAGTCCAAAGTTAGCATTGTACCACGAGGATATAATGCACTTAAGAGTATATGGTCAGGCTGTACCACAAACAGCATCAGAGGAGGGACTCCGAACGCTGCAGAGGGGCTCTGCTCATGCAGGGGCACTCTCTCACATAAAAACCAAGCACTCTGCCTTTAGGATTGTAAAGGCCTGCCATAGGAGTGACTTATAGGTTTATATGTGTGTGCATTGGTAGTGATACAGGTAGCCTATATCACAGTAAGGGGTGCATGCACCACCTTACCCAGGCTGCAGTAGCAGACCTGTGGTGTCATTTTGGCTGGCCTTCCAGGGATGGCATAATACATGTTTCCGCCCCTGGCAGGCCTCTGGGGTACCTAGGCCCTGGGTACATAGTATACCATATACTAGGGACTTATAAGGGCACTCCAGATTCCAATCAAAGATGTACCTAAGGTACATGGAAACCATTTTAGAGAGGAAGCAGCTAGGCTGGGGTTCTGATTAGCAGGGCCCCAGCCAGACTAAAGTCGAAAAACAGTGAAGCATCAGCAAAAAGTGGGGGTACCCATGTGGAGCAGATCCTACTCTCCTACACAAGCTGCAGTGGCCTCCTTACGAGAGACTTAGCACTAATTGTTTTATAAATTCAGCACTGCACTCAGTTGCCTCAGGCCTAGGTCGCAGGGCCTTCCTGACCACGTATTTCTGACTCCGGATTTATTGAGAGGTTCAACCAGGGTGATTTCGACAACAGTGATTCGATTTTGTTTTATGCACTCATGTAGCATTGCATAATTCAACATCAATTTTACCAAGGAAGAAGTGAAGAGTCTTGAGATGCAATGCTGTAAAGAAAGAAAGTAGAATATGTTGGTGCAGACATTGCAGCCACCTGGCACACTTCAAACAAATGGTGAAGTTAGATACAGCAATTGGGCATTTGGCTCACCAAGTAAAGGGGACATGGTGTCATGTAGTACTAACCCTCTCACTGCTAGGGTGTGTGCGCACCTCCGTGCCAGAGATTTTTTAAAGAATTTTGAATTAACTTGTTCAGGCACATGTACCTCTTTGAGGCACCAGTACAAACTATATGTGTTTTTTTCAGCACATTCAGGGCTAAATAAGCAAACCTTGCATCAATATCCTATTGCAGCGTGAAGATAAAATGAAATGGAGATTGCTCAATCTTTTGTTGCATTTCTCACATGCGCAACATAAATCGCAGAAAGCTAATAAAGGGAATGTTGCCCTGAATGGCTGGTGCCTGGCAATACCAAATATGTGTGTTATTTTCTAGGCATTGTAGTCTTCAGAATCAATTATGTAATATTAGCATACATCACAAAATTGTGTCAGAATCACTGTTTATGGTGCACTGTTCATTGGAGGACAGATATCAAAATAAGGACTATATTTAAAACAATGGGACTGATTTATAGTTTGAAAGACAGGGTGCTCTATCGCAAATGATTTGATAGTTTCGCTCCCTATTTGGGGTAGAACGGACTGCCAGTTTTCCATTGACAGAGCCCATTTTGATCTGCCAACAGAAAGCTTTCTCTGACAGCCCAATGCCATCGGAGGAAGGACATTACAGTGCCCACCCTCATAGGGTGGGTGGTGTAATTTTCTTTTTTTCTGTCTATCACCACCCAGTGAAATGTGATGGTGAAGTGTGTAAAAAATATTTACTCCCACACCCAGGGAATAACTCCATGAGTGTGGGGATGATGATTTTTTTTCTTGCTTTTAAATAACAAACTCACACTTTGGGAAACTGACAATATCCATCCACCAAACTGTTTGCACTTTCATAGGAACAGACATGGCAGTAGTTTCTGTCAAGTTACAGAGTTCACCAGCAGTAATCTCTTAGGGGTATATTCACAAGAACGTGTGCTAAACATCTCCAAAAAATGTTAACGCAACTTTACACATCGCAGCCTATCGCGGGAAAATAACCCTGTGTTAACCTGGAATTCACAACATGGCGGTACCATGCGATAGTCCGCCGAAAACGCGGCCAATATCCGCGATACAACCACCTCGACGGAGATAAAAACACAAACCACAACACAAAAAAACGTGCGATGAGCCCATTCGCGTGATGGAAAGCAGCGATAAGCACCTCCAGGCCCGCGACACACACACGGCAGGCGGGAATAAGCACAACAAAAGCAGGAAAAAGAAACACAAACCAAACAGAAAACAACAGCCAAGCACAATGGGGGCAACCGGAGCCAGTATACAACCCCACAAGCCCCATTGGCAACAAAACATTGTACATGGCAGGCCATCATGGACAAGGTGAATGCAGCCGGAGAGCGGAGGAGGACAATGGAAGAAAACCAGAACAGCCGGAATGATGCGAAACGCACAAACAAGCAGAAACACGCCAACAACAAGAAGGCAGCAATGCACACCGGAGGTGGGAGTCCAGCGCCACACCAGGAGCTGGATGACATGGAGGAAATGGTGTCCACCACATCAGTCTGGAGATGGTGGCAGGACTCGGGGACCGGAAACTGCCCAAAACAACAGACACTACAGCAACAGGGAGAGGAGTGACCAGGGACTGGGGGGACGGGGGGAGATGGGCACAATGGCACACATGCACAATTAAGCACAGCACAACTGCAGACAAACCATGCCCAAGAGTAACAACACCAACCAAGAGCACAAGTCACACAACCCGGCAATATCACACCACTGAACAAGCACAGAAGTTAAAACCACACGGCCTGAAAGGGAGAAGGGTGAGCTAAATCAGAGCTGAAGGGACATCTCACACACAATGCAGCACACACACATAGGAAGCAGAGCACCCCAACATCGAACACAATGTGGTATGAACAGCAACATTTGCACAACCGAACACAGGACACAATTGCACCCCCTTGTGGCCGGGAAATGGCCATACGCATCTGGCAAAGCATGAAACAGGGACATGATAATGCACAAGTACCAACCCACAGCCCTGATGGGGTAGCAATGCACGTATGGCAGGGATCCAGAGAGTCCGTGACACACACATTGGCATACAAATCAAGACACAACACAGTTGGAGACAAGTGAAAGTGCGGAAACTTTATCAACAAGTGCGTGTCAGTACGGCCAAGAGAAGTGCCACGAAATGCAGACCAATGCAGCAGCATGTCTGAATGAGGAACGTAGGAAAGCGCCCATGTCCACCCCGGGGAGTCCATCACCAACACAAGTCAGTGCCAACCCGCGTTGGTTGTCCGCTCATGGATCAGGAGTCCAGGCCAATGCAGCCATGTCCACTGTCCTCTCGGGACATGTGACCAGATTCCCAACATGCAACCAGGCGTCGGGACACGTGCAATGGGTCACATCCAGTTGTGGCTGCAGGTACCTTGTCACTCGTCCATGAACGCGGGTGCAGCAGCGTAGGCCAACATCTCCAATGAGAGATCGTTGTCCACCACATCTGACATGTCATCGACGTAATCCATCAGCTGACCCAGACAGATGTGCTGACTCCAACCCCTGGCCCCAATGTGCACCAAAGCCCAATTGGGTAGCGGCTCAATTTGCTCACTGCACACGACGACTCGTGCAATCTCCCAGGTCCAGTTGCCAGCATGCATGCCAAACATCCATGCATGCCATAAACGGGCATCACGGTGACACTCCTGGTCGTGGGCCAACAGGGGGCGCACACACACGTCGAAATCCAGGTCAGCTACAGTCACGTTGGAGAGGCAGACATCCATGGTCCACTCGAATATGCACGAGCGACAATGCAACACATGCTGAACGCAGGTGACGATCGCAAGGCGGAAGCTCAGTCGGTAACTTATCCGCAGCACTGCCAACGGCAGTGCCCCCAGTACATGCAGCAGACGTGCACGGTACAGGTCCACGTGACTGGAGTCGAGCATGTGTCCGGGATGGTCTGCCATTGCGTCAGTGGCTCTGCTTGAAGCGGCACTGGCTTGCCCTGTGCCAGTCCTGTGGATGAAATGGCACAGCTCGGAGCAATGAGCAGTGTCTGTGTGCAACGGCTGCAGACCTGGGGTGGGGTGGGAGTACGTGTGAAGGCCATCTCACGCACGCTAACTACGACCAAGGACTTCTGCGTGTGGGATGTGTACACGTTGGGCTCACGTCGGGCAGTGCGTAGTGTGGGAGTCGCAAGTAAATGCTATCGTATCTGACAGGGGGTGCTGGCCACATGCAAGTCCCAGCTCGGAGCTGCAAATGTGCCATCCGCCTGAAAGTACAGACAAAGGACCCTTCATCCCTACAGTAACTTCACCATCTGCATGCATTCAGGAGATGTACAGAGGCCTGTCGTGGGTGTGGTGGGATGTCTTTGACCCTGGGAATCATGGATGATATGCCCAGCACGTGGCACATGAGCGGCCTCACTGTGTGTTACGTTGCCTCACAGCTGCTCCTCCCTCCCACGAGCCCCCACACTTGTGTGCGCTGCGCGGTTGTATCACGTGCACTCCTACGGCACACCATTGTCATGCCTGTCCGCGCATGTCCAGCGGCATGCCAACAACACCGTGACCCTGGCCTTTGAAGGTGTGCTTCCACGTGATTGTAGGCCAATGGTCCAGACAGGACGGACACAGATGTACAGTCCATGGCTGGCTGTGATCACGCTGCGAATGAGGCTAGGCAACTGACTCATGCAGCCACAGGACTCATACACATAACACCTGGCATGCATGTGCCAAGACCCCGAGCGGTCTTGCGCTCCTACATTTCCCCATACGTGCGGGCCCGTCCTCCTGGTGCATGCTACATTGCAACATCGACTTCTGTGGCCCTGGTGGCAACAACACCCCAACACAGAGACACACTTACCGCACATCCTTCCCAAGGCCAGGTCCGAGCCACGCCCTGCTCCCCCTGCCGAATCAGCATACCCCTGCGCTGACCTGACATACGCCGGACCAGCACACGCCGCTTGTGCATGCAGGGGGGGGGCGGGCGAAGCTACATGTCCAGGGTCCCTGCCAACGCTGAGGTGACATGGTATCGTCCGCTGAAGACAGCACACTGTGATGTTGCAGGGCCCGTGCCCATCATGCTGACACAATGACCACACGAACACACTTTCTCAGATGCAGATGGTGTGAATGGCTACGGGCACGTGCGCCCGGCCAAATTTATTAGCAGGCACACATATCGAGTGACACCTGTGTTGGATGTGTGTGGGGTGTGTGCACACCAGCCGGCAAGGGCTGCCTGGTGCAGTCAGAAATCGACAACAGTGTACATCGTAAAGGACACAACCATTCAACCGTAAAGGCCCTATGAATTGTGCTGCACAGAGTTAGTGGCCCTGGATGCACAGCGTCCTGCACAGGCCTACCGCCACGGGCCGCTGACTTGCGGGGCACTGGGGCAGGGTCATGAGAGCAGGGCAGGTTCCCGTAGATGACAAAGGGGCTTGTCGCGGAGTGTCTCGGTAGACAGTGGAAGGTGTACCCCCAGGGCATGAGGCAGAGGGCAGAACCACGCTGAAACAGTCACTATGGTGGAGATGAATGGAACAGACACATGTCGGACACCAAGTCCGGGCCAGCCAGATGAAGATGCAGAAAACCACCAGGCCATGGACTCAGACGCCACCAAAGTCCAACCAGAAAGTGCCCATGAGTCATTGCGCACAGAGTTAGTGGCACCAGTGCTGTTAGGGGATGCCGCCTGCGATGAGACATGTCCAATGGTGTGGACTCCTCCACATCTTAACCAAGACACAGTTCCACATGTGTGACCAACTGGACCGCAGTGTAGGCCTGAGGCAGTGGTCAGCCCGGGCCATTCACCGAGTGTCGCCGGCTTAGGTTGGATGGCCCCACCGGCCTGCGTAGTTCAGGTTCAGTGGCACCACGGGACGCAGACTTGCGGTGAACAGGGTTGATGGCACCAGGTCGGCTGTTGATAGTGTTCGATCACCTCCGTGACTCTGATCCGGCTTTCGTCCGGACTGAGCCGCATCTTCCTCTTACTCCTCTCCGTGCGTTCACTGGTGTGGACTCTGCCATTCATGATTCGCGACTAGGTGCTGGATGTGGGACCTACTGGTCCGCAAGGTAGGCCTGAGCCCTCATCCACGTGGCGCTGGCTTGCGTTGAACAGGGTTAGTGGCACCACGTGTCGCCGGCTTGCGTTGAACAGGGTTAGTGGCACCACGTGTCGCAGGCTTGCGATATGGAATTATGCCTCACTGATCGAAGTCTGGTGCTGTGGCCGCTGCCACGGACTTGGGGTCACTGCCATTCAAGACTCAGGACACAGTTCCACATGTTGGACCTACTGGGCTGAAGAGGACGCCAGTGGAGTATGTAAATGAGAAAGGAGTAATGTGGGTCAGCGTCGGGGGAGCCAGCGATGGTCTGCGAAGGCTGCAGAGGTCACGGGACTGGTGCTTGGAGCTTGCACCGGCACGTGGTAGGCCCTCTTTGACACACGCCGGTGTAGGCAGGTGAGCGGAGCCTCGTTGGTGCGCTGGGGCCAGCATGACGGGTCGGGGGACCAGCAGCCCGGGGTGCAGCAGGCGCATAGGGACGCAGGCCCCGCCGCGCTCGGCGCAGGACTCATGGTGGGCTGAGAGGCGCCGCACTGGCAGACGCGTTGTCCATTCCGAATGAGAACCACGCCCAGTGCGATGGGCTTTTTGTTCACACCCCTACGCAGGCCTGGCGTACGCAGGTCCAACACACTACGCACGCGCATGCAGAGGGGGACTGAACGTGCGACATTTCCGCGTTCAGCCCCACAGCCTGTGGGGACATGGTAGCGTCCACTGGCCACTACACTCCATGCACCAGCAGTTGATCTCCACATGGCCATTTCCATGGTTTGCACTCTGTGGTCTGTCCGGCACCTCCACGCCACACCTGGCATTGGATAGGTTCACATTCCTTGGTCACTTGCCGCTCTCGCACATGGCTGCTCCATGCCTCTCCTCGCCTCCAAACCCACTCACACCCACCATGACATGCACGAGTAATAATGGAAACTCCCTCCGAATACTATCATGGAATGTCAATGGGCTCCTTGACAGGGTTAAAAGGACGGCAGTCTTGCGCTATGCCCAACGCCAGGCATCCGACATACTCCTACTCCAAGAGACCCACCTCCTGGGGAACCATTGTCCCTTCCTAGCGAGATATGGATATGATAGAGTTTGGCACTTAGGGTTTGCCCGGGGATCACGGGGGGTGGCAGTTCTCCTGCGGCCCAATCTCCCCTTCGTGCTCGCACAGGCCACTAACGACCCTCAAGGATGTTTTATGGCTCTAAGTGGAACAATAGGAGGGAACGGTCTTAACTTAGTCTCCATATATTCTCCTCCATCGATGCTTACAGGGACCGTGAAACGTACTGCCGATCTCATTACATCCCTACCCCTGGGGTTGACAGTAATTGGAGGCGATTTTAACGCGGTTAAGCACCCAGACCTCGATACCGCAAGAGCGCCTTCGGCCACAAGAGCCGCACACACTAAACACTTAGCGAACTGGGCGGATGCCCTGGGCATCTGTGACACTTGGAGAATTTGGCATCCCCAGAGCAAGCAATTCACTCACACCTCAACTTCGCATCACACTCATGCACGAATTGACAACATTTTTATGCCCTCTCTCGACAGCCAGAGGATCAGGGATGTCACTATCCTTCCCAGGGGCATTTCGGACCATTCACCCATGTTCCTGAGCATTGGGGACCCCCCCGACACAACCTGCCCGACATGGAGGATGAACACATGGTTCCTCCAAGATAAAGATTTAAAAAAAGCAGTTGAGGTAGAGCTTCAGCAGTATTTTCTCACCAATAGCGGCTCTGTCCCCTCTCCTGGTACCCTGTGGGAAGCAGGCAAGGCCACCATCCGTGGCTTCACCAAAGGCCAAATCAAACGTCTGGCTCACAATTGCCAGATTACTCTCCTGGAGGCCCAAGTGACCCTCCTTGAGAAACATCTGCCTGGAGACCGAGATGATGCCCAGACGAGGCAGCTCGCACACCTAAGGGACGAAATCAGGCAACTTTCCATGGAAGCCGCCACACTACTATGGAGATCCTCCATAGCTAGGGTGTACGGCTGGGGAGACAAAAATGGGAAGATCCTGCACAGTCTGGCCACATACCCCATGGCCAACCACATAATCCCAGAGATTAAGGACTCAGATTACCTTGCTCACCGCTCCCCCCCAGCAATGGCCCAGATCTTAGCCACCTACTATCGTAAGCTCTATTCAGCGCAGTGCCCTGAAGTTTCCCTCTCAGAGCTGATCATCTCAGAACGCCTCCGTCTCCCCCGCCTCACTACGGCCGAATCAGCCGATATGGACCTCCCCATCACCCGAGAAGAGATCAACGAAGCCATAACACGTACCACAACGGGCAAAACCCCAGGTCCGGATGGTCTCCCACAAGAGTACTACGCCGCATATCAGGAGATACTCGTCCCACACCTCTCTGATGTATTTGCTAAAGCTCTCGAAAAGGGCTCATTTCCCCCAGAAACAGATGCTGCCACCATTGTCGTCATTCCTAAAACACAACCGCCCTCATCAAATTGCACCGACTATCGCCCAATCTCTCTCATAAACACAGAGGCTAAAATATTTGCCTCGGTTCTAGCCCATCGGCTGAAACCCTACCTTACCAAATTGATCCACCCCGACCAGTGTGGGTTTATACCATCATGGGGGACTAGACAATGCCTCTGATGCCTCCATTTGGCCCTAGCAAACCACCAATCGCTAACCTCCTATTTAGCACTACTCGTAATTGACTTCGAGAAGGCCTTTAATTCTGTGGATTGGCAATACTTGGAGGATGTACTGGTTGAGATGGGTCTAGGCCTACACTTTCGCACCCTGGTCAAGATCTTGTACTCCCGACCTCAAGCACAGGTGCTTGTCAATGGGGTACTGTCGGAAACATTTCCCTTTAGAAGAGGAATGAGGCAGGGTTGCCCCCTCTCACCCCTCCTTTTTGCCTTAGCGATGGAGCCCCTGGCATGCCTCATTCGGTCCGACGACCGAGTTCAGGGTTGGAAGTGGCCAGGCTCGGAAGAAGACAAAATCGCCTTGTACGCAGATGAAGTTTTGCTCTTCCTTGCGAAACTGGCCCAATCTGGCCCCCATTGTCTCCGGATGTTACACTCCTTTGGACAGGTCTCCGGCCTGCGACTGAATACAAGTAAATCTGTCCTGGTCCCTCTGCACATAACAAGAGATTGCTTCGACTGGCAATATACAATACCCATCAGGCGGTAATCGTTTAAATACCTGGGAATCTGGGTTGCATTGCTCCCTGACCTCGCCTGGTCACTCAACATAACTCCATTAGTAAAGAGAGCCAAAGAAGACCTCTGCAAATGGCAGACGCTACCACTTAACCCCTTAGGGAGAGTCGCCCTTTTTAAAATGATGATCCTCCCTAGATTCCTCTGTGTAATCCAAATCACCCTGTTTCACTTTCCACGGACTTGGTTCAGGGAGCTAGATAGCCTAGCCACTAAATTCCTTTGGGGTGGACGGAGACCCTGTATAGCCTTAGCCCAATGCCGAATTCCACCCTTTGACAGAGGCATGGGCATGACCAATCTATATTTATACTACCTGGCAACCCGCCTACTTACACTACATGATTGGTTTAATGGGGGCTGGTCTGACCCGGCGTACAGACTTGAACTGAGCGAACTAGTCCTAGCTAAGATCCAAGCGATGATGTATGGGGGCCCATACCCAGAACTCTGCCTGTGGTGACGCAAGCAGTTCTCCTAGTCTGGCGGGCTTCCCTGCGCCACACCCACTGGACGAACAAATTGACCCAATGCACACCGCTCTGGCAGGGCACCTGGCTCAGCGAGGTTAGCGATTTAGAGGGATTCTGGGCGTGGGACCTTATTGGACCGGCGACCACATGCGCACTTTTCACGACCTTCAGACCCGACACTCCCTGCACCCATCACAATTCTACAGATACTTACAACTACGCCACGCCCTCCATACGCATATATCAGATGGCACGACACTGCCAGAATACAGCCCTCCGGAGGCACAAACCATGAAGGGAAATCTGGGGAAGGGAGGAATGAGCGTATTGATCGCTCCCTAACCAACAACACTTCAACCACACTAGATCGGCTTAGGAGTCAATGGGAGAGCTGGGTGGGACCCCTTGAGGAGGAAGATTGGAGGGACGCACTGATGGCACCCAAAACAATCACCACCTCAGCCAGGCTCCGCCTAGTCCAATTGTACTACTTACATGCAGCCTACTTAACCCCAAAGCGTCTTCACAGTGCTGGCTTGAACCTGGCTGCATCCTGCACTCGCTGCAAAGGAGACCAGGCAGACTTCTTTCACATGGTATGGACCTGCCCCCTCCCAGCGCAATATTGGGAATCTATAGAAAAAGAGCTCACCGAAGTCTTGGGTTGGGAAGTCCCACACAATCCACTAAACACGATCCTGTTTATCACAGATGGGCTGGATGGGTCCAGGAATGACAAACTCCTTCTCACTACGGCCATGATTGTGGCCAAAAGAGACATTGCTGCTCACTGGAAAAATCCAAGCCCACCTAGTACAACGAAGTGGCGCAGGGGGATGGACTGGTGCCCGGCACAACAGAAACCCCTGTATGAAGCCAGGGGATGTCCGGCTAAACATCGCAGGGTTTGGGGCAAATGGCTGGGTCATAGAATAAGTATGTTTCACTCCGCTGACTGTATATATTGTATGTGGCCTCATGGGATCATGGTCTGCATAGTGCATAACATCCCAAGACAAAATGTGGTGACGTTTTATCATTATTGCAATGCGCTACACTATGATTATCACTGGTGTATTTTTTGTTCAAAATCCAATAAAATTGATTATCAAAAAAAGGTGTTCAAAATGATTGTATCCTGTGTATGCTGAAATGCATTATTTCCTAGGGCTCTGTTCTATTGTTGTGATTTTAAATTGCAGGATCATATTGTTTTGTTCTTCAGTGTGTTGATTTCTAGTGTGTCCAATGTCGTGGGTCTGTTTCATCATTTACAATCTTACGTTCCATGATATTTTCGAATGTATGATGGCATTCCGTATGCGTTTATCACGCATGCCTTGGGAGCAGCGTCATTAGAACGAACGCGTCTTTAGCACGCATTCGTTCTGCACGCAAGTCGTTATAACGACTTGCCTTAGGGGGGTGCTGGATTTTGGAATAGTTTAATTTACTATTCCAACTCCAGTCTGCGCATCAGCAGGGAAGGTGTTCAACTTTAATTCCAAAACCATTCCACTAATGAACCCCCCTAAAGCAAGCCATTGTAACAATTTGCATGCAGAACGAATGCGCGCTAAAGACGCGTTCATTCTGTTGCTGGCACTGTGAAGGCACAGAGTGATTGGAGCTTCATCCTAAGGACATTTCCTGATATTTTCATCACCAGTTTTGTAATTGCAGTTCAGAGGCCGTAGTGTAGATTATAGAAAGGTTTATTAGATCTTAGTTTCAAGTAGATAACTAAGCCTGATCAGGACCAGCATCCTTCTGCTCAGTCCATATCGCCAACTGACACCCCAATCCCACAAACACCTTCTACATTCTAGATGATCTCACACACTGGCTGAGCAGCAGGGACTTGGAACACTGAGCAGGATGCATTAAGTTACAACAAAAATGTAATAGATAGCCATGAAAAAAAATATTTGAAATACATACTCAACGAACCCTCCAGTGGGAAGGGTGATAGTGAGATTACAATATATATTTACAATCAGAAGGTACAAATCATTTGATATTGGTACGATAAGCTGTTTAGTGTGATCTTTGAATCCATGGAATAATGGATTACCTGTCTCCTCAATAATACATTTGCGAAAACATATCTTGAGTTGTAAATGAAGTAAACAATTTTCATAACGGCCATCTTAAAACCAGAAGATACCAAGAAATATAGGTAGAGCTTATACAGGAATAAGAAAGAAAAAACAAAAAATCAAGAAAAATGTAAAGGGTGAAAGGAATAGTTGATGGACAGAAACTGGAACTAACTTGAGAAAAAATTAGGTCAAGTGTCATTATGGGTTTCTGGACAGTAGTATGGGGTGGAAATAGAAACGATGACAGTGATGGGTTCATTAACGAAGAAGAATGGGTGCTAAAACATGTATTTGGGGAGCAATTGAACCCAAGCGTTTCAGCAAAATCTGCTGTCATGGATTGATCTGAGCGAGAGATATGTAAATTAAGAAGAGCTTTGAATTTGCTGAACATCTCAAGAGTGATATTACCTGGTGCTGTTTGAAACACAATCCTAAAAAGATATCTAGAAAGATGACAATGACTGATTCTATTCTAGATCTAGGCAGTAGAAACTTTCGGACAGATTATTGATGCAATAGCAAACATGGGGTGCTCTCGATCAGATACATAGATGATCCATTTGTTATATAGGATGATACAAAAAAAGTGTAGGAAGAATACCTGGCATTCTTCAGTAATAATGATTGTAATTTAATATTGATAGTAAAAAGAGAACCATATTGTCTACTTTCAGTTTTGGGTTAAAGCTGTTAGTACTAAATTAAAGGCAAACATATTTAGAAAAAAGCATGACAACTAATATCGTTTTACATGCTAAAGTCACGCCTAAGAAGGCTCAGGTACAGCGAGTAACCCCATGGATCAAGAAAGTGTGAAAGTTATCGAGAACGGGGCTTACACAAACACTAGTCCACACAACACAGTTTCCTTCAACATTGTCACTTCGTGGGTTACTTGATCACTTTTGGGTCATAGGGGAATAGTCAGTTTTTAGTTCCCTTTCAACATTGACAGCAGATGCCTAGAAACATGTTGTGTAGTTGCTGTAGTTTTCCACCCTTAATCCACATGTTTATCGGCGGACGCAGAAAGTAAGCATAGCGCTGCTTGTGTCAGCCTTTGTTTTCAGTTAGTTCAGAGTGGTATTATCACTGGGCAATCTAGTGGGACCCAGCCGGAACGATATTTTAAAGTTTGAACTGTTTATTTTTCCCTGAGTTTTAAAATCACTAAAACCTGCACTGTGCACTTACTTGCTCACAGTTGTCAGTGTGCACTCTACTTGCTAGCAGGATCAACTCTCCGGTCCGCCGCCGGGTTCTTCCCGTTTGTTGCAGAGAGAGTTGATCCATCGGGATAGCGCTCAATGTACTTCCGGCTGACCCCCATTTTTTTGAGGAGGTGATGGTCTAGCCTGTCGTGGCTAGGCAGGCCACTGCAAAAGATGGGCAAAGTCCGGGCACGCAGCGGACGTGCGCAGCGGGTGTGCCGCTGGCGTGCCGAAGGCATGCCTAAGGCAAGTCCGTCTGCGCCCGTCAGCGCTCGGAATGCGCTCAGCGCCGGCCATGCTGCCGGTTTTGGGCCAGAAACCTCCAGTCTGAAGCCTAAAATACAATATAGCCGAGACACTCTTACTGAACTACAATGGGCAGGTAAGACGTGTTCCGGACCGCGTATTGACCTCCACCTAGCTCAGGGCAGAGTGCAGTGCATGATTTGTGGTCTAACCATCCAGCATACCTCACTAGCTACTCAAACCCACATTGCTACTAAGGCACATCCCAGAAGAGTATCCTGTGTTCTTATTAATGTGAGGTCACTAATCAAGAACGTTATTGCGTTTCGAGAATTCGTGGAGTTCAATCAGATAGAAATAGCCTTTGTCACAGAGACCTGGGCAGACGCCTCTTCGGACCCGGATCTAATGTTGGCCTTACCTGTAGGGTACAAAATTCATAAAATAGACTGGGCAGGGAAGAAAGGCGGGGGCATTGCCCTTATTCTCAAATCCAGCTTCAAGTCTTGTATTAAAGGGAACATGGACAATAAGGACTGCGAAGTATTTGATTTTAAAATTGAACTGTATGGCCAACACTTTAATGGAATTTTACTCTATCGTCAGCCGAAATCCAAGGTTGCTTTTTTAGATAACCTAGGTACTTTTCCAGCTCGCAAAGCGGAACACCCCAATTTTACGGTGTTAGGGGATTTTAATTTCCATTTGGAAAAATTTGCCAACCCAGATACTAAAGCACTTTTAGATCAAATGGATAGCGCACAGATGTGTCAACTTGTGAAGGGTTCAACCCACAATGCTGCACACTGTTTAGATGGTATTTTTTCAGACAACCCCCTTCTAAGTTGGACCGGAGCTCTGCCTTTGATCTGGTCAGATCATAAGGTAAACCTGTTTGACATATCACTGCCGCAAAAATATCATCTTAAAGCTCCCAGAGACCTCTATGTTAGTCGCCCTTGGAAGAAAGTAGAGGCTAGCTCTCTAAATTCTACTCTGTTAAAAACTCTGCCTAATTTGTCCACTGATTTTGATCAAGCCGCAGCTCAATACAGCTCCTGGCTTGACTTGGCTATGACACAATTAGTGCCCCCCAAACAGTGTCAGCGATCCAGGAGAACACCATCAGAACCATGGTTTAATGACACACTGAAAGTCCAGAAAAAACTATGTCGCAAATTTGAGAGGAAGTGGAGACTTGAAGATAATGCAATTACTCGAATGGGATATAAGTCTTCCCTTCAAACCTATAAGAAACTTATCCTCAGGGAAAAGTCTTTACTTTTTACTTTAAAGACTTTTCTGAGGTAATTACGGCGGCCAACAGATGTCATAAAGCCTTGTTTACTACAGTAAAGAAACTAGCAAAGCTGCCATCTGCACCTGATATTAGTATTAGTCAAGAATTCTGCAACGCATTAGCAGAATCCTTCCAGCACAAGGTCAAGTCTGTCTTTGACTTGTTTGTACAGCAGGATAATTGCCTGGCTCAAACTCCGGCCGAGCTTAATAAGATTCAATCAGCCTTTCTTGATAAAACACAAGATCCTTTTGAATCAGCCCCCGATCCTTGCTTCTTTTACTACTTTGACAGTCGAACAAACCTCTAAACTCATTGCTACTACTAAATCTGGCTCTCCATCAGATCCATGCCCTCCCAAAATTCTGCATATCTTGCCAGAAATTATAGCTATTCCATTAACGGTGATCTTTAACTCAATGTTCACAACAGGAAATTTTCCAACGGAATGGAAGAAAGCCACCATACTTCCTTTATTAAAGAAATCCAACCTGGATGCTAAGGAGACTCTCAATTATAGACCGATATCGAGACTCCTGTTTCCTGCAAAAGTAATTGAAAAAGCGTTAAATACTGAACTCTCTGTCTTTATCAATAACAATGCTATTCTGGATCCCTCCCAGTTGGATTTCGTGCTCAGCATAGCACAGAGTTGGCTCTCATTACCGCAACGGATGAGCTCAGGCAGATATTCGACACTGGGGGAACGCAGCTCTGATCCTCCTGGACCTGTCAGCAGCCTTTGATACTGTTAATCATGGGCTGCTGCGGGACCGGTTGAGTTACATCGGGATCAGGGGCAAGGCGCTGTCCCTACTAGGCTCCTTTTTGTCTGAGCGGTCTCAGGAAGTGGCTTTAGGGAACATTGTGTCATCCCCCTTTACGCTGCCCTGCGGGTTCCCCAGGGCTCTTCCCTGAGCCCAACACTCTTTAATCTCTATGTCACCCCTCTCGCCAGTCTAGTAAGAAGTTATGGTTTTGCCCTTGTGTAGTACTCGGACGATACTCCGATTGTCGTCTTGGTGAGCAGTTCTGCTAGCCAGACAGCTCCCAGGTTTCGCGACTGTATGAGCTACATAGCAAATTGGATGTCAGACAATTGTCTGAAATTGAATTCTTCCAAGACTGAAGTTTTGTTGCTGGGGAACAATCCATCATTTTGGACAGACACCTGGTGGCCGGTCCAGCTTGGCTCCATACCCATACCTGTGCTTAAAGCCAAACACCTAGTAGTCATCTTTGACACCCAGCTGTCCTTTGAGGCACAAATCAACTCGGCCACTTCTGCATGTTTCTTGATCTTGAAAATGTTGAGGAAAATCCTCCCGGCAATACCTATGGACCTAAGGAAGACGGTGGTATCAGTGCTGATATCCTCAAGACTGGACTATTCTAATGCCCTCTTTTCCAGTGCTCCGAGGCGTAACATTAACATACTCCAAACGGCTCAGAATGCAGCAGCAAGAGTACTGTTGGGCATCTCTAAATTTGATTCAGTCTCTACAGCTTTAGTCCGACTCCACTAGCTACCAGTAGCCAAGAGGATCCAATTTAAATAATTATGTATCGCCTTTAAATCTCTTAACAACTTAGGGTCAACACAGCTGGCAAAATTTCTTAAGCCATATACCCCTGCCAGAGCCCTCAGATCTGCCGAACTGGGAAACCTAATTGTTCCGAGAGTCAGCAGGGTAAGATGGGGCGGTAAGAGTTTCACGGCTACAACTGCTAGTCTATGGAACTCTCTGCCCACCACGTTGAAAAAATAACCCAGTCTCTCTAAACTTAGGAAGGGCCTTAAAACTTGGTTGTTTACAGTTTAATTTTTTACTTCTCTGTCCGCATTGATCGGTATATATCAAAGGCAGCGCCCAGACACCCCAGGGTATTTGTCGCGCTCTATAAATCTCTCATCATCATCCTTGCGCCACTGTTATTTTTCAGCATCTCGTGGATAAGGTTTCCATTTAGTTCTCTTCCTTGGTTCTCCATCCCATTGTTTGTCTTCTTGTTTGTTCTTGTATATCCTTTATAACTCAGATGGGCAGCCTGGCTGTCCTCTGGTGTCAGGGGGTTCCCGCCTGGTATCCTGGTCTGTCAGGAGCTTGGTACAGCATCCTGAAGTCCTCAAAGTTGCATGTTACAAGGCCCCGATGGCATCGCCTATAAAGACTAATCGATCTAGCGGGAAATCGAGCCCTAGTTTTCTCCCACCTCTTTTCCCTCTTTTCGCCAGGTTTCCTCTGCCGGCATTTCAGTTAACCAATGCCCACCGCTCGGATTTAGGGACATCAGGGGTTCTAGACATCTGAATTTCGGGAATCTGATAGCTACAAGTTCTCATTCGTCTAGCCTACGTAAAAGTAATCCTCATGGTAAATTTGTTACACTAGGATTGTTCAACAAAATATGAATTAGAAAGATAGGATGAGAAAAGTGCATGCTCTCTTCCAAAGGCAAGGTGCTTTACTCCACAGAATAACACAATCACAAAACGGTGCAGAAAGTGTAAAAATGCTATATTATCTCCAGTGCTTAATTAATTGAGGGCCAGACGTACGACCGTTTTTAGCGGTCGCAAACGTGAAATTGTCCCGTTTACGACCGCTAAAAAGGGTTGTAGCATGTACCAAAACTATTTTGCGAGTCGGTAATCTGCTACCGACTCGCAAAAATAGGTTTTGTGAGTCGCTATTAGGAAGGGGCATGCCGAAGGCACCCCTTCCTAATAGCGACTCGCAGGGGGATAAAAGATTGTTTTGCAACTGCAAATGTGGTTGCAAAACAATCGCATTTACTACCAATTTCAAATTGGTGGTAAGCCAGTCGCAAATGGCAAAGGGTCCCCAGGTGACCCCTTCCCCTTTGTGATTGACAGCAAAAATGTTTTTTAAGAGCAGGCTGGCAGTGGTCCCACGGTCTACTGCTTGCTCTTAAAAAATTTAACTGAAACATTTCGTTTTCATTTTTTAAATGAATCCCATTTTTCTTTAAGGAAAACGGGCTGCGTTAAAAATAGAAAATGCTTTTCGACAGTGAGGACCTGGCCTGGAAGTTCGGGCTGGACTGTTCCCATGGGGAACAGGGTCAAGACTGATTTGCATATGGCTGTGTTTAAACTGGAATGGCATGGGAAGCACAAAAATGATGGATTTATGTCCAGATCTCAGTACTGGGGTGAATGCATGACATTGTTCAGCATTCTGTCCATCAATTGTTCTTTTTGCATTTGTCACGCCGAGTGGGATAGGTATGCCCAGACGTGGGTCCTGTGCTATCCATGCCACTGGAGTCAAGCTAGCCTGGCTGATGAGGGGTTATACCCCGAAACCGGTCCTAGGATTCTTGTTTCCAGTCCAATGAGGGCCTGGCCTGGCAGCTCGGGCTGCACTGTTCCCATGGGGAACAGGGTTAAGACTGATTTGCATATGGCATGGGGAGCAAAAAAACGATGGATTTAGGCCCAGATCTCTGTACTGGGGTGAATGCATGACATTGTTCAGCATTCTGTTCATCAATTGTTCTTTTTGTTATTGAAAAAACAGTCACAGACATGGTGGTCTGCTGACCCCAGCAGGCCACCATCCCTGTGAGTGCCGTCCATTTCCAATAGGTTGCAAAATGTAACCTGGCTCATGAATATTAATGAGGCAGGTCCTTCACGACCCATTTGGAAATCGCAAACAGTGTCTCAGACACTGTTGTACATCAGTGTTTGCGAGTCGCAATTTGCGAGTTGCAAAAAAATGCAAATTGCGAGTCGCAAATACTGAGCGTCGTACATCTGGTCCCAAGTTCTCGGGCCCAATGTTATGTTAAGAAGCCCGCAGCTGGAGCTATTGAAGGTGAGGGTGATGAATACCAAGATTGCATAGTCTTGATTTCACGTCACATATTTAATCCACCCCCAGACATTCCCTGACTCTTTATCTCACTTTTGTAGATTCTTTTTCCTTCCTGCTTTCTCCCTTTGCCACGGTTTTTCCATCTTTCACACCCTCCTTTCCCCCTCATGGGTTTTTCTCTCTGTTGCTGTAGGTCAAAGTTTGTTGAGGAAAAAATAAGTTCCGGCCCTCAAAAATGAGTGTCAGTGGGCCCCACCTACAACCAACGGATCAAATTAAGCACTGATCATTTCAATAAAGAACACTGCCAGTGTTCAATATCATAACAAAGATTACATGCTAAGACAAAATACTAATAGATATTGGTACCTGTGACATGAGGGTCCTGAACTCAGAAGTGAAATAAGTGATCCACCAGATACCACTTACAGGAAGCTGCTGATTATCAGTGATACTGTTATGCATAGATTTTTACATAAAATTAAAAACATTGATAACAGGCTGCAGTCTAAGCCCTTGGGTTCCTATATGTGTGATCACTGCTCTCTGTTTGGATTTGCCTAAACACATAAAAAAGTTTGACAGCAATGACGACAAATGTCCAATACATAATAGGGAACTTTATTATTTGTGAAACCACTTATGCGAATACAGCTGATTTATTCCTGTTGTAATTAAGAAATCGGCTCTACAATCAAGAGTGATATAATTGCAAGAACTGAATAGAAATATACAGAGGCAATACATTTTAATGAGCACCATTACAGAGACCAAAGAAATCAAACATTTATTTGCCTTTGGAAAGTTCCCTTAAATCCAAAAATGAGCGATGGGAAATACATTTCAATTAATTCCTTGCTTAATGCCTATAGAGAAACGTGTCAATTCTTCCCCGTGCTGCCGCAAGGCCACTCCACGTGGACAATTAAACAATGATGAAGGGTGTCGAACTCATGTACTCCCAAGAGTCCTGAGAGGGTATTGCCAAAACCAGGCGATATTATCTTTGTCAGTCCAGATATTATGTCAAAACATTTTTGGGCTCTTTTTATATTTTAGGCTTCATACATTTAACCACTTCTTCTTTGTGCCAAAAGGTTTTAAACATAAATACCATATTACTGCCATCCATTTTCGGTCTAATACATCAGAATAGGTATAATTAAAGAAAATCAGTAATTCAATGGGTTTCAGAGCCGCTTAAGCTCCTTCGTCAGGAGTACGTTCCCAATAATGTATGCAATTTCACCTGAAAGCGTATGTAGCAAACAGTTTTACATCTTGACACAAACCAAGTCCTTAGGTTTTGGTTTAATGAAGCTTTGCAAGATTACCATCAGTTAACATTTGATTCTGGAACAACAAGTACACAAAACTCTTACTTTCTGTAGTGTCTTTTGTCCGATTCCCAGTGGAAGCTATTTTTTCTATGAAAATGACAGAATTTTGTTTATTTCACAATTATGACATAAAAGTGTATTCAGCATAGTTTTCAATTCCATTGGTGTGTTAGCAAAACTAACAGCGTTGTCTGCAGTTGTACATTGTTTACGTATGCAAGGTTGCAAAATTCTAGACCTCACAACTTCACAACTATTTGTATTTAATTTTGACAGCTTGGCAAAGCACAAAGCGGGTGATAATTAAGAAATCGAGGCAAAAGGGCCCTGCTATGCATTGGTAAGGGTCCTTCTGCTGGGCAGAACCTTGCACATGCTCCTCGAATGCCACTTACTATTGTGTCAGCACCACAAGGTACCCCTCATTTCCCAACTGTCAGAAGCACAGGAGCAGGGGTTTGACAAACAGGGAAAACAGATTACACAACTCCTCAGTGGAAGTATTTGTGTTTCGCCTATGCCATTCAGCACTTGGACGTTACCACGTTACATGGCAGAAATGTAGGGCCTCATTTACGAGTTTTTTACACAGGCCAGCTTTTAGACCTGCCATCTTTTGGCGTGTTTCCCCTTTCTTTTTGCTTTCTGACCTCCTGGTTTTGACTCTATTTTTGCTGGTTTAGTGTCTCTGCACACTTTCTCGCTGCTGATCAGTGTTAAAGTGCAGGTGCTTCTAGGGTAAATTATGTTTATGGATTGGTGTTTCCATGTATGGCTGATATGATTTACTGTTAAGTCCCAAGTACAGTACACAGTGGGGCATATTCTCAAGAACGTGCGATAATCATCGCCAAAAAAGGCTAACGCACGTTTCCATATCGCCGTCTATCACGGGAAAATAACTCCGTGTTAACGTCGTATTCTCAACACAGCAGTAACATGCGATAGTCTCCCGATAACGCGTCAAATGTCCGCGATACAACTACCGCGACGGCGATAAAAAAGGAAACCCGAACGTGAAAAAAGTTGCAATGGGCCCAACCGCAATAGAAAAATCGGTGACAAGCAGCGCCAGGCTTGCAATTCCCACGTCAGGTGGGAAAAATCACCATAAAAGCAGCAAAAAAAACAAATTAAAAAAATAACATAACAACTGCGAAGCACAACGGAGGGAGCTGGAGCAAGTACAGAGGACAACCCGAACCCCACAAGCCCCACGGAGGACCAGCCTGGGACCTCGGGGCCAGGAAAGGGCAAGGAGAAGAAGAAGAGGAAGACGCGGTTCAGTCCGCAGGAAAACAGGATCCCAATAACGGAGGTGACACTCCCACCATCCAATTGCCATTGGTGAAATTGTCAGCACTAAATGTTGCACATACACTTGTCAGAGCAATGTGCCAATGCAGAGGAGTGACATGCACACAGGGAATATGTCTAGGAATGAATTTATTTGCACATGCTGTGCCTGTGGTCATTTTGACCTGTCCCATGATTGCTAAGGACAGTCCCTATGTGACGTGCTTATGTGAAGAAATTGTGAATGATAGTGTCCCTTTGGGCTATTCCAGCTGCTGCTGCACTGGGTGTGGTCCACCTGCCTCATCCTCATCATCATCGTCTGGTCCATCTGGCACATGGATCCATGGGTCATTGGTGCGTACACATATGTTGTGCAACACACAACATGCAATGATCATCTTGCACACTATTTGCGGGCTGTACAGGAGTCTTCCACCTGTGATGTCCAGGCACCTGAAACGTGACTTCAACACGCAAAATGAGCGCTCCACAATGCCCCTGGTGCGTATGTGGGCCGCATTGTACTGCCTCTGGGCCTGGGTGTTCGGGGCTCGGAGGGGTGTCATCATCCACGGGCAGAGTGCATATCCTTGATCACCTGTGAAAGGGGAGAGAGATGTGTCAATCGGTGGTTCGGCATTCTGTGTTGGCAGGCTTATTAGTATATTGGTGTGTGATGTGTGGGACTTTGGGATACATGTCTGACATGTCTTGCATGTGGCAAATGAGCGGCATCCTTGTGTAGTACGTTGCCTCACAGCTGCTCCTCAGTCCCCCCGAGCCTATTTACTTGTGTGCGCTGCGCGGTTGCATTACTTGCACTCCTAGGACACACCATTGTCATGACTGTCTGCGCATGTCTACAAGCCTGACAACGACACTGTGATATTGGCCGTTAAAGGTGGTCGGCCACGTGTGTGTAGGCCTATGGTCAGGATATGGCGGAAACAGAGACACACGCAGTAGTTGCCTTGGTGGCCATCCCCGAAGTGAACCACGCCCTGAGCCCCGGGCTATTGATTCCCACTCCTACGCTGGCCCAGCCCACTCCGCTTACGCTTACAGGGGGGGGCGACGTAGCTACATGTCCAGGGTCTACCCCACTGCCTGAGGTAACATGGTTGCGCCCACTGTCTACGACACTACAAACACCAGCAGTATATGTCCACATGGACATGTCTGTGCTCTGCATACTTAAGTCTGTCCAGCACATCCCCGCCACACTTGGCATTGTGTACATTCTGATTCATGGGTCACTTGCCTCCCTCGCACATACTTGGTTCCCGCCTCTCACCACATCCTGCTATTGTGTGGCAGAGGTGCCATGACATGGATGGCTTGTCTACATGTCTGGGCCCTGTTACCACAGTTCCATGTGTTGTCGTGTCTGGTAGGTGGGCATGTTGTTTGGCATGTCGTATGTGATGTTGTAACGTGTGCATTCCCACAGTTGCAAGTTGCATGAATGTGGAGTTGAGGTGTGTGGTGTGTTCCGTTGGTACTTACCAACGAGCAGTGCATTTCCGTAGGTGCCATCCTCGAAGCGCTGGTTGATGATGGACTGTCGGAAGATGTAGGAATCATGCACACTGCCTGGGTAGTTGGCGACGACGTTGGTGAAGAGTCCCCGGTGGTCCACTATTGCCTGCACATTGATGGAATGCGTGTGCTTCCTGTTGCGGTAATTGTGTGCAGTGTCGGCAGGTGGCACAAGTAGGACATGTGTGCAGTCAATTGCCCCCAACACGTGCGGGAAGCCAGCTATGGCGTAGAAGCCTTGCTTGGTCTCCAGCTGTTCCTGCGAAGTGTGGGGGAAGTGAAGGTACTGGGGTACCAAGCTGATGATGGCATCCAAGACAGGTGTGAGGAACTTTGATAGGGCTGGCTGTGAGACTCCTCCGACTCTGGCAGTTGTTGGTTGGAAGGTACCAGAGGCCAACAGGTGCAGCACAGCCAGCAGCTTTGTCTGCGTAGGGATGTTGGTTGTCCGCTGTGTTGGTACCGTCAGCCTGTGGGCAATGTGGGTCAGGATGCGGAGGATGGTCGTCCTTTTGAGCCTGTTGTGGGCAATGACTTCCTCTGGCGTTAAGTCTCCGAGGCTGGTCCGTTTTCGGAAGGACCGCTGTCTCATTCTGCGCTGCCTCGGTGGTAGTCCGGGGGGGGAGGGTCCTGGGGGGGTGGGCTTGGGGGGTGGGAGTGGGTGTTGTGTGCCTCTTGGAGCTCCGAGCTGCATGATCAGTAGCTCCATGACATGTGTTGGTCTGCCGATGTGGCTCTGGGCTGGGCTCCCTTGTATACTGCAGTTTGTCGTCTGCTTAACACCAGTGGAAGGCAGGTGTTAAATCCCTGCTGCTTATGCGCCTTATCGCCTGTTTTTGGATCGCATCGCAGATCTGGCTGGTCGTTGTGAATATCGCGAAGTGGAGTTTTCGTGTGTTTTTGCACGGGAACGCCTACTCTGCATATCATTAGTGTTAGTTGTCTCTCTCATCCGTGGCGATATTTTTTGCGGCAGCTATTGCTGGTATACTGGCGATGTGGGGAATTTGCAACAGCTTGTGAATGGGGCGATAATTCTTTCGCCACTTTTGCTGCGCTAAAGTGCTGTTAACTCTGCGATGGGTCCTTGAGAATATGCCCCAGTGTGTGCCCAGGGCCTGTAAATCAAATGCTGCTAGTGGGCCTTCAGCACTGGTTATGCCACTCACACAAGCAGCCCTTTAAAGGGTTCTCAGAATTGCCATTGCATTGTCTGTGCGCAGTTGTGACTGCCATGTCGGCCTGGCAAGTGCACCCACTTGCCAGGCCCCAAACTTTCCCTTTTCTTACATGTAAGGCACCCCTCAGATAGGCCCAAGGTACCCCCATGGGCAGGGTGCAGTGTAGGTGAAAGGTAGCACATGTGTGTAACATGTCCTGACAGTGAAATACAGTGTATTTTGTTTTTCATTATTGAAAGGCTATCTGACCCATAGGATAGAATGGGAGATACTTTGCAACATTTTACAAGTATAACTACCCATTTGGACAAGATAAGAGAAGGGAGTTTAGTATGCCTGGACTCAGAATGTAATCACACATCTTTTAGTAAAGATGTTTTTCAAATTGTGTGTTTGAAATTGCCACTTTTAGAAAGTAGCCATTTTCTTGCTTAACCATCCAGTGTGCCTCTGCTGGGTTGTGGATTGACTGTCTGACTTTGGAGTTTCAGGGGCTGGGGATGTGCATTCACTGTAGACAGCCACTGGGGAGGGTGAGGTGTGTGCTGCCTTTCCTGGATGAGTCAGGGCTGGGCCGAATAGACCTGGGCTGCCTTTAGAGTAGTGGGAGGAGATTTCCTTGCACCTGAACAGGCCTGGTCTGCCCTTACACAATGCTGTCTCCACCTACTGCCAGGAAGCTGGACCAGAGAGGACAGAACAGGTTTGGACTAAGCACAGACACTCTCTGCCAAAAGAGAACAAAGGGAAATGTGGTATAAATATTGGGGCCCAGACCCCAGATCTTTAGAACTCTTTTGCACTCAGAAACCTGCCAAGAAGAAGAGCTGGAGAAACTGTGAGGAGGGACTACCACTTTGCTGTGCGCTTTGCTGTGTTGGCCTGCAGTGGCTGCTTCTGTCTTGGGCAGAGAAAGGACTGAACTGAACCTTCTGCAACTTCTTTGTTTGAGTCTCTCCAAGGGCTTGAGGTAGAGCTTGCCCCCTGTTCAAGAAGTCTTATGATCAGCAAAGACTTCACCTTTCTCTAGGTACCACCTCTGGGATCGCATGTCTCAGTTGCCACAGAGGGGAACCGCAACTGGACGCTTTCACCAAGACCGCCAGTGGTTCTGTGACCTGAAGCCACCGCAGAGGGCACCGCCACACTTCACACCGCAACCCTGGTCTCACCGACGACAGCCGCAACAGCCACCGAGCCGCTGCTTGCACCGCGACCTGTGGGCACCTCACTCCGCGCCGCCTCACTTCACTCCGACACCCTGGTCTCAATGATGATGCCGTTGACAGCTGACTTCACTGCCGTGGTCTGCACCGTGGTCTGGGAGAACCGCTCATATGCTACACAAAGCACTGCCCCATCCCACACAGCAGTTGCGGCCCACCGACGCCAGCCCCCTCGACCGCTGATCTTTGACGGACGCCACCCCTTGCCCCATGACCGTCAGCACCTTGACGAGCACCGTCCCGATTCGCACCGCAGCCCTGGTCTCACCGTCGCCGCTGGACGACCGCCACCGAGTCGCTGCCTGCACCGCGACCTGAGGGCATCGCACGCTGCACTGCTCTGCTTCACACCACAGCCTCGACGACCGCCACCACTGACCCACATCGCCGCGATCGGCTGGAACAAAAGGTACTGTTCACAAGTCTTCTGACACCGACGCCGGTCCGCACCGACGCGGTCGACTGAAACTGCTGGATTTGGTTGTCTTCAGCACCGCGGTAGGACTGGGTGGAGCTACCGACTTCAAAGAACTCATTAATCATGTTATTTTCCATGTAGGTAGGAATATTAACTGAACGTGCCTTATTCTGTACAATTTGTGAAGCTTATTCGCTATTTTTCTTATGTTTCCTGAATCTTGTAGACCTGAAATGCAATTTCCCTGGAAGCTCTCGCTTTAGAATTAACAGTTGAATTTCATGTGTGTTGTGGATTTCGTTCTTTCTCAAGTTTGTGTTGCAGGTGGAAGAAGCGCCCTTGTTAACTAGAATAATGTCTTTGTTTTATTAGTCAGGCAAGGAGAGAAGGGGATACATCGCGAAGCTAAAGTGGATAAGGGGAATTGTTGTATTTTCACACCGGAGAAGGCCTGGGAATCAAGGTCAACATATTGCAGTTCAGTGACATCGCTGTCCCGTGGAAAAGTACCTATAAGATCGTGGCCAGAGCAGATGTTTTGACACGCAAGGACTCTTGGGAAGATACCTGTTATATTGCAAGTAGGGAAAGGAGCCCACTTCTTCTCTACCTTGCGAGAGATAGCATCTCTGAACGAGCTCTTTCTCGATAGCTTTATGCTATTCGACCCATCAATGGTGGAGAGACTTCTTAGGAAGACTCCACATGCTGACACCTTTTATTTCTTTCCCTGAGGATGCTTAAGTAGGGATGTCACTTTAGCACTAGTGTTGGAATAGTTTGATGCTTTATATTCATCGACCCTCGATGCAGGGAAATTTGGACTCATGCTTTCTGAACCTTTGCACCCTATTTCTTCAGTTAATTGTTTTGTGCATGTTGCATTGATTCAACTTTATTCGCAGATTTGACTTTATGCTGATTCCAATGTATTTTTACACCCTCATTTTGAGGTGTCGATATGTCCAGTTATTCTTGGCTTTGTAATAAATTAACTAACCTTACTTAAGTGTCTGTGGTTACTATGGGGTCGATTCCGATTCGGGCCGGAAAAAGCACCGACCGACTCGGATCCGGAAATAATACCGACTGACACGTACCCGTGGCGCCCGACACGCCAAGTACGATGCAAGGTGTGAAAAATCCGACCGACACGTACCGAAACCAAGTCGACCGACCGAGCCGCACGGAAAACAGCAATCCGGCCGGAAAACACGCGAATCCAACCGACCGACACGCACCCGGAACAAATCCGACCGAAACGTACACGCGAACTCCAAACCACAAAGTACGATGCAAGGCGCGAAAACCACGAGCGAGTCGGACGGAGGCCAAGCCGTACGACCGACACGCATACAAAACCGAGCCGAAGCAACACAAAACACCGCGACCGACGCGTACGCAGCATAGAAAACTGCACAAACACAGCGCGAACGAAACGGAGAACACCGTACGAGACAAATGCAGGGTCCGACTCGGTCACAAGAACGTTTCCAACATACACAAACAGCACAAAGGAAAAATCACCCAAAAAAGGCCAAACAAGCAATTACCAAGCCAATAAATACTGGGGGGTGGGGACAGAGAACAAAGACACACCCACAACTCCACCTATATAAAGGACACAAATCACAACCATGAGCCTTTGCAAATGCCATTCCACTGCCAGCACCCAAGAGAAAGCAACCACACACCCACAGCTCATCCCTCACACAAGCCACACACCATCAGCATACCAACAAATACCCACCTCACATACACCCAGCAAAACACACACTCACACACCCTCACCTGCACACCAACACACACATCACTCACCATCACCACCCATCACCATGACCCCAAGAAGAATCCCAAGTTCCTAGATAGTGAATTGGAAGTCATGGTAGATGAGATCCTCAGGGTGGAGCCACAGCTGTTTGGCACACTGGTCCAACAGACCCCCATCTCCCAGAAAACCAAGATGTGGGAGAGGATCATCAACAGGGTGAACGCACAATCACCATGTCGGTGCACAAAGAGCGACATCCAGAACAGGTGGTATGACGTGCGCAGGAGGGTACGGGACCTGCTGAAGAAAGACTACATCAACAGCCAATACACCGGCAGTGGCCCTCCTGCCAAGCCAATATACCTCAGGCCCTGGGAGGAGAAGGTGCGGGCCATCCTTCCGCCAGTGAGCGTATATGGACTAGAGGACATCCCAGAGCCTGGTGAGTACACAACAAATGTACACAATATACTGCCACAAAACACACACATCACTGTCAAGGGAGAGTCAAACCATGCACTCATAGCAATTACACAGCAACCAGAACAGAATCATCCCAAAATGTGTATGTCAGTCAGATAAACACAACACATGCCATCAAAAAAGTCACATCCAACTGTGCCAACACATGTACAAACACAACTACAACTACAGCTAGGCAGTGGCACAAATAGAACTAACAAACACATCCACACATGTAGCCACCACAACAACACCAACACACAGTGGAGACCACTCAAAGGAAGGAATTCTGTGTATGCTGGCCAAGTCAGTGTAGCCAATAGCATCATGGGAGTCGCAGTCACACATATTGCCCCCCCCACAACTGTCCCATCAACACCACCCTGAACCATGCTCACATCACAGGGAGTGGAGAAGGACTCACAAGATGGCTGACACTGGCTACTGCTGTGGGGAGCACAAGGCCCTGCTGCCAACTGTGCACCAACAAACAGCAGGACACCACTGACTGACAACCTGAGAGACAACTTACACTCCCTGCAATGCAAGCACGTTCCATGGTGGGATATCTTGTTAGCTGGCTGGGAAGGGGGACTTGCAGCACTGACCATAGTCACAAGCACCTCCCCTCACACACACCCCAACACAAACTCCACAGAACCCACCTGGTAGAATGCAATGCCCCCCATCCTAACACAAGATCCCACAAAGAACCACCACCCTGGGTTATGTTGTGTGAAGCACAGGGACACTCTTGGGACTTTTAGCCAAACAACTGCCAGGACAACACTCCCAGCCATCCTGCCAGCACAGCCAGCCCACCCCACAGGGAAGCAGAGTCAAAAGGAAGGAAGCATGGGCATGCTGGGAAGGGGGGTGGAGGCAATAGTATGATGGGAGTCGTAGTCACTGATATTGGTCACCCCCACAACTGTCCCATCAACACCACCCTGAACCATGCTCACATCACAGGGAGTGGAGAAGGACTCACAAGATGGCTGACACTGGCTACTGCTGTGGGGAGCACAAGGCCCTGCTGCCAACTGTGCACCAACAAACAGCAGGACACCACTGACTGACATCCTGAGATACAACTTACACTCCCTGCAATGCAAGCACGTTCCATGGTGGGATATCTGGCTAGCTGGGTGGGAAGGGGGACTTGCAGCACTGACCATAGTCACAAGCACCTCCCCTCACACACACCCCAACACAAACTCCACAGAACCCACCTGGTAGAATGCAATGCCCCCATCCTAACACAAGATCCCACAAAGAACCACCACCCTGGGTTATGTTGTGTGAAGCACAGGGACACTCTTGGGACTTTTAGCCAAACAACTGCCAGGACAACACTCCCAGCCATCCTGTCAGCACAGCCAGCCCACCCCACAGGGAAGCAGAGTCAAAGGAAGGAAGCATGGGCATGCTGGGAAGGGGGTTGAGGCAATAGCATGATGGGAGTCGTAGTCACTGATATTGGTCACCCCCACAACTGACCCATCAACACCACCCTGAACCATGCTCACATCACAGGGAGTGGAGAAGGACTCACAAGATGGCTGACACTGGCTACTGCTGTGGGGAGCACAAGGCCCTGCTGCCAACTGTGCACCAACAAACAGCAGGACACCACTGACTGACATCCTGAGAAACAACTTACATTCCCTGCAATGCAAGCACGTTCCATGGTGGGATATCTGGCTAGCTGGGTGGGAAGGAGGACTTGCAGCACTGTCCATAGTCACAAGCACCTCCCTCACACACACCCCAACACAAACTCCACAGAACCCACCTGGTAGAATGCAATGCCCCCCATCCTAACACAAGATCCCACAAAGAACCACCACCCTGGGTTATGTTGTGTGAAGCACAGGGACACTCTTGGGACTTTTAGCCAAACAACTGCCAGGACAACACTCCCAGCCATCCTGTCAGCACAGCCAGCCCACCCCACAGGGAAGCAGAGTCAAAAGGAAGGAAGCATGGGCATGCTGGGAAGGGGGAGGAGGCAATAGCATGATGGGAGTCGTAGTCACAGCTCTACATCCCCCACCACATGGCCCAGCAAGCTCACACTCACGCATGCACATCCCACAGAGAGTGGAAAGGCCCATCAAAGATGTCTGACACTGTTGCTGTGTCGTGGGGAGCACAAGGGCATGCTGGGTACTGCACACCAACCAACAGCAGGACACCACTGTCAGCCATCTTGCCATTGCTCTCACACCCACACACACTGAACTCCCACAAAAGCAAGTAAGTATGGGAATGCTGGGAAGTGGGGTGGAGGCAATAGCATGATGGGAGTCGTAGTCACAGACATAGCTCACCCCCACAACTGTCCCATCAACACCACCCTGAACCATGCTCACATCACAGGAAGTGGAGAAGGACTCACAAGATGTCTGACACTGGCTACTGCTGTGGGGAGCACAAGGCCCTGCTGGCAACTGTGCACCAACAAACAGCAGGACACCACTGACTGACATCCTGAGAGACAACTTACACTCCCTGCAATGCAAGCACGTTCCATGGTGGGATATCTGGCTAGCTGGGTGGGAAGGAGGACTTGCAGCACTGACCATAGTCACAAGCACCTCCCCTCACACACACCCCAACACAAACTCCACAGAACCCACCTGGTAGAATGCAATGCCCCCCATCCTAACACAAGATCCCACAAAGAACCACCACCCTGGGTTATGTTGTGTGAAGCACAGGGACACTCTTGGGACTCCTAGCCAAACAACTGCCAGGACAACACTCCCAGCCATCCTGTCAGCACAGCCAGCCCACCCCTACAGGGAAGCAGAGTCAAAAGGAAGGAAGCATGGGCATGCTGGGAAGGGGGGAGGAGGCAATAGCATGATGGGAGTCGTAGTCACAGACATAGCTCACCCCCACAACTGTCCCATCAACACCACCCTGAACCATGCTCACATCACAGGGAGTGGAGAAGGACTCACAAGATGTCTGACACTGGCTACTGCTGTGGGGAGCACAAGGCCCTGCTGGCAAATGTGCACCAACAAACAGCAGGACACCACTGAGTGACATCCTGAGAGACAACTTACACTCCCTGCAACGCAAGCACGTTCCATGGTGGGATAACTGACTGGCTGGGTGGGTGGGAATGAGGTCCGGCTGTCAACCAAACACAACCAATGCAGACCATGTTCACACCCCAGAAAACACATAGAAATGCCCAAATAATGCAGGACAATGTGCCACACCAATATCAACCCCTGACTGTGACGACTTAGGACAATGCAATGTACGGGCCCGCACCCAGAGGCACAGTCACAACTGTCATGTGTGTCAACCATTGATGCCTGCAGAAACATAACATACATTGTTTGTGTCTCCCAAAAACAGGTGATGATGGGGACACAGCAGCAGATGCTGAGGAGTCCCAGTCCCAGGCTCAAGAGGATGCGGAGCTCACTGGCGTCGTACAGCCTCTGTCCTCCTCGGACGATGAAGACCAACCTGGCACATCCGGTGCAAGTCAACATGCAGCACCAGCAGGACCACCAGCTGCAGCACCAGCAGGACCACCAGCTGCACCCCCTGCACCCACCCCTCCAACGACTGTCACCACGAATACCATCCCTGCCGACATGGACAGAACAAGGAGCAACACCAGCACAGGGACCCTGGACCAACCTGGGGCCATGGACACCACCACCACCACCAACCCCCAAGGTGGACCAGGGTTATCTGTGCGTGCCACTGCACACACTGCACATGTCAGCAGGGGTGGTGGGAGGGGTGGGAGACAGAGGTCGCTGCTTGCAGACGTTGCTGGTGTGCATGATGACCCACAACTGGTACGCATAGCTGATGCGTACCAGTCCAGCACCGGAGACCTGAGCCAGGTAGTGGGGCTCCTCAGAGACATGAAACAGCAGCAGGCTGCCCATCATGCCCGCTTGGACTCCCACATGTCCCACGTGGAGTCACACATGTCCCGCGTGGACTCACACATGTCCCGCGTGGAGTCCAAGTGGGATGCACTGCATGAGATGACGGCGGTGCACAGGGACATTTTACAATGCCTCCGCCAGATGAACAGCAACCAGTCCACACCTCCCTGTGTGCCAACAACATCTGGTGCCGAACAAACTGCAACTGCCACAGGGAGGGAGGAGGACTCTGGCGGAGAGTCCCCTGCACCGCAGCAGCCTGTACTTGAGGGCCCCCCCCAAGAAGAGGGGTTGTCCGAGGATGGAAAAGTGAGAGGCCGATGGCCAAGCGCAACTCCCAGGAAGCCTGAACCTGTTCTGGATGTTCGCCTTTGTGCACAGACTGTTCACCCTGTTGACGGCAACACTACTCCCACACATTGCATGGGGAGTACAAGTTGGACCAATGTGTCAGACAACTGTGGCCCCGATACTGGGGATCCTGTCTACCAGGACTTTCAATTCACCTAGGAACTTCGAATTGCAAGATTTATGTACAGCACTACCCATCCTATGCACTATTAACACAAATGTATCACAATAAACACACTAATACACCATACTTGCCTCTGTCGTGATTCCAACGTGGGTGCTGTTATGGGGATGATGAACTGCAAAATTACACTGTGTATGCGAACTGCAACAGCAAGGACAACACAGGCATGTGAGTACAGGCAACGTGACACACATGAAGGAGACACACCACCAGGGCTACACAACACATACACACCTAGGCCATCTGACTCATTGCCTACACTGATGTTGCCAGGGAAGACGGTGCAATGCACAGACACCACACCCATTCCCAGTTGTAGTCAAGTAGCCCACAGGTGCAGTAAGCAAATGGAAGTCAAATGTGTGACCACAGACAACGCACATCACAAAGTGAAGCACAGGTTTATTACACAGTTGCAACATGTCGTAACCACTACAGATGCAAGGTAATCCCACCTGGCAGCGGGCACACAGTCAACAACTGTAGACGGAAGGAAGTCCATGGGTGTGGCGCACATCACCTGTAGGGACACAACAGCTACCAGCCTGGATGTGCAATCACGTCGTCGGTGGACACAGTTGACCAAACGAATCTGAAAGTACCCTGTGAAGGACAGAAATGACACACAGTCAAAAGCAATGGAGTACAGGACATAACAGCAAAACTCATGCACAATACATGTTACAAGATACCCACCCAGAACCAAGTTAGCATGTCAACACTGTTGGGGAGTACAGCCCACCTGTTAGCAAACATCGCAACACACATCCAGTCAAGTAGCCCATGGACACACTCCAACAGCACCAGAGCACCACCCACACATCATGCCAACTCACATCATTGACATGACACCTCAGGATACTCACATTCAGCTAAAGAAGTTGGTGATGAGCTGTGTGCGGACATCACCATCATCATCATCATCATCATCATCACTGGCATCGTGGTCCAGGCCAGGATCCTCCACAGGTGGCGGATGTTGGTCATTGTCATCCTGGATGAGAGGCAACTCCTTCCGCACTGCCAGGTTGTGGAGCATGCAGCAGACGATGATAATCTTGCACACTTTCGCAGGGGCATATGGGAGGGACCCTCCGGTCTTGTCCAGGCAGCGGAAGCGGCTCTTCAGGAGACCAAAGGTCCGCTCAATCACTCTCCTGGTCCGACCATGTGCCTCATTGTAGCGCATCTGGGCTGGTGTCACAGGGTTCCTGAGGGGTGTCAGCAACCACGGCATGTTGGGGTATCCCGAGTCACCTACGGACAGACAAGTGCACATTAGCTGACTTTGAAAAGTGGGCGGAATACTACAGATCAGATCACACACAATGGCACAAAGTCAGTACACACCGACAAGCCAGGCACGCTGGTTCTGCATCTGTGCCATCATCCTGGGGATGTGACTACTCCTCATCACAAAGGCATCGTGTGCTGAACCAGGGAAACGGGCACACACGTGTGTGATGGTCATGTCTGCAAGACACACCACCAGTGCATTGACCGAGTGGTAGTGCTTGCGGTTCCTGTAGGCCTGCTCCTGGGCCTGTGGTGGTACCAAAGCCACATGTGTCCCATCAATGGAGCCAATGACATGCGGCATCCTCCCCAGGGCATAAAAGTCACTCTTCACGTCAGTGAGTCGTCGCAGTCTAGGGAAATAGATGTACCGGTTCAGGAAGAGCAACATTGCCGCCAAAACATCGCGGAGCACACGGCTCAACATGGTCTGTGACATCCCACCAGCAGTCGCCACAGTATGTTGGAAGGTACCGGTGGCAAAGAAGTGTAGGGCTGCCATCACCTTCACCTTGGGGGTCAGCGCTGTAGGATACGGCCGGCCAGGCTGCAAATGTGGGGACAACTGCACTGCCAAATCCTCAATCAGCTGCCTGGTGAAGCGGTACCGTCGGATCCTGTCCCGTTCCACCATCGTTGCCAGGTCTGGGAATGGTCGATGGACAGCAGGAGCCCTGCAGTGCAGAGGAGAAGTAAGCAAGATTGTCAGTCACCCCACATATGCGGCATTGAGAACACTCAAGATCCCAACATACATCATTATGAGGCACAACTACATGAAGTGTGCAGTTCCGGAAGGACATGTATGGTACATACATGGCCAACATCTGTCAACACGGTCCAACAGGTGGCATCAATTAGTCCCAGGTTGGCCCATTGGATATCATGAGGCCGTGTCACAGTTCCCATCTCCTGCTGCCGTGTCACAATAACCCCCCACAGTGACATGTGAGGACAGATGTGCCCCAGGCACCACAGCCCAACGACAGGTACATTCCCAGGGACCCTGTATTGCCACATGGACACTGGCATTACATGGAGTATCATGTATACACCACAGCAAAACAACCATGACCCCCACAGGTAGTGGCCCCACTTGCCACGGCAGGACAGACATGGACGTCTGTGACACACACACACACAACATCAAAGTCCATGCACACACAACGTGGATGTGGAGACTGTCTCCCATTGTGCACATGTAATCAGAGACATTGTAAACACTACATGCACAAAGACTGTGGAGGACCATCACTATTGTGCCACTGGGACACCCTGGCTCAAACATACCGTCCCACATGGGACTCACGGGGTATGTGACATGACATACACATACACCACCGTGAAATGTGACCATGGCACATGCACAGATATGAACAGTTGCACATCACAGTGGTCATGTACACGTAACACCCAGGATCCTGTCCCCATGAACACGTGCACAGCCTGGGGGTGGCTGCCCACAGGTGACACCCACAGGACAACATGTACACCAACATACACACAATAGGAAATGCAGCCTTACATGCCTTATGATAAAGTTTGGACAGGCTGTCGTGATGTAGGTGTGCCCCTCACTCCCTGGGAGCCATCTGTGGCTGGCATATGTCCATCTGAGACAGGCATGCTGACATATGCCAGTCACATGTACAGTGATGCGGTGTCCTGCAATGGACCGCTCGGTGCCGCCGGCCGGCCCATTGCATTCAATGTGTGCGGGTACGCGTTGTACCCCTGTGCGCATTGTACTGCAATGGACCGATCGGTGCCTCCGGCCGGCCCATTGCATTCAATGTGTGCGGGTACGCGTTGTACCCCTGTGCGCGTTGTACTGCAATGGACCGATCGGTGCCTCCGGCCGGCCCCTTGCATTCAATGTGTGCGGGTACGCGTTGTACCCCTGTGCGCGTTGTACTGCAATGGACCGATCGGTGCCTCCGGCCGGCCCATTGCATTCAATGTGTGCGGGTACGCGTTGTACCCCTGTGCGCGTTGTACTGCAATGGACCGATCGGTGCCTCCGGCCGGCCCATTGCATTCAATGTGTGCGGGTACGCGTTGTACCCCTGTGCGCGTTGTACTGCAATGGACCGATCGGTGCCTCCGGCCGGCCCATTGCATTCAATGTGTGCGGGTATGCGTTGTACCCCTGTGCGCGCCGAACTGCAATGGACCGATCGGTGCCTCCGGCCGGCCCATTGCATTCAATGTGTGCGGGTACGCGTTGTACCCCTGTGCGCGTTGTACTGCAATGGACCGATCGGTGCCTCCGGCCGGCCCATTGCATTCAATGTGTGCGGGTACGCGTTGTACCCCTGTACGCGTTGTACCGCAATGGACCGATCGGTGCGCACCCATTGACAATGGGCTTGCCTGGCAACGGACGCGTTTTCGAATTTCGAACGAGTCGGTTGCTGGAAAATCAGTTGGTCACCCACAACAATGTTGCAAAATCATGTATGTCATGAAGTTGAAGATTTGAAGGATGCTGTGGGCGTGTTTTGGTGCTGCTATTCCATGGATTGGCCAGATTCAGAAGATGCAAACGACTTGGACCTATCACTTTGGACACAAGGGACAGTATCTGCCTCTCCAGCACATATATATTGCTGGCTGTTCCCCTGAGAGCTCACTTGCCTGCACTACATGCTCCAGGACGACATCTGCCACTGCACTGCTGCTGTCTCTGCCCCTCTGGACCCTGCAATGGCACGTACTGTGGAGAGAGCCCCAGCCTTCAGCCTTGAAGAGAACCAGGCCCTGCTGGACAGCCTACTTCCACAGTACAGCAAGCTGTATGGGACACCAGGGGAGCAGGTGAGTGTTCTGTGCACTGCCTTTCTGAATGTGCATTTTGTGTGACTAGCAAGGCTGGAAGTCTGCACGCCACTGGCTAGCAGGCTCACTGAGTAGTTGTCACCCCCCATAGTGTGTAGTGACTTGCACTGGACAGGTATGGTGCAGTGACAGTGCATTTGAACATGGTTTTACTTCCCATGCAATGATACCATGTAGTGACGTCTGGCAAACTGTCCATGGGCAGCTTTGCACTGCCTCTGTACATCATGTGAGCCACACCGAGGAGTCCTCAGCACCATCCACCTCAGCTGAGGACCAGAGCAACTCGGAGGATGACTCCCTTGTGGAGGCGGGTGTCAGCAGCCACCACACCCCAGCTAGTGTTGCTGTCCCCGCCACCACCAGCACCACCACCGCCCTCCCATCGGCTCCCATTCCCCAGGTCCGTGGAGGCTCCCATGTTCGTGAGTGTGTCTCCTTTGGGCCAGGCACCGCACCCCCTGCCCCTGTGTCCCCTGCTGCCCTGAGTGAGGAGCCTGTGTACCTCCTTCGCCAGCTCCATGTAGGGCAGACAGCCATGCTGAGTGTCCTCCATGCGCACACCGCACTGTTGACTCAGCTGGTGTCGTTCATGGAGGGCATCTCATCGGGCATGTCTGACCTACAGAGGGGCAACATGTCCATGGACTCCTCCCTGATGGCAGCAGTGTCCCTCCTCAGACAGTCCCTCACCCCTCCTGCCTCTGCTCCATCCACACTCCCCAGCACCTTACCCGTCCCAAGCACACACACACCGGCACAGGCACACACCAGCACACACACGTCCAGCACACAGACACACACGCCACAAACTAAACGCACATGCACGCACAGTCAGGGGACTGAAACCAGACTCACAGGGGATGGGGCCCTGGTACACACACATGCATCCACGGGCACTGCGCAGTCCTCAGTTGCCTCTCCCTCCAAAGCACCCTCCCTTGCCTCACCTGCAACCCCAAAGACCCAGCGCCTCTTCCTCAGTGACCTCGGCCTCTTCCCTCCGATCCAGCTGCCCCAGCATCCAGGGGGAAAAGGAAGCCCCCCACACGGAGCAGAGTGCCCCTCGGCCCCGGACACCCTCCCCAGGCGCAGACAGACTGAGGCCCCCACCCGCAAGTCCCCCGGAGTGCTAAGAGCAAGACCCCGCCGCCGCCCTGCAGCTCAAGCACCAGGTCTCCTTCCTCCATCCCTCAGGCCCCCACTCCACAGGTGCCCCCACCACACCCTGCCCCAGGTTCCCCCACCCACAGATATACCATCCCCAAGAGGCTCCGGCCTTCTCCCCCTGCCACTTGCTCTCCCGGCACCACACCCCCGCTGCGCTTGTCTGTGCCACTGATGTGGTGAGGGTGTCCTCCCCCTCTGTCCAGCCCACCTTGCCTGTTCCCCATTCTCCTCCCCTGGTGGTAGGCACTGCAGTGGAGTCCACTACCACCCTGTCTGACTTGGGCACTGCAGTGGCGGACCTGTCCACTCCATCTGCAGGGTCCACTGCAGTCGTGCCTGCACCCACAACATCTGAGCCATGCCCCCCAGTTGTGCCGGCACACACCATGTCAGACACCTCCACTGCAGTTGTCAGTGGCTCTCCAGCACCCACCACCCCTTCCCTGCTTCCTCCTGGTGAGCCCTGATCCTGTCCCTGCGGTGCCTGGCCTACCCCCGGTTGCCCCTCCTAGTGGATTGTCCCTGGTTTTGTGCAGGCATGTGTAGGGTGGCATCTGCCACTGTCACCCACTTGTGACTTTGTTGATGGACTGGCCATTGGCCTTTGTTTATGTTCTACCGGACTTCTACTTTTAATGCCACATATGCTGAATAAAGCAACTTTCTGTTCTCTAGTGCTTTTGCTTCTGATGTACATGATGTTGATGATGCTAACCATGCCCTTGCTGCAGTGATGGTGATATTTGGTCTCATGATAATGAAGTGTTACTGTGCAGGAACCCATGTGGTCCAGGGGGAATGTGTCCTATCCTGTGGTGTATCCATGTCATCCATAGCAGCATCTGAGGGTGTCATGTGTTCAGTATTTGGCAATGGGATTTCCTACTTAGATTGGCTATTTCACATCTGTGGCTTCCACCCCTGCACATCTGTTGTGCCTGCCATTGTTCAATTCGTCTACTTCCCTGACCGTGTGGCCATCTCCACTGGACATGCAGGTTTGGGCATCAATGGGGAAGGACTCATCTGTGTTGTCAGTGCAACATTGCTATACAAGTGTGTTGGATCTGTGCTGATGATTCCGTTGGCACTTCCATGACCAGGCTGATGTGACGGGAGCCCTCATTTGGTGCTAATTGTTGATTGTGTGACCAAGTGCTCAGCTGACATGGTGGGGCCCTACTGAGGCAACATATGGCACAGCTTTCCTCACACAGGAGTGGAGTCCCCTCATGGCAGTGTGTACTCCTGTGACATTGCCTGCGCCCAAGGTGTGTGTTGTATGTGCATGTCTGTGTGTTCACTTCCGTTTAGCTGTGCATGCTGTGATCCCTAGTGTTGTACCTGTTTGTGATGCTAGCTGAGTTGAGCTATGTTCCCCCAAAGTCTTCTCCCTGGGTCCTCTGTGATGTGGGTGCATGGCACATTACTGGTCATCAGGGTGTCACCCATAGGTGTGCTTGCTGTCAGGGCTGAGTTTGTGTGCAGACGCAGATGGGTCACAGTCAGGTTTCCCCTTGGCACTTGTTGTTTGCCCCTGTCATGTGATTTCCAGTTTGTGTTATCTTTCAGTGATTGTGACACGTTGTGTGTGTGACTGCTGGCACTCCTCAGGGTCCGGGCTGCAATGTTGGTTGTTGTCTATGTGTGTACTTTGTGGGTGACCTTGGCTTCTTCATTGGTGTGTGACTGTGGCTGTGATCCCATTGGTTGGTGTGGTATTGCCGTCATGTCCATGTACGGCGTAGTGTGCAGTGTGTCAGACATTCAGGAGTCTTTTTGAGTGTCCATGTGTGATGTGTTTCTGCACCTTGGTTCCCACCCACCACCCTGGAATAGTCATGGGTGCATGTGCAATGTCACCAGTGCATGTGTGCTTCACTGCTGCACATTGTTGGAGGTCGAGGGGTGTGGTGTTGAGTGTGTGCAGATGAGAGTTGTTGCCCGGCTAGGCCCCTGCCTCCATGTTGGCCTTGGCTTACTGGCCATGCTGTTTGATTTGTGCTTGTGTAGGTGTGATGGTAGTTAGTTGCTCAGTACACATGACTGTGGTTCACAGTGTGAACCACATTTAGCTTTGTCATCACAGTGGGATTGTAATGCAGCCCAGGGTCACCACATTGTGGGGGCCCTGGGGGTGGTGCTGTGGTGTGTCTGTGTCTTGCTGTGTCAGTTGCTGTCCCTACGTGCCTGTGTGACATGTGTGATTTGTGCTCCCTCTCATCTGACAATGCCTGCTTGCCCACATAGGGGATTTGGATCCATGAGTTACCTTTGTGTGGCACTGTATGCACATCTGTATGATTGGTATTCAGGTCTCCTCATGTGTTGTGTGGTTGCCTGGGGACACTGGCACCCCCTCACCTGTTGTGTATGATGTGCAGTGTGGGTCTGCCTGTTTGTGTTTGTGCATCTGCACCACTGCATTGGCATATCTTGGGTGTGCCATTGGCTGTATGTAGTTTGGTGGGTTTCCCCTGCTGTCCCTGGGACTCCTAGGTAATCGGTCAGCACAATGATCATGGTTTGTGTGTCCCATTGCTGCCATGGTATGGTATCTGTTCACCTCACATCTGCAGTCTCCACAGGGTATCTGCATGTGTGTGCCCATTGGTGCAAATATGTGGGTCTGCATTCTGATGGTCACTTCTGTCATTGTGTCATTGATGATTGTTGACGGTGTCAGCCCCCATGGGTGTTGTTTGTCTGCACATGGCCAAAGTTATGTCTTATTTGCACTGCAGGATTTGGCTCCCCCAATTTATGTTGCAATGGGACACATACACTACTTTGCCACTGATGTGTTTGTTGTTCTGTGACCAGGAATCATCCATGCAGTTTGGCAGTTGCACCTCTTTCTTTGTCAACACTTACCTTTTGGTCACTGTGATGATGGGGGTTTGGACCCCATTGCCACAATGTTCGAAATGTGCTTCAGCTATGGACCCCACACTTACATTTTGGTCACTGTGATGATGGGGGTTTGGACCCCATTGCCACAATGTTCAAAATGTGCTTCAGCTATGGACCCCACACTTACCTTTTGGTCACTGTGATGATGGGGGTTTGGACCCCATTGCCACAATGTTCAAAATGTGCTTCAGCTATGGACCCCACACTTAGCTTTTGGTCACTGTGATGATGGGGGTTTGGACCCCATTGCCACAATGTTCAAAATGTGCTTCAGCTATGGACCCCACACTTACCTTTTGGTCACTGTGATGATGGGGGTTTGGACCCCATTGCCACATTGTTCAAAGTGTGCTTCAGCTATGGACCCCACACTTACATTTTGGTCACTGTGATGATGGGGGTTTGGACCCCATTGCCACAATGTTCAAAATGTGCTTCAGCTATGGACCCCACACTTACCTTTTGGTCACTGTGATGATGGGGGTTTGGACCCCATTGCCACAATGTTCAAAATGTGCTTCAGCTATGGACCCCACACTTACCTTTTGGTCACTGTGATGATGGGGGTTTGGACCCCATTGCCACAATGTTCAAAATGTGCTTCAGCTATGGACCCCACACTTACATTTTGGTCACTGTGATGATGGGGGTTTGGACCCCATTGCCACAATGTTCAAAATGTGCTTCAGCTATGGACCCCACACTTACCTTTTGGTCACTGTGATGATGGGGGTTTGGACCCCATTGCCACAATGTTCAAAATGTGCTTCAGCTATGGACCCCACACTTACCTTTTGGTCACTGTGATGATGGGGGTTTGGACCCCATTGCCACAATGTTCAAAATGTGCTTCAGCTATGGACCCCACACTTACCTTTTGGTCATTGTGATGATGGGGGTTTGGACCCCATTGCCACAATGTTCAAAATGTGCTTCAGCTATGGACCCCACACTTACCTTTTGGTCACTGTGATGATGGGGGTTTGGACCCCATTGCCACATTGTTCAAAGTGTGCTTCAGCTATGGACCCCACACTTACATTTTGGTCACTGTGATGATGGGGGTTTGGACCCCATTGCCACATTGTTCAAAATGTGCTTCAGCTATGGACCCCACACTTACATTTTGGTCACTGTGATGATGGGGGTTTGGACCCCATTGCCACATTGTTCAAAGTGTGCTTCAGCTATGGACCCCACACTTACATTTTGGTCACTGTGATGATGGGGGTTTGGACCCCATTGCCACAATGGTCATGGCCTGCTTGCATTGTGGGTGCCACACACATATATGTGTGGCACATGTGCTAGGGGGTCACATTGTATGTTCAAAGTCATGTTCGGTGTTGTAGGCATTTGACACAGTCTACACACGCTTGTCATGGTGTTGGGGAAATGTCTTCTTCTTGCATTCCCTAGGTTGTGGTGTGCTGGTTGTGTCATGCATTGTCCATCCTATGAGTGGGGGTGGTAGTAGTGGTAGGCATCCAGCCCCCCCTGGGTGAGGGTGGTAGTAGTGGTAGGCATCCAGCCCCCCCCTGTGTGAGGGTGGTAGTGGTGGTAGGCATCCTGCCCCCCATGGCTAAGGGTGGTGGTAGGCATCCAGCCCCCCTGGGTGAGGGTGGTAGTGGTGGTAGGCATCCTGCCCCCCTGGGTGAGGGTGGTAGTAGTGGTAGGCATCCTGCCCCCCTGGCTAAGGGTGGTAGTAGTGGTAGGCATCCTGCCCCCCTGGGTGAGGGTGGTAGTAGTGGTAGGCATCCAGCCCCCTGGGTGAGGGTGGTAGTAGTGGTAGGCATCCTGCCCCCCTGGGTGAGGGTGGTAGTAGTGGTAGGCATCCAGCCCCCCTGGGTGAGGGTGGTAGTGGTGGTAGGCATCCTGCCCCCTGGGTGAGGGTGGTAGTAGTGGTAGGCATCCTGCCCCCCTGGGTGAGGGTGGTAGTAGTGGTAGGCATCCTGCCCCCCTGGGTGAGGGTGGTAGTAGTGGTAGGCATCCAGCCCCCTGGCTAAGGGTGGTAGTAGTGGTAGGCATCCTGCCCCCTGGGTGAGGGTGGTAGTAGTGGTAGGCATCCTGCCCCCCTGGCTAAGGGTGGTAGTAGTGGTAGGCATCCTGCCCCCCGGGTAAGGGTGGTAGTAGTGGTAGGCATCCTGCCCCCCTGGGTGAGGGTGGTAGTAGTGGTAGGCATCCTGCCCCCTGGCTAAGGGTGGTAGTAGTGGTAGGCATCCTGCCCCCTGGGTGAGGGTGGTAGTAGTGGTAGGCATCCTGCCCCCCTGGCTAAGGGTGGTAGTAGTGGTAGGCATCCTGCCCCCTGGCTAAGGGTGGTAGTAGTGGTAGGCATCCTGCCCCCCTGGGTGAGGGTGGTAGTAGTGGTAGGCATCCAGCCCCCCTGGGTGAGGGTGGTAGTAGTGGTAGGCATCCAGCCCCCTGGGTGAGGGTGGTAGTAGTGGTAGGCATCCAGCCCCCTGGCTAAGGGTGGTAGTAGTGGTAGGCATCCAGCCCCCCTGGGTGAGGGTGGTAGTAGTGGTAGGCATCCAGCCCCCTGGGTAGGGGTGGTGGTGCGCATTCAGGCCCCTGTGTGCATATGTGGCATTGGTGATGGGCATCCCGCCCCTATGGTGCTGCTGTTGCTGGTGTAAGTATATTCTGCATCCCTCTGTGTGTGTGTGATGTGTCGTGTACGTGTTGTATGTGTTTTGTGGTTGGTGTCTGGCTTACCTTCTGCGCCGTTCGCGTCCGTGCCTGTTCCGGTAGTAAATGTAGAATATTGGTATGATCGGGACGAAGGGATTCATGGTTGGTTCGTGTCGTTCGTCCTTCTCGTTGCTTCGCGTCGTCCTCGTCGCTTCGCCTCGTCCTCGTCGCTTCACCTCGTCCTCGTCGCTTCGCGTCGTCCTCGTCGCTGCCGTGTTCGTCTCGGAGCCGTGGATCGTGTTGTGGTGCGAATCGGAGCTTATGTGCGCCTCTCCCGGATGCTTTGACGTGCCGTGCGTAGCGACGGGTTCGGCGTGTACGGAAAGCGCATCGTACTCGTTCGGCCGGACGGAGCTGCATTTTAGCTTCCGTGCGACTCGATTCAGCGTTTCCGGATTCGCCTCGGTCGGGGAACAGGACCTGGTTTGGGTGAGTACGGCTCGGCCGGATTCTTTGCTGTTGTGCGCATCGTACTTACTCGTTCGGTGTGCTGTACGGATCGGTCGGGAAACAGGCTTTCGCATGGCTTTTTTCCCGACCGAATGGTGTTGGGTACGCCTCCGACCGAGATCGGAATCGGCCCCTTTGTGTCCAGAGAAATTACTGTTGAATTGATTGACGTTATTAATTTTCTCCCCTCTACGCATACATGCTGCTAAAAAGAACCATCAGATTGTGATTCTAGAACAGGTCCAGAACTTATGGGCCTGGCCCTTTCACTGAGAATATACTATGATACCTAAAGATAAGAGCGGGGCACACCACCTAAGACAGAACACACATTTGTACAATTTTACACTTATATATTTTGACGGAGTGCCACTTTAGCAGCACTAGAGGAAACCTATTAGATTGTGATAACAGGAGAGAGGCCTGGGCATGAGAGCACACACTCTTTTATATTTTGGTTACAGAATGCAGAGACAGTCATAGAGTGTGAAATAACACAATGTCTAAGGTTGGAAACAGGGCAAATTGATCGCCATGGATACAGATTATTGATGCCACTTTGACTGACTGGATCGCCAACTTAACATGTAAGTTAAGTAGCCATCATCCAATGGCAGCCTTCTGTAAAGGCTGCACCACCAGTCATGTGTGTACCAGGAAAGTGCACCATTCTTGCAAAAAAAGTGCTGGAAAAATCGGGGCTTTTATTGTTTAAATAGCAACTAGCATCATCATAGTGGCCACAAATTAAAATGCACCTTTCGCAAGAATCCTGCTTATGCATTCATACTATGCTGTAAGGTAAATGTGTATAAAAGGAGCTAGCTGGTTTGCCTACGTAGGGCTACATTATATCCCGGGGGTGTAACGGGCATGTGTGCACGCTTTGTTCGGTGAGCCACAGACACTTGGTCTGCCCTTCTGTAATACTGATAGCGCTGGCACACATGTAGTGCCAGAGCTATCATGAGAGGGTGTTCCTGTAGGAAAGTAGGATCTGCTTCTTATGGTTACCCCCACTTTTTGCTTGATGTCTCACTGTTTTTGACTAGTCTGACTGGGATCCTGCTATTCAGGACCCCAGTCTATCTGCTTTCTCCCTTAAATTGACATACATGTACTTTGGTACACTCCAGATTGGATACTGGGGTACCCTTATCAGTCCCTAGTATATGGTACCCATGTACCCAGGGCATAGGTACCCCAGAGGCCTCCCATGGGCTGAAGCATGTATTATGCCACCCATGAGAGGCCATACAAAATGGAACTCCAGGTCTGCTACTGCAACCTGTGTAAGCTGGTGCTTGCACCGCTTACTTTAGATATAGGTTCACTATATCTAGTGGTCACTACACTTAAAACTTATAAGTCACCCCTATAGCAGGCCTTAACAATCCTGAAGGCAGGGTGCTGGGTTTTTAGTGAGAGGGTGCTCTGCATGAGCAGAGCCCCTCTGCAGCCTTCGGAGACCATTCTCCCGGGTTGTCTGTGACTCAGCCGGACATATAGGTAGAGCTGCATCATAACCTTGCGGTAAATGCTATCTCGAAAACGGCTGCATAGAAACATATCGTGTTTGGTATCAAACACCTTGGAATCATACCTCCACACCAGTAACTGGTGTGGGAGGTATGATTCCACCTTTCAGAAGCGAGCTTCGTGGGGTCACTGGTCTAACCAGTGTCAGCCTTCTCGACCTGGACAGCACAAAATGGATGCTGCCGTCCAGAGGCACATTTCTGCCCTCCTGCTGCTGAGCCAAGCTCGAGCAGAGGAAGGCAGCACAATAGGCATCCTGTCACAGGGAGGTGTGACCACCACCCAGACAGGGTTTAGTGTATTGGGGCTGGGTGGGTGCACTCTGAGAGTGCCTGAAAGTCTGCACCTGGGGCACATTTGGTGTCCCTGTGCATAGTCCAGCTCAAACCAGTTCTGGGAGCCATTGGCTCCTGCTCTGGCGCGAAACTTGACAAAGGACAAGGGTGTAACCACCCCTCTGTCCTGCCCCTCCCCTAGGAGGGTCCCCTGAATCTGTCCAACCCTCTCCCGTGGGTACAAAAGGGCTTACCTGGCTGTAAGACTTTAGATTTTACGTGGACAAGATTCTACAAGAAAAAACCACTGACCTTCGACCGTCTGGACACCCTGGACTTCGCTGGACCTCGACTGGGCTCGACTTCGTCCCCCTTTCCGTCCGAAGCTTAATTTGGGCCTGTGCTCCATACAGGCTCTGTGCAGGACCTGTGGTGCACTAAAGACAACTGAAGAATCTCCCTTGGAGTGAAAGAGTCACTGCCCTGCATTCGCAGGCACCTAACCGCAACTGACCGGTCTGCTGCTCCTGAGCTCCTGCAGACTCCGAAGATTTCAGCAACACAAGATGTGGGTTTCCGAAGGTCCCTGAGATCGATCTGCCCTCTCACTGAGTTTAAAGCCAGTATCCCTCGTGGGGACTGCATAGCCTGAACCCCTGTGCACTGCGTCTATTTGCAAGTGCATATACTTGTTGGCGATTCCCGAGCTTGTGCATTGGACTCCATGTAGTCCTGACCCTGAGCAGTATTTGCACCAAAGAACTCCGGCCTCCTCGCACCGAGTGCTCCGTGGGCTGGAACTTTGCAATCTTGCCCGAGGTCCCCTCGCGACTCCTGGTCATTCGACCTGTGGGTCCTCCTGAGGGTCATCTTGATTTCTGTTGGGCTTTCCTGGTTGCTCCAGACGTGCCCTGACACTCCATTGCTTGGGGAGTCCCCTGGACCTTGCTGGTCCACACCGTAACCTGCTTGACCTTCCTGCCTGGGTTGCTTTTGTCAAGGCTTGTTGGTGCTCCCGCCGGACACCGACCCCTCAGCACTCGACATCCTTCGTGGGACAGCTCACCTCCGGCTCCTGGTCATCCTCGACATCTCCTGGTCCTCGTGGCTGCAGAGTCAAGCATTCCTTCTTCGCACCTGAAGCACCCGACATAGGTGGGCATTCGTCTACTGAGCCTCTGGTCACTCTGGAGTGACCCAGACTCTGTCCCCTCTGCTTTCAGGTTCCTTCCTTCCTGAATCCAGGCTTGGATTCCACCGGACCCTTTTCATCTTCACGGCAGCATTATTTCTTTGCAGCTCTCCATTGAGAACGACTGTAGTTTCCGACGCCACTTCAGACCTATGCACCCGGCTCCTCTGGGATAGGTAACTCGGGTACTTCAGTATCCACGGGTGGGGTGGCTCTTCAAACTCTTAAGTGCCAACGGGTTCACTCGAAGTCCTCCTAGAAGGGTCCTTAAACCTTAAAAGTGTAACCGCGACTTCCCCATAGAATTATACGGAGCCCGTGGTCGTGTTCCCACACTGCACCCGGCCTCCGTGGGGTCCCTGTCTTCTCATCTTGGGTGGTTCCTTGGGGTCCCAGTGATTCTACGTGCTCCAGACCTTGTCTTGATCTCAGTCATGACTGTTATACCACTATTTTAGTATATGGGTTGGTCTCCCCCTGGAGCCCACTGTGTATTGTACTACTTACAACTGTTCTATTGATCTCATATTGTGTGCTTTGTGTTCTATCCTCGTGTAGAGGATAGTAGAGAGTGTTATATTAATAAATACATATTTTTATATAACTACTGTGTGGTCCCCCTTCATTTAGTCATTCAGGAGGCGATGTTCTGGTAAAACAAGCTGCTTTACATTCCTTCAAGATTAAGCCTGAAGGCTGCTCTCCACAGCTACCACTAGGATAGCTTTCTAAAGGTTATCTTTGACCTCATACATCATAAGGGTCGTTTGGACTGGTGCAAGGTGCCCACTTTAATTAGTGGACAGCATATAATAAGCCAGCTTCTCACAGTTCCCTCATTTGCATGGGGGCATGTCCCCATGCAAATGAAGGAATCACTTTTCCTCTGCACCTGTGCCATATTACTGACGTGGGCGCAGAAGCAAACATGCCCTTAGGAGGCACACTGAAAGTGCGCTGCAAAAGGGTGGGGCACTCTCAGTGTTCCCCCCGCCAATGGGCAGTCCTCTCGGGGGGCGAAAGGGGATCCCATGAACCCCCAGACATCCCACTGCGGCATAGCTGCCAAGGTTTTAGATTGCTTATAATTTCATTGTAATTATGAGTGACATACGACGACTATGAGTGACACTTTCTCACAAGCAAATTCAAGCAATGAAGACGATGGAAACACATAAATATGAGAAATAACACCTATTTGAGCAACGAGAAACTCTAAGAAGAGCTTTAAACTGTTGTAAAGCACCAGAAATGGAGGGCACTAATCTAATAAAAAGCAGTAACTCAAAGCTAATCCTCAGCACATACAGTTTTGCGAATATGTGTGGTTCATGTTCTTTCTCTCTTGCTCCCCTTTTCTCCGTTTCTTGTTTTTTTTCCTCCTTCCCACTGTCTTGTTTCCCATTTCCCTCCCTTGTATTCTTTTCTTCCTCCTGCCTCAGCCCTTCCCATCTCCACCACCCCTGTCTCTGCAATCTGGATCTAAAAGCACTCTGAAGCAGTCCGCACTCTCTGCTTTCTAGTGCTTTTTTCAAATCATTCAGTTATCCACCCCTCCTCCCCCGTTAGCCACCCCCTATTTGTTTTCCAAAGTCAAAATCTCTTCCAGAGGGCAGAGCTTTTGGCCTTGCCAATACCTGTTATAACTCCTCTTCCTCAGCGTACTCTGAGCACACCCTCCGCCAAACAACTGCTCAGACACGGCAGCGTGATGCTGCGTCTGCAAAAACCCCATTTTCCCAGGACAGAATCACAACATTATGTGCAACATCACCGCGCCTATGGGATACTGTCAAGTACCATATGTGCTGACTTGGCCCTGGGCCCGCGCGCGCTCTCATGAAATTAAGAGCCTTGTAGGGTGTTTTTAAAGAGCGCATGTTGTGATGCACTTTCCTATGTCCAGCAACCTCCTATTGCTGAACAATCAGCGATAAGGGACTTTTATTCATGGCAGATTGCCCAAGTACATCTCTCCATCCCCGTTCTGAACTGACCAAGATTGTGAGCACTCTCTGCCAGTCACTTCTGCCGCCCCTCTCCCTCTCTTTGCTCCCTGTGGCGTCAACCTATTGAACACATGTATTACATTCACGAGCAGGGGAGTAGCCAGAAAAACAAGCATTGGCATAGCCAATAGGTCTCGCCTTTGGGGCCTTATAAGTGTTTAGATAGAGCTATTGGTTTTGTTAACGAAATTACAGAGAGGAAAATAGATTATGATGAACAATATAAAAGGAAATTCGTGGACTTGGAAAAAATATCTGCGAAACTGAAGCAGCGTTTGTTTTAACGTAGCTTAACACAAGTCTGTGTGTAACCATTTGCTACCGCTAACACCGTGCCCCCTGTATGAAGTTTTTGCTTGTTAGAACATATATAGCAGCCTCAATAAGTCTAGTGTCGGGCTCAGTCCCACTCTGAGGTTTTTAACCCCTTAAGCACGGCTCTGGACTCACTTTCAAGTTACACCGCAGCAATGCAAAACCACATAGCGGCCCACGTGCAGCTTTATAAGCCTGCGGCACGTAGAGAAAGTACATGTGGTGGAAAAATAACAGCTATTAGATGCTGCCTCAAGTATGTAAACGGCGACACAAGAAACAAAATAGACGCACCGAATGAAACAATAGACAAGCACCAAACAAAAAGAGAGGAAAAAGGCACCCAAGTGCGGGGAAACAAAGAAAGAATCATAATGAACTGAAAGGCATATGTAAGCCAAACGCACCTAAAAAGTTAGTGAGAGATGGAGAAGAGAATGTTCTAAGTTGGCCAATAGAAAGAAGGGCAGCAAAAGAAATAAAACTGGAGATCAAAGAAGGCATAGTAAAGAGGGCAGAGGCGAGTGGATCGAATAAAAAAAAATATACATAGACACTTGTGCAGACTGAAAGAAATCTGCACCACTGCATCAATGCACCCAGACAGTGTGACTGCAGCTTTGGGGTAAACTAGCTTCTGATGTCCGTCGGACTCTGCAAAGCCATTTAATAACTAAAATTAATTCAGGAGCATTGGATTGAAACAAAAGAAACAAACACTCCATGTGAAAGAACCCCCAGACGGCAAAGTCTACAATATCCTGGAAGGCAGCTCTGCCGAGCCAGTGAGGCTCCGCGAAGGCGGGGATCGGGTTCCACTGTCGCCCCGGTGCAATTACAGGCACCTCTGAGCTGCCCTCCACGCCGTGACAAGGGCAGCCCTGCCCGACCGGTTCCAGCCACTGGAACAACGGATTCTTTCTGTGCAAAGTCCCCAGCCACTGCCCCTTCTGTGTCCGGCTTCACAGTGTCAGCATGGAGTTAGAGGGCATAAAACAGAAAGAAAGAACAAAAGTGCCATGGGGCAGGAGAAACCCACCTTAGAGCAGAAGAAAAAAGACAGGGAAAAAAAAGAACAGATTTACTGAGTGCATTACAGAGAGGGTGAGGCAAAAAAAGAAAAGAACGAACGAAGGAACAGAATTTCCATGGAGAAGAGGAGATTAAAAAAAGGACAGGAGTGCCATGGAGGAGAGAGAGAGAGAAAATAAAACGAATTGCCTTGGAGAAGGAGGGTAAGGAAAACAAACTGAAGAACTGTCATGTAGTGGGAAGAGAAAGAAACAATTCCAAAGGGCCGGAAAGCAGAAGGCGCAGCCTCCGTGTTTCCAGAGAGTTACTTGGATCAGCGAGACACCCGAGAAGTAACAGACCAGCGCCTCGAAGCCTGCGGTCACTCACCCAGCAGCAGCAGCTTGAGCTCGCGGCGGGCGTTCTGCTTGTCCTTCTTGATCCGCCTCTCGATCTCCGTGTTGAGCCTGTGCTGCTCCTTCTCCTCCGCTGAAAGGCAGCAGCCCGCCATCCTGCCCGACTACAGCAACAAGTGTGCCAACGCGGGACAAGCACCTGGCTCCTTCCTCCTCCTCTGACCAAAAACAGCTCCTACACAGTTAAAACCAAATCCTGCAGTCCCTTCCCCGAAAACAGTTGCGCGTGCAGAACGGCCTTGACTCCGGCTGGGATCTCCGCCGCACTCACAGGAGCGCGTGCTCTCCAAGCCTCCTCCAGGTCCAGCCCAGAAAGTCACAGCAAACCCCTGGTAAGGTCCGAACAGAGAGAGTCTGGCGGAGAGAGGCGCTGTGCTTCCTAGTGTGCTACTGCGGCGGAGGTGGGCTCGCGGCGCAGGTCTGTGGGGCTGTTCCTCCTGCAGGAAGTTCGAGGGACGGGTCAGAGGCCGGCCCGCTCTCTCAGGTTCCTCAGGAGTGTGAGGGGGCGTAGAGGCGAGGAGTGTAGCGGGAATGGGCGGTCCCGCCTGCAGTCCGGTTCACCGAACTGTCATGGGAAACGTTTTGCTTTCTAGCAGGAGCGGGAGGAGGCGGGGTGAACTGGGAGGCGGGACCGGCAACCTCTCCTTACACGTTCCCCGGCTCCGACGGCCACGGGTGAGGTGTGCGCGGCCCTCACCGTCGCCGAGAGCCAGTTAGGACTGAGTTGCAGAATCTCTGTTAGAAGTGCTCACCTGTGCACCTGTCAGAGCTGTGCTGCGGTCCTTTCATACTGGCCTGCTTTGTCAGCCTGAACATTTAATTTAAAATGGACAAATGTTTTTCGTTATTGCTAATATTTTATAAGCGAGAGGCTATATTCAGAGCTGGAGCGTACAGTTGAGTCACCTGAGTATATAAAGCTACATCACTGGGGTTCATTTTGGGCAGTCGAACTCAAAATACAACAAGACGGCCAGAAACCAACGAAACGAGACGAGAAGAGGAGGAGGCAGCAGGGGAGGGGAGAGAGGAGGGGCCTGCGCCTGTTTCCCTTGCGGGAGCGAGCAGAGGGAACCATCTGTTTGAAAGTTAATTACAAACAGATGGTTTCAAAGCTCGCTCCCGCAAGAGAATCGCTAAACATGCACGCGTTGCCATTGAAAGCAATGCAAAGCGTGCACGTTTTGGCAGAAAAGGCGAATCGATTCCTAAAGGTCTCCTCCTATGTAACGCATGCGCGCTGCGTAGGCGAGACCTAAAAAATACCCCCATCCACAATTGCGGCAAGCGTGACAGTTTCTCTCTATAAGGGCTATCCTTTCATATTTCCTATCTTTTCACTTCCATCTATGAGCACTCTCTCTCTCTTCCCCCCTTTTCTTTTCTCCTCCCCATTCGCATGTCTCTCTTCTCTTTGTCGCTCGCTTCATTTTCACCCCCTCCTCCTTTTGTCTTATCATCCCTTTCTCCTTACCTCTCTTGCCTGCCTCCTTCCTATTTCCTACTACATTTTCTCCTCTCATCTCCCCTTTCTTATCTTGCTCGATCTTTGACTTCAATCACACGTTTGTCTCTTTCCTCATCTTCCTCCACCTCTCTATTCCATTTTCTTTCTTCTCTTTTCTCACCTCTATTTGCTCTTCCCATTTGTCTCTTTCTCTCCCTCACAACCCTCTTTTTGGCCCTGTGCTTCCCTCTCACCCTTCTGCTTCCTCTTTTCTCTCCCTCTCCCTTCCCTACTGGTCAGTTGAATTAACTTTCATTTAGTTTTAACCAGTGTGGAGGCTCTGATTTGTGACATTTGTTTTCAAATTTGGACAAAAAAAATGTCATTTAAAAAAGCTATAAATTAGACAACAATGACGTTTGGTATTCTTTTTCCATAAGGCGGAAGAGTAATATGAATACCTTGGGGCCGATTCCGATCCGGGTCGGACAGCCCTCTGAGAGCTGTCCGTAGCGTTTTCTTCCAACCTACTCGTTCCGGGGGCCGGTCCGTCCTGACGAGGAAGTACGATGCGCAAATGTGCCCAAATCCCGAACGACACGTACGCACCGAAACAAGCAACATTTTACGTACGAGCCGGAACCAGAAACGCAGAAATGGAGTCGTCCGGAAGAATTTAAACAGCAGTTTCCGGCCTGGCAAGTACGATGCGTACTTCCTACGCGCCAAACTGGTCGCCACTTACAGCACGTCTCAGCATCCGGAACAGCAGTATCTCCGCGTCGAATCACGCAACAACACAATCCACGGCTACGAGACGAACAAACCATGTATCCGATCACGCATGTCATCCCTGTACTGTACGTCTATGACCGAAACAACAACAGGAATCGACGCGTACCCCGCAGACGGTAAGTTCGACACCCATAGGGTGTAGATAGATATAATTGCCAGCAGTCTCAACCTACAGGGTGGTGGATGTCTATCACTACCAGCATTACCTAACCCATAGGGTGTGGGTGGCTATCACTACCAGCAGTCCCATACCATAGGGGGGTGAATTCCTATCACTACCCGCAGTCTCATACCATAGGGGGGTGTATGCCTATCAATACCAGCAGTCTCATACCATAGGGGGGTGTATGCCTATCACTACCAGCATCATTAACCCATAGGGGGGTGTATGCCTATCACTACCAGCAGTCTCAAACTATAGGGGGGTGGATGCCTATCATTACCAGCATCATTAACCCATAGGGGGGAGTATGCCTATCACTACCAGCAGTCTCAAACTATAGGGGGGTGGATGCCTATCACTACCAGCAGTCCCATACCATAGGGGGGTATATGCCTATCACTACCAGCAGTCTCAAACGATAGGGGGTGTATGCCTATCACTACCAGCAGTCCCATACTATAGGGAGATGGATGCCTATCACTACCAGCATCATTAACCCATAGGGGGGTGTATGCCTATCACTACCAGCAGTCTCAAACTATAGGGGGGTGGATGCCTATCACTACCAGCAGTCTCATACTATAGGGAGGTGGATGCCTATCACTACCAGCAGTCTCAAACTATAGGGGGGTGTATGCCTATCACTACCAGCAGTCCCATACTATAGGGAGGTGGATGCCTATCACTACCAGCATCATTAACCCATAGGGGGTGTATGCCTATCACTACCAGCAGTCCCATACTATAGGGAGGTGGATGCCTATCACTACCAGCATCATTAACCCATAGGGGGGTGTATGCCTATCACTGCCAGCAGTCTCAAACTATAGGGGGGTGGATGCCTATCACTACCAGCAGTCTCATACTATAGGGAGGTGGATGCCTATCACTACCAGCAGTCTCAAACCATAGAGGGGTGTATGCCTATCACTGCCAGCAGTCCCATACTATAGGGAGGTGGATGCCTATCACTACCAGCATCATTAACCCATAGGGGGGTGTATGCCTATCACTACCAGCAGTCCCATACTATAGGGAGGTGGATGCCTATCACTACCAGCATCATTAACCCATAGGGGGGTGTATGCCTATCACTACCAGCAGTCTCATACTATAGGGGGGTGGATGCCTAACACTACCAGCAGTCTCATACCATAGGGGGTGTATGCCTATCACTACCAGCAGTCTCAAACTATAGGGGGGTGTATGTCTATCACTACCAGCAATCCCATACTATAGGGAGGTGGATGCATATCACTACCAGCATCATTAACCCATAGGGGGGGTGTATGCCTATCACTACCAGCAGTCTCAAACTATAGGGGGTGGATGCCTATCACTACCAGCAGTCCCATACTATAGGGAGGTGGATGCCTATCACTACCAGCAGTCTCAAACTATAGGGGGGTGGATGCCTATCACTACCAGCAGTCTCATACCATAGGGGGGTGTATGCCTATCACTACCAGCAGTCCCATACTATAGGGAGGTGGATGCCTATCACCACCAGCATCATTAACCCATAGGGGGGTGTATGCCTATCACTACCAGCAGTCTCAAACTATAGGGGGGTGGATGCCTATCACTACCAGCATCATTAACCCATAGGGGGGTGTATGCCTATCACTACCAGCAGTCTCAAACTATAGAGGGGTGGATGCCTATCACTACCAGCAGTCTCATACCATAGGGGGGTGTATGCCTATCACAACCAGCAGTCTCAAACTATAGGGGGGTGGATGCCTATCACTACCAGAAGTCTCAAACTATAGGGGGGTGGGTGCCTATCACTACCAGCAGTCTCATACCATAGGGAGGTGGATGCCTATCACTACCAGCAGTCCCATACTATGGGGAGGTGGATGCCTATCACTACCAGCATCATTAACCCATAGGGGGGTGTATGCCTATCACTACCAGCAGTCCCATACTATAGGGAGGTGGATTCCTATCACTACCAGCAGTCTCATACTATAGGGAGGTGGATGCCTATCACTACCAGCATCATTAACCCATAGGGGGGTGTATACCTATCACTACCAGCAGTCTCAAACTATTGGGGGGTGGATGCCTAGCACTACCAGCATCATTAACCCATAGGGGGTGTATGCCTATCACTACCAGCAGTCTCAAACTATAGGGGGGTGGATGCCTATCCCTACCAGCAGTCCCATACTATAGGGAGGTGGATGCCTATCACTACCAGTAGTCCCTACGCATAGGGTGGGGGATGGCTAACACTACCAGTCATCCCCACCCATAGGGGATGTATGTCCACCACTCCCAGCATTGTCCAGCCCATAGGGGGCTTGATGGCTAGCACTGCCAGCAGTCCCACTCATAGGGGGGGTTACCAACACTACCAGCAGTCCCTACTTCTAGGGGGTGATGGCTAACACCATGAGCATTCCCACCCATAGGGGTTGTAGGCCAAACACCCCCCCCTACCATCATGGAAAGATTGTGTATTGTGTGGGAACTGCCTGCAACAGTGACACTGAAAGGGAACACATACTGTAACTCCCATCACAGTTGTGACCAGAAGGTGAATGTGGGGCCCAAACACCAAGCATGTTGAGTAAAAGTGTGTCAATGTGGTTTAACCCCCACGCACTCCAGTGACCAAAATGTGAGTCTGTGGCCCAAAACACCAGCCTAACATGAACATTGTGGTAATGGTGTTTAATCCCCCCCACTCCAGTGACCAAAAGCTCAGTGTGGGCTCCAAAACTCCAGCAAATCAGGATCATTGTCACAATGGACTTAAACCCCACCTCACTACAGTGAGCAATTGGTGATTTCGGACACAAATTCCCCCACAACTGAAAACCACCATGTATGATTCCTGGTCGTAACACCACAAGCAATGTAGTGGCAAAGTAGTGGTTGGGTTGCAAACAAACATCGATCGGTTGAGTGTAAGATTTGTGTCGACTAAACATCCTCTGCCATGTGCAGAGAAGCCTTGCACATGGGGGTTGACAATGGTTCCAATGGCCAATTACACTATGTAAGTAGTGACCATCATAATGCATTCACACATATGCACAACAACAGACACACATACTAAGGATTCCTATGTAGACTTCAGCTTTTTGGTCATCAAGACCCATACCATGGCAGCAATGGGACACACAAACCATGATGAATGTGCAGACTGATGAGGTAGGAGTCCCAGGGACAGCATGAAAAAACATACACCCAACTCCCTGCCAATGGACCACAAAAGCTAAACCAATGCATGTGTGCAGATGCACAAGCACAACCAGTCAGCCTCACACTGCATATCAAACACAACTTGTGTGTGTGTCTCTCCGTGTACCCAGGCTAGTACGATACACATGATCTGGGACTGATCTCCAATGAGACATATGTGTACACAGTACAACCCAGAAGTTTCACAGGAATTGGGTACCTCTGTGGGCAATCAGGCATTGTCAGATGAGTGGGTTTACAACAGACTCATGTGACATAAGCTGCCTGGAACAGCAACCAACACAGCAAGAGACAGACCCACTGCATCAGTACCCACAAGGACCCTACATTGTGGTGACAGTAGCCTGTATGATAATCACTCTGTGATGGCTGATTTCGATGTAACCCATACTGTGGAGCACAGTCACATGTGCGAACCTTGTCATGTCGTGACAGAGCAACTTACATCACACAGAAAACTCCCTGGCCATGGCCTGTAATTTAAGGTCACTATGTAGGTAGGGGCCTAGACATGAGAGAACTCACATATGCCCACTCTCAACACCACACACCTTGATCTGCAACAATGTGCATCAGCTAAGCCCACATGGACTGGTGACATTGCACATGCACCCAGTAGCGGTCGGTGGTGGGAGTGCCGCCGAGCGCTGACGTGGGGCGGGGGAGGGGCAGGAGGGTAGTAAACTATGGATTACGGCCGATTACAGGTAAGTACACATATAAATAAATAAACGAATTTCGTTGCGCGCGCTGCATCGCATTTGGCGATGCAGCGAGCAACGAATTCGTTTTATTTATTCATATGTGTGCTTACCTGTAATCGGCCGTAATCCATAGTTTACTACCCCCACCCTGCCCCTCCCCCGCCCCACGTCAGCGCCCGGCGGCACTCCCACCACCGACCGCTACTGCATGCACCTATGACAATCCCAGGGGTGGAGGGAGGAGCCAAGGTGTACAAACACATCACACATGGCCAGTCAACAACCCTTTTGAATGTTTTCCACACTGCATAGTATGAGTTACATGTGCATGACGTGCAACTTTTCAGACACATCAGGACCCCTGTCACAGTCCCAGACCAATGAAGAGCCCTAGGAGACCCACAAAGAACACATGTTGACATCATACGACATTGAAGGCTTACGACATTGAAGGCATACGACATCTGATGACTGTGAGCAGTCACACACACATACAAGTGACCCTGTCACATAAAGACACCACATAGTGAAAACAAACTGATGTGTGAAACACAAATGTGCCGTTGTGAATCCTGAATATGTCCCATGTGTGTATGCCCACATTCCAGGCCCTTACATCAAGATGACCCACGGATTACACCCGAATGACCAGTAGTCCACCATGCACCTACATCCCAGAAAACATACTCCAAAGACGTTGGATAAACACAGGACAAATCAGCAAGCATCACAAACAGGAACATCTGCAGGGAATATAGGCTGTGTAGAAACAGGGAAGGTTACCCACAGAGACATGCTCACATAACACACCACATGGGCACAGTCAATGTCACAGAATAACACACTGCCATGAGGTGACTCCACTCATGTGTAAGGTCAGCTTTGTCAAACGTAGTCTGTGCAGGGCTAAGTCATGTCAGCATTAAACTTGGTCACTGAGACACCAATTACGACAGCCTGAAAGCTCTGGTCACATCAGCCTGTGCACAGGAGTGACTCTTAAGTCATCTGCACAACATCAGAACACATGTCTAGCATGTTGCACTGAAGACACACATCACTTGTCCAGCATTGAAGTGACAATCTGCATGTCCAGTGTAGATGGTCCCACAGTCTGCAAAAAGTACAATGGGCACGAATCTCAGCCCAACATATGTGCAACAGTGGAAGCCAAAGACGTGAAGTTGTGAAAAGAAGGTGACACTCATTGTGCCAAGTACTTGGGATCATGACTACCTCAATCCTCAGCAAAGGATGACATGGCTACATACTGTAATAGGACACATATACCATGGACCACATGCAGTCCATCACATTACCAAATCACTTATTTCCAATTAAAAATCTAGCAACAGCAACTGAATGATACTCATCAGCAACATCATGTACATTAAATGCAAAACTTGAGAAAAAAAAACTTTAGCTTTATTCAGCTTCCGAAAAATGATCAGTTTCACCCGATGAACAATCCAAAAGCCAATGGCCAGTCCATTGCAAATCTTTGTTTTTGTGTGACATAGGACTACTCGTCACACAATGCTTGCCTGCACTGCTACAGCCAGGGGACATCTCCCCTTGGAGGGGCATACATAGGGGCAGTCCAGGCACCACAGGGACAGGATCAGGGCATAGCAGTAGGGGGCAGGGTGGGTGTGGTGGCTGCAGGAGTGTCAGTGGCCACTGCAGTGGATGTGTCTAATACAGTGGGTGCCATCGCCACTGCAGTGCCCAAGTCAGACGGAGTGGAAGGGGTCTCCACTGCAGTGTCAATGTCTAAAGGTGTTGTCTGTGGCTCAGATGAAGTGTGAGCGTCAGATGGGGGGACACGGTCTCCACAGCAGTCGTAGTAACAGGCTGAGGGGGTGAGGTTGGGGTGGAAATGCATGTGGAAGGGGGGAAGGCCTAATCAACTTGGGGATGGTGTACCTGTGTGTGGGTGAACCAGGGGCAGGGTGTGGCGTGGGAACCCAAGGAGTTGTGGCCTGGGTGCTGGATGATGGAGACCGTGTGGTGGGAGTGCGGGATTGTGGTGGGGTCTTGCTCTTCCTGGTCCTGGGTGATTTGCGGGTGGGGGCCTCAGTGTCCCTGCTCTTGGGGGAGGGTGTGCAGGGGTGGGTGGGTTTACCCTCTGGCTGTGTTGGCTTCCTCTTCCCCTTGTGAGTTGGACCTGATGTATCTGTGGGGAAGAGGCCAAGCTCACAGAGGAAGAGCTTCTGGGAAAGGGGGGTTGCAGGTGAGTCAAGGGAAGGGGTTTTGGAGGGAGAGGTATCTGAGGACTGCGGAGTGGTCGTGGATGCCTGTCTGTGTGTCTGTACCCTATCCCCTGTGTGTGTGCCATCAGTCCCCTGAGTGTGCGTGCTTGTGCGTTTCTGCTTTGGCTGACCTTGCCGTGTGCTGCTTGTATCTGTTGTTGTGCGTGCAGGTGCCTGTGTGAGTGTGCGTTGGTCCGGTAGGGTAGTGGTGATTGTGGATGGGGCAGAGGTAGGTGGGGTGACGGACTGTTGGAGGAGGGACACTGCTGCCATCAGTGAGGAGGCCATGGACTGACTGATCCGGTGTTGGGCAGACATGGTTGCTGAGATGCCCTCCATGAATGACACCAATTGGGTCAATAGACCAGTGTGAGCATGGAGGATACTCAGCATCGATGTCTGACCCACATGGATTTGCTTCAGCAAGTCCACAGACTCCGCACTCAGGGCAGCAGGGGAGACAGGGGCAGGGGGTGCGGTGCCTGGACTGAAGGAGACATGCTCCCTAACACGGGAGGCTCCACGGACATCAGGGATGGGGGCAACTGGGAGGGTGGAGATGGTGGTGGTGGCGGGGACGGACTTGCTATCTGTGGTCTGTGGTGTTGTGACACCCGCCTCCACAAGGGAGTCCTCACTGGAGCTGGAGCGGTCTTCAGCTGAGGTACTGGCTGCTGACTGGTCCTCAGTGTGGCTCCCCTCACCCTCCGTGCCACTGGGTCCCTCCGAATCCTCCACATTGGAACCAGCCTGGCTGTGCGCCTCCTCTCGGTCCGTGGAGCTGTCCCCTGCAGTATCTGCTGATGATGCTGTGAACAAGGAGGAGAAACATATACACATCAGTCACCTGTATTCACTGGACACATGATCTTAAATGCAACACATCACTGTGCAAGCCCTGGCATCATTTAAAAGCCACATCTAAATTGAATACACAATAGTGAACCGGGCACTTATCAGTCTGCCAGTAAACCATGCTTCACGTACACATGCTGGCACTGGACCCATCACTCCATAGTCTGTATGATGTCAGTCATCACATGGGCAGCCATTCCCTGATTACCCAGTTGTCTGATCTGCAATGATGGTTACTGTCATGTGTTATTACACACATGTCTCATCTCAGGACACTGACTCTGCATTTGGGACAGCATTTGTGATGGTCTAACTCATTGTTGATATGATGAACATACTTCCATTCCCAGACACCATGATGGCCTCATGTCTTGAAATGCAAAGCTACAACAGTGTGGCTGCAGGACAACAGCCAAGTTACCAAACTGCATGCTCCAGATTTCATTGTGAAACACAAGGCCACAGGCCTGTCTGGCCAATCAGTCAGGACTGACTCCTGTCCCAGGGGCAGTGCATGCGGACTCCACAGTCAGCACCGTGCCACACTCATGTTTGCACTGTGATTGGAACCTCGGTAGTGGTCATGTGTACATGATCACCACATGCTACACCCATGTATGAGAATCTGATGATGCCACGTAATAAAAATGACATATTACTGTTTGTGAGTCAACAACTCGGTCTACCTGTACACATAAGGGCCTCACAGGAACATAGTAAGGCTGCTTACACATATCTGTTCAATCCACCATTATGCACAGTCGAGTGTCTACACACATATGTTTTGCCCGGTGTGCAGATCCACTAGCCCCATGTCAGATGTCTGTCCATGAGAAACATATAGCAGACTTCTGGAATACAAAAAACTATGCCAGTCCACCATGACACAGAGTCAGACACATGATAAATATGTTCACAATGGGCAAGGTGTCGGCTCACAACAAAGATTAGGAGGCCAGAGTGTCTCAGATGACTGGAGTAGGCATACCTGTCCATGGGCCATGTGATACATGGGATTACCAGGAGCACTATGCAGGTGACTACGCATTTCTTACACTCATACACATCGTTTGTCTGAGGCCTCAACATTGGTCATGGCTGCTGCATGTGTGTGTAGTCAATACCTCACAGTCCTATGATGACCCACAACAGCAATTTGTGCATATATGTGGACAAGACACAGAGCACAGGTCAGTTATCAGTCAATGTGCTGATACATGTCACACAATAGCCTCCCACATGATGCTAAATTTAATGCACCTGTTGCAGATGTGGCTCTCAACATTCCCTTGGACAACAGCAAATACACACAACCCAAGTGACACATGTCAAAGAGGGGAAGGGACACACCTGGTCATCAGATGAGAATAGGCATCACCAAATTCAGCCATATGGTACTTGTCTGAGCAGACAGACAAACTGTGGGAGTGTAACAAGGCTGAAGGAGTGCAAACTGCAGGTCATACACAATACACCAAAATACCATGGACTTACCCCCTCCTTGCTGCTGTCTGCCCTTCAACTGCCCATCCAGGTCTGGGAAGACCACCGCCAGAATCCGGAGCATGTGGGGGGTCAGGGTCCGGCGTCCGTCCCGTCTGCGTGGAGGCGACAGCTTCAGCTGGACTCTGGCTATCCTCCTGGTCCAGCCACGAAGGTCCTGACACCTCTTCTGGCAGTGGCGGATGTGGCGTCTGAAGACCCCCACCAATCTTACTGCCCGGACGATGGTCTGCCAAATTTCTTTTTTCTCATGGGCAGTAACCTGTGAGGATGACAAAGTGAGACACCATTACTACACATGCACCATGTTTCTCAATCACACAGTTGGACATACATGTTGAAATTAGCAGTGCATATGATGTATACAGGTAGTGCAACTATGGTCATGGGCAGTTGTCCTGTGTGCAAGGCTGCATTCACAACATGATACAGTGCCTTGAAAATCAAAGCTTGCAAAAAATACACTGATTCATCACTGTACAAGTACAGTACATGCATCTACACACTCTGAGACTTAAACTTACTGAGTGTGCATGCTTGCCCTTTGTGATCACAATGCTAGTAGTCCCAGTCAGTTAACATGTACAATTTAAAAGGCAGTGGACTCTACACTCACCTGCTCCCCTGCTTTCCCATACAGCTTGCAGTACTGTGGAAGGAGGCTGTCCAGCAGGGCCTGGTTCTCCTCCTCTGTGAATGATGGTGCTCTCTCCACAGTACGTGCCATTGCAGGACACAGGGGATGCAGAGACAGCAGCAGTGGTGATCTGAGTTCCAATCCTGTAGCATGTAGTGCAGGCAAGTGAAGTCTCTGGGGAACAGAAAGCCTTATATCTGTGCTGCTGAGGCAGAATCTGTTTGATGCGGACAAAGAGATAGGTCAGAGTCGTTCGCATTTTCCGAAATTGCCCAATCCATGCCATTGAACGCATCGGACACGCCTTCCGCGTTGTTCAAATATTCTGCAGCATCACACCATTGACTTTGAAACATTGTTGCAGAGAGCCAACGGAATCTGTGTGCACACGAGTCGTAAACGTAGCAAACACGCGTTCGTCTCCATGACAGTCAATAGCCAATGGGTGTGTACGCCTTGGTCCCTAGGTGTCCGACGCGTCTTTTGAATACCCACCCGCGTATGTCACCATTACATTCAGGGTCCAAGGCGTGCGCACGCCTTGGTCCCTAGGTGTCCGACGTGTCTTTTGAAAACCCACCAGCGTATGTCACCATTACATTCAGGGTCCAAGGCGTGCGCACGCCTTGGTCCCTTGGTGTCCGATGCGTCTTTTGAATACCCACCCGCGTATGTCACCATTACATTCAGGGTCCAAGGCGTGCGCACGCCTTGGTCCCTAGGTGTCCGACGCGTCTTTTGAAAACCCACCCGCATATGTCACCATTACATTCAGGGTCCAAGGCGTGCGCACGCCTTGGTCCCTAAGTGTCTGACGCGTCTCTTGAAAACCCACCCGCGTATGTCACCATTACATTCAGGGTCCAAGGCGTGCGCACGCCTTGGTCCCTAGGTGTCCGACGCGTCTCTTGAATACCCACCCGCGTATGTCACCATTACATTCAGGGTCCAAGGCGTGCGCACGCCTTGGTCCTTAGGTGTCCGACGCGTCTTTTGAAAACCCACCCGCGTATGTCACCATTACATTCAGGGTCCAAGGCGTGCGCACGCCTTGGTCCCTAGGTGTCCGACGCGTCTTTTGAAAACCCACCCGCGTATGTCACCATTCCAGTCAATGGCCAAAGGATGCCAACAAAAAGATTTTTGACAGGGACTCAGGTGCTCTACAACACACTGACAGCCTGTCACACAGCACATATAAGCACATTTCATGCTTCATTACATGTGTGGGTACATGTCTACACATTTCATATTGGATGTTGCACATTGTGGCACACACTACCAGGATGTGACATGTTACATGGTGACAGAAAGATATTCTGTCTGATGCACCTCACTACTGTCAGTTAGAACTCTGCTGATCAACACATGTGGCCTGGGCACAGTGACAGGGGCACATAGTCTCATGACATGTTACATACACCCTAAATTGCACATGACATGTACTGTGTGTTACAGGGTGTTCCTGAGATGGCACTGTGGGGTACATCATGAGGATTTGCGTATTGTGCTACGCTCATGGACCTAATTGTATTTGGGAGATTTGAATCCTCTCCAACATCCATCAGATTTGGGCATGTGAGTTGCTGTTGTGTCTGTGTGTCACAGACATCCATGTCTGCCCTGCAAACAAGCCTGTTAGCACATCATGCGTGTTCAATAGTTGTGTTGGTACATGTACATCAGACGTTACATAATGACTGTGTCCATGTGGCAATACATGATCCCTGTGTGTGTGACTTACAAACACCTGTCACCTTGACAACACATCTATCCTCACTAGTCACCGAGGTGTGTGTTTAGTATGTGACATTTGTTCAGATTTACTGTGACAGAGCCCATAGATTGACAACAGCATAGCATAGCACTTGTTGTATCACCATATGGAGCAGAAATGTTATGTGAGGGGCACATGGCTGGCATATGTGTCCATGATGAATAGCACACACCTTACTCAGCTGTGTCTTGATATGATGTAGCATGTGCCATTTTGCATGGTCATTACCACATATGTAGGGGAACTGACAATCTTTCTTTGATTCCCTATATACTGCAGGAGGGCAAATGTCCACAGACCCTTCCCAGACCTTGCAACCATGCATGAACGTGACTGCATACGACGTTACTGCTTCACAGGACCACTGATTGAGGATTTGGCGGAGCAGTTGGCCCCACATTTACAACCTGGACGGGCGTATCCTACTGCGCTGACCCCCAAGGTGAAGGTGATGGCAGCCCTACATTTCTTTGCCACGGGAACCTTCCAATACACTGTGGCTGGTGCTGGTGGGATGTCACAGACCATGTTCAGCCGTGTGCTACGTGATGTTTTGAAGGCAATGTTGTGTCATCTGGACAGATACATCAAATTTCCGAATCCACAACAAATGCCTGGCATAAAGGCTGACTTCTATGCACTGGGAAGGATGCCACATGTTATAGGCTCAATTGATGGTACACATGTGGCTTTGGTACCACCACACGCACATTAGCAGACATACAGAAAAAGGAAACATTTCCACTCCATTAATGCCCTGGTGGTATGTCTTCCGGACATGACAATATCACATGTCTGTGCCCGTTTCCCTGGTTCTGCACACGACGCCTACATCATGAGGAATAGCAGGATCCCACAGATGATGTCACAGCTGCAGAACCAGCGTGCCTGGCTTGTCGGTGTGTAATCTCTGTTTACCTTGTGATTTTTTTGTTATTTTGAAATTTAACGCTCTTTCCTGACCCATGACATGTTTGTTTGTTTGTATGTAGGTGACTGTGGATTCCCCAACATGCCGTGGTTGCTGACACCTCTTAGAAACCCAGTCACACCAGCGCAGCTACGTTACAATGAAGCACATGGGCGGACCAGGCGAGTGATAGAGCGGACATTTGGACTCCTGAAAAGCAGATTCCGCTGCCTGGACAAGACAGGAGGGGCCCTCCAATATGCACCTGAAAAGGTGTGCAAGATATTTATTGTGTGTTGCATGCTACACAACATGGCAGTGAGGGAGGAGGTGCCTCTCATCGAAGATGATAACGACCATCAACCGCCAGCAGGGGAGGATCCAGGCCTGGGTCATGTAGCGAGTGACGATGAGGGTGAGGGGGATGTCCGGACTCAGCTCATCACCAACTTTTTCTCATAATTGTGAGTATGCAGTGATGAGTTGTCTACGTTTTTACCTTGCCTGATATGTGTTCTTGTGGTGCAATGTGGGTACATACGTGTGGCTGGATGCTACTTGACATGATCGTTGCATTAATGTGCCCTTCGAGTTAGTATGTTCTCCCAAACAGTGTTGACATGATTCATAGGTTTTTTTCACAAATCTTGGGAATTGTGTATGTAATGTGTATTGTAGATGTATGCAGTCATTTTGTGATAACAATACTGTTGTATGTCTGTCCTTCACAGGGTCCTTTGGCTGTTGTCTGGTGACATGTGACCTCCAAAAATACACAATCCAGTTACAGAGTGCAACCTTTCATGGAACCCGGATGCATCATCCCACACAAGCCAGTCCTGGCATGTCTGGCCCTCTGGGTTACATTGTGCTCACTGTCATGTGAGGATACCTTGCGTCTGTCAGTCAGTTCACTTGTTGTGTATGTGTAATAAAGGTGTGCACCACTTTGTGATGTGCTTCCTCTGTATCCACACATCTGACAATCTTTGGCATACTATACCTGTGGCCTGATTGCCACAGCCTCTGTATTTCTGTGTATTTTCAGTTCACAATGTTGGAGGCAATGAGTATGATGGGCATAGTGAATTAGTGTTGTGTTGACCTAGTAGTGTCTATCTCTCATATGTCTCACATCAACATGAGTCACAGAACTGTGTTGACATTGCTGTAGTAGTTTCCATGCACAGTCCTTCTTTAGCATTGCGTCATCTCTATGTGACAACCCAGTTTAATTTACAACAGAGGCAAGTATTGTGTGTTTAACAATTTATTTACATACATGTGTGTGAATGGTATACGTGGTAGAAAGTGCTGTACAGTGCAATAGAAATCCAAAGTTCACAGAGGTGTTGGTAGATGAATTTTCCAGAGTGAAGTCCACAGTCATTTGATTTATTGATCCAACTTAGCCCCTCCATCACATGTGGGAGAGTTGGGTGACAGTCAACAAGGTGAACGGTTTGCACACAATGGGTGATATCAGGAGCTGGTGTTCACTTCCTGGGGGATGTGCATGGCCAGCTGGCTCTCACTTGTCCTTCTTTGGACGACCTCTCTTCTTCTTTTTAGGGGGACCCTCAGGTGCAGGCTGCGGCGGTTCTGTGGACTCTCCGCCAGAGTCCTCATCCCTCCCTGTGGCAGTTGCAGATGTTGTGGCAACAGATGTAGTGGGCACACAGGGAGGTGTGGACATATTGGTTGCAATCTGGCGGAGGAATGTCAGTATGTCCCTATGCACCGCTGTGACGTCATCCAATTTGTCCATTTTGGACTCCATGCAGGACATGTGTGTCTCCACCCGGGACATGTGGGAGTCCAATCTGGCATGATGTTCAGCCTGCTGTTGTTTGATGTCCCCGAGGATCCCCACTACCTGGCCAAAGTCTCCGGTGCTTTCCTGATAGGCTTGTACGATGCGTCTCAACTGTGGATCATCTTGCGGTGCAGCACCATGTTCAGGCCGTGGCCTCAACCTGCCCCCACTCCCACCAGCCCTACCCACACGAACATGACCTGCCGTTGCAGGCACAGACGACACTGGGCCTCCTTCTGTGTTGTCCCTGGTGGTATTGCCCACCACCTCCAGGGTGCCCTGTGTTGCTGTGCCCTCGGTGTTATGTTGAGTTGGTGTGTCCGTGTTGGTAGGGGTCATCTGGGTGTTCGCAGATGTAGCAAGAGTGGTGGCAGGGGGTGCTGATGTTACAACTGCTTTTGCTGCACGCTGATCCACACCGGAGGGACCAGGTCGTTCGTCCTCATCCGAAGAGGACTGAGAGGCATCCACACCAGATACCTCATTGTCAACCAGAGTCTGGGACTGGGATTCTTCTTCTTCTGTACGTGCAGTTTCCACATATGCCCCTGTGGGTGGAAGAGACACACAATATATGTTGTGGTTCAGCACACATCAACGTATCACACACATTAAAGTTGCTTCTGTGCTTCATGATGGGTGTATGTGCATTGCATTGCCCTCAATTGTCACAGACAGATGCCAATGTTGGTTTGGAACATTGTCATTAACACCTGATGGGTTTTTGTGTGCACGTAGAGGTGTGTGCATGTACAGCTCATGTATTGGTTACTTGAGTTACATGGAGAATGCGACGCAAGTGCACTCCCGTGCCTGACACAGGTGTGTTGTTTGTTGTTGTTGGGAGGGGTGTGTGTGACAGGGCCTGCTGGTAGATGTAGTCTGAGGTAACACTCCTCCTCCCCCCTGGAGCAGATAGACCACCATGGCCCATGCTTCCATGACAGTGAGTCAAAGTTAATGTTCAAGTTATCTGACAGTGGTGTCCTGTTGTTTGTTGGAGCCCAAGTCCCAGCAGGGCCTTGTGCTCCCCACAGCAGAGCCCAGTATCAGCCATCTTGGCAGTACTTTTCCACTCCCTGTGAGGTGAGCATGGTGCATGGGGGTATTCCTGGACCATGTGGGCTGAGGACTATTGGCTGTGACTACAACTCCCATCATGCTTTTGGCTACACCCACCTTCCCAGCAAACCAAACCTTCCTTCCTGGGACTCTGCTTCCCTGGGAGTGGGTGATGCAGTGCTGGAAAGATGGTTGACGGTGGTGTCCTGTTGTTTGTTGGAGCCCAAGTCCCAACAGGGCCTTGTGTTCCCCACAGCAGAGCCCAGTGTCAGCCATATTGGCAGTACTTTTCCACTCCCTGTGAGGTGGGAATGGTGCATGGGGGTATTCCTGGGCCATGTGGGATGAGGGCTATTGGCTGTGACTACAACTCCCATCATGCTTTTGGCTACACCCACCTTCCCAGCAAACCAAACCTTCCTTCCTGGGACTCTGCTTCCCTGGGAGTGGGTGATGCAGTGCTGGCAAGATGGCTGACGGTGGTGTCCTGTTGTTTGTTGGAGCCCAAGTCCCAACAGGGCCTTGTGCTCCCCACAGCAGAGCCCAGTGTCAGCCATCTTGGCAGTACTTTTCCACTCCCTGTGAGGTGAGCTTGGTGCATGGGGGTATTCCTGGGCCATGTGGGATGAGGACTATTGGCTGTGACTACAACTCCCATCATGCTTTTGGCTACACCCACCTTCCCAGCAAGCTCGAGCTTCCTTTCTGTGATTCTGCTTTCCTGGTGGTGAATTTGGGCAGACAAGATGGCTGCTGCATGTGATTGGTGTTTGGATCCCATTGCCTTGCTGTGAGTTTGTGCTGAGTTTAGTGACATTTGTGAATGGGGATCTTTCCTGTTACAGTGCAGGTATGTTGTTAGTTACATTCTGCATTTGGACACAGATCCCACCATGGATTGGTGCTCCTCACCCCAGGACCCAGTGTCAGGCATCTTGGAAGTGGATTTACCTTGAGTCTCAGGTTGGTCTTAGTCCCAGGTGTGGTGTTTTGTGTTGGTGGGAGGGGTGAGTGTGACACGGCCTGCTGGTGTATGTGGTTGGAGCTAGCACTCCTCCTCCCCCACAGCCCAGATAGGCCATCATGAACCATGGTCTATTACAGTGAGTCAGGCTTCACATTCAAGGTGTCAGACAGTGGTGTCCTGTTGTTTGTTGGAGCCCAAGTCCCAGCAGGGCCTTGTACTCCCCACAGCAGAGCCCAGTGTCAGCCATCTTGGCAGTACTTTTCCACTCCTTGTGAGGTGAGCATGGTGCATGGGGGTGTTCCTGGGCCATGTGGTATGAGGACTATTGGCTGTGACTATAACTCCCATCATGCTTTTGGCTACACCCACCTTCCCAGCAAACCAAACCTTCCTTCCTGGGACTCTGCTTCCCTGGGAGTGAGTGTAACTGTGCTAGGAAGATGGTTGACAGTGTTTGTTGTTTGTTAGGGCCAAATCCTTGCTGTGTTTGTCAGTACGTTTGTACATGTATTGGCATAGTTACATGTTACTGAGACATTACATGTATTGTGTTTATCTAATTGGCATACACATCACAGGATATTTAGCTTTGGGTTGATGTGGCTTGATGACAGTGAATGGTTTCACTGACCCCATGACATTGATGTCTGTGGGTGTGGATTGCTATTGCCTCACAATTTAGATTAGTTGTTTGTGTACTCACCAGGCTCTGGTATTCCGGATAATCCATGGATGCTCACCGGTGGGAGGATGGCCCGCACCTTCTCCTCCCAGGAAGTGAAATGCACAGGTTTGGCAGGAGGGCCCCCGCCAGTACGCTGGCTCAGGGCATGGTCTTTGCCAATGAGCTTCTTGACCCTCTTGCATATGTCGTACCACCTATTCCTGATGTCGTCCATTGTGCGCAGGCAAGCTGCTTGTGCGTTCACCTTGTCCACAATCCTCTCCCACATCTTGGTTTTCTGTGACAGGGGGGTCTGTTGGACCAATGCGCCAAATAACTGTGGCTCTACTCTGATGATTTCATCAACCATCACTTCCAACTCACTATTTGTGAACTTTGGATTCTTCTTTGGGGGCATGGTGGTGGGTGGTGGTGGAGATGGATGTGTGAGTGAGTGTGGAAGTGAGGGTGAGTGAGTGAGAGTGCAGCTGGGTGTTTGTGAGTATGCTTCTTGAGAGGTGCTAGTGGTGTGAAGGTTGTGTAGTGGGTGGGTTGTGGATGTATGTCTCAGTGCAGTGTAGTGGTGTTCTCTGCTGGCAAGTCTGTTGAATTTGTAAAGGATCATGGTATGGATGTTGGCCCTGTATATAGGTGGAGTTGTGGGTGTGTCTTAGTTTGAATTTTTTTTTTGCAGTTTGGCAAAGCTTGTTTGGCCTTTTTCTGTTTTTTTTTGTTGATTTATTTTGAGCATGACGGAGACGTTTAGTTGACGGGAACGGACGCATGTGGCGTCAATTGCGGGGTGATCCAAGTCGTTCACACTCACATTGTGCTATGTTGCATCGTTCGCGTACGCGTCGGTCGCGACGGGCTCTTTTCATTGCTATTCTCTATGTTCCGTACGCTTCGGTTTTACGTCTTGCTCTCCGTGCGAGTCGGTTTGATTTCACACGCATTGCATCGTACTTCACCAGTCGTACGGCGCCTGTTCGTGTCAGTTGGAACTATTCCCGATCCGTGTCGGTAGGAAGGGTTCCGGGTCCGTTTACGGGAGAGTCTAAGTTTTACGTACGTTTCGGTCAAATTGAATGTTCTCCGTACGGAGCGTTTGTATTTTGTGAATGACGCATCACACTTCGCCGGTCGTATGGCGCGTGTACGCGTCGGTCGGAATTCTGTCCGGATCCGTGTCGGTCGGTACGGTTTACGACCCGGATCGGAATCGGCCCCCTTGTGGTTAAAAAAATACTCTTGAAAGGTGCAAATGGTGTTCCAACACGTTCTAAAGTGAACTATATGCAATTCTGGTGTTAAAAAAAGTACATAACATAGTTTTTGTAGTTTTAAAAGACTGAAGGTTTTCGCTTTTATTCTCCATTCTTTTTTCAAATTATTATTTGCATAAGATGCTTTTAGCACTTAGAAAATGCAGATATATTTTGAGCCTAAAGGAAACAGATTTGAAGTATGTAGGCTAGTCTTCCCAAATAGACTAAACACTCCAGCACATCATTAAAGGAGAGGAGTGAGAGAAAGGCAGCTATGACACGCTCGCTCTCCTGTTAAGCACAACGTCTTTTAAACAGTGGTGCTGGAACAGTATTTAGAGAAGGGGTGCTGCGGGTAAGTAGATATAATATCGAGTTTTAAATATCGTTGTATCATAATATCAAGTTTTTAATGTCGATAGTCAAAAATATTGTTGTTTATTATATCGATGTCAAGAATATCGATTTAGTAAGTTGTATAAAATATCGTTTTAAAAATATCAAGTTTGAAAATATAGTCATAAAAAAATATCGTTTTGGTAAATGTAGTGTTTTTTTTTATAATATATATTTGTAAATAGAATAATAATTTTAAAAAATTGGATATGTTGTTTTCAAAAATTGTTTTAGGAGCAGGATGTTGGGTTTATAGGGGATAAGGGTGGGGAGTGTTTAAAAAATAATTACATTTTTTTTTTAAAACAATTCAATAATCTGAACAAAATTTAAAAATGTTTTTTTAGGAGCGGGATGCTGGGTTTATAGGGGATAAGGGTGGGGAGTGTTTAAAAAATAATTACATTTTTTTTTTAAAACATTTCAATAATCTGAACAAAATTTAAAAATGTTTTTTAGGAGCGGGATGTTGGGTCTATAGGGGATAAGGGTGGGGAGTGTTTAAAAAATAATTACATTTTTTTTTTAAAAAAACAATTCAATAATCTGAACAAAATTTAAAAATGTTTTTTAGGAGCGGGATGCTGGGTTTATAGGGTATAAGGGTGGGGAGTGTTTATAAAAAAAAAAAATTCAATGATAAAAAAATATTTAAAAATGTTTTTAGGAGCGGAATGTTGGATTTATAGAGGATAAGGGTGAGGAGTGTTTTAAAAAAAATTAAAAAATGTAAAAAAACTTCAATAATAATAAAGAAATGTATAAATGATTTTTATGAGTGGGATGTTGCGTTTATAGGGGATAAGGGGGTAGTGATTTAAAAAACATTTTTTTAATTTTTTTATAAAAATAAAACATTTCTTTAAAAAAATTAATAAAACGTTTATATTAATAGTGTGATTTTGTGGTTATTGCAGATTAGTTTCTAGAGTAATTTATTTAATTTAAAAAAAATTGTAAAAGGTTGAAAATATATATTTTTTTTAAATAACGATTTTCTGTTGTTTTTATATGGGATAACAGTAGTGAGAAAAAAAAATGTAATTAAAAAAATATATAAATTTTAGGGAGAGGTGTGTTGTGTTGAGATGGGATTAGTGTGCTATTTTTGTTCGAAAATGTGTAATAATAGTTTAAGAATTTCAAATTTTTTATAAAATTATTTTTTTCAGAACATTGAGGATGCTGAATGTTTGGGTTGGTAATTATTAATGTTATGAAAATGAAAAGTAAAAATTTTTGCTAAAGGTTTATTATTTTATAAAAAGTTTTGAAATTAAAATGTAATTTAAAAAAAGCATTTTTGAAATATTCTATTATTAGATATATTTTTTAAAAACACACAACTCTGAACTCTGTTATGGATATGTTTTTTGAAGTGGGAATAGGTTCATATATATGTACAGTGTGTAATATTTTCTATGTGTTTATGTAGTTTTGATTGGGAATATTACATTTTATGAGTTTATTGTTCAGCATCTTCCATGTGTTAATGTTGTTTGGAGTTGGAATAAAGCATTATATATGTTTTGTGGCCAGCACCTTCCCTGTGAAGTTGTAGTTTGGAGTTGGAATATTAAATTATGTATGTTTAGGGGTCGATTCCGATCTCGGCCGGTAGGGCACCGAATCGGATTCGGCTGAACCGGATCCGATTCGGAGCCCTTTTTCCCGACCGATTCATACGTGCGTCCGGGCGAGCGAGTACAATGCGAGCGCGTGCGAATTTGCCGACCGACTCGTTCGCGGGTCCCACCCGCTCCGACCGACTCGCACGGATGCGCCTCGCACCGCGCAATGGAGACGTTCCCCTGCCAGGCAAGTACGATGCGTGCCGCGAGCAGTCTGACCGACTCGCGCCGTCCGGCTCCAAGAAGCAGTTGGAGCCGTACTTTGGGGGTCCGTGTCGGCCCCCCCTGTATGCATAGCCGCGCGAGTCGCACACAGGAGGGACCCATGGGTCCCCCCTACCTGTGCGTGTACGGCGCGAGTCGCTTCGCCACGTACACGCTGTAGGGGCGCCCTTGTTCGCATCGCACCCATTGAGTCCATGGGAGCCCGCGTACGCGTTGTACGACCGGCTCCCATTGACTTCAATGGGAGTCCGACCGACTCGAGTCCGATAGCATACGTGCGCATCGTACTCGTTCGGCCGGGCTGCTAGGGTCCGATTCGGTCGGAAATCTCTCTGGGTCCGGTTCGGTCAGAGAGATGTCCTGCCCGAATCGGAATCGGCCCCTTAGTGTCCATCATCTTCCCAGAGTTTTTGTAGTTTGGAGTGGGAATAGTATATTTTATATGTTTATTGTCCAGCATTTTCCCTGAGTTAATATAGTTTGGATTTGGAATAGTAAATTATATATGTTTAGTGTCCATCACCTTCCCTGACTTTTTGTAGTTTGGAGTGGGAATAGTATATTTTATATGTTTATTGTCCAGCACTTTCCCTGAGTTAATATAGTTTGGAGCGGGGATAGTAAATTATATATGTTTAGTGGTCGATTCCGATCTCGGTCGGTAGGGCACCGAATCGGATTCGGCTTCACCGGATCCGATTCGGAGCCCTCTTTCCCGACCGATTCGTACGTGCGTCCGGGCGAGCGAGTACGATGCGAGCGCACGCAAATCCGCCGACCGACTCGTTCGCGGGACCCAACCGCTCCGACCGACTCGCACGGACATGACTCGCACCGCGCAATGGAGACGTTCCCCGGCCGGGCAAGTACGATGCGCGCCTCGAGCAGTCCGACCGACTCGCGCAGTCCGGCTCCAAAGAGCAGTCGGAGCCGCACTTTGGGGGTCCGTGTCGGACCCCCCTGTACGCGTAGCATGTACGGCGCGAGTCGCTTCGACGCGTACCCGCTGTAGGGGGCACCCTTGTTCGCCTCGCACCCATTGAGTCAATGCGAGCCCGCGTTCGCGTTGTACCCATTGAGTCCATGGGAGCCCGCGTACGCGTTGTACGACCGGCTCCCATTAACTTCAATGGGAGTCCGACCGAATCGAGTCCGATAGCATACGGACGCATCGTACTCGTTCGGTCGGGCTGCTAGGGTCCGATTCGGTCGGAAATCTCTCCGGGTCCAGCTCGGTCGGAGAGATTTCCTGCCCGAATCGGCCCCTTAGTGTCCAGCACCTTCCCTGACTTTTTGTACTTTGAAGTGGAAATAGTATATTTTATATATTTATTGTCCAGCACTTTCCCTGAGTTAATATAGTTTGGAGTGGGAATAGTAAACTATATATGTTTAGTGTCCAGCACCTTCCCTGACTTTTTGTAGTTTGGATTGGGAATAGTATATTTTATATGTTTATTGTCCAGCACTTTTCCTGAGTTAATATAGTTTGTAGTGGGAATAGTAAATTATATATGTTTAGTGTCCAGCACCTTCTCTGAGTTTTTGTACTTTGGAGTGGGAACAGTATATTGTATATTGTATATGTTTATTGTCCAGCACTTTCCCTGAGTTAATATAGTTTGAGTTGGAATATAATTTGGTATATGTTTAGTGACCAGTGCTTTTTCAGAGTCAATGTTGTTTGGAATGAGAATAGTAAAAATAGTTCTTTATTTTGGAGCAAGATTAATGAAAAAAATGTATGTTTAAGTGGTAATAGTATGTTATATATGTGTATTAAAAAATGTGATTTATAATAGCAAGTAAATGTAAGACAATTATTTTATTACAAATATAGTATAATAAAAATAATATAGGAATTAAATTCAGAACAATATTTATATTTTATTTATTTATTTATTCTTATTCAAAGACTCAAGCAAAGAAATATTATGCTTTTATTTTATTTACAATGTTTGATATATATTGTCATAAATATAAATAATAATACATTTTGATTTTTTGATATATTACATATTTAGTACATATTTAAACATAAACATAATTTTCAAGTACAGTCAGTATGACACATTTTTATGTTTTATATAATGTAGAAGTTGATAAATATGTACATTTGTAACAAACAAAAGATGCAGTTATCCACTGGTTTGAATAAATGTTTTAATACATATTTTTTTGTAACAGTTATACAATATATTTTTTATATTGTAAATATTTATTACATAATTATATATAGTGTACATTATTTATAATATACATTTTTAACACTTTTTTCATTGTATTATGTTTTTATTTTATTTGCATAATTGATACTAAATAATATTATATTTTGTATATTATTTAATTTGTATCCAAAAACAATATTATAAAGCTAAGAAAGCATTTTGTAAAAGAAACATATTTATAACAGTAATACAATTTTTCACATTTTTACCAAGCAGTACAATTTTTTTCTTACAATGATAAGTTAGCATGATTTTTTTAAATGTATAATAATAAATATTATTTGTGTTCTAATATTTATTATTGTACATTTTACAATTTTAAACAGAAAAGAAAAAATATTTTTAACAGTAATATTAATAAGTATTTTTGAAACATTTTTTGTATAACATTTCTAATTTATATTGAGTTTAATGTAGAAAATTATTTTTGTTATTTCAATTAGGCGGCCATTTTTTAAGCTAAGTTCTATTTTCTAAGCTATCGGTGTAGTTTTAGGTCATTTCTGAGGGGAGAAGCTCGCGGTTGGAAGCTGCGTCACATCAGTTAAGGTAAGTTTAATTTAATTGCTTTTAGAATGAATTTAGGAGTAGGGTGAAGGTAGTTAGGTAGTTTATAGTGTATGTAATTTTTGCATTTTATGTTTGTTGTGAGGTTTTGTTTGTAGTTTAGCATATGTGAAATGCAGTTAGTACGTTGATAGGTCGTTGTTATGGTTTGCAATATATGTTTAATTATATTTAGAGTACGGTGTTATCAGTCTGTTTATGTGTGTTTTTTAATGATTTTACTGTACGTTTGTGCGGGAGGGATTGTGTTCTTTTTCCACAGGTATTCAACGTTTCCAATTTGGCATTGGGAAAATGTGTATAGTTTCTAGTAAACTAATAATTATTTTACATTTCCTTTATTTTTCGGGTTTTCTTGGAGCGTTTCTTTTTTTAACTTTATTTTTCAGGTTTTTTATGGTTCAACATTATGGATATATTGCCGGCGGAGTTTGTTTTATACAGTTGTATTTTTCCATTTTGTTTTGGGAGTTTTTACTAAGTATTGGAATACCTATACGTTTGGATTTTTTTGGGCTGCCTGGATTATATTTTTCAGCTACAAAAACGTAAGTTATTTTAAATTATTTACAGTGGGAGGGAAATGAAATTTGTATAATTATTATTGATATTTTTTAAGATATAAAATATATTTATTATGTCAAATAATTTAAAAAAAGTTTAAATTAATTGACATAATATTTATATTTTAGATGTTTGAAAAGAAAGGTTTAGTTAAGAACTCAGTTTACAATTACGATTTTTCTGTGTTTCTGTATTAATGTTTTAAAGTAGGGATTTTGCTATTATTTCTAAATATTCTAACCATTTAGGGGTCGATTCCGATGTCGCCAAAAGTGCCTTCCCAATGCTATTCATAGGCTTACCTTACGTCCGACTCGTATCCGGAGCTTTTTCCTACAAACTAGCAAGTACGATGCGTACAACAGGCAAATCTCCGACCGAATCGTCGGCTCCGATTCGTGCACTATGTCATTAGCGAACAGGCTCAGGAAACACGGAAACCGAGTCGTACAGAGGCGCAACATAACCAATTTCCTGATACGCAAGTACGATGCGTCCCCAATACGCGGCGCACAGGGCGCCGGCTCCAGCACGTCACAGCATCCGGACGAGGAGTATGAAAGCTCCGAGTCGCGCCAAAACACGATCAACGGGGACGAGACGGAGCAGCCATGTATCCAATCGCGCATGTCTTCCCTATACTGTACGCCCATCGTTACCGACGCGCACGACGCAGAAGGTAAGTTAGACACCAACCACACACCTAAATGTCACGAGTACACGAAATGAAACACCACCATAGGGGGGTGGATGCCTATCCCAAATAGCATATCCCACCCATAGGGGGGTGGATGCCTAACACTCACAGTATTGTCCACCCCATAGGGGGTGGGTGCCTAACACTCCCAGTATTGTCCACCCCATAGGGGGGTGGATGCCTATCACTCCCAGTAATGTCCACCCCATAGGGGGGTGGATGCCCATCACTCACAGCATATCCCACCCATAGGGGGTGGATGCCTATCACTCCCAGCATTTCCCACCCATAGGGGGGTGGATGCCTATCACTCCCAGTATTGTCCACCCCATAGGGGGGTGGGTGCCTAACACTCACAGTATTGTCCACCCCATAGGGGGGTGGGTGCCTAACACTCACAGTATTGTCCACCCCATAGGGGGGTGGATGCCCATCACTCACAGCATATCCCACCCATAGGGGGGTGGGTGCCTATCACTCACAGTATTGTCCACCCCATAGGGGGATGGGTGCCTAACACTCACATTATTGTCCACCCCATAGGGGGGGTGGATGCCTATCACTCCCAGTATTGTCCACCCCATAGGGGGGTGGGTGCCTATCACTCACAGTATTGTCCACCCCATAGGGGGGTGGGTGCCTAACACTCACAGTATTGTCCACCCCATAGGGGGGTGGGTGCCTAACACTCACAGTATTGTCCACCTGCCTATCACTCACAGTATTGTCCACCCCATAGGGGGGTGGGTGCCTAACACTCACAGTATTGTCCACCCCATAGGGGGGTGGGTGCCTAACACTCACAGTATTGTCCACCCCATAGGGGGGTGGATGTCTATCAAAATGACCATCCCCACTCATAGGGGGCAGGATGCCCATCAACACCAGGATACAGACACATAGGGAGACTAAGCAAACCACCCCCTCTACCATCTTTGCAACATTGCATGTTTGTATGTGAAAAATGCTCACAACACATATTGTGGCAGTGGACATACAATGTGACTCACAACACATGTGTGGCCAAAATGTTAATGTGTGTCACGAATATCCTGCAGCAACTGATCACTGTGGTAATGGGGTCTAAACCCCCCATCACCACAGTGACCAAAAGCTGATTGTGTGCATCAGAATTCATGCATCTACTGATCATTGTGGTAATGGGGTCTAAACCCCCCATCACCACAGTGACCAAAAGGTGATTGTGGGGTTCAAAATTCCTGCATCTACTGATCACTGTGGTAATGGGGTCTAAACCCCCCATCACCACAGTGACCAAAAGCTGATTGTGTGCATCAGAATTCATGCATCTACTGATCATTGTGGTAATGGGGTCTAAACCCCACATCACTACAGTGACCAAAAGGTGATTGTGGGGTTCAAAATTCCTGCATCTACTGATCACTGTGGTAATGGGGTCTAAACCCCCCAGCACTACAGTGACCAAAAGGTGATTCTGGGGTTCAAAATTCCTGCATCTACTGATCACTGTGGTAATGGGGTCTAAAACCCCCATCACCACAGTGACCAAAAGGTCATTGCGTACATGAAAATATCAGCATTTCCAAAACAGCATGCATGAGTCCGTGTCCAAATTGCACAAGCAATGTTGTGGCAATGTAATGGTTGTGTCACATACAAACATAGATTTGGTTTGGCAAATATTGCCGTGTATCACAAGAACACCCTCTGCCTTGTGCAGACAAGCAATGGCCATGATCCTTGACAATGACTCCAGTGAACAGTTAGACAATGTGCAAAGTGAGCACCATGAGGAATACACACATATCTACACCAACAGACACACACACTAAGGAATCCTGTGGAGACTGTAGATGTTAGGTGAACAAGTCCCATACCATGTCAGCAATGGGAGATACCAAACATGATGAATGTGCAGGCTGATGAGCCAGGAGACGCAGGGACACTAGGGTAAAACCTCCCAAAAACATACTGCCAATGGCCGGGAAAAGACATAACAGTGCAGTGGTGCGGTTGCACAAACACAGACACCATTACAATAGCAAGTTCATGATACACATCATCAACATCATGTACATAATATGCAACACCACCGGATAACAAAAATGGCTTTATTCAGCAATAAAATATATATGAATGTTCATGCCACGATGCGAAAAGGCCAATGGCCAGTCCATCAAAGAGTCCTACCAGGGTAACATGTGAAAACTTGTCATCCATTTATTGCCTGCACTGCTATGGACCAGGGACATCTCACTCCTTGGAGGGGCATACATAGTGGCAGGCCAGGCACCGCAGGGACAGGATCAGGGGACAGGAGAATGGGGCAGGGGAGGTGTGGTGGGTGCAGGAGTGACGCCAGCAACTGCAGTGGAGGGGTCTGACACAGTGGGTGCCGTCACCACTGCTGGGCACAAGTCAGATGTGGTGTTTTCCTGCACCACTGCAGTGTGCGGGACAGATGTGGTGGACGGGCTCTCAACTGCAGTGCCCAAATCAGATGGGGGGGATGTGCCTCCTACTGCAGTGCCAACATCAAGAGGAGTAAAATGGGGTTCAGATGAGGTGGGCAGGACAGAGGGGGGAGACACGGTCTCCACACCAGTGGCAGGAACAGGCTGAGCATGTGAGGCGGGGGTGGAAGTGCATGTGGAAGGGGGGAGGGCCTAAGCATCCTGGGTATGTGGTATGGGTGTGTGGGTGAACCTGGTGCAGGGAATGGCCGTAGGACCTGTGTATTGGCGTCCGGGGGGCTACAGGATGGAGAGTGTGAGGTGGAAGCCTGTGCTTTTGGTGGTGTCTTACCCTCCATGGTCCGGGGAGACTTGCGGGTGGGGGCCTCAGTGTCCATGCGCCTGGGGGAGGGTGTCTGTTTTGCAGGGGAACTCCCCTCTGTGCGTGGTGACTTCCTCTTCCCCTTGTAAGTTGGAGCAGATGGGTCTGTGGGGAAGAGCCAAGGTCACAGAGGAAGAGCTGCTTGGAAGTGGGGGTAGTAGGTGAGGCAAGGGAAGGTGTTTTGGAGGGAGAGGCATCTGAGGAATGCGGAGTGCTTGTGGATGCCTGTATGTGTGTAGGTGACCCATCCCCTGTGTGTGTGCCATCAGTCCCCGGAGTGTGCATGCTTGTGGATCTAGACTTTGGCTTGCGTGACTGTGTGCTGCTATTGCCTGATGTGGTGCGTGCATGTGCGGGTGTGTGTGTCTGTTGGACAGGCAGGGGAGTGGTGACTGTGGATGTGGCAGAGGTAGCAGGGGTGAGGGCCTGTTGGAGGAGGGACACTGCTGCCATCTGTGTGGAGGCCATGGCCTGAATGGTCCGATGTAGGGCAGACATGTTTGATGAGATGCCCTCCATGAAGGACACCAGTTGTGTCAACAGACTGGTGTGGGAATGGAGGACACTCAGCATCGCTGTCTGACCTACATGGAGCTGCTTCAGTAAGTCCACAGACTCCACACTCAGGGCAGCAGGGGAGACAGGGGCAGGGGGTGCAGTGCCTGGCACGAAGGAGACATGCTCCCTTACACGGGAGCCTCCACGGACATCTGGAATGGGAGCAGATGGGAGGGTGGAGATGGTGGTGGTGGGTGGCAGACTTGCTAGGTGTTGTCTGGGGGCTGCTGGCACCCGCCTCCACAAGGGAGTCATCACTGAAGCTGGCGTGTTCCTCAGCCGAGGTGGACGTAGCCGAGGTCTCCTCAGTGTGGCTCCCCTCACCCTCCGTTCAACTGGGTCCCTCCGAATCCTCCGCAGCGGACCCTGTCTGGCGCTGTGGCTCCTCATGGTCCGTGGAGCTGTCTCCTCCAGTGTCCGTAGATGTAACTGCAAATCAACAGGGTAAACAGAGAAACATCAGTCACCTGTATAGACATCACACATCACAGTCAGTACAGCACATGACAGCGCACGTTTGTGCATCATTTGCAGTAAATACTCTTAAGTGCAGACACATATTTGTAAAACACACATGTCAGTCTGCCAGTAAACCATGCCCCTCATATCCTACATGTCCATGGAGACATCAGTCTGGTGCATGTAGCCAGACACTACTCATTTGTGCACACATGCACCACATAGACAGTTGTCTGAACTGCAGGATTTGTGATGGAAATGTGTCAGTACACACATATACCATCTCCTGCCACTGAGTTTGTGCATGTGTCAGGTGAAGGGATGGCCAAAGTAATTGTCAGTAATATGGATATGCTTCCTTCACCACACACCATGATGTGCTCATGTCTTGCTGGACGATGCCACAATTGAGTGCATGCAGGACAACTTCCATCACTGCAGGATACACTATAGCAAATGAAACAACATGCTACAGGGCAGTCTGGGTAATCAGTCATTGCGGCCTTCTGTCACTGGGGCAGTGCATCACAAAACCAACAGCCTGCACTGTATCTCAATCATGTAGTTGTGGGGAATATAAGCCCTGCATCTGTCAAGTGCACATGTTGCCCCACTGCTACCCAAATGTTAAGGCAAATTATGATCCCACGTCATACATATGCCACAGTAGAGTGACAGCAAGCACAAGTCTGGCAACATGATCACATCACAGTCTGATGACAATGAAGTATAGCTGCCTGCACTTAAATTTTGGATACACCACCAGGCACAGTCAAGTGATTACACACCGATGTTTGACCCCATCGTGAAGATCCAACAGCCACATGTCAGCTGTCTGACCACCCAAAAATAATTGACAGCCCAGGAGTCTAAAAAGCTAGCCCACTCCACAATGAGACAGAGGCTGACACATGATTGCACATTGCACAATGCATTTAATTCACTTTGACACACATGATTAGGAGAACTGAGTGTACACCATGTCCGGAGTAGGCATACCTGACCTGGTCCATGTGCAACATGGGATTAGCCTGAACAGTAGGCATGTGTCCATGCATGTGTGACACACATGATGGACATACTTCAGAGATCACAACATTGTCACACATGCGGCATGTGTGTTTGGGAAACACCCCACACACATATGGCGAGGCAGAGCATCAACTAGGACACGTATATATGGCCCACACAGAGTGCATGTCACATATCTGTCAATGTGCAGATACATGTCAAGAAATTCCCCACTCATGAAGGCTAATACATTCTGCTGGTAGCAGATGCGGTCCCCCACATCAACCTTGGACCACAGCAGGCCCCCCCGTGAGACATGTCACTGACTGAAAGGGACACACCTGTGTATCAGATGAGGAAGGGCCATTGCAGAAATAATGGACATGATTCTAGTTCAAGCAGACAGACAAACTGTGGTAGCGTAACCAGGCTGAAGGAATGCAAAGATCATGTTAGACACAGTTCACAGACAAGGCATGCACTTACCCCCTCCTTGCTGCTGTCTGGCCTTAAACAGCCCATCCAGGTCAGGGAAGACCACTGGCAGAATCTGGCGCATGTGGGGGGTCAGGGTCCGGTGTCCGCCGCTACTGCAAGGAGGCGACAGCTTCAGCAGGACTCTAGCAATGCGTCTGGTCCAGCCACGTAGGTCCTGCCACCTCTTCTGGCAGCTGCGGATGTGACGCCTGTGGACCCCCACAGATTGAACTGCCCTGGCAATGGTCAGCCAGATCTCCTGTTTCTGATGGGCATCAACCTGTGAGGATGACAAAGTTAAAGGGCCATTAACACACATACAACATGTTTGTGCATCACACAGTTGGATAAACATGTGCTTTTCACAAGGGCATCTGATGTACACAGGTAGTGCAACTATATGGATGGACACTTGTCCTGCATCACCAACATGGAAACATTGCCTGGGTAGTATGACCGTCTCTAAATGCACTCTCACAGCACAGTACTTGTTCACTGCAGGTACCTGCACAATTTGGGTGTGACAACTACTGAGTGAACATGCAAGCCACTGCTTCACACAATGCCATTAGTGCTAGTCAGACAAGATGCACAATGAGAGAGGATGTGGACTGCACACTCACCTGTTCCCCTGGTTTCCCATACAGCTTGCTGTACTGTGGTAGGAGGCTGTCCAGCAGGGCCTGGTTTTCCTCCTCTGTAAAGGCTGGGGCCCTCTCCACAGTACGTGCCATTCTTGGAGCCAGAGGATACAGAGACAGCAGCAGTGGTAGCAGAGATGTCTATATGGAGCATTCAGTGCAGGCAAGTGAGCTCTCAGGGCAAGAGACAGCCTTATATCTGTGCTGCAGAGGCAGAATCGGTCCCATGCGTACAAAGCCATAGGTCAGACTCGTTCGCATCCTATGAATTAGTCCAATTCATGAGATAGGACGCATCGGACACGCCTACTGCAACGTTCAAAATACCTGCATCATGACAGTTTAGATTTTGATACATTTGTTAAAAAAGTAAACTGAATCGTACCGTACGCGAATCGTGCACGATGCAAAATGCGCGTCTGTCACCATGACGACCAACAGGCAATCAGTGCGTCCGGCTCGCTCAGGATGTGGCAGACGCGTGTATTGAAAACTCACCGCGTCGAACAGCATTGAATCAAGCATGCAATCAGTGCGTCTGGCTCGCTCAGGATGTGGCAGACGCGTGTATTGAAAACTCAGCCGCGTCGAACAGCATTGAATCAAGCAATCAATCTGTCAGTCCGGCTCGCTCAGGATGTGGCAGAGGCGTGCATGCAATGCCCACTCATCAACTCAGACAATGTATGTATGAATAATGGCATGCTGTATGCCCTGTGTGGATGGAGTTCTGCACATGTCAAATGGGACAGACACAATAGACAAGACTACTCACATTATGATCCTAGCTTACAGTGCAACTATAGCAGTGTTTGTGAGGGACATGACTAGTGTGAGTGACCACTTCACAGATCATCCTCCTATGCTTGGCCACTGTCCCAGGGGATCATTGTGTTGTGTAGGTCATACATCACATCAAGACAATGTCCAGACCATGACAGTGTTGTGCATGGTGACAAGCTGTCTGTATGTAGTGTTGTTGCTAGGTTGTAATACCTTGTCCATGTCTGTGTACATTCAATTCATGTGCTATTTGTCCTAAAAATCTATGGCTGATACTTAATTTTGTGTGTGTTGTGCATGTTACAATTGATCACATGGAGAGTGTCAGAGAAGAGTGAGTAGTCACAGTACTACACTGTATTATTTGGTAATACATGACATAATTGTGTGTATGTTCATGCTCACATTGCTGTAACTTCTGGATTAGGTCAAACTCAGACATCTGACTTCACTGTGTCATCATTGTAAGTGCCACGCAATCTGTTGATACTGTATTACTTGAAGTTTAATTCATTTAGTAATATGTGTACATACTTTGTCATGTGTTCCTCAGGGCACCAAATGTCCACAGACCCTTCCCAGATCTTGAAACCATGGTGGAGCGTGAGTGCATGAGGAAATACAGGTTCACAAGGGCATTAATTTCGGAATTGACAGACCAGTTGTCACCACACTTGCTACCTGGACGCACATATCCCTTTGCCCTGACCCCAAAGGTGAAGGTGATGGCGGCACTACATTTTTTTGCCACAGGTTCGTTCTAGTTTACTGTGTCTGATGCTGGTGGGATGTCCCAGACGATGTTCAGTCGAGTGCTCCGGGATGTGTGTGAGGCCATGTTGAGGTTCCTCGACCTGTACATACATTTTCCCACACCGCCACAGTTCCGTGCCATTAAGGATGACTTTTATGCCCTGGGACACATGCCACATGTGATTGGATCAATTGATGGGACACATGTGGGTTTGGTTGCACCACGAGCCCATGAACAGGTTTACAGGAATCGTAAACACTTTCATTCAATCAATGCCCTTGTGGTATGTCTGGCGGACCAGATCATCTCCCATGTATGTGTGCATTTCCCGGGATCTGCACACGACGCATACATAATGAGGATGAGTCGGATCCCCCAGCTGATGTCCCAGTTCATGAATGAGCGTGCCTGGATTGTTGGTGAGTCAAGTTGTCAGTGTCAGTTGTGTGATCATTGTCTGTCATGTTGTACCCTGTTGTTGCTCAACTGATCCTTCATATTTGATAATTTTAGGAGACTCTGGATACCCAAACATGCCCTGGTTGATGACACCACTCAGGAACCCGGTCACACCTGCTGATGTCCGTTACAACGGGGCACATGGGCGGACCAGGCGTGTGATTGAGCGCACATTTGGGCTGCTGAAGACCAGATTCCGCTGCCTTGCCCGGACAGGAGGTGCCCTTCAATATTCCCCAGAGAAGGTGTGCAAAATCATCATAGTGTGCTGCATGCTTCACAACAAGGCTGTGAGGAATAAGCTACCACTCATTCAGGATGACAGGGACCAACGTCCTCCCTCATGGGAGGATCCAGGCCTGGGGAACGTTGCCAGTGAGGAGGAGGAGGAGGAAGAGGAGGTGGATGTCAGGAGACAGCTCATTGACAACTTCTTTACTTGAGTGTAAGTATGCATATATGTCTGATGATGTCTTTCCTAAGCGTGATGTGTGTATGTAGGACAATATGTTGTGATATGTGTGTGGGTCTGCTAATTTACAGGGTCATTGCCGTTGTACAGTGTATGTTAAGTTATGATGGTCTCCACTACATTGTTGAAATCACTCCTAGCAATTGGTCAGAATTTACAATGGACAATAGTGAGTCAATAATTGGATATGTCATCATGGCAAGTTGTATTTAAGACTGTACTATGTCTCTCCTTCACAGGCTCCTTTGGGTGTTGTGTGGGTACACACAACGCGGTTCCATAATGGATTTTCAATTTGGACCAGTACTCTCTGACAGCCAATCTATTTGGTCAGTTTTGTCTTTTCTTTGGTTTATTTGGATACTTGGAACTGTAATCAGTTTGCTTTTGTGTTGAGCAGAGCTTCTGCCTGTGTAATAAACCTGTTACACACATTGATGTTTGCCTTCTCCGTAGCAAAAATATGCTACAACCGTTCATATAATGTTTTTCTGCCATTGTGTTCATTTCATTAGACAATGGTCTTTGTGCGGTTCAATGGTTTTAATTTGACAACAGTGTGTGCAATGTTTAATGTTGCATGTGCTATGGGTGTTGTGCTGACCTTGCGTGGCTATCTCTGGTATATGTCATGTGACATTTCTTCATGAGGCGGTAGATGAATTGTAAGCTGGTCCCTAGGATCATGCTGTATTATGCTAAAGTTACCGGAGCCAAGCTGACATAATAGCTTTGTGTGTGACATTTTAGCACACATTCTTTCTGTGATTGTTGTGCAAGATGCCTTTGAGTCCACATGAGATCATTTTGGTACTGTTGAAGCGCTGCGCCACAAGGTTGAAAAACAGGTCTCTTTGTAATGGTAGATCTAGTCAGCACGGATAGTTTTGCCATGAAATGCTACACTTTGTTACACATAAGTGGAATATTTGCATTACATTGACGCACAGGGCAATAATCTACACAGATGGTAGAACTACATATACGCACCAGTGCTCTGCTGTGCATATGCTGTGACCACTTTGAAAACTTGAAAACTTTATTTATTAACTGTACAATTAATTAAAATCATTACAGTAAAAAAGCATAAAAACGAGCAAATGAAGGAATGATCACGTTAAAAATGTAGAGGCTGCCTATTAAAAAGTTTTTTGTTCAAGTATTATATCCCCTCTCCACTGCAACCACTCGGGCTACCAGCACCGAGTCTTTATCACGAGTCCTTGCACAGAGTTTCTTAGACAGCTGCGTAGGCCTTAGCGGTTTTCTGCTACGACAGTCTGTAGGTCGTTCTCCTTGGCCCTTCCATTTAGAGCCGTAGATGTGGTGCGGTCTCTGTAGGACGAGTGAGTAGGATCAGGGCTCTTCCCTCATTTGAGGGGAGGCTGCATTACCCCCCTTGTTTTGCCTCGCAGGTAGCCCTGGTTTGATTGTGTTCATTTGCTGCCTTTAGAGCCATTCTAATCAAATGAATGAATTTCCCCAGTCTCGCCAAGGTCATCGTGGTTGTTCTAGAAAAGCACAAGGCTGATGCTTCGCGGCATATCTTGATTCCCTTGGTGATACAGACTGGCGAAGAAGTCGTCGACGTTCGTTCCTGAGGGCGGGGCAGCAGCATAAAAGGTAAAGCCAGGATTCCCTTGTGTAGGGGCACAGTCTGCAGCTTGTGATTTCCCCCTTGCGAGCCCATGCAGGGTTAAAATTGGTGATTCCTAAAGTGCATAGTCTCATGGAGAGGATTTTGGTTCTGGCTTGTGGTGTCAGGGCCTCGTTTAGGTAGGGTTGTGCCTTGCCTACCATATAGGAGCCGTTCAGCGGGACTAGGTGGGGGCTATAGCGAAGAGATTTAAGATCCAGATCAAATGAGGTGGCCAGTACTCCTACTGTCTGAGGTGAGCGGTTGACCCGTATTGCCACAGAGTTCTTCAATGGTTTGTAGAATATGTCACCATCACAGGGAGGGTGGTGCTTTCCACATTGAGGTTGTAAACACATTTCACCTGTAGTATTATGTTTGATTATGGAAATGTATATTGTTTGACAATCATGTTTACTGCTGCTGGGGCTAGCTCGTATGCTGCATTGTAGGACAACAGTCAGAGATTGTTTTTGCTCAAACGTGAATTATAGAACATTACACACACTCTGATTCAGGATTTGTTGGACACGGATGGGTGAGTGAGCGTGAATGTATGCATTGCTACCTTGCTTCGGAGATGTTGTTCGTGCTGGCTACTGGGTGGTAGAATCATTGGGTGTCTTCTGTAAATTTTGTTGAGATGATGAGACACCAGAGGTAGTGGGTCATTGGATTGTGTGTTCTGACGTGCAACTAATGTCCAACCATCCTTCAACAACGGACTATTTTGCCGTGCATACTTCTGTATGAGAAGAATCACTACCACAGAACTCATGCACCTCATTGTGAGACAGTGCCAGGTGATACAGATCATGAGCTAATAAGTGGGTACAGTGTATAATTCGCAGATGATACAGGGATTGTGTGAATATGAATTTATTAATGTGCATGTGAACAAATCTAACAGGTAAAGGTGATTGCATTCCCAATTTTATTATCCACAGTTCATAGAGGAGTTGGAAGTGTTGTCTGATGAAAATCCTTCTGAGCGTAATCCACAGTCCATTTGGCATTTAGTCCAACTTACATGCTCCATCCCATGTGGGAGAGTCCAGGGACTGTCAACAAAGTGAATGATTTGCACACAATGGAGGATATCCAGAGCATTTCTTTGGTTCCTGGGGGGGGGGATGCATGTCCTTCAGTCTCTCACTTGCCATCCTTCCTTGGACGGCCCCTCCTCTTCTTTGTTGGGGGTGACCCTCAGTATCAGGCTGCTGCGGCGGAGGGAATCTACGCCAGACTTCTCATCCCTCCCTGTGGCAGTTGCCGATGTTGAGGCAACAGGTGTGGAGTGCACACGGGGAGGTGGGGTAATGTTGGTGGTTATCTGGCGTAGGCATGTAAGTATGTCCCTATGCACCGCAGTGAGATTGTCTATTTTCGACCAGTTGGACTCCATACGGTCCATGTGTTGGTCCATACGGTCCATGTGTTGGTCCGCACGGTCCATATGGTTGTCCATCCGGTCGAAATGTGCAGCCTGCTGATGTTTAATGTCCCTGAGGATCCCGACAACCTGGCCAAAGTCTCCGGTGCATTCGCGATATACATCGAAAATGCGTTGTAACTCGGGGTCAGCTTGTTCTCCGACACCAGCTGTGGGACGTGTCCTCCCACCACGCACCCTCACACCACTCCTTTCCCTACCCGCACGGACATTGCCTGGCGTAGCACGCACCGACAGCTCCTGTCCTCCTTCATTGTTGACAGGGCTGGCATTTCCTGCCAAATCCAGATTGGGCTGTCTTGCTGTGCTCCCAGGGTTTTGTTGTCTGGGTGTGTCCGTGGGGATCCGGGGCGTCTGGATGTTAATGGACGTTGCAGGAGTGGTCGCTGGGTCTGCTGATCGTACTGGTGCTGCATGTTGACCCACACCGGAGGTGCCAGGTTGGTTCCCATCGCCCGAGGAGGTGTGAGAGTCATCCACACTGGAGGTCTCAGTGTCCGACGTTGTGCTGGAGCTGCTGGTGGACTCAGAATCTTCTCCAGATGATGCCCTCTGTTCTGGAGTGCCTGTGGGTAGTAGAGAGACACAATGTTAGCTGTGTTTTTTCAGATGTTATGTTGTCATGCACAGCCAAATGTGAAGCTGTTGTGGATAATGTTGCGTTTCCTTCTTATTTCTACTCATCAATCGTCACAGACACTGAGATATTTTGTAATCGGACATTGTTATTTTGGAGATATGTGCTTTACTGAGCATGTCCAGCTCTGTGCATCAATGTGCATGTATTGTTATCCTTGACTGTTCGTATTAATTTTTTGGCAAGTGTCACACTGTGCATGAGCCAGGTGTGTTGTTATTTCACACATCAGTGTTTTCACTATGACATACATACTGTGACTAATCTTATGTTTGGCAGGAATTGTGCATCTGTGCTTGCCTTTGTGGTGTTTCTCACAGTTACATTGCTGGGGTGACATGCAAACTCACTCGCCTGAATATGTGTCATCATTAGATGATTTTGCTTGGATGTATGTGTTGATGTGAACAATCAATGACATCACATGTGTAACCTCGTATGCAATAGCAACGCTTTTCTTCTGACAAATGCATTGTTACATGGCAGTCCTTGAAACACAGCTCATTACATTGGCATGCAGTAGGGGAGTAACTGACATGAGTAGTTGTATTATGCGATAATAGTATGATCTGACATTCCCTAATGTTGCCCACACTGGACTTGTAATGGTGAATAGTATAAGTTTGTACTCCTGCGCAGAGCCTACAGCAAGTTTGTGTGATGTTTCGCATTGTGCTGTTCTGCTATGTCCCAACATGGTTGTTGTTATGCGTGTGTAGTTTTTGCATTGTTTGTGAACGTATGCAATGTGAGTAGTCATATTTATGTTGATATTTTTCATCACTTTGCACACATGTGTATATCTTGATGTAGTGCATTTTGTTGCTGCATACTTTTGCACATGATCACTTCATGTACATTCTACTTGTTCTCCATGGACAGAGATCTTTCCCAGGGATGGTCTTTTGCCTTTTCATGGTCAGAGCTGTGAGGTACAGTGTTTTTAGTGCTTGAGTTAGGCTGTGTTGACTTCTACCCCACTTTCCAATGGCAAACAGCCCAGCTTACTCATCATTGTCAGAGGAGCAATGACAGTGAGGGTGGTAGTTTTCAAGGATGCTGAGACCACTGACTGATGTTGAATTACAATGCTACACACAACAATGCCTTGTGCACATGACACAATGCAAGAGTGTCAGCCGTCTTGCATTACACCTCACATCTACTGTCCGTGGGCATTGTCCCTGATGTGTGTTTATCTGTGTGTGTTTTGTGTTATGTGGTGTGACAGCTAATTAGAGTGTGTCCTGTCCTCCACACACATTTGTAGCATGCACATTGAGGGCACATGTGACTGATCTATACCTGTCAGTGTGTGTAATGTGCAGTTAAGGTTATGGTCTGTAGTTGTGTGAGTAGGCCAAGAACTGGCAGTAGATATTTCCAAATTTCGTACAGGATGGCCCTGTGTAGCCATCTTGACAGGGCATTTGCATTCACTTTCAGGGTCAGCATAGTGACAGGTGTGTTATTGTGGGACTGGGGGGGGAACTAGTATGTGCTGGTGGCAGTAGACATTGCTTCCACTCCTCTTCCCACCCAGGACAAATGTGCCAGCATGTTCCAGGGTTCCATGACAGTGTGTACAAAGTTACATTCCAGATGTCTGACAGTGGTGCCTGCAGTCATGTTGTACAGGACTGCCAACTGGGCCTTGTGTTCCCCACACCGATGGCCAGTGTCAGCCATCTTGACAGGGCATTTGCATTCACTCTCAGGGACAGCATAGTGACAGGTGTGTTATTGTGGGACTGGGGGACGACTAGTGTGTGCTGGTGGCATTAGTCATTGCTTCCACTCCTCCTCCCACCCAGGACAAATGGGCCAGCATGTTCCAGGGTTCCATGACAGTGTGTACAAAGTTACATTCAAGATGTGTTGCTGTGGTGTCTGTGGCTGTGTATTGGGGTGAATGAAGACTATTTGTACATGTACTCACCAGGTTCTGGGATTCCAGCTAGTCCAGTTATGGCCTCCTGTGGGAGGAGGTCCCGCACCTTCACCTCCCAGGTGGTGAAATGCACCGGTTTATGACGTCCACCGCCAGTCTTGGTGCTCAGGGCATGTTCTACGGCAATGAGCCTCTTTACCCTCCTGCGAACGTCATAATACCGGTTCCGGATATCCTCCTTTGTGCGCAAGGTAGGTGAATGGGCATTCACCTTGTTGACAATCCTCTCCCACATCTTGGTTCTCTGGGACTGGGAGGTCTGTTGGGCCAAGCTGCCAAATAACTGTGGCTCAACTCGGATGATTTCATCTATCATCACTTCCAACTCAGCAGCTAAGAACTGTGGATTCTTCTTTGGGGGCATGGTGATGGGTGTTGGTGGAGATGTGTGTGTGTGTGAAGGTGAGGGTGAGTGTGTGAGTGGAGGTGTGTTTCTTTGGTGCTAGTTGTGTGGAGGTTGTTTGGTGGATGAGATGTGTGTGTTTGTGGTAGCTAGATGAGTTGTCTGTTTAGTGGTGTGGTGTGCTTGCATGTCTGTCGAAGTAGCAAATGGTGTTGGGAAGTTTTGGCTCCCTTTATATAGGTTGTGTTGTGGGTGTGTCTTGTTAATTGAAAATGTGTTTTTTGATGATGACAATGCGTTTTTTGGTAGTCTTCTTTCTGTTTCCATTGTTTTATTTTCTTCTCATTTTGTAAGTCGTTTTGACAGCACTTGATGCTTGTTCTTGTGTAAATTGTTTTGGACGAGTCTGTTCCATTCATACTGGGCTATGTGGCATCGTTTGCGTCCGAGTCTGTCGGGTCGTGTTGATGCTAGGCTATGTGGCATCATTCGCGTCCGAGTCTGTCGGGTCGTGTTGATGCTTGGCTACATGTAGTCGTTCGCGTACGTGTCTGTAGGTTGACGCTTGGCTATCTCGAATTTTGCGTGTACGAGTCTATCACGCCAGGCTCCTTTCCTGCTGACTCGGACGTATAATATATTTTCCGGCCGAGTCGGTCGTAAATTTCGAGCTTCGCATCGTACTCAGTTATTTGTAAGGCGTGTATATGGTTCGGTCGGAAAAAATGACGGGTCCGTGTCGGGTAGTACGTTTTCCGGCCGAAATCGGAATCGACCCCTTAGTGTTTGGGTAGAGTCTTACTTTGTATTGTAAGTGCTCGAACATTGTTTTAGTTTGTTTAGTTAGTTTTGGACATAGCTGTGTTACAAATTGTTCTAGTCTTAGTTGTTGGTAGCTTTGGTCTTTTTGGATTGATTCTAATAATTTATGTAGGGTTGGTTGGGTTCTGCCTGTTGTGGCTTGGAAAGCATTATGCCATCCTTCGACAGCATTATTAGTTTTTGCTTCTTTGTTTAGGGTTCTGTTATATACATTCCAGCATGGAATGTGGAATTTGGGTTGTCTTCTGTGTCCAGATCTGTGTAGCCTTCCCTCCCAGGTATCCTCAAAATAGTCAAGTAGGGGACTTAGTTTATGTTCATTTGTTTGGTAGTAGGGGCTTTCTATTAATACATTGTAGTGTTCTGCTACATCAGTTATTGGGATGTAGGCTAGTGCAATTAGCTTTTTAATTTCATATGCAAAATTGCTATTAGTTGCATATTCTACACTAAGGGCCCGATTCCGATGTCGTGGAGAAGGCCCTCCCAGATGCATCCAGAGGCGAACAGTACAACCGACTCGTATTTGGAGCCAGTTAATCCAAACAACGCAGTACGATGCACAAAAACCTTTACTCACCGGACGATACGGTCACTCCAATTCCGTCCTCATAGTCCAAACGAAAAGCCTCCGGAAACGCAGAAAGGAGTCGTCCGGAGACATTTGCAAGTCTGATTACAAACGCCGAAGTACGATGCGTACTTCCCATGAGCCGAATACGTCGCTACAACCAACACGTCAGAGCAGCCGTAAGGGGACTATTTTAGCACCGATTCGCGCCACAACACTATTGATGCTGAACGAGATGTGCAGCCATGAATCCGATCATGCATGTCATCCCTATACTCTACCTCTTCGAACACTACTCCAACCGCAACGGACGCATTCATCGCCGAAGGTAAGTCCGACACCTACCCACAGCAATGTCCAGTCAATATGGGGGGTGGCAACTACCCACAGCAATTTCCAGTCAATATGGGGGGTGGCAACTACCCACAGAAATGTCCAGTCAATATGGGGGGTGGCAACTACCCACTGCAAATCTCCAGTCAATATGCGGGGTGGCAACTACCCACAGCAATGTCCAGTCAATATGGGGGATGGCAACTACCCACAGCAATGTCCTGTCAATATGGGGGTGGCAACTACCCACAGCAATGGGGGGTGGCAACTACCCACAGCAATATCCAGTCAATATGGGGGGTGGCAACTACCCACTGTAATGTCCAGTCAATATGGGGGGTGGCAACTACCCACAGCAATGTCCAGTCAATATGGGGGGTGGCAACTACCCACTGCAATGTTGAACAAAATAAGTGTGTTAGTGGGGGATACACAATATGTGTATATGCGTATGTGGTTTTGTGTGGACATACCCCCATACATGAAGATGCATATCTTGTGTTGGGGGTAAATACCCCTATAGATGAAGATGCATTTTTTTGGTTTGGGGTAAATACCCCCAGACATGAAGATGCACATTTTGGGTTTGGGGAAAATACCCCTATAGATGAAGATGCATATTGCTGGTTTGGGGTAAATACCCCCAGACATGAAGATGCATATTTCTGGTTTGGGGTACATACCCCCAGACATGAAGATGCATATTTTGGATTTGGGGTAAATACCCCTATAGATGAAGGTGCATAATTCTGGTTTGGGGTAAATACTCCCATACATGAAGATGCACATCTTGTGTTGGGGGTAAATACCCTATAGCTGTAGATGCATTTTTGGTTTGGGGTAAATACCCCCAGACATGAAGATGCACATTTTGGGTTTGGGGTAAATACCCTATCGATGAAGATGCATATTTCTGGTTTGGGGTAAATACCCCCAGACATGAAGATGCATATTGTGGATTTGGGGTAACTACCCCTATAGATGAAGATGCATATTTCTGGTTTGGGGTAAAGACCCCATACATGAAGATGCATATCTTGGGTTTGGGATAAATACCCCTATAGATGAAGATGCATATTTTTGGTTTGAGGTAAATACCCCTATAGATGAAGATGCCTATTTTTGGTTTGGGGTAAATACCCCCATATATGATGATGCATATCTTGGGTTTGGAGTAAATACCCCTATAGATGAAGATGCATATTTTTGGGTTGGGGTAAATACCCCCATACATGATTATGCATATCTGGGGTTTTGGAAAATACCCCTATACAATAAGTTGCATTACCTGGGTTGGGGGTGAAAGTAAAGCTATAAAAATGTACATGAACAATGTAACTTCTGATAAAATAAAATACGATATCAGTACATGTTGAGTACATGCTGCAGTAATTTCCACATAAACAATCTCATAGGGTATTGTCAATGAAAGGTATTCACACACTGTTGCAGCAGAAGTAAATGCTTACCTTGAGGAATAGGTAGAGTGGAGATGCAGGTGCACCACAGGGTCACCTGCAGACCATGCTTATGTGGGCCTTCCTAGACCTCAACAATGGACTCACACACTTACACAGTCCCAACCAGGACAATGCAACATTAGGTCAAAATTTCAATGGATCACCATCTGTTCTTTGAATAGAGGCTGCTGGACAGCCTTTGTGGCAGAACAACCATGGTGCACTGCCTTGCATGCATTAACAGAGGTAGTGTCATGTTGAACACACAAACTTCACTTTCAGGGCATGACAGGTGCAGGGATTTGGCCTTCAATGTAGGGACATTGCAGGGAGGCAAGTCACAACTGGACAGTCTGACCTACATACCAAACCCTTGATCTGCAGCATCATTCATTTAACTACAAAACCTTTGCCCAATAAAAACACACGTCATGTTCAAGAGATGATCACAGATTGTGTGTCAATTACTTTTAGAGTGACTGAGCATCATTGTGATCAAAATCAGAACATGGGTTCATAGCATGTTGTGTATGTAGGATGAGGGATTTTCATCATCAGGTAGTTACAGTCAGCATGCTAAATTCTAGGGTAATAGCACATTTGACGCTAGACCAGGAATTAGAATAAACACACATATGTGTGATCACACAGTGAGTGCATAAGTCCACCACAACACACACAGAAACATCGCAGGACAACACCACTCAAATGTACAAACAAAAGTAAAACATTGTGATGCATCTGTGTACAGTAAAGCACAGAGGATATAAGCACAGATAACACACATGTCCACAGACTCAGTACTGCGTTCAGTGTCTCCAACAACAACAACACAGAAGTGGTTGTGTTACTGTTGTCACGGGAATATCTATAGTCAAAAACAATCTTGTTTATGAAAGAAGCATGGGCCAACATAAATGTAGGATACTGTCCCCATGTGTGGACTGGTCCTGCAAACTCAAATACTGATTTGCATGTGTCTATGGCCTGCTTTTGTGAATGTCATTCGCAGACAATATACATCTAACACCTCAATCCGTAGTGTATGCCTGAAATTGATAATCACATTTTGAATGTGCAGATTGTGCCCTGTATAGTAGTATGAGTATGCATGAGTAACATTACGTAGGATTTACAAACAGTGTTGGTGTGGCCAGTGCACAGCTTATTGAGTAAGATTAGCTGCCAGCATGGGTGAGGATGCTGGTGTGGTGACTAAATCTGTGGATCAAAAACACAAGTGACTTAATCACCATGAATCCAGGAGATATGTGTACATCTTGTGAGGATGAAAGACATGTGCTGAATTAAGTCTTCTTTGTCCACAATTGGCACTGAGACAATGTCACAAACAATCCATTGAAACATCAAGGAGACTTTCAACAAACATTTATTTCCATCAACACATCCTCACATGTGTGGCAACTAAGAGCATGGTGGAGACTCAAGATCTGGGAGCATCTGCACAGCAGACAGACACACATCCTTTCTGTGCACTCACTGTACACATGCCTCACCACATAAACCACCTTCCAAGTAAACTGACATCACAGCACTCATAATACAGCTCTGTGTGAAATGGAACAGCATCACTGTAGCTCAGATCAACACCCTTATCAGTCAATGTCAAAATACATGTGACACACAATTCATATGCTCAACTACGACTTGTGTGTGTACGCTAAATGCAATCCAAGCTGGGATGATGCACACACAACATATTTGCTATTTCACATACCAAAAGCAGGATGGAATGAACATCAGCTAAATGAGTGATCAAAAGACTACAAAGAAAAAATAATCCTTGCCTAACAAAACCCAAATGGTAATATTTGAGTCAAGTAGTAGCAGATGGTTGGAAGACTGTGAAAATACAGCTCAGCTTATACTCACCATGTGCTCAGTAAATTCACAAGATGTGTTCACAGCCATGAAAGGTTGAGCTTGCCACTATTCTACAAGTCTGCAGAAGAGACAGACATTGATTCACCACCTCAAAGTCACATACAATTCTATTGAACCAATTTGTGTACATGGATGTGTGCTAAGTCACAGCCATGCAGTCAACAGCCATATGTATCCAGCTGAATAGATGAGACTGGTGCCCATATGTACATCACAAACATATTCAGCATGCTTCGCCCACACTGTTGCACATTGAGACACTTGCAAAATGTAGACAACTGAAAGCATTACCTATGTGTAAGTGTGCTAAAAAAATGCGAAGGTTTGCAACTTCATTTCACACTCTGATCCAAAACTTAAGTTACCCATGACAACCATGAAATGCAGACCCCACATTTTAAAATACCTTCGGTCAAAGTGCACAAACTCCATGTAACATATGCAAAACATGCCACACTAACATCATTGTACATATAAAAAAACAATTCCACTTGTCATACAGTCAACTCTGAAACAAGTTATTGGACACCAATGTTTTTAATCTAAAATAAAAATTGTTTTATTCAGCATAAAAAAATTATTTTCATTTATCAATATCAAAAGGCCATTGGCCAGTCCATCACTGGTCAGTGTCCATGTGACCTTTGAACATCAGGCACATAAATTCTTGCCAGCACAATTCCTGCAAAGGGACACCTCCCCTGAGAGGGGCATCTTGGGGGCATGCCAGGCACCAAAGGGGACATACTATTGGGGACTGGGTTGTTTTTTTGGAGGGATGGGAGCAGGAGGGGTGTCACGGTCCACTGCAGTGGTAGGGTCTGATGGTGGGGTGTGGGACTCCACTGCAGTGGTTGGCTCTGATTGTGAGGGGGTGCAGCTGTAGTGGGATGGGCAGTCGGAGCTGGGGATGGGATGGCCTTAACTAATTTAGGGATCTTAAATTTTTTGAGGGGTGAGTCTGAAACGGGGAGGGGAGGTGTCTTAGCCAATTTTGATGTACTGGGCTTGTCTGGGGATCTATGGGGTGTAGGAGTGGATGCTTTGGATTGGGACCTGAGGGATTTTCTCTGGGGAGTTGATGCCTTCTGTTCCTTGGAGGGGGGGACTAGCAGATGCTACAGGTATGACATCCTGTAGGTACTTCCTCTTCTTAGGAGGGGGGTGCATGTTTGTGGAGGGAAGAATTCAATGGGAACAAGGTGGGGAGCCTGGGTTGAGGGGGGTACAGGAGAGGAAAGGGTAGGAGTTGTGAAGGCAGAGGATTGTGAGGTATGCAGAGTATCACTGGATGCATGTGTGTTGGGTGCTGTCACTTCCTTTGGTGTAAGTGTGCTGTCTGTAGCATGAGTGTGCGCGGGCGTGGCTTGTGACTTTGGTCTGTGTGTTTGTGTGCTGCGTGTGGATGTTGCAGTGTGTGACTGTGTGTGTTTGCATGTGCTTGGGTCTGGGAGGGTAGTTGGGACAGTGGATGAGGAAGAGGTAGGAGTGGGGAGGTACTGCTTGAGGAGAGATAGTGCTGCCATCAGTGTTGAGGCCATAGCCTGATTTGATCTCTGTAGTGCAGACATGTTTGAGTGAATGCCCTCCATGTACGATGACATGTCTGTCAAAAGAGTTGTGTGTGCATGGAGGACACTCAGCATTGATGTCTGCCCCACAGAGATCTGCCTCAGGAGGTCATTGGTCTCTACACTGAGGGCAGCAGGGGAGACAGGTGCAGGGGGTGAGGTGCCTGGCCCAAATGATAGTCTGCCCCTAACACGGGAGCGGCCATGGACAGTGGAACTGGGAGCAGCAGGGAGGGTGGAGATGGTAGTGGTGGTGAAGGTGGACTCTGATGTTGTAGATGCAGTCTCTGTGTCCCCCACCACCACATGGGAGTCCTCACCGGAGCTGTGATCTGATTCTGAAGCTGCAGATGGTGTTGCAAATCCGCTGCCAGTGAGACTCTACTCACCCTCTCCGTCACTGGATCCCCCCTCCGATGACTCTTCACTGGACCCAGTTTGACGTTCTGCTCCCACAACATCCGTGGCACTCTCTCCTCCTGTGTCCGCTGATGATGCTGTGACCAAGTAAGAAAAAGATTTACGTGAGTCATCCATACCTAGTTGACACATAGTTAACATCTCAGATATCAATAGATATCAGACATCACATTGAGTTGTGCTATTAGCGCATGCTGCATCAACAGAAATGGTACTTGTTACCCTGCCACTTTCACATTGCTCAATCACACATGATGTGATCAGCAACATTGCGTGTATCAACATCAAAGTACAGAACAAGAAGTTTGACTAATTGAGTTTGTGGCAGAGAATGTTTTGTCTTGTGCTCATGATGGAATTGTGTACTGACATTACTGTCTCCTCTTCTGCATGTGAGTAGAGCCATCAAAATGGGAATATGAATCTCAGATTTCATTGAGACATGGGACACATTCTGGAATCCTTAGTCATCTAATGTTGAACCATTGGCTCATATGTCATGGCTCACATGTCTACCTTGTCAAACATGCACAATGCATACTCATTGCATGAGTCATGTTACACAGTTCACAGTGATTGATAACATTTTCAGTAGCTTTGCATATCCAATGTCAATAGACACATATGAGTGTCATCCTGGAGACACAAAGGCAGTACGCATAGCTGGTCCAACAGGCATGTAGCACCCTGTCCTGTGTCATCTATGCACGGTGTCATGTAGCAGAATCATATAGATTTGAAGACCGAAAACAAATAAAGTTTCATAGATGTAATTAATGGTCTACAAACGGCCACGTGTGAAAATGTCAGCTTCACAATGCCTCAGGCGGAACACCATTCCACTGGCACATCTAGGTGCAATGACTGCATGGATTCCTGTGACTGAACCCATTTCCAGCATGAGTACAGTCAACACTGTTGAACAATCTTGGCTACACTGAACAAGTGCACCTTTATATGGACAAAGTCTGACAGTCCCTCCCTTTGATTTAAAAGTATGCACACATTCTATTGCTGAGATTGCTCATGTCTTACGTACCATGTGGTTAACAAAATTACAATTTTGTGCACATTTTACATCTCAGATTCTGACAGTGATGCCAAAAAAAACTTGCTTACCAAACCATCATGTCTGAGTATTCAAGACCATAAACACACATGTCAACAGTTGTGACTGTGTACTTCACATCATACCTCAAAAATTCGGACATGTTGCGATCAGTGACAACCTGTGTTTGAGAATGAATGGCTTGTGATTTCACCGTCACATACTCCTACACATGGACACACTTTTCCGAATGTTGTCTGTATTTTTTGACACAACATCATGGGAAGGACATTGTGACATGTGACCCGAGTTACCCTAGCTGTGACTGTACCATGGGATACATGTGATCACAATTAGCAGCACATCAGTGAAAAAGACCTTTGCACACGGACCAAGACGTACCAATCTATGTCTCTACATAGACAAATCATCATTACAAAATGTTAAGGATGTAATTTGCACAATTGGAATCACCTATCACAACATACTTCAATGGTTTGTTCAGGCCACTCTGAGAACAGGATCACACATCATTGAATGTGCAGAAACTTGTAAAGCTAAGGGATTCATGCCTAAACTCATACACACGTCTTGTGAAAATTAGAAAGCACACATGTGCATTGCAACACTGTTACAATCCCTGAACATAACTAACTCACATGTCCCTGATGAATGGGTCATTACCTGTCATCTTTTGCTCCATCTGCTTTTTTCATCTAGTGAGAATGATTGCACGTTTGGCAGACTTACAACCTGTAAAAGTGCCCTCAAGCTCAGATCTCAAAACCTGCCGGAATAAAGAAAGAATTGCGACATGTAAATGACTCACCCTCCTTACTGCTCTTGGGCCTTCAACTGCCCATCCAGGTCAGGGAAGACCACCGCTATGATGCATCGCATGTGTGGGGTCAATCTTCGCCGGCCGCCTCGCTTGCCCAGTTGTGACAGGCCCACCTGGACCTTAGCAATTTTCTTGGCCCAGCTACGAAGGTCCTGCCACCTCTTGCAGTAATGACGAACATGACAATATGCGACCCCCATGTCACGCACCTTCTTGGCGAAGGTCAGCCACATTCTGTCCTTCTCATGGGAGTTGACCTGTAAGGATGACATGGTGATAGTCCCTTAGTTCACATGCGTCATGTGTCTCTATCATACACTAATATACGTAGCTCATGTTCAGGTTTTAACAAATAACTAAGGGTAATGCATGTGGCATCATGTGCATCAGTCATGTGTACAATCTAATCTCTGTTCCATTTGGTACAGTGATGACATGTTTCCCCCAGTACACACACTTCTACAGCAGTGTGCCTGTCAAAATCAGTTCCCTACACCCAGTTATATTTTTAATAAACATAAAGGAATATCTCTGATAGAGATTCCTACTGCCAGTAATGCACAGTTATCACATAGGTCCAAGGGCAATGCACTGTTAATCTCACTCACCTGTTCCTCTGGTTTGCCATACATATGGCTGTGTAGTGGCAGGAGTGTGTCCAGCAGAGCCTGGTTCTCCTCCTCAGTGAAAGCTGGGGCCCTGGGGTGTGTCCTTGCCATTGTGGCTACCAGAGGATGTTGTCACAGCAGCAGAGAGATGGGGAGGTGCAGGAATGAAGCAGGTAGTGCAGGCAAGTGAAGTCTCTAGGGAACAGACAGACTTATATCTAAACAGCAGAGGAGGTCTCAAATAAATGCATCAAAAGTGATAGGTTCGCGTCGGGCGCATTGTACGAATAGGTCTAATGCATAACTTTGCTAGCAAACGAAACGCCTACCGCGACGTTCAAACACTCTTCATGTGATCTCTGTTGAAATGGATACATTGGTGATGGGAGGTAACAGACTCGTTTTCCATGCGCTGAAGACATGAGTCAAAACACGCGTCGCTCACCATAGCAACAAACAGCCAATGGCTGTGCCCGAATCGTTTCGGATGCGGATAACGCGTCCTTTGAATACTCACCCGCGTCTTTCACCATGACAACCAATGGCTGTGCCCAAATCGTTTCGGATGCGGATAACGCGTCCTTTGAATACTCACCCGCGTCTTTCATCATGACAACCACTGGCTGTGCCTGAATCGTTTCGGATGCGGATAACACGTCCTTTGAATAATCGGTCGTCAGAGCACACACTGCTGTGAATGATGTATCTTAGTACAGTACATGTGTGTATGCACTTTGTTTATTTAAAAAAATGAGCTGTACATTAATAAGACACACTCCCATGAGGAGCTAACCATAAGGGGCACATGTCATACTGTATATTTGGCATGTAAAGCATGTCTGGATTGGAAGTCCTGTTTTCTTCATTGTATTGGTCACAGTGCACATCATTTTATGTGTGGATGTACATGTGCAATCTTGCCTTGGCACTGCATTAGTGTACTATATGACCAATTGGCCATTTTTAGAAATTTCAGACTGTAGATGTCTGTTGTGTAAGTAATGGATAAGGATTTTACCATTGGATGAGTGGACATTGAAATCATTATGCATCTTCATCTGGTTTGTGCCATGTGAATTGCTAGGCTATCTGTGTGCCCCAGACTGCAGTGCATTGCATTGTTACATATTTCAAAATCCACTACATTGAAAATAGTCTGAGTATGTGAATTCATGTGTAATGTAGACATAAATGAATGACAGGTTTCAACCTGTGACAGTGTTGGACATGACTGCATATTTGAGATGATGTGTCTATCAGGTGTTAAACATCTCTTGCATTACATGTTCCTATTCTGTCTCGCTATTGGACATGTAAAACATTTTAAAACCTTAAAGGGACATATTTTAACTCTTGATCCTTGGGATATGTGCTGTTTGCAGACATTCATGATGTCAGACACTAGTGACTTTTACATTACACCACTATAATTGCTGTGTCACCATACCCTGATAGCATGTCTGTGTATGATACTGATGCTGGGATATGTATCTAAGGGCATTTTTTCTAAATTAAATCCTGCTTTTGAAGGATCTGTAAGTTCAGTTGTGTTCACATTTCATGTTCTCTTTGTCTCTAAGCATGTTGCTTGGTACATTGTGACTTGACACCAGCTGTGTTTATACTCAACACATAGGTATCGCAGCCGACCTGCAGTCCACAGGCCCTTTCCAGACCTGGCAACCATGGAAGAACGTGACACCATCAGGAAGTAACGCTTCATAAGGCCAATCATCGAAAACTTGACTGCGCAGTTGTCACCTCATCTACAGCCTGGTCGGCCATATCCAACTGCACTGACGGCCAAAGTGAAGGTTATGGCAGCTTTACATTTCTTTGCCACCGGTACATTTCAATACACAGTGGCAACATCTGGTGGTATGTCACAAACCATGTTCAGCCGTGTTCTGTGAGATGTTTTGGGGGCATTGCTGTGTTATCTGTGCCAATACATCAAGTTTAAAACACCTGGAGAATTTGGAGACATCAAGGGGGCATTTTATGCATTGGGACACTTACCCCATATAATTGGCCCCATTGATGGAACCCACGTTGCATTGGTGCCACCACAGGCTCATGAGGTAGTGTATTGTAACCGCAAACATTACCACTCAATTATTGTCCAGGTGGTTTGTTTGGCAGACATGTCCATCTCCCACGTCTGTGCACGTTTCCCTGGATCTGCTTACATCACGAGGAACAGTTCCATCCCCCGTTTGATGTCACGGGCACAACATGACTGTGCTTGGCTTGTTGGTAGGTGATGTGACATATGTGTGCTGTGTTGTGTGTATGTCTGATAATGCTCTGTCAAACAGCTACAGAATCTAATTTTCTGTTTTCAATGTAGGAGACTCTGGGTACCCCAACCAATTTTGGTTACTGACCCCTGATGGAGCAGGATTTCACAAAAAGAAACCTGCTCGAATAAATACCCCATAATACGTACTAACAGTAAGTAGTAATAGAAAATTAACGTGCACATTACATGAACACAAGGGAAAACTGCTTTGCGCATGCATGCACTAATGTGAGCTAATGCATGAAAGAACTAAAACCATATTTACATTATGCTTTGAAAGAAACGAGAAACAATGCATGACTAGGCCACATGTGCATTGCGTAGTTTGCATGTTGCAGCTTGCTTTGAAATTAATATATAATGCCGTTTTTGCATAAAGCTATGCTAGGAAAAATGCTAACAGGGAATAGTGCAAAGGTGGGAGGTAAACAGTGAAAACTACATTATCATATAATTAATGAATGTTCATTTTCCATTTGCTATAGTGAGCTGGATGAGACGCCATTTTCCCTTAACTTAGCCGGATAAAGGAGGGGCAGGATAAATGAGTGAAATTGATCTGACAAAGGCACGCTGAAGCGCTGAGCACAGCAGAAGAAGTGCAGGGGTTGAAGGCCAATGTGATGATCGCTTGCCAAGGGATGTGACGGACCGTGGGACAGAAGGACTCCTTCCGCGGACATTGCTTAAAATTTTGTGCAATTGTAACATAAATTAAATCGTGTGAACGGAACAAATATGAAATCATGGGAAGGGGCATAAAACAATGAATATGTTCAAAGTTTGAATGAAGTCACTGTGGTGTGACATACCACCTCCAAACTCCACAAATAAACTGTCTAGTTTCGGGAAAATGTTTCACTGATGTGGGATGGACAGGTAGGTTTTAGGGTATAACTGGGGTGCCTTTAGGGGTGTGGTTAGGTTAGGCTGGCTACAGAGAGAGAGAGGGGAGATGCGTTGCTGTTCGTCGGTTTGCAGAGAGGCCTAGCTGTTCCTGTCCTGTCCTGTTCCTGTCCCTGAAATCTTTGTTCCCTGACTCTATTTCAGGGGACCCCCACCATCACTTTGGCCAGAGGGGTGGTTTTCTACAGATCCTTTGGGTTTGTATTATTCTGACTCGTTTCTTGCACAATTACCTGCATATGTATTTTGTCTCTGAAACATTTGTCTCTTCATCTATCCACTCCTTCATGCACAATGTCATTATTTGTTTGATGAGTTTGTCTCTATTTGAAATTGCTGATGTTTTTCACTCCCTTTGTGAGTTCATTGTTTGCACTTGTGACCGTATGCATTGAGCATTTTACCATTTAATTTGAGATAAAACTTTATTAACTCCAACGAGAGTCTGTGTTTATTTAGCTGATTGAATGATTAGTCAGATAAGGAGTATCATTGCCATCAACTATTCAACTAATTGGTTCATCGACCAAGTAGAAGGAAAGTTGAAGTATAAGTTAGATAAGTATTTTGGAATTGACATACATGAATCTTAGTAGTAAAAGAATCGAAAATAAATAAATTGACCCCAATGCATCAGGGATTTGGGTGAATGTGTATGGGCCATTGTTCTGTGATATTATTAAGTATTGATCCCTGAATAGGCATTGGCCTCGCGCTGGATCACCCCACTACGTAACCCAGTCACCCCTGCCGAAATGCGGTATAATGAGGCACATGGCAGAAGCCGACGAGTCATTGAGCGTACTTTCGGCCTCCTGAAGACAAGATTCCGCTGTCTCGATCGGACGGGAGGAGCCCTACAATATGCACCGTTGAAGGTGTGCAAAATTATCACTGCTTGCTGCATGCTCCACAACCTGGCTATACGGAGGGAAATTCCACTTATACAGGACGATGGAGACCAGCATCTGCCAGTGAGGGAGGATCCTGGACTGGGACATGACAACAGTGGGGATGATGATGATGGCGTGGATTTGAGGCAACAGCTTATCAACAACTTCTTCACATGAGTGTAGGTATGCAATGAAAGTAGGGGAGTACCCCCAAGTGTTTGTTCTTGTGTTGCTGGTACACAATGTGTATGTATGTTTGTGAGTGTATAAAAATTGCCATGATGTTCGTTGTATGATAAGTGTTTGTGAGATGGAAAAGTTGAGATGTACAGTTTTTCTGTGAATCAAAGATAATGTACACACTGACAATCTTGTGCTTCAGCTGACATTTTTGTCAAAATTGAAGAGGCTTAGTCCTGTGTGCCTAACTCAGTTCTATGTTTCTCCTTACCAGGGTACTTGGCCATGTCAACCATGCAATTTGTGACCTCACAAAACACCTGATGATGTGACCTACTCCAACATTGGACTTGTTTGTGAATCCATGGCACGCTATTCCTTTTTGACTGATGGGCATTTTTCTTCACTTTACACCTTTTTCTTACTGTGTGATATCCATTGAAATTGAGTTAATGCGTCAGGTTGTGTCAGGGAAATAAACCTATGATACACAATGATTTGTGCCTTGTGTGTTTTCACACATCCAAAGTTTTTTTTTAACTAAACATGCTCCATGATGCTCTGTTATGCTAAGAAATCTTTGTTTATTGTGTTTGAACATGGTGCTAGTATTTTAATCAATATACTTTCATTGCATCTGTAACATGTCCTACGGGTTGTGCCATGACCTGGTTGTGTCCATCTATCATGTTGTGACAATGTACATATACTCACAAGACAGTAATGTACTTCTTCAAAGTGATGTGTTTCCAATGTTGTGCACACTTGCTTTTTCTCTTTATTTATTTTTTTACGGAGTTTTATATAGCGCAAACTTGACCCGAAAGTATCGGGTATCAGAGCGCTTTCCATAGCACCAGTTGTGTTACATGAGGACACATTCATTTTTTGTTAGGCACGGGGAGATCAAGTGATTTGCCCAGAATCACAGGATGTTCAGCGTCATTGCCGAGACTCGAACCCAGTTCCCCAGATTCAAGGTCGACCGCCCTAGCCGTTAGGCTAACTCCTTCATCATTACAGTTATTACATTAGTTATTCAGAGTAACAACATTACCACTTTTTTGGGTGCAGAGTGATTTATTTGAGTGCATAATGTGAAGATATCAGTGCACATCATGGTGGTATCATCAAGAAATCTAACAAACTTAGATAAGTGCAGATAGTAGTTGGCAGTGTTTGTAGATGAGGTATTCCAAAGTAGATGCACAGTTATGTGAGTCCATAGTCCAACTTAGACCCTCGATGACAATGTGGGAGAGTTTTGTGATAGTCAACAAAGTGAATGGTTGGCACACAATGGAGGATATCAGGAGCAGGTAGTCACTTCCTGGGTGTGATGCGTGAACATCTGTCTCACACCATTTCTTCTTTGGACGACCGACTCCAAATTTTTCAGGGGGACCCTCAGCTGCAGGCAGCTGCGGTGCAGGTGTCTCTCTGCCAGAGTCCACATCCCTCCCTATGGCTGTTGCAGATGTTGTTGCATTGGATGTGGTAGGCACACAGGGAGGCGTGGAGATGTTGGTGGCAATCTTGCGGAGGGAGGTGGCAATGTCCCTGTACACCTCAGTCTGTTCATCCATTTTTGACATGAACCTGTCCAGTTTTTCATTTTGGGCTTCCTGCTGCTGTCGCATAGTCCTGAGGATCCCTATGACCTGGCCCATCTCTCCTTGTGAATCCTCAGATGCATTGAGGATTCTGGAGAGGTTTGGGATCTCCACATCATCGGCACCAACCTCATGATGTTGCCGATCCCCATGACACCTCCAACCACCCCTACCCACCCGAGCAGGACCAGTTGGTGCTGGCACAGTCGACATGGAGCCTCCTTCATCGTTGTCATTGGTGTTTTTGGGTAACTCAAGAGTGTCCCGTATTGCTGTGCTATTGGTGGTCTCCTGGGATGCTGTGTCCGTGTGGGTAGGGCGATACCAAAGGGGATGATGGACGGAGCGTTAGAGCAAATCAAACACTCACCCCCAGTCAACTGATCTGGGTTTAATCCATCATCATTCTTTAGCTCACTCCACCACCCCAGTTCAGACATGGCCATATGCAAATCAGTCTGACCCTGTGCCTCATGGGAACAGTCCAGCCCGAACTGCCAAGCCATGTCTTCCCTGGACCGGAAACAAGCATCCTGGGACCGGTTTCGGGTTCAAAACCCTCATCAGCCAGGCTATCTTGAATCCAGTGGCAAAGTGAGCAAGGGACCCACGTCTTGGCATACCCTGCCAACTTAGGGCGAACAAAGCGATACCAAAGGGGATGATGGACGGAGCGTTAGAGCAAATCAAACACTCACCCCCAGTCAACTGATCTGGGTTTAATCCATCATCATTCTTTAGCTCACTCCACCACCCCAGTTCAGACATGGCCATATGCAAATCAGTCTGACCCTGTGCCTGATTTGCATATGGCCATGTCTGAACTGGGGTGGTGGAGTGAGCTAAAGAATGATGATGGATTAAACCCAGATCAGTTGACTGGGGGTGAGTGTTTGATTGGCTCAAGGGTTCCGTCCATCATCCCCTTTTGTATCTCCGTGTGGGTAGGGGTCAGCTGGGTGTTGGCAGCTGAGGCAGGAGTGGTTGCAGAGGATCAGTGTGTTGGCGCCACTGGTGCTGTGGGATGATCCATGCCAGAAGGAACAGGTCTGTCGTCGTCATCAGAAGAACGATGAGAGTCATCAACGCTGGAGGGCTCCTGGTCGATCGGAGTCTGGGCCTGGCTGTCCTGGATGGTTCCAATTGTGTCCTCAGCTGGCCCTGTAGGTACAGACATGACACAATGACTGATGTGAATGTCCACTGCCCCTCCAATCAGACACATTACATAGGCTGACAAAGCTCGTGATAAGTAACTGTAAATAGATTTTACTCCTTCATCCATGATGCAGACATAATTTTTGTGATGACTCTATTTTTGAGACAAGAGGGGGATTGATGGACATGTGCAGATATGTGCATTGATGGGCCTGTTGTGTTTAATTCACATTACATGTTGTAAAACATTGACTGTTTATTGACACCCTATGGATGACACAGGTGTGCTTCGGTTGTCCACATATTTAGTTTCACAATGAGATACATACACTTTATCTCTCTTGTGTGTACTCTTTTTGTGCCTGGGTGCTGGTCTTAGTACATGTATTTAGTAGTCACATTGGTGTGTCTGCCTACACACTCACATTCTGTTAACTTAGTATGATTGGTGTGGGAATGGAGTGATTGAGGTGTTTCTTGTTTTCATCTCATTCTACACATGTGAATGGCTGTGAGTATGAAATTTGTGTGACAGTTTAACTTTGTGTCTACACAGATCATGTACTTTGTACGTTGACTCCATGGTCAAATGATTTCACAAACTCACCTTTCTGCCATTTTCTGGCACAGAACTGTGAAAAAATGATGTTTGAGTGCTTGTTCTATATTTGTGAGACTTACACCCCTCCTCACACCCAGCCCCACCATGCCACACGGAAGAGTGTTGTCCAGCCAATGTTTGTGCGTGTATGTGAAAGATATTTGTCTATGTTTGCTGGTCTTTTTGGCACATAGGTAAATGTGGCAGCTGTGATAGGTTGAGACAACATTCCCCAGTGTCTGCCATCTTGCAAGTACACATGAACTCACTGAGAGATAGACATAGCCCACAAAGAAGTGGTTGTGCTGTGTGTACAAGTGTTTGCTGTTCTTCCAAGTCCCATCAGTGCCACTCCTACATACACCTTCATGCCCAGTGCTAACAGGCAAACAGGACAATTGGCTTAGCTCACAGTGTGTCAGAATATCATGGCCGGCTGTCTGGCACTGGGAACTGCTTTCAGACTTGGAGCCAACTTGCCTCATGGCCTTGTGCATCGACACAGCCCTTGAACACAGCCGCAAGGAACTAGAGGAGATAGCTGAATTGGAGAAACTCATTCTAGAAGATAGTACCATAGTGGATGCCAAAAACCTTCTGGATAAAATAAACGCAACCATCTCCAACTTTGACACGTTTGAACAAAATAAGAAAATCAATCAAATTCAAAAGGACATCCGCAACTACAACAACGAACAAACTTACCCTTATCTCAGAGTGGATTTCTACGACACACCCTACCAACCATCTAGACCACAAAGAAATTGGGGAAGATTCTGCAACCATCAACAAGTTTCTTTTGCAGACTCTTCAAACACCTCAGCCGAAGACTCCAGCCCCGGCGAGGGCCCAAGTACTGCAAGACCACAGAGACCTCAACCGCAAAGACCTCAATCTTTACTCCATGCCGGTTTTTTAGACACAAACCGAGGCAGAGGACGTACGAGGAAGAACTACCAGTACCAATACTCAGGAGAGCGCCTAACCCGCCGTAAATTCTATCAATGGGGCCCGAACTAACAACAGAAATCACCACAAATAATACCAACAACATCCCCAATTCGCTCCCTATATTCAACCTATCCCAACATGATCTCTCGCCTCATGAAACCAGCCTTTTGAGCAAAGGACTCACCTTCGTCCCGACAGACAAAAGCAACTTCTTTGAATTACAGGAAAACCTGTTGCAATTCTTCAGAAGGATAAGACTTAAGCAATTCTTCGCGGAGAGACCACCACGCGAGCAAGCCACTCCCTCCCTTTTCCAACCAGCCTCCACATTCCATCCCTCCTCAGCCGTGATGCCGGCTGAAATTCTGACCTTTGAAAGACGTGTTCTACTTGAAATGAAAAACATCCAATCCCAACATGTATTCATAACCTACAACCTCACCCTACATGAAAAACAAGCTTTGAACACCCTCACATCCAACAAGGATATAATCATCAAACCAGCTGACAAAGGCGGAGGCATTGTCATTATAGACCAAGCGAAATATGATACCAAGATCCTAAGACAACTGGGCAACATTGACCACTAAGGCGCACTACCAGGTGATCCATTACCAGAAATAAGATCCAAAATCCAAGAGATAACGGAACTGGCAAAATCTCAAGACATCATTACAGACAAAGAAGCAATTTACCTCAACAACAGCCACCCCCGTACTCCGGTTAATTACGTCTTACCTAAGATACACAAGGATCTACAAAACCCTCTGGGTAGACCAATAATATCGGGATGCGGCTCAATCCTGGAGCCCATAGGCAAATACATTGACAGTATCATCAAGGAATTCGTCCCACTCACCGACACTTATGTCTGTGCCAGCATGGACCTGATTAACCTCATTGATGACACCCCTTTCACTGTAGGATCAGACTTGATGGTTGGCATGGACATCGAATCACTTTACACCAACATTCCCCACGGGGAGGGCCTTTTGGTCATAAAGGATATACTTGACTCAAGACCACACCACGCTCGTATTCCCACGGACTTCGTGATGTCCCTACTGGAAATTGCATTTGGAACAACTACTTCTTATATAAAGACACGTATTACATACAGATTAAAGGGGTCTCGATGGGCAGCTGCTTCGCCCCCAATTTCGCGATACTTTACGTATACAACCTGGAGAAAACGAAGATCCTTACCCCACTTAAGCTGTACAGAACAAACATTTCCTTTTGGTGTCGCTATATAGACAACATCTTGCTCATTTGGACAGGCAATAACGAGACATTGCTACAGTTTGTTGAATGGCTTCACACTTGCCAATGCCACCTGAAATCTACCATCGACCCCAAAGAAAATCACTTACCTTTCCTAGATCTTTCACTACAGGCGGAAGAGAACAAAATAGGCACATCACTATTCAGAAAACCAACGGAGCGAAATACCCTACTGCTATACTCCAGCTTCCACCCACGGAGTCTACGTGATGGTCTGCCCTTTGGGCAATTCTTGAGGATCCGTAGAAATTGCAAGTGGAGAAAGGATTTCTTCCGTGAAGCGGCAGTCCTTACCGAGAAACTTATCGCTCGTCGATACACTAAGAAATTGGTAACCAAAGCCCGCAAGAGGGCATGGTATAACCATCGAGAGACTTTGTAAACACCAAAGGAAAAAGGAAAAACACACGCATCCCTTTTGTCTCCACTTTCTCCCCCACCAGCAACAAGATCACCAAAGTCATAAAAAAACATTGTGGATACTCTTGCCCCTTTAGGAATTTTCAATGAATCTCCACTGTTCTCCTACCGCAGGGGTCGAAACTTGGCAGACCACCTGGTACATGCAATCACTTGGCCCAAGGATCATACCAGAGAGGAATCTATCACGAGTGCATGGGGCCTACCACCAATATTGGGCCACTACAAGTGCCAAAGATGCGCCGCGTGCTCAACCTCATTGAACACCAAACAATTCGAAAATTATGGACAGAATTATCCACTAAAAACATTTACCAACTGTGGATCACATAACGTGATAAATGCTATAAGCTGCCCATGTGACCTTTTCTACATCGGCCAGAGGACCCAAATGATCAAGGACAGGATCATTCAACATCGCAGCGGCATAAGATGTGGCGTGCTAACCGCACCACTGGTACCGCACTTCCAAGAACATGCCCACAAGGAAACTGACTTCACTTGGTTGGTCATTGATCAACCTACCCTACCAGTTAGGGGTGGCAATATGCAGAGACTTCTAAACAGATGTGAGTGCCGCTGGATAGCACGCTGCAATACAATTGAAAATGGCTTAAATACCCTAGATGAATGGAACAATACACTGACATGACTCGACCTGTCACACACACAGTCTGCCCCACACGGGCAAACGTTCGATGCATCTTGATGATATACCTGCACTGTGTTCACTCTATGCAGGCTATCCGCTTGCTCTCTATCATCCCTCCGATCAACACACCGATTGTTTTCCCATTCCTTACTTGTCCATCCTAAATACGCTATTTGAATATCATGTCTTCATTGCCTCGACTGTTGTAGCCATTACTATATACAAATTAACGCATGAGCTTGTAATTTTTAATTTGTGAAGTTTTTTCATCTAAATGAATAATACCTTGCTCACTACCACAATCATTGATTATGACTTCACTGGTGTATATAACTCAAATGACCGAGTGCTTACTTGGTAAATGACCCTTTAAACTGTTCATTTGGTTTTAATTAATCAACCTCCTTAATTCGCTTTCTAATTCCAGTTTACCTATGATTATGTGTCTGTTAAAGTGCTCTTAATTTTTTGTATAAATCACAATAGTCACGCTAAATTCATAGGTCTTTCCTTCCTTTCCTTTTCCCTAACCTTCATTACACCAGTCTAGTTTTTCATAAACATGAACACGCTCACGCGTATCACGTAGAACTTCCTTAACTCAGTCACAGCGCATTGCCGTCCTTGTCCGGGCCTGACTAACGCCGGCTCCGTACATCCATGATTAATTCCAGCGTGACTCCCTGCTCCAACTAAGTAAGTTATGGCGCTTTCACTAACGCTATGTTGAGCCCCAGATCTTTGACCGATCGCACGATCCAGCCTCCGTTTACCTCGTTAATCCTTTTGACGCCACCTAAGGGCTGCCCTTTCCCCTCCTCCACACGCTCGCCACAGGCGCCATCCATTTCCCTCTTCTCTCCCCAGTCACAAGCCACCCGTTCCCGACCCCCTGCAGCCTCTTCCCCATTACCCAGACACCTTTGCGCTTGCCTACCAGGACCATTTATCTTGGGGCCCACGTTAGTTAAGACACACCTCCGTTCTACCACACTAGCGATATTCCCTTATACTATCGCACTGTGCTGCTGACCGCTCCTCACCCTTTCATCCCAGCGAGACCAGACTGCACACTGCCTCCTGGTACTTGGCTTTACCCTTTATTTCAGTCCCTTAATCCAGTTGCTACGGCTGTCCGGTCATACTGCACTCCACCCCTGGGTTGAGTCTCCCGGGTTTGATCTGTTCAGACTCACCCCCTCCCTTCTTAACCCAGTAGTTTGTGAACACTGCCCACATTGCGCCTCATTGACCCATGACCCATCTTTCCTAGATGACCAGAGGCAGCAGCTCTTCCCCTTCTGCGGATCCAAAAGCAACCACCAGATTCCCTCTGGACCTTCGACCAGAGACTTCCCAACGTGACTACCTTTGACCCCTCCAGACCAGTGAGTCTCTCTCCCTTCCAGTCCCCTTTTTCCCACTGCCACCCCTGATCGGCATACTTACCCTCCCTTCTCTCACTTCAGACAGATGCGTCCTAAACCTGATTCATACAGGGACTCCGCACGCCTACGATTGGGACTCCTGTCGCATACCACACGTAAGTCGCTGCGATGGTTTTTGGCGACCTCTGCGTCTCCGCGCTTCTAAATCACAGACAGGGACAACTTACCTGTCCTTTGACTTCCCCCTGAGCCTAGACACGCGGTAATCTTCCTACGTTCTCTGACGTACTTCGCCACGCTCTAACCTGTCTTCACCTTTCATCTTGGGCACATCAAAACCCAACCCCTCCACCCCCCTTTTCCCTCCCATTTCTACTACAATTCCTTTCCCCTTTTCTCCAACTCGGTCCACCATTGAGTGTATTTAATCTTACCCACAGCACTGTAATTAAAATAAGAGTAACCTGGTCCTGATGATGGCCTAAACACTCCAACAGGCCGAAACGCCGTCGACTCTTACAGCGAAATTTCGGCGCTAGCTCTTCGAGGATACCCATCTTAACTCCACTTGTATATATTAACATTCATTGTTTGGGTATCTCTACTATGTAAATGTCACCACCAACTGTCTTTTTGTCGCACCCCTTTGTGTCACTGTACATACTTCCTCACGTGTCACTTGCGTCGTCACCATTTTAGGAGCACTTGTGCACAGTATCCCACAGGTTACATGTCATTTAATGTAATGCAGTGCTGTTCTTACACATGTCTAAATATATGAAGTTATTTATAATAAATATATACAACTACCAAAAATTGTATTTTGTTGAATTGTGTTTTGTCTCATGGGTTTCTCCCTTTGCTCCCAGCAATTAATTGTGCTATCGTTAAATTTGACCACTAACTGATACCCTTAGAAACAGTGTTGTATGTTATATATACTTGTGCACCACACAACATGCCACAGTCTCTGCCATTTCATATTTGTATGTCCACTCACTGTCAGGTAATCACGGTTTTTAGTGGTCTTATATGGCTGTTTCTGCAGATGAGTGTTTACAATGGACAGACACCCCATCAGGCCATGTACTACGCACATTCTTTCTTGAATGCAAATGCAGCACCCCTGGAAATATGCTTTCCTTTGAGTGTGTGGATGTGTACAAACACAGCTGGCTGACACTGGTGCCTGGTGGTTTGAGCACAAATCAATGTTGGTATTTGTTTCATAATCAGACACCAGTGCCCCGTGTCATGCATCCTGCTAGTAAAATCTGAATCACTGTGTGTACGCTTAGTTCATGTCGGTCTGTTAGTGATGTTGATGAAGGTGTATGTTGCCCACTGCCTGATGTGATTAGTAGTATTTTAAAATGATCCTCCTCCCAGCAGCTCAGCTAAGTCCTCTGTGACTTTGGCTGACTGGCAGTGATGGTAAGTGTTCTGACAAGGCTGCAGACACTGGTGCATGGTGGTAAATGTGAATCTAAATCACATAAAAGGAGTTGTGCACAAAACCCCATGCAGCAGTGTCAGACATCTTGCCAGCACATTGCCACTCACTGTCAGGCAAGCAGAGTCCCATATATGCTATTTGGGCTATGTAGGAAGGTGTGTTGAGGCCAGAGCATGATGGTAGATGTAGTCATGGCAGACACTCCTCCTCCCAACCAGCACAACCATCTAATCTGTGGCAATGGCTACCTGACAGTGAATGTAAGTGTACTAACAGGATGGCTGACACAGTTCCATGATGTTTTGTGCACAGGGCCTTGATGGAAGTTGGTTTCAAGATCAACACTAAGCAGCAGTGTCAGCCACCTTGCCAGTACACTTCTCCTCACTGTGATGTAAGCATATGCCCAGAGGAGCTTGCATGGCTGGGTGTGTGGATGAGTACTTTTGATAGAGCGAAATGTTCTTGTGAATTGTAGGGGTGCATCATAATCACTGATAGGCCGCACCCACATGTATTCAGACATATATTTGTTTATATTCCGTTGTATACTCATGCATGTTTAGTAAAGAATGAATAGTTCGCTGAGACAAAGTGAACTCAGCAGCATAATGGTGTTAGGATAATGATGTAATGTAATGCTTATTGAATTATGTGAACATAATGCATAGAGGAATTAGTTCGTGTGTAATGTAATTGCAGTAGTTTAAACGTGCACCATATTAAAGTTGCACATGTAATTCATTGTTTGCTTATGAATCGTAATGAAAATGCTTATAGGGAAACGTAAGATGAGTGTTTAAAAGTCATATGTAAAGGCCTGACTACATATATGCTTAGGGAAGGCCTGGTTTATTTTATGTTAGCTTAGGTTGTAGGCCGAGAAAAGTTTCTCTTGGTAAGGCTCTCTGGGCACAAACGGTAGATTTAATTTGCACAGTAGAAGGTTTCTGTTGAAAGTATCTTTCGTTGCAGGTGCAAGGACACATGTCTCGTTAGTAAGACTAACTCTTTGTTTTCGAAAGCTAGAGAGAGGGAGGCATGGTACGGGGAGTGAAATGGAATTTAGGGATGATACTTTCAGCGGAGAAGGTGCCTGGGACTCAAGGTCATCGCAACCGTCCAGGATGAAGTAACCGTTTCGATGGAAAAGCACAAGAAAGAAGACCTGGCCAAGGAGGCGTGACAAAGGCGTGTACAATTGTATTGTGGTTTTGTATTAGGGATAGTGCCCTGAGGGAGGAGGCGAGAGAAGAGGTAGGGGAGACCTGAGAGAAGGACAGAGCTGAGCTTAGGTATTATGTGATTGCACTTCTTAGGAAGTCCTCACAGCTGACACCTTTATTCACTCTTGCCTGGGAAAATCGTTATGCAGGGATGTCACATAGCGTTAGTGTAGGGACAGCTATTGATTTTAAGCTTGCTTAGTCCAATGAAGAGCAATTTAGAAATTGGAGCAATCATAGTCTGGTTGATCCTTCTAGAACTTTCTATTCTTCTTATCCTGAGTCAGATGAGATTCCTGCGTAGATTATTATTTGTATTAGTGCCCATCTATTTCTTTAACCTCGTGTTGAGGTGCTTGAACGTTCAGTTATTTTTGGCGATAATAAATTCTCAAACTTGAATTCGAGTCAGTGGTCCTTTCAGACAAAATGAATGCTGATATATAACCTGATGAGATTCTCTCCTTTACACTATTCAACAGGTAAAAGATCTTGGCGACCAGAAGGTTCTTATAGATAAATAGATAAGAATCGGCGTTATCAGTTGGTAGCAGAGTAGGATGGTTACCTTTGATGGTAAGGGAGATCTAGAGCAAGATAGGAGATTAAGTTGCCCCATAGAGGCCGAGTGACGCAGATCCAGAGGACCGCGGGAGAAGGATGTCGGAGGTCGTGGAAAACTGACGGAGAGTGCCGGTGCGGCGGAAGTAGCAGTTCGTAGTAGAGTGAGTATGAAAAGAGTGATGTTTGGTAGATTGCGGTGTTTTATTGTTGTGTGATGTCTTGCGGAGTTGGAAAGAGAGTTGTGTGATTGAGAAACGGACCGTGACGCGCGCGGGACCGGGAGATTTATTGTGGTGTAGAATACACCCAGAGTGAGAACGTTGACCAGAGGTTGTGGGGGTCACGAGACGTCATTGACAGACCCACTGAAGATAGGGAACACATGAGTGAGTGTGTGAATAACCAACGCAGGTCGTAGGTTATTATGTGCAGAACATCGAGTGATTGAATCCTATCGAGTGTGTTAAAGGCGATTGTCCGGTCGTTTCGCGGACAGACGATTGCCAGATTGAGGTCAACAGGCTCAAGAGGCTGATCGGTCATTGGTAAGACCGACGGTCAGAGAGGTAATTGTTCGGTAGGACGGACATTATTTCAGAGTATGATTGGGACAGGTGCGAGCGAGAACGAGTGAATTAGATAGGAGGGGAACTGCTGCGAGCGGAGGAAAAGTGACGTCAGACAAGTGCCGCGCTGCGATAGGCCGGTTGGTGTGAGCCGCGCTGGTATTGGTGGAGTGAAATCGAGAAGCAAGAGCTGACATTTTTGAGTGCAAATACGAAGTTGATTCATCGTGAAATGTTTTAAAGCTTTACGGGAACTTTGTAGAGGTGATAGACATGTGGTTGTTCGGGAGGGAGAGGAAGCTCCTCCCGAGGATACACCAGCACATTATATGGCAAAGAATGTAGGATTGCATACTATAATTTGGCTTGAGAATTGGCATAAAATGACAGAAGCAGAAGGAGAATTGTCGTTCCCTCGATATGGTACCTTCAGGATGGAGGTATTGTACCAGCTAAAAAGTGTAATGGCTTCATTACGACCACTACCTAGACCGACACAGTTTGAGGCATTGCATGCGTGGATTAGAGCAGCACACGAAAGGAATAGAGACAAGAGTCAGGAAAGGGTGAAGAAATCGATCAGGGCATTTCAGGATGCAAAGTGGGATGCACTGGAGAAACGGTGGAGGGTGGCAACGGTTGAAATGGACAAGTTATACCCACTAATAGTACGAGACGGAAAGATTATAAGAATCGATGAAGAGGATAGTGATACAGACGACAGCTTGTTAGATAGGTTGTTGGCAGAGAGGCCACCACCATTTAATCCAGATTCAGAAGAGGGAAAGACGACCCCAGCAGTAGCAATAGTTGATGAGAGCCAGAACCAGACTAGCATGAGAGTGGTGGGAAGGATTTCCACAGGAACGGAGGGGGCAACGGCGTCTATGATAACACAGCCTCCTGCGGGGAATACAAGATTACCGGACTCCTTGACAGTACCGGTTACCATAGGCCCTATAGTACCGGTATATGACCCAGACCGAGTGAGGGAAGGGGGCTCCGTACCGACGGGAAGGGAGGAAGGAAACAGTGAGAGTGGGAATGGGTTCGGAGTAAGAGTGGTTCATTTCCCAAGACCAATGGAGACAAGTACGCCGTTACCGGCTACTGCGGACTCTTCCTTTAGGCGAGAAGAGGAGAGACCAGAAAGACCGAGGTCTTTGCGGGAATCTAAGTCAGCTTTGAGGGAGTGGACACCAACAGTAACGAACCAAGAGGATAGGATGCAAGGAGATAGGGCACAGAACGTCTCGGAAGACAGACCAAGTTCCAGGAATATGATGGAAGGGAATAGGTCACAAGGACAGAATAGTAACTGTGATGAGCGGGATGGCTCGGGTTGTCGAGATGTACTGAGGAGTGCAGTACAGGCAAGGTTGCTAGATGTAGTGAGGCTGAAAGCAGAGGTAGATGAAATGATCAGTGGGGGTCTGCCTTTGGAAAGGATAGAAATTTATGGATCAGATGAGCTGCTGTTTGTAGCAAAAGATGTGACTCGAAAAGCTAGAATGGCGCATGATAGATTGAAGGAATTGGCCAAAAGATATGAGGCAGACCTGAACAAAACTAAAGCGTTGCAGGGACCACATAGATTGCATTACAGTGACCAGGAGCTGGAGGAGAAAAGAATCACAGGATTAAGGACACACACCAGAGACCTGATTATAGGAATGAGAATATGGATTTTGTTGGACAAATGGGAAGAAAGATGGTCCAAGAAGAAACCAGTAAAGAGAGCAGAAGGGAAACGCCGCCGCCAGGAGAGGGGCGACGGGTGTTGGAAATTTTCCTTTACGGGAAGTACAGAATGGAGGGTACGTGCATGTGCCGTGGAATAGAGGTGACTTGGCTGCATTTACAAATGATTTTCCTCGGCTGAGGGAAAAACCAGTAGAGTGGTACAAACAGGTTGAGCGGTTTGTGAAAATTTCAAAAGTATTGTGGATTGATTTGAACACGTTGTTTGACATAGTGGTACCGGGAGATCTGTGGACAGCCTGTAAAGTCGCTATTGAGTGGCCGACTTCGGAACCAGATAGAGAGGCGGTTACAAATGGTCCGTCACCCCTAGTCATGAAAAAGTATGAGCAGGTGATTACATGGTTGAAACTGAAGATTTCACCTCAAGATATAGATTGGGTTAAGATAGATCGGACTGTACAGGAACCCAAAGAAACAGTGCATGAATATTATGAAAGACTTCTGCCAGCTTTTAAATAGTATAGTGGGTTAGATATCTTGGACCCCAAGGATATGGGACAGTTTGTCTCAAAGTTTGTACTGGGTCTGAGAATGGAAATCAGCCTCATGATACAGCACCATTTGATCTGCTGGCAGAACAAGCCACTAGATGAAATTTTGCGGTATGCGAGATACTGTAGTGATGAGGTGGAATCGAAACATCGAAAGCTAAAAGACAAATTGATGCTTGTCCAGATGCAGACAGCACAGAGTCAGCCTAGTGGAGGGACCTTAGGAAGAAAGCAAGGAAATTTCCAGGAAACCAGAGTGGGCAAGCCATGGGAAAGGGAAAACCAGTAGACCCCAAGACAGGAGTGGACGTGGCCACACTGAAGAAGACCACTGCGTGTCATCTTTGTCGCCAGGTCGGACATTGGAAACGCGAGTGTCCTTTGAACCCAGCTAATCAGTTGCAGGAAGAGGAAGAGGGGGCTCAGGCACCCGCGCAAGAGGTAGTTAACACAATAACGAGACCTAGGACGATGAAAGGGGGGGTTTACAGCTCCCACGCCCAGGTTCCCCAAGCTCCAAGGATTTCACAAGGAACACGAACGTACCAACAGATGCCCCTGTTCGAAGATTACGATGAGAATAGTTTAGACCCTTTATCCTGACGGTGCCTGAGGGGGGAGGAAGACTGCACACTTGGAGCGGTCTTGGAGGTAGACCAGAGAGGACCTTTTGTGGAGGCAGATATTGAGGGTCATCCTGCCACACTTTTGGTTGATACTGGTGCTACCCGGTCTACTGTAAGATCAGCAGTAGTCCCTAACCTACCCCTCTCGGGACAATCAATCCAGGTTGTTGGAGTAGCGAACAAGAGAATAAGCAGCCCATTGACAGAACCGATACTAGTAAAGATAGGTTCCTTCCAAACTAGACATCAGTTTGTAGTGTGCGTTACGAGTCCAGTTTGCCTTTTGGGAAGAGATCTGTTGTGCAAGTTGAACTGCACGATTTATTGTACACCACGGGGAGTGGAGGTCCAGACGAGAGATGATGATGCTGACTTTAAAATTACCAATCAGCATCTGTGTATAGATCTGTACCCAATGGTGACTGTGGAAGAACTTCCACCTGATCTGAGAGACGCAGTGTCGTCTGTGGTGTGGGATTTCGCAGGCGACGAGATAGGTCTAATCAGAGGGGTTGAACCAGTGCGGATTGAGGTGAAACAGAATGTTGATTTCCCCAGAACACCTCAATACAACCTGTCGCCAGAAACGATTGCAGGAATAAGACCTGTGATCGAGACTTTCATTGAGAAGGGTATTTTGAAAGAGATCAGAGGTAGCCCCTGTAATTCACCCATAATGGGACTACAGAAACCGAGCGGGAAATACAGGATCGTGCAAGACCTGCGAAAGGTCAACACGATAGTTGTCCCTTGTTGTCCAGTGGTACCGAATCCTTCAGTAATACTGTTCCAGATCCCATGTGAAGCCGAGTGGTTTACGGTTATCGATTTGTGTCAAGCCTTCTTTTCGATACCGCTCCACGAGGAAAGCCAATTTCTTTTTGCGTTCAGGCTAGAAAATCGCGTGTTAACATGGTGTCGTATCCCTCAAGGGTATACGGAAAGTCCATCGATCTTTAACCAGATCCTGAAGAAGAACCTGGAGAGTCTTGTGTTGCCGCAGAACTCAGTTCTCGTGCAATACATAGATGACTTGCTCATTGCCTCAGAAACAGAAGATGCTTGCAGAATTGACACTGTAGCTCTGTTGAACCATTTAGCAGAGAACGGACATAAGGTGTCCCCGAACAAGCTGCAGTACTGTTTGAAAGAGGTACAGTACTTGGGACACAGATTGGAAAAAGGCAAGAGGAAGGTGTCACCAGATCGAATTGAGGCAATAATGAGCATGGCAGTACCCACGACACAGAGAGAAGTTAGGATGTTTCTGGGAATGGTTGGCTATTGTCGACAGTGGATTCCTAGTTTCTCCTTGAGAGCAAAGCCTCTGCAGAGGCTTACGCACAAGGATGTGAGTGATCCGGTACCATGGGACGAGGAGTGCTTGATAGCATTCCTGAAACTGAGAGAGGATTTGTGCAGGGCTCCGGCATTGGGAATGCCTGATTACAACAAGGCCTTTTCATTGTTTTGTTACGAAAGGGAAGGATGTGCATTAGCAGTGTTAGCTCAGAACCATGGAGGTGTCCGTAGACCAGTTGCCTACTTTTCAGCTACTTTAGATCCAGTAGCTTCTGCGTTGCCCGGATGTCTAAGATCCGTTGCTGCAACAGGTGTCAGCATTGAAAGATGTGAAAGCATTGTAATGGGACATCCATTGACTGTACATGTGCCACATTCGGTTGAGTTATTGATGACCAGGACCAAGACCCAGCACCTAACGAACAATAGGTTAACGAGGTACGAGCAAGTCATACTTGACGCAGAGAATGTGACTCTGAAAAGGTGCTCTGTCTTGAACCCTGCGACATTGATGCCTACACCGAACATGGATGATGAAGATTGTGCGGACCATGATTGTCTCGATGTGACCGAGCTTTGCACCAAACCGAGACTTGACATTGTCGATGAACCATTGGCTGACCCAGATGAAATTTTCTTTGTCGATGGTTCATGCTTAAGAGACAGTGTGGGGCAATTGAGAGCAGCGTTTGCTGTATGTACCATTTCAGGAGTGGTCGAGGCTGCTTGCCTAGAAGGAGTACGCTCCGCGCAGGTAGCTGAGATCATTGCCTTGACCCGTGCCTGTTTGGCCGCTGATCGAATTCGAATCACGATTTACACAGACAGCCAATATGGATTTGGCGTGGTGCATGACTTCGGGCAGTTATGGTCTCAGAGGGGATTTTTGACATCATCTGGATCACCCATTCGTAATGGAGAATATGTAAGACAATTGTTAGATGCATTACAGCATCCAAAGGAAATTGCTGTTGTGAAGTGTTCAGCCCATGGGAAAGGGGAGGACTTTGTGTCATTGGGAAACAATTATGCGGACGAAGTCGCCCGTTTCTGTGCAGAACAAGGATGCATATTCACAGAAAGAGAGATAGGGAGAGCCAAGAAGGAACCGAGCTCAGCATAATGTTGACCATGGCAGACACTTGGGAAGAGCTTAAGCGATTGCAGGATGAAGTTTCAAACCAAGAGAGAGAGGGATGGATCAAAGCTGGGTGTGAGAAAGGAGATGTGGATGTGTGGGTATCCAACGATGGGAGAGCCGTGTTGCCTGAGGAATTGCTGAGTCCGATGGCAAGACTGATACATGGACAGGCACATCTGGGTAGAGACGCAATGATGAGAGTGTTTAGACAGACGTGGTATAACCCACGGTTCCGAGCAATGGCTGAGACGGTATGTCAGAGGTGTGTGACGTGTCAGCAGATGAATGCTGGAAAGAGAACTGTAGTTACGTTGAGTCACATTGGAAGGTCAGGAGGGCCCTTCAATAGAATACAGTTGGACTTTGTGGAGATGCCTAAGTGCAATGGATTGAGGTACATTTTAGTGCTAGTATGTGTATTCTCACGGTGGGTGGAGGCTTACCCCACACGCAGGTGTGACACTCTCACAGTGGCTAAATTACTGTTGAGGGAGCTCATCCCTAGATTCGGGATCCCGACCTCTTTGGAATCAGATAGAGGCGGGCACTTCCATAGCGACATCATGAAGTTGCTTTGTGTTGCATTGAACATTGACCAGAGACTCCACTGTAGTTACAGACCAGAGGCTTCTGGGATGGTGGAACAAGTTAATGGAACTTTGAAGGCCCGGATGGCAAAAATGTGTTCTTCGACATCCCTGAAATGGCCCGACGCCTTGCCACTCGTGCTAATGAGCATGCGAAGTGTCCCAGACAGAAAGACCGGGTTGTCTCCCCATGAGATATTAATGGGGAGGGCAATGAGATTGCCAGCAGTACCAGCTACAGCCTTGATAAGCATCACTGATGATTTGATTCTCGATTATTGTAAAGGACTCTCTGATGTGGTCCGTTCTGTATCCCAGCAGGTGCAAGCAGCAGTGGTCCCAGCCTCGAGTGATCTGTGCCACGACTTGTGTCCCGGTGACTGGGTGCTCGTTCGGAAGCACGTGAGGAAGAGTTGCTTGGATGCCCGTTGGCGTGGCCCGTATCAGGTGATACTTATCACGAACACAGCTGTGAAGTGTGGAGGATTGCCGAACTGGGTACATGCTTCCCATACCCGCAGAGTTCCAGCACCCTTGGAAGAAACAGCTCCTCTTGTAAATGAAAATCCAGCTGATGTGGCAGGGCCACATGGGAGGACAAGTCAAGCTGTAAGGGTCGCTGACACAGCTGGTGGTGCACTAGAGCAAGCTGAAGGGGGTTTCCACAGTTCGAACCCTGACTCAGACACCGAAGACAGAAACGGTGCAGAGGGCGGAGAAGAGTCAGATTCAGCAGAAAGAGGAAGTAGTGCACTGGGTATAGAAGGGGAAAGCAGACGAACGAACAGAAGTGCAGAAAGTTGGCCCGAAAGACAGAGGCGACTGAACCTGAGGTTAGCACCTGAAAGAGACCTTGCTCCAGTGTCTGAAGCATCTGAAACGGAAGCAAGTGACGAAGACCAAGCACAAGACAGTCGGCGAAGGTCAAAGAGAACAAGAGTGCCTTGTCGCAGATACTCTACCCCTGAGTGGACTTACACTGTGTTTGATGCAGGGGGTGGTGAGCACGGGAAGGCTGAGGTCAGTGCAAGTGGTCCGTCGGAGCCCGAATGTGGTGGTGAAGGTGGTGCTGCAGTTGCCAGGGCTCGAGATAGAAGGAACGCTGACCCTCACAGTTCCGAATCCCCGCTTCTGAGTGAAGTCCGAAACTTGGTTCTGCATCGACTCGAATTCCCGCCTTTTGGAGTTGAGCCGTTTTCACATGAAGTGCTGATTTTGCGTCTTGAACTTTTGTATCACGTTCTGGTATTGCTCAATGAGGATCTTATAGTGGATCAACTATAAACTGTAAATAAAAGTCCAAAAGAAGAAGATAACCTAGGTCCGAGTGGAAGAAGAATAAACTTAGGGACTTTCCACAGAAGAGGAACGAAAACTAGGGAAGTCTTTTTCTGGACTGTGTAAATAAGATTGTGATCGGAAAGGGAAAGTCCGGAGATTTCATGGTTGCTCGAGCTGGTTAAGCAAGTCACAATTAAAGGACAGAGACTTTTTCAGAGTTCTTTGCGATAACCAAGACTTTTGAGAACTTTCGAAACCATGGAGCCGGGAGATCCCAATCGTAGATCAAAGTGGATTGTAGGCATTCTTATAAGTAGTGTAATAATTTCTATAATCATAGTAGTTGTAGTCTCATATACTGGTTCGCACGAGCAAGAAGTAGAGGAAGTGACAGGGACACCGACACCTATCACACCTAGACAGAAGGGGGTAGACAGGGCAGCTGATAGAGCTTTGCTATTAGAAGAAAGTCGTAGACTACATGTAGATTTATCTAAAGGGGATTTTAAGTTGAATGCATATGCTAAGTTGTTGTATGAGTATGTTGATGTGATGGATGCGAAAGATTGTTATGTGTGTATGCAGTTGCCTACTTCGGTGGATGAGGGTATTAGGTATCACCATCTTCCACTGACTTATGGTATTTCATGTAGTCTTTTGCTTAGTTTGTTTTATGAGAGAGATCAGTTCGAGTATTTCTTTTCCAATTTCGACGCAGTGCTTCCTGAAGTCCCAGCTTACAAGCATTTGAATAAATATGACTATTATAAGACAGAAGACAGACTGAGGAAGTACTTCATACCGAGTTTGGATTTGGATACAGCATTCGCACACAGACACAATCTGACTTGTTTGATGTCGGATGTAGAGAGAAAGTTTGTAGATCAGGTTGAGGATAGGTATAGAAAGCTGACTCACTCCCGAGACTTGGGGCATCACAGGACTGATTGGACAGAGGAAGAACAGTTGCATAAGACCAAGGAAGCTATGGTCCTATAGCGTTAGATAAGGAGCAGAGGGGTAAGTTGTGTATAAGGCGTTATCAGACTTACTACGAGAAGGTAGCAGTGGGACAAAGTACCTGTGATCACGTTTTCACCATGGCAGATGTGGCAAAAGATTTTCTCCAAGGTCCTGTACAAGTGATACCAACGGTGTATTACGTATGTGGGAAGAATGCTTATGTGAGGTTGCCTGCAAATTGGTATGGAACATGTTATTTGGCAATAATATTTCCAAAGATTTACCATACAGAAGATTTAGATCTTCTAGAAGGTGGAGAGCATTCAAGAACGAGAAGAGCTGCAAGTGCAGGAATCGTTGTGAGGGATATCTTTGGAGCTATGATACCTAGTCTGGGAGTAGTCTTGAATGATGTGAAGATTCAGAGGTTAGCAACTGTGGTGGATGAATTTTCGATGAATACAGCAAAGTCGTTGGTGTTGGTGGAAGGAGAGATGTTGTCGATAAGGGGAATGGTTTTGCAGAATCGCCTTGCTTTGGATGTCCTATTGGCAAAAGAGGGCGGAGTCTGTAAAATGTTGAAGGTTCAAGAGTGCTGCACTTATATACCAGACCGTAGCAAGGATCTGGAGAAATATATAAGTAACATCACTACGATCCACACAAAGATAGCGGATTTGACCGAAGAAGGGGCCTGGGAAAAGGTCGGTAAGGGTTTTGGTCAAGTGGGAGGTTGGTTTGCGAACCTAGGAAAGGGATTCCTTGGATACTTTCTGAGACCCCTCCTTATCTTGGTGGGTTGTGTGGTTGGCTTGTGGATTGGGATCAAGGCCTACAAGTGGTATCGAGCAGGCCGAGTCAAGAGAGCTTTGAGGGAAAATGACATGAGGTTGGCAAGACTGCAGGACAGTCAGTATCAAAGGCTCAAGAGCATGGAGAAATTTAGATCAGGGAAGATGGCAACAAGTTCTGTTTAGGTCGGTTCCCTCCCGAGGGAGTAGAATGAAATATGATGACAGGAGTCATCAAGGGGGAACTGATAGAGCGAAATGTTCTTGTGAATTGTAGGGGTGCATCATAATCACTGATAGGCCGCACCCACATGTATTCAGACATATATTCGTTTATATTCCGTTGTATACTCATGCATGTTTAGTAAAGAATGAATAGTTCGCTGAGACAAAGTGAACTCAGCAGCATAATGGTGTTAGGATAATGATGTAATGTAATGCTTATTGAATTATGTGAACATAATGCATAGAGGAATTAGTTCGTGTGTAATGTAATTGCAGTAGTTTAAACGTGCACCATATTAAAGTTGCACATGTAATTCATTGTTTGCTTATGAATCGTAATGAAAATGCTTATAGGGAAACGTAAGATGAGTGTTTAAAAGTCATATGTAAAGGCCTGACTACATATATGCTTAGGGAAGGCCTGGTTTATTTTATGTTAGCTTAGGTTGTAGGCCGAGAAAAGTTTCTCTTGGTAAGGCTCTCTGGGCACAAACGGTAGATTTAATTTGCACAGTAGAAGGTTTCTGTTGAAAGTATCTTTCGTTGCAGGTGCAAGGACACATGTCTCGTTAGTAAGACTAACTCTTTGTTTTCGAAAGATAGAGAGAGGGGAGGCATGGTACGGGGAGTGAAATGGAATTTAGGGATGATACTTTCAGCGGAGAAGGTGCCTGGGACTCAAGGTCATCGCAACCGTCCAGGATGAAGTAACCGTTTCGATGGAAAAGCACAAGAAAGAAGACCTGGCCAAGGAGGCGTGACAAAGGCGTGTACAATTGTATTGTGGTTTTGTATTAGGGATAGTGCCCTGAGGGAGGAGGCGAGAGAAGAGGTAGGGGAGACCTGAGAGAAGGACAGAGCTGAGCTTAGGTATTATGTGATTGCACTTCTTAGGAAGTCCTCACAGCTGACACCTTTATTCACTCTTGCCTGGGAAAATCGTTATGCAGGGATGTCACATAGCGTTAGTGTAGGGACAGCTATTGATTTTAAGCTTGCTTAGTCCAATGAAGAGCAATTTAGAAATTGGAGCAATCATAGTCTGGTTGATCCTTCTAGAACTTTCTATTCTTCTTATCCTGAGTCGGATGAGATTCCTGCGTAGATTATTATTTGTATTAGTGCCCATCTATTTCTTTAACCTCGTGTTGAGGTGCTTGCACGTTCAGTTATTTTTGGCGATAATAAATTCTCAAACTTGAATTCGGAGTCAGTGGTCCTTTCAGACAAAATGAATGCTGATATATAACCTGATGAGATTCTCTCCTTTACACTATTCAACAGGTAAAAAGATCTTGGCGACCAGAAGGTTCTTATAGATAAATAGATAAGAATCGGCGTTATCACTTTCAATGGCTACAAGTCACATCAGGCCTTGTCCCACACACACCCTCACACCCAATGGCAAAAGGCTACCTGTAACTCTGCTTCCCTGACAGTGACTGTGAATGTACTTGCAAGTTGTCTGACACTGATGACTGGTGCCTATGTGTACACAAGCAGGGCGTAGTTGTACAGACAGATGTCCCCAGTGTCAGCCATTTTGTCAGTAGATTTCAAATCACCATCAGGTATGCATGGTTCTTGGTGGTCTGTTTGTGCTGTTTGTGAGGAGGAGTGTTTGTCATGACTACATCTCCCATCATGCTCCGTACTCCACACACCTTCCTACACATCCTAAATATCTTACCTGTGAGTCTACTTTCCTGACAGTGATTGGCAATGTGCTTCAGAGATGTCTGACACTGGTGACAGGTGTCTGATTTGTCCACTCACCATCAGTACCTTGAACTCAAAACATCAGTGCGCAGGGCCAGACACCTTGCCAGTACATTCTCATTGACTGTAATGGAAGCTCATTTGTATGTTGTCTTGTTGGTCTGTGTGTGAGGATGAGCGTTTTCACTGACTTCACCACCCATCATGCCCTGTCCTACACACACCTTCCCAGTCAGCACAGACAGCAGACCTGGATCTATACTATCCCTGATGCTGAATGGAAACTGTCCTATCAAGATGGCTGACACTGGGTAGCGGTGTGAGGAGCACAAGGCCATGATAGGAGTTGTGGACAACTCTAACACCATGCACAAGTGTCAGATATCCTGCAAGTACACTTCCACTCATTGTCAGGACACCACTCTTCCTGGTGGCCTTGTTGGTCTGTGTGGAGGTGTGTGTGTGGGATAGAGCCTGCAAGGTGATGTTGTCAATGCAAACACTCCTCCTCCCACACTATCCAACCAGGTCATCTGGGCCTATGTCTACCTGACAGTGAATGGAAGTCTACTATAGAGTTGTCTGTGACTGGTGCGTGTAGTTTGAGTTGACTACAACTCCCATCAGGCCTTGTGTTCCAGACAGCATGCAGCAGTGTCAGCTATGTTGCTGGTACTTTTCCACTGACTGAGAGGCTCGCATAATCCCAGGATGTCTGTGTGGGCTGTGTGTGGGGAGGAGTGTTTGCAGTGACTGTGCCCACACCCACCTACCCAGCCATCCCAAACAGCCTACCTGTGACTGTGCTTTCCTGTGAGTGAGTGGAAAAGTACTGGGCCAAGATGTCTGACGCTGGTGCTAGTTGTTTGGAGCAGATGGCCTATCTGTGAGTTTTTGAGAAGTATGTACATGGTTACAGTTTGTTGCATTATCAATGTAATTTGAGGTATTTTTGTAGAAAATCTGACATACACATCACATGCTCTTAGAATCTAGTACATTTTATATTATTGAACTGGCCTTAGTTTAACTGTATCGTTTAAAGTGCTGTCTCTAGGGGTGTGATTAAACTTCATTTTAGTGTGGATTGTGTACTCACCAGACTCTTGTGATCCTGGGATTCCGTAGGTGCCCTCCGGCGGAAGGATGTCATGCACCTTCTCCTCCCAGGAGGTGAAGTGGACAGGTTGTGCAGGAGGGCCACCGCCAGTCTGCTGGCTTTGGAAATGTTCCCTGGCCATCAGCTTCTTGACCCTCCTTCGCACATCATAGTACCTGGTCCCGATATCTTCCATTGTGAGCAGGCAAGATGCTTGAGCATTCACCTTGTTAACTATCCTCTCCCACATCCTATTTCTCTGGGCAAGGGGAGTCAGTTGGACCAGGTTACCAAATAACTGTGGCTCTACTCTGACAATCTCATCTACAAGCACTTCCAACTCCTTATCAGTAAAACGTGGATGCTTCCTTTTGGACATGGTGAGGGTGACTGTGAAGGTGAGGGTGAGTGTGAATGTGAGTGTGTGATTGTGTGATTATGTGTCTTTTTATGAAATGGTATCTGTGCTGGGTGTGTGGTGTGTGAGTGTGTGAGGCAGAGAGCAAGGAATGTCTGGTGGAAGCTCCTTGTGAGTATTGGCATTTGTGGCAAAGGATCATAGTCATGGTGTTGGCCCTTTATGTAGGTGGATTTGTGGGTGTGTTTTTTTAAAAACTTTTTTTGGATTTATCAATGCTTTATTTGGGTATTTTTGACTCCCCCCATTGACATTTTATACACGGACTGACACGTTTCCATAACAGATTCTCCTGCAACACCATCTCACCGCGTGTTGATACGAGTCGGATTCTTGACCGGCATGCGAAGGTTGAATGTTTACAAACGTGTCGGTTGTATCGATGCGGTTTACAGAGCCTTCGTTCGGAATGATAGCGTTCCGTTCGAATCGGTTGTGTTTCACATGGGATGCATCGTACACCGTCGATCGGAGGGCTCGTGGTCGAGTCGTACGGAAAGCTTTACAAATCCGAGTCGGTCGGGATGCTTTCTGCACGACATCGGAATCGGGCCCTAAGGGTAGATCTTTGAAGGTGTCTCTATATGCATTGATTAAAGTGGTAATAGCAACCTTGTATTGGTGTGTGAGGGTAGTTTTTAGGATGGCTTGTATCATTGACTGTTCAAAGTCTATGATAATTTTTTGAGGGTAGTAGTTATTAGTTTCTTGCTTTACTTTTGTTAGGAGTTCTAAATAGGTAGTTGTTTGTTTGTTTGGTAACAGGGCATATATAAAGGGGATATTGCTATTGTGATACTGTCCATGGATTGTGTATAATTGGTAAAATGGTTTGGGACATATTTTTAATGTTCCATCCATCATCCATGTCTCACAATTTTGTAGTTTAAGTAAGTTTGTGGGAGTTGCAAATATTAGAATCCTTTTTCATTAGATTTATTGTCATAAAGAAGAAATAGCTCTTCATTATGCGTTACAGTGAGTTCAGGTGGTATTTGAATTTCATTGAAAGTTTTGGGGGCTGGTGGGGTGTTCATAGTTGATTTTTTTGTTCTAGCTATTAGTCTTTTTAATGTTGAGATGGAGGGTAATTGGCCAGTTACATGTTCTGGAACTCGGGGTTGTATGTCTTTTAGTATTTCAGCAGTAGGTTATGTGGTTATGTTCCTTAACATTTAATACAGTAGTTTCTTTTGTTGTAGCCCTCCCATAACATGCATTTGCATAATATTTGCTGCATTTCCAATTACTTTTGTAGCCTATCTTTTTTCCTTGGGTGTAGACATATCCCATATAGCATAATAAAAGTTTTCGTTTCTGTGAAGTGGGTTTGGTAGGTTTCCCAAGATGGCCACTGAGCCCGGGGCTAAAAACCCAGGTGACCCCCCTTGCAAAACCAGGTTGTTTTGTGATAGGTAATTTTGATGTCTCCTCAATACGTTTTGGGCCCTTGCCTGTCGCAGGTACTTGACCCACCCACGCGAGTGGGGTACCATTTTTATCGGGAGACCTGGGGGAAAGCTGGGTGGTAGGAAATTTGTGGATCCATGCAGATTCCTAAACTTTCCCACACAGAAAATTGAGAAAAATCTGATTTTTTCAGCTAAATTGTAGGTTTGCAGGGGATTCTGAGTAGGAAAACGTTGGGGGGTCCATGCAAGCCATACCTCGCTGGACTCCCCCAGGTGTCTAGTTTTCAGAAATGTGTAGGTTTGGTAGGTTTCCCAAGATGGCCGCTGAGCCAGGGGCCAAAAACTCAGGTGACCCCCCCTTGCAAAACCAGGTTGTTTTGTGATAGGTAATTTTGATGTCTCCTTAATACGTTTTGGGACCTTGCCTGTTGCGGGTACTTGACCCACCAATGCAAGTGAGGTACCATTTTTACCGGAAGACCTGGGGGAACTCTGGATGGTAGGAAATTTGTGGATCCATGCAGATTCCAGAACTTTCCCACATAGAAATTTGAGAAAAATTTAATTTTTCAGCTAAATTTGAGGTTTGCAGGGGATTCTGGATAGGAAAACGTTGGGGGGCCCACGCAAGCCATACCTCGCTGGACTCCCCTGGGTGTCAAGTTTTCAGAAATGTGTGGGTTTGGTAGGTTTCCAAATATGGCCGCCGAGCCCGGGGCCAAAAACCCAGGTGACCCCCCCTTCCAAAACCAGGTTGTTTTGTGATAAGTAATTTTGATGTCTCCTCAATACTTTTTGGGCCCTTGCCTGTCATAGGTACTTGACCCACCCATGCAAGTGAGGTACCATTTTTATCGGGAGACCGGGGGGAACGCTGGGTGGTAGGAAATTTGTGGATCCACACAGATTCCAGAACTTTCCGCCACAATAATGTGAGGAGAATGTGTTTTTTTTTACAAAGTTTGAGGTTTGCAAGGGGTTCTGGGTAACAGAACCTGGTGAGAGCCAGACAAGTCACTCCATCCTGGATTCCCCTGGGTGTCTACTTTTCAAAAATGTATAGGTTTGCTAGGTTTCTCTAGGTGCCGGCAGAGCTAGGGTTCAAAATCTACAGCTCGGCACTTTGCAAAAAAAGGGTCAGTTTTCACTGGGAAAATGTGGTGTGTCCACGTTGCGTTTTGGGCCATTTCCTGTCGCGGGCACTAGGCCTACCCACACAAGTGAGGTACCCTTTTCTTGGAAGACTTTGGGTAATGTGGGGTGGGTGGAATTTTGTGGATCCACGCAGATTCCAGAACTTTCCACCACAGAAATGTGAGGAAAATTTGTTTTTTTTACAAGGTTTGAGGTTTGCAAGGGATTCTGGGTAACAGAACCTGGTGAGAGCCATACAAGTCACCCCATCCTGTATTCCCCTGGGTGTCTAGTTTTCAAAAATGTATAGGTTTGCTAGGTTTCCCTAGGTGCCGGCAGAGCTAGGGTTCAAAATCTACAGCTAGGCACTTTGCAAAAAAAGGGTCAGTTTTCATTGTGAAAATGTGGTGTGTCCACGTTGCGTTTTGGGCCATTTCCTGTCGCGGGCACTAGGCCTACCCACACAAGTGAGGTACCCTTGACCTTGCCAGGTAGGTCGCTCCCCCACCACACAGCTCCGCCTGTGTTGTCCGCCCGCTGCTGCTGCTGGTAAGCTCGCCCCTCTGCCTGTGGCCTCGGTGCCCGTTTTCCTTCTGTTTCCCCTCGCTGCCCCCATTTTCCCTGTGTCCATTTTCCTTCTGTTTCCCCTCGCTGCCCCCATTTTCCCTGTGTCCATTTCCTTCTGTACCCCTCGCTGCCCCCATTTTCCCTGTGTCCTTGTTTTTCTACTGTACCCCTCGCTGCCCCCATTTTCCCTGTGTCCTTGTTTTTCCTTCTGTACCCTCGCTGCCCCCATTTGAACTGTGTCCTTGTTTTTCCTTCTGTACCCCTCGCTGCCCCCATTTTCCCTGTGTCCTTGTTTTTCCTTCTGTACCCCTCGTTGCCCCCATTGAACTGTGTCCTTGTTTTTCCTTCTGTACCCCTCGCTGCCCCCATTGAACTGTGTCCTTGTTTTCCTTCTGTACCCCTCGCTGCTCCCATTTGAACTGTGTCCTTATTTTTCCTTCTGTACCCCTCGCTGCCCCCATTGAACTGTGTCCTTGTTTTTCCTTCTGTACCCCTCGCTGCCCCCATTTGAACTGTGTCCTTGTTTTTCCTTCTGTACCCCTCGCTGCCCCCATTTTCCCTGTGTCCTTGTTTTTCCTTCTGTACCCCTCGCTGCCTCTCTTCACTCCCGCCGCTGCGTCCCCTGCGGCCCCGCCCCCCTGACTGCCCATTCGCTGCCCCTGCCTCCCGCCTTTCAGCTGCTCCTCCCTCCTACCTCCCCATATATGGCGGCCGCTGCGCGGTGAGGAGAGCAACCCTTGACCTTGCCAGGTAGGTCGCTCCCCCACCACACAGCTCTGCCTGTGTTGTCCGCCCGCTGCTGCTGCTGGTACGCTCGCCCCTCTGCCTGTGGCCTCGGTGCCCGTTTTCCTTCTGTTTCCCCTCGCTGCCCCCATTTTCCCTGTGTCCATTTCCTTCTGTACCCCTCGCTGCCCCTTTTTCCCTGTGTCCTTGTTTTTCCTTCTGTACCCCTCGCTGCCCCCATTTTCCCTGTGTCCTTGTTTTTCCTTCTGTACCCCTCGCTGCCCCCATTTGAACTGTGTCCTTGTTTTTCCTTCTGTACCCCTCGCAGCCCCCATTTTCCCTGTGTCCTTGTTTTTCCTTCTGTACCCCTCGCTGCCCCCATTTTCCCTGTGTCCTTGTTTTTCCTTCTGTACCCCTCGCTGCCCCCATTGAACTGTGTCCTTGTTTTTCCTTCTGTACCCCTCGCTGCCCCCATTTGAACTGTGTCCTTGTTTTTCCTTCTGTACCCCTCGCTGCCCCCATTGAACTGTGTCCTTGTTTTTCCTTCTGTACCCCTCGCTGCCCCCATTGAACTGTGTCCTTGTTTTTCCTTCTGTACCCCTCGCTGCCTCTCTCCACTCCCGCCGCTGCGTCCCCTGCGGCCCTGCCCCCCTGACTGCCCATTCGCTGCCCCTGCCTCCCGCCTCCCAGCTGCTCCTCCCTCCCACCTCCCCATATATGGCGGCCGCTGCGCGGCCGCGCCTAAGGCAAGCCCGTCTGCGCCCCGCACCAGCCTCGAGGACCGACGCCGCTACGATGCCACCACACTCCACGCTCTCAACCCCGGACGGACGCACAACTGCTTCAAGGCCGCCCCGAAACGCACCCATGGTCCCTTCACCTGCCGGGACTGCAGCTACACCAGCCTCAGAGCCACCAAAGCGCCCGCCAAGAAGGACCTCAGCCACCTCCGATGCATCCTACTGAACACCCGCTCCGCACGCAAACACGCCGTCGAGCTCTGGGACCTGCTCGACACATCATCACCAGACGTCGCCTTCCTGACAGAGACCTGGATGAACGACTCCTCCGCCCCCGACATCGCCATAGCCATCCCAGACGGCTATAAGATCACCCGCAGAGACCGCGTCAACGCAGTAGGAGGAGGAATCGCCATCGTCCACAAGAACACCATCAGGGTCTCGACCAGCACGGACGACACTCTCAGCACCGCCCGAACACATGCACTTCCAGATCCACACGGACCCCAACACCACCCTTAGAGGCACCCTTGTCTACAGACCCCCTGGGCCCCGACCCCAGTTCAGCGACTCCATCGCCGACTTCATCAGCACGCACGCCCTGACCTCTACCGACTACATCCTCCTCGGAGACCTGAACTTTCACCTGGAGAACAACAACGATAGCAACTCCACCACCCTGATCGACAACCTCGCCAACCTCGGTCTGAGCCAGCTCGTCACAACACCGACCCATTCCGCCGGCCACACGCTTGACCCCATCTTCTCCTCAAGCTCCCACGTCTCCTTCAGCCACACCACGGAACTCCTCTGGACCGACCACCGCTGCATCCATTTCACCTTCCAGAAACCCACCACACACCACCGCACCCAACAGATCCCACGCCGCTGCTGGAGCAAAGTCACCGAAGACCAACTACGGGCAACCCTCACTCTCAGCCCTCCCTCCGACCCATCCAACACCGACGACGCCGCCTGCAACCTCAGACGATGGATGGACGACTGTGCCAACACCCTCGCCCCGCTGAAAAAACTCACCCACAGAGACACCACCAAAAGAGCCAGCTGGTTCACCTCGGAACTCCTAGCTTCCAAGCGCACCTGCCGGAAACTAGAGAAGAAATGGCACAGTGATAAGACACCGGACAGCCACGCAGCCCACAAAGACGCCATCCGTAACCACCACCACCTCATCAAGTCCGCCAAGAGAATCTCCTTCAAAGACCGCCTCGACAACAACGCACACAACAGCAAGGAGCTTTTCAACATCGTGAAGGAACTCTCCAACCCCAGCTCCAACACCAACGACATCCCGCCGTCGCAACCCCTGTGCGATTCCCTCGCCACCTTCTTCCACCGCAAGATCGCCGACATCCACGACAGCTTCAACACCCAGACAGTCCCAACTAAGATCGATGCACCAGACCCACCGCACACCATCGTCCACGACCCCCTGCCAGCCTGGGCCAGCGTAAACATTGAGGACACCATCAAGACCATGAGCACAATACACTCCGGCTCCCCGTCAGACCCTTTCCCGCACCACATCTTCAACAAAGCCAGCAGCTCCATCGCACCCCACCTGTGCAACGTCATCAATCTCTCCTTCGAGACCGCGACCTTCCCAGAGAGCTGGAAACACGCAGAGATCAACGCCCTACTCAAAAAACCCAAGGCGGACCCGAGAGACCTCAAGAACTTCCGGCCCATCTCCCTGCTTCCGTTCCCAGCCAAGGTCATCGAGAAGATCGTCAACAAACAGCTAACCCGATACCTCGAAGAAAACAGCATCCTGGACCCATCCCAATCGGGGTTCCGCAGCAACCACAGCACTGAGACTGCCCTCATCGCCGCCACCGACGACATCAGGATCCTGCTGGACAACGGTGAGACCGCAGCCCTCATCCTGCTGGACCTCTCCGCCGCCTTCGACACTGTCTCCCACCGCACTCTACGCGCACGCCTCCACGACGCAGGGATCCGAGACAAGGCCCTGGAATGGGCCACCTCCTTCCTCACCGGCAGAACCCAGAGAGTCCGCCTCCCACCATTCCGATCCGAAGCCTCCGAGATCATCTGCGGCGTACCCCAGGGATCGTTCCTCAGCCCAACACTGTTCAACATCTACATGGCCCCGCTCGCACGCATCGTCAGACAGCACGACCTCAACATAATCTCCTACGCCGACGACACTCAACTGATCCTCTCCCTCACCAAGGACCCCTCGCCGCCAAATCCAACCTCCATGAAGGAATGAAGGCCGTCGCCGATTGGATGAAGATCAGCCGACTAAAACTGAACACGGAGAAGACAGAGGTCCTCATCCTCGGCTCCAACCCCTCAGCCTGGGACGACTCCTGGTGGCCAACGACGCTGGGAGCAGCCCCGACACCCACCGACCACGCACGCAACCTGGGAGTCATCCTCGACTCAACGCTCTCCATGGCCAGGCAAGTCAACGCAGTCTCATCCTCCTGCTTCAACACCCTCCGCATGCTTCGCAAGATCTACAGGTGGATCCCGACAGACACAAGAAGAACAGTCACCCAGGCCCTCGTCAGTAGCAGACTTGACTATGGGAACGCCCTCTACGCGGGAGCCCCGGCCAAGCTCATCAAGCGACTGCAACGCATACAAAACGCCTCCGCACGCCTGATCCTCGATGTACCACGCCACAGCCACATCACCCCCCACCTGAGGAACCTGCACTGGCTCCCCGTCGACAGGAGAATCTCCTTCAAACTCCTCATCCACGCACATAAGGCACTCCACAAGACTGGCCCAGCCTACCTCAACAGACGACTCCTCTTTTACGTCCCCAACCGCCAACTCCGTTCCGCCGACCTCTCCCTCGCCACCGTCCCTCGCATTCGAAGAACTACCACCAGCGGCAGATCCTTCTCCCACCTCGCCGCCAAGACCTGGAACACCCTTCCACTAAGCCTACGACAGACCCAAGACCTGCTGACCTTCAGGAGGCTACTCAAGACCTGGTTGTTCGACCAGTAGCAGCACCCCACCCCTTTTTTTCTCCCCAGCGCCTTGAGACCCTCGCGGGTAAGTAGCACACTTTACAAATTCTGTGATTGATTGATTGATTGAAAGACTTTGGGGAATGCAGGGTGGGTGGAATTTTGTGGATCCGCGCAGATTCCAGAACTTTCCACCACAGAAATGTGAGGAAAATGTGTTTTTTTTATAAAGTTTGAGGTTTGCAAGGGATTCTGGGTAACAGAACCTGGTGAGAGACAGACAAGTCACCCCATCCTGGATTCCCCTGGGTGTCTAGTTTTCAAAAATTTATAGGTCTGCTAGGTTTCCCTAGGTACCGGTAGAGCTAGGGTTCAAAACCTACAGCTAGGCACTTTGCAAAAAAAAGGTCAGTTTTCACTGTAAAAATGAAGTGTGTCCACGTTGCGTTTTGAGCCGTTTCCTGTCGCGGGCACTAAGCCTACCCACACAAGTGAGGTACCATTTTTATCGGGAGACTTAGGGTAACACAGAATTGTAGAGCAACTGTTATTAGCTATTGACTTACGATGCATTTCTACCTTCCAAATGAAAGACAATGTGTAAAAAAGAAGTCACTTTGAAAAATGTCTTATAATTCTCATGCTAGTATGGGTACTCACAATTTTGGAAATGTGCAAATAGCTACTGTTTCTAAACTCTATATTTTGTTCCAATTTCAGAAATACATATGTGTCTTTCATCCCAATGTTTCACTGTATATATTTTCCCAAATGAATTGCTATATACCCGGTACATAATAAAAAGCCATTGCAAGACGCTGCTCAGTTATTGGCTCTGGGTTCGTCGGGTTCTTGGTGAACCTACAAGTCCTATATATCCCCACAACCAGAAAGGTCCAGCAAATGTAACGGCATATTGCTTTCTAACATCTGTCATATTTAGAAGAAGTTACAGGTGAAAACGTTGGCCCAAATGGCTGTTTTTTTCAACTCATTTTAAATTTTTCCTATTTTCAACTGTTAGTTTCTATAAAGAAACCTTGAAGGATCTACACAAATGACCCCTTGCTAAATTCAGAATTTTGTCTACTTTTCCAAAATGTATTGCTTTCCATGATCTATTATTGCTTTCATACCCATTTCTACCATTAACTGGAAGAAAGTTGAAAGCACAAATAATAGCAAAAATAGGCTATGTCCCAGTAAAATGCCAAAACTGTGTAAAAAATGTTGGTTTTCTGACAAAAGTCTGTCAGTCCCTGAAAGCTGGGAAAATGGTGATTTCAGCCCCACAAACCCTTTGTTGATATCATTTGCAGCGAAAAAGACAGATGCTTTCATTTGCAGCACTTTTTCCCATTTTTCCCCAAAAAAACAAAATTTAGCTGTATTTTGGCTAATATCTGGGTCCCCTCCTGGGGAATCAACAAACCCTGGGTACCTTTAGAATCCCCATGATGTTGGAAGAAAATGAAGTAAATTTGGCGGGGATACCTTATGTGGTCAAAAAGTTACAGGGGCCTAAGCGCGAACTACCCCAAATAGCCAAAAAAAAGGCTTAGCACAGGGGGGGAAAAGCCCTAGCAGCGAAAGGGTTAATTTTTCTTGTATTTATTTAATATGGTGTGTGTGTTTGTGATATTGTTTATATTTAATTTTTTATGTATTGTGTTATTTGAAATATTTTGAAGGTGTCGATATTTTGTTTTTGACGTTAATTGTGTGGTCTATATTTTTGTTTTCGATATTTGTGTTATTTTGTATGTTTATTTAATGTTAACGATATTATTGATTTCGATATTAGTGATATCGATGTTTGTGTTTGATGATATTTATGTGTCGATATTTGTGTATTTTCGAACTAAGTATAGCATATCGATATTTATGTTACCGATATTTGTGTGTCGATAATTTTGTAGGTCGATATTATGAGTGTCGATGTTATGTCAGTGATCCGGTGCTGCATCAATGTTACATCACTATAGTCATAGGGATTGTAAAAAATCCAAGCATCACACAAAGAATAAGCAATGCAGATGAGCCATGCTCATTCAGCAGGACAGGAGTAGAGGTCTGTAACGTAGCTGGTGGTATCTTTTGGATCACACTGTCAACAACATATGATTAAAGCATTGTGTTGTAGCACACAGTTATTTATAGACAGCACATTCACCATTGAAATGGCCACTTATCTGTACAGACATTTCACTTATAAAAGTATATAGTGCAGAAATAATGTGTGGAAATTGGTTTTCTGTAAATATTGGTCATTTATGCAACACCAAGTAATTGATTTGTGTTGATCCTATTAAAATCTCTGTTTCCATCACACTTTGAATTAAAAAAACACTTATTTGGGCTTTCTTGACTGCTAATAAATTCTGAAATAGATGTACAACTCTTCCACGGGTATTTAAATTTTGTTGTGTGTTCGAAAAAAATGACACCCAACAGTCTTTCCTTTCACACCAGTACTATTGTCAAATAGTTCACTCATAAAAAGAAGTCAAAGAAAAGTAAACACTGAACTGCACCTTAAAATAAAAAACATCAATTTGTCAGAAGACACAGCCTGACATTTGACCTCTATCTTTAAATCTACAGCAAATGTGATAAGATAACACTAATTCACCTTCGGAACTCCAGCATGGCTGTTCGCTCCTACTTCCAGCACGCGACTATGGGTCAAAACAGAGCAACGATGTCAGTGATGCAAACCGAGACCGAGTCAGCTGCTGTCCTAGACTTCGTCTTGATGTCTTTCTATGGAGACAAGGCAGCCCTTGGAGGCCCTCTGGGGGTTGTAGTTCTACACAGGCAGGCCTCCAAAAAGAGGAACAGGCCTGTGGACTACAACCCCCATAAAGGTAATGCGCTGCAACAAGCGACCAAGCAGGAGCTTTTTGTAGTGACATGCTAAACTCGTCTCAAAGCAAAGAACTCTGTGGATCCAGTAGCACCCCTCCCCCCCCCGCTCCAGCTGCTGGTGGCTCACATCACCACTATCACTGAGAGCACATTTTAAATGAAGAGCAAAGGAAAGGCAGTCGCCTGAAAATGGACACACTTCACACCTGTATCTCCCTGCTCGCCTCTTGGCAGTGTGTGCGAGCAGGAGAGAAAGGTCTCTGTGAACTACTAGGAGACAATGGATGCACTCTCCACAGCGTGTCTGCACCCATTGAAGTGCAAAAAAACTGTTTTTCAAAAAGGCAGAGAAGCTGCACATGCCATCTGAAACTTGTGTTCTGCTTTTACATCCTGAAAATGAAACTACAAGTAATTATAACAATAAAAATCAAACATGCAAAAAATGATTCCCTCACATGTCACGGTGGACAAATTTAGATCCCAGACAGAACAGCTTCTAATTTGTGTGTCCTTCACACCAACCATAACGCGTCGTATTACCTTCTGTAGTGACAGAATTCATGTGAGTCAATCCTCACATTCTTGCAGTGCTCTCGAGGCTCTCACCTCGGGCTAGTGCTTCTGGCTGAGTCAGTCGGCAGGTGCCAAAAACAAGACGTACAGGGCAGGCTGGCAGTAAACTTCCCCATCCAGCTGTTTCCTGGATCCCTGCTGGCACAGATGCAGAAGGCTGTAGCCCAACACACACAATGAAGCAGACCTACCCACGCTGGGAGATCCAGCAGCAACACATGTGGTTCAGAGAGGCCGGCGGGCGGGGCTGACAGAGGTAGCAAGAAACAATTTATCCCTGTGTGCCATGTCACCATGCCAACAAGCCCTCTCAACCAGCGCAGGAAACCTAAATTCCATCGCAGGTAGAGAGGCAGTACTGCACACAAGGCTGTTTTTGGATGCCTCATGATCTCCAAAGGGTGTCAGGGAGCTAAGCTACATATGCGTGACCAATGCATTTCAATGCGGTGATGCGGACACCAGCATAAAAATGCGTTAGTCTAACGCCTGATGTGTGCTACTTGGCAGAGCTGCTGCAGGTGGGTGCAGTCACTCACTGCACCCATCTGCAAGCAGCTCTCTAATCCCCCTTGAAAGTGCAGTCGGGGTGCCTCCTGCACCGGAAAGCGCAGAGCATCTTTTATACAGCTACTTCGCATTTCACTTGAATGCGCTGCCCCAAATGTAGCGCAAGTTCGCTGCTGCCCTTAGGGCAGTGCATCTTCATAATAGGGTGCACTTTCCCTGTTTGTGCCCCAGCAAAACTGTTTAGCTGTGCGCCCTGGCACAAACAGAGAAAGTGCACCACTTTAATAATAGAGGCCCAGAGGAGTAATTCACACATTCTATAGCGACGTTTAAGATTAAGGAGACAGCCTTTGGTAACAACAGCATGGTTTTTGGCTTCTTGTATGCAATTTCCGCTAGGAAAGGCCACTGTTATATAAGTAGGTCAGCGGTCTAGCTGGCACAGACAGAAGTGAGATGCCAGGAACTTCCTGGGATGGGACAGGAAGCACTAGTTTTCCCTCTCACTACATCGAGAAAAGCAGAGAGAAGAGGACGTGGGGAGAGTAGCTCCACATCAGTTGGCCATGTATAAGAGCTGAGGAATTAATAAAGATGAGTTAATAGCCTTATGCCAGATGCTGTCTTTTATGCAGAGTGTTATGCTTGCTAGTGCTGTGAAGAGAGACCAATCCAGAACAGGACAACTGGTGGCGAGGGTAGAATCGATGCTCACGCATGCAAATAAAGGAGGCAAGTAACACAAGAAACTACATGTGCTGAGGAAGCACAAATTACATGCAGCTACCAGGCAGCATTAAAGAAAAGCAGGAATTTTCGGAGCTACAAACGATGTATGCTGCAGCTGAACAGGGGCCATTTTGAAGTCAGGCAAGTTGAGTGACAGTCCATTGAAGTCTATAGGGTGGTCATCTTGAAGTCAGGCGCCCTGAGGCAAACCAACAAAAATCAATGAGGCAGCCATATTGTAATCTGGCAATCCAGGAATAACTCATTGAAGCCTACTGAGACAGACATACTAAGGCCAGACACCAAGCCAGGTTGGCTTCTGGAAGGAATACGCATAGTTGGGGGGCATCAAAATTGGAACAGCTCCACAAGGAAAGCGTGAAGCTGCCAGAAAGAATAGGGCAGTCACCTTTGCTTGAGTTCTCCCAGAATCAAAAGAAAAGCAACACCAGCGGGATAAGCAACAAAGCGAGGCTGTGTCGGGACTAGACACACCACTGAAACAAAAAAAAGAACTATACACAAAGTCTCTACCTAAAAGGAGCGACAAATAAAACATAACAAAGTGCACACATGACAAACATCATAGTGAGCAGTCCTGTGGCGTCATCATACAAGCATATTTCACCATCATGCCGGTCGGAAAAGGAACACAAAAAACTAACCCCTGCATTGAAGTGCCATCTCCAGTGACACAGATTGGCACCTAGAGTTTGGGTCCCAAATGGAACCGGTGGCTGGAGTCACTGGATGAATTTCTTGCAGCAGCCGGTGAGCGAAGAGACAAACAATGGCTGTAACTACTACTTCAGCTGGTGGGGCATGAAGGCCGATGCCTAATCAGAACCTTTTCAACAAAGTACGCAGAGACATATGAAAAACTCAGAGACACTACGTGCCCATTTCAACACAAAGAAAGATGTTGGTCAAGAACGCCTCATCCTCAACTTAGCATGCCAGGAACCAGGTGAATCATTAACAAATTTCATTACAAATTTACAAAGTCTGGTTCAATACTACGATTTCAATACATTCACAAATGAAGATGAAATTAGACTCAGGGTAATTGAGGGCTGTTCAACCCCAGACATGGACCGCAAGATCCTCCAAAAGCAGCTCTCACTAATGGAAATGATTAGGAGGGCTAAAGCGGGAGAGCTGGCCAAAGCAAGAGAATTGCACCTCAATGCAAGAAAGGAGGACAAGAGAAATGAGATGTTTTTCATGTTAGTGAATAAAGCCCAAGACGCCGAAAGAGCAAGAAAGAATGAGGGCAAAGACAGACTAGAGACAAGATATCACAAAAGACGACGTGACACAAAATACTCAGATTCAACAATACACTCAGCAGCGGCGGATGACAAACAAAAGACCTAGACAGGGATTGTGACAGCCAAACTGAAATAACTTCAAGGAGCCATTCATCAAACTTCCCAGACTATTCCAAAGAATCATCAAGCAGGGTGACAGATCACACAAATGACACAAACGACAGCGTGCCCAACAAGCGAGAAGAATAGACAAACTACAGAAGATTGGGAAATTCAGCCTGACTCCGGAAACTGGTATACAAACACACCCAAGACACCCACCATTCATTGAGCTTCTTAGACTTTTCCGAAGAAGCATCAAGCAGTGGGACATATCACACACATGGCATAGACCACAGCACTCCCAACAAGCTAGAAGAAGAAAAAAGCCACTGAATATTCGGCAATTCACCCAGACACCAGAAACCGGTATATAAACACACTCGAGACACCCACGTCAATAAGGAGAAAACTGAGAGGCAACAGTTAACATCAAATGAGAGGAGCAGAAACAAAATGCACTGGGGCCAAACAAAAGAAAGAAACACTCAGCTATCAAATGACACCCCTGTTGCAAGAGCACATAAGACACTTAAAGAGATCTACCCAAAGAACAGTCCCAAAGATAGCACCGACTCAAGGAGCATTTCATCACATTCCATGAGCTCAAGAAACTCACCAGCAATGTTCCCTCTAATTTTCCTTTCTTATGTGCGGCAATAGAATGTTGGTGTGCACTCTTTTATTGCCTGTGTGCGCAACTGAGTGATAAGATGTGCAACAAGGCAAGTCGATCCGCTACCACTTATAGGTAAATAACAAGCATTGGCACTGTCAATAAGCCTTGCTTTTAATTTAAAGTGACTTCTTAGTCACTGATTGGTTTAAGCACTGAATAGGTCATCACACATGCACCCTGTCAATCATCCTTGCACTTGTGCATCCATAAATCACTTATTCATTCTTGCATTCACCAACTTACACAACCACAATACAGCACATGCACAAGTTGAGCCACATTTGCAAGATAAATTGAAAGATTAAAAGTAGAAAAAATACAACATGCTATCGGCTAAAAATGGCAGACATATGTGTGCAATAATAAAGTTAAACAAAGCAGCTCATTTCTTGCCCTCTGTTTGTGCCTTCTCTGCTCATTTCTGGCCCTCTGTTTGTGCCTTCTCTGCTCGTTTCTTGCCCTCTTTTTGCCTTTTCTGCCCATTTCTTACCCTCTGTTTCTGACTTCACTGCTCGTACTTGCCCTCTTTTTGCCTTTTCTGCTCGTTTCTTGCCCTCGGTTTGTGCCTTCTCTGCTCATTTCTTGCCCTCTGTTTGTGCCTTCTCTGCTCATTTCTTGCCCTCTTTTTGCCTTTTCTGCTCAATTCTTGCCCTCTGTTTGTGCCTTCTCTGCTTGTTTCTTGCCCTCTTTTTGTCTTTTCTGCTCGTTTCTTGCCCTCTTTTTGCCTTTTCTGTTCACTTCTTGCCCTCTGTTTCTGCCTTCTCTGCTCATTTCTTACCCTCTGTTTGCCTTTTCTGCTTACTTCTTGCTCTCTGTTTTGCTTTTTTCTGCTCGTCTCTTACCCTCTTCCTGCCGTTTTCCTCCTCCCGCTGCCCAGCGCCCCTCCCTCCCCCCCTGGACACCTTCCCTGGCGGAGTTCAGAAACAAACCCTAAACTTGGCTTTTTGACGGAGGCCTTGCATCCCAGCACCCAGATCTCCTTAGGGGTGACAGCACTGCACACTAAAAATGCTGATTGATTGATTCAAATAAAGATACTTTAAAAAAGGTTATGATTGTTTGAAAAATGTTGATTTGCAAAGTTTCTAATGGAGGTGAGTGGGAGAACTTAGTGAGCTGGTTTGTGGGCAAAGGCAAAGGCCTATTGTTTGGGAAGTCCACTGCCAGTCCTTGCTTTCTGGCTCACGTTCTGAAGTACTTGACGTTTGTTTTTATAATCAGATAAGTAATATTACGAAATCGTTCCCCAAATGCCCTAAATGCCTGATGACCTTTTAAGTACGTAGGGGCAGATTTACAAGCCCCTTACGCCTCTTTTGCGCCGCCGTTGCGTCACTTTTGTGACGCAGCGGTGGTGCAAATCATGCGCCATGCTGCGGGGGATTTACAACGTGACGCATCTAGGGAGATGCGTCACGTTGTAAAGCCCTGCGCCACATGAAACCTGCGTCAGGTTTCATGTGGGCGTGCCGTCGCAGGGGCGTTCCTGCGCAAGGAAGCCCCGTAAAGTGACGCAGTGAAATCTACAAGATTTCACGGAGTCACTTTACGTCCCTGCTGCGTCAAATCCTTACGCCTGCTTCAAGCAGGCGTAAGGAGTGACGCAGCATGTTAGGTATAGGGCACCCCTGAGCAGTACTGGAGTTACGTCTCACTTGCGACACGACTCCAGTACTGCGCCACCCTTCCGCCGACAGATGCGTCACGCATCTGTTTATCTCTAGCGCCATGATGCACCGCATTGTAAATGCGGCGCATCTGTGGTGGCACAAGGGTAAACTTGCGTCACGCATCTTCCCTGGCGCATCGCTGCTGATTTGCAGGGACGCGCCAGGGAACGTAAATCTGCCCCTTAGTGCCTGGGCAAGTATTTTCAGTGGCCACTTAGAGTGTACTCTCTGCTTAGCCTAAAATGGTTGCCCTATTTGTTCATGTTTTGCTTTGTCATGTGTATACAGTTGGCAATAACCTGTTGCACTAATAAAAGATATGAAAAGGGTACTCACTTGTTCCTAATCTGTCTGGGGCCCCAAAAACCCTAGAACTAGCCATGCTGCTGTGTTTGTAATCAGCTGGAGCTCTGCAGTATGTGCCTAGTGTCAACGGCACATACTGCAGAGCTCCTGGCAGTTTAGAGAAGTGGAATGAAAAACTAACATATTGAGCAGTTTGAGGCGGGAGACACGAATGTGAATGGCAGCATGCAGTAGGGAGCATTTTAGGAGTCACTGCAGATGTAACTGACTAACAATAACAGCTGAAGGTGCTGTACTGGATGGAAGCATCTTACAAACAGTAAAAGCACATGTGAAGCCAGTGACGCCACACAGTGAAAAAAAAAGAGAAGAACTGGAGAAATCAGGAGGTGGCCTGGTCGGAGGCAGTGATGTAAGGTGCAGCACGCTGGTGAAGAGACTTTAACAAGTCACTGCAGCGGTGAATGGCCTGCAAAAATAGCAGAGGCTGCTGAACTGAGACCAACCAGCATACCGACTGATAAGGCCTCAGACAAGCATGTGTGACGCCACAGCCAGACACAGAAGGAGAAAACAAAAGGTGGAGGCAGCTCTGCCAAGTACCACGCATCAGGCGTTAGACTAACGCATTTCAGTGTGGTGATCCGCATCACCGCACTGAAATGCAAAGTCATGCATTATAGCGCCTCAGCTGTAAAGCTGAGAGCGCTACTATAATTATAAAGCACCATACAAGCTGCAGTGGCGGCGCGCGGTGTGCACTGCTGCCGGCAAACTAAGGGTGCTCTTTGGCTGAGCTATAGCTTAGTTCAGCTGTACAGAGTGGTGTGCTACAATGTTACAAAGTTACAAATACACCAACGTGCTACGATATCCCTGACGTCAGAGGAGGAAGGGTCAGAGCCCAATTGCTACCTAGTGTCTTGACTGACAAGTGACTTTAGGCGGGCCTGGCTCCAGCTTCCTGAGGCGGGAGCGGGTGGGCCGCCACGCAGATCAAAGTTGGCTGATGGAGCAATCGTGATACCATCCCCATGGCTGACTGCCGCAAACAATAATGGCTTACTTTTAGTACCTTGCACGCCTGCAGTATCCGGCAGCTGCTACCGGACCCGGCCCCACCGGCACTATCATGGATACATGTGTGTAATCAGGGCTGAGCAGCAGAATCATTGCCACAGGACTGAGCCAGTCAGTCCGCGGTACTCAGCATAATCATTGCTTACAGCCAGCGGGGCCGCCAATTGCCGTTGTCCGTGTTCCCAGTCAGGTCAGTGTTTATTTTATATTGATATATCCTCATGGCCTGTGTTCCGCTGCGCCTAGGGTGTCTCTCTGTGGAGCCTTGGGAGAGCGGGTATCTGAAGCGGTTTGTGGCCTGTTTTATTTCTTGGTCAAGGAGCGTCCACCCCCCCCCCCTGTTTCTTGACAGTGGCAGGTCTCTCTTCCTCACAAGCAGAGGGAAAAAAGTCAGAAGCAGCACATGAAGGTGGATTCTTCACTTAGTTAATCCAGAAACCCTCAGTCTGCCCGGCCGGCCAGATCAGCTATCACAGCACAGCAAACCATCTCTCATAGGGAACGAATATTTATTAGAGCGTCTTGTAAAATAGCATAGGCTGTTTCCGGTTTATTCTTGGTGCCCAATTAAATGGCACAGTTTACTTTCGATTTATTAAGGCATCTTCTTAAAATACAAAGGGGCATATTACCAAGGAATAGCGATAAATATCGCTAACTGCGCTTAGCGCGACTTTGGTTAACGCCGCCTATCGCTGGAAAATATCGCTGAGATAACACCCTATTAACAAGGTTTATCTCCATAGCGATAAAATTTCCAGCGATAAGCGGCAAAATGTGAGAATATCGCTGGAAAAGCAGCGGTATACTCGCATTATCGCTAAGGTGGATTCAGCATTAGAATCCACCTCCTATACTTTAAACAGGTAAGTCATCCTCACTAGCAGGTGATAAAATCTAGCGATAAACGCGCTTAGCGCGAGTATTTTATCGCTTCGCCTGCCTTGCTAATAGGGGTAGTGGGATTAGCGACTGTTTTCAGTCGCTTTAGTAGGGAACGCCTTCCTTGCATGTCATTAGCGATAATTATCGCTGACATGCAAGGCGATGGTAAACGCGGCCTCTAACGCCTGAAAGCTGTCGCTAACGCCTGTTAGCGACAGCTTGCTAATAGGGCGATAAAATTATCGCCGCTTTAGCGGCAAAAAGTGTTGCTAAAGCGGCGATAAAGCCCTTGATAATATGCCCCAAAGAATTTCGAGCAATTATTCTAATGGAAACGGACAGTGCAAACATAGGTGAACTGCTCACCCAGTTGTACGTGTAAAGTGTGGATCATGTCAATCACAGTGCCTTCCCATAAAGTACAGCTGCCTGCTTAGTTGTGACCTAAATGCGTGTCTCCCACTCTCAGCTTTCTAATGCAGCTGTGCTTACTGCTCATGTCGATGTGTGTGAGTCTGCGAGTCACGCAGCTTTCAGTGTGCCTTATCTTTTGTCTGCAATTTTGGCTAGAGTCTGATAAAGCGAAGTCGTTTATATTTCTTACGTTTTGCAGCAGTTGACTTAGTTTCTCGTTGCTCAAATGGGTGATCTTTCTGATATTTATGTGTTCCCCTTGTCTTCATTGCTTGATTTTGCTCGCGAACAAGTGTCACTCATAGTCATTGAAATGCACTCATAATTACTCTAAAATTACGAAGATGTCACACATGGCAATCTGAAACCTTGGCAGCTATGCGGAGGAGCCAGAGGTTTGTGGACTTTGCAAACGGGACTCGGGCTGCAGAGAAAGCTCTGGGAAATCTCTCCTGCTGTTTAATGACAGCCTTGCAGGCATTTAAACGTCCCCCATTAGCATTTCTAAAGACGAAAAACACGTCTTTAGAAATGCATTTGGAAGCGCAGCAGCATCACCATGAGCCGCACTTCAGAGGCTCCAGTGAAGTATTCACTGAATGCAGTGGAATCCTTTGTAGTGCGCGCTGATTGTAGGTGTCTGCGCGGAGGGAAACCTAGGTGTGCGCGCCCGCTCAGGTGCGCAGTTTAGAGGGAACCATGCTCACCAGTCAGACCACACTCAAAAGAACTTCCTCAACAGAAATCACCAGAAGACTTGTCTGATTCAGAGAGCAGTTCAGCACATTTACTCAGGTCAATGGAATCATCTGGCACTTCAAGATCAAGAAAACGCCCATGCCGTCAAGCACCCAAATGCACAGTAGAATCAGAAAACGTTCTTCCCGTTCAGAGCAACACATCAGATGCCGATGACTCAGAACAATCACTTACCCCACAACACAACCTGTCCTGTCAGTTATATTCACATCAAGACATGAACGTTAAACCTTCACCTGTGATGTGGGTAGCCCTGCTGACTCAAAGAACTTGCAGAATAAGTACAAACGAATGGAAAATTACCCAGAAATGTTGGAGAAATGTTGTCTCTTCACTTCATAAGAAAGGCCGAGATGTGTTGGTGGAGAAATGTCATTCTTAACCGCGGCGCAAATTCCGCCGCGGTTTAAGTGAGTGGGCGGGGCCGCGTCGGCCAACGGACGTGCGCAGCACTACCGAGGTAGTGCTCGCGACGGCCGTTGGCCGACGCGCGCAGCGAAGGGGTTAAGCAAAGGGGGATGAGAAAGGAACATGCAGATGCCCGGATGTTCAAAGACTTTAACATTCCCATAGGCGACTAAGGGGCACATGCATCAAAGGTTTTTGCGATCGTAAACGGTGCGATTCGCAAAAATCGGCCGTTTGCGATCGCAAATTGGCCTTTGGAGATGCATGAAAGTGTTTCCTATGCGCAAATTAAGAATTCGCAATTATTTGCGAATTCCTAAATTACGATTGCATTTAAGGAATCGCAATTTGCGATTCCTTAAATGCAATGCTAGAAGCACTTTCAAATAGCGATTTCGCTATTTGGGACTGCAAATTACAGACAAATCAAACTTGTCTGTAATTTGCAAAAACTTTGAAAAATGCACTTAAATGCATTTTTTAAGTTTTAGGTTACACACACACATGCCCTTGGGGCATGTGTGAGCGCTATATGGGTGCACAGTTCAATTTCAGGGTGCAACAGGGTGTCCTTTTGACACCCTTGCACCCTTGAAATTGCATGCGCAATTTGCGAGTACCTATTGGTACTTGCAAATTGCGCATGCAATCTCCCATTCATTCCTATGGGCCTGTAGGCCCATGGGAATGAATGGGAAGGCATTCCTTAATTGCGACTCGCAATTTGCGAGTCGCAATTAAGGAATGTTTAGGAATCGCTATTTTTATAGCGATTCCTACATGCATAGGCTTTTGCGATTCCTTAATTGCGATTCCTTAATAATCGCAATTAAGGAATGGCAAAAGCCAACCTTGATGCAATGGCCAGTAAGAGAGGGTGAGGCAAACAAAACAAGTAAACGGGTCCAAGACCCGACCCCTGCTCTTGAAAAGCAGTGGAGAGGGAACAATACTCACCTCAAAAACAAACACCTTTCACAACAGAAACCACTCTCAACATCCACTGAGCGAACAAACCAATCAAGGAGCCCAAAGGATGCCCACCTCACCAACAAACACTCCCCGCAACAGATATCACTCCTAACATCTGCAGATCCACTCTCGACAGAGCAAAGAAACCAACTAGAGAGCCCAAAGGATGCACTGAAGAAACTGACTGAATTTCTTTGTAAGTGGGGGGAGATGTCATGTCCTCTAGGAAAGGACACTGTTATATAACTAGGTCAGTGGTCTAGCTGGCCCAGACAGAAATGAGATGCCAGGAATTCCTGGGAGGAGACAGGAAACACTAGTGTTCCCTCTCATTGCATCAAGGAAAGCAGAGAGAAGAGGACGTGTGGAGAGTAGCTTCACATCAGTAGGCCATGTATAAGAGCTGAGGAATTAAAAAAGATGAGTTAATAGCTTTATGCCAGCTGCTATCTTTTATGCAGAGTGTTATTCTTGCTAGTGCTGTGAAGAGAAACCAATCCAGGACAGGACACTGTAGAATGCTTTGAGACAATTTCCAGAGCAACTGGCAAAATATATTTTCGTTTCAAGGTTATTTATTGCAATTTAGCACCCTCGTGTGGCCATCTGACTTAGCGCTGTAAATAAGTTGGCTGAAACAACTGCTTAATAGTGCTTGCAGCAAAAGGTTTCATTAGCTTTCCTTCCACTCATCCCCTTACACAAGCCGGTAGTCACAGATCAGCAGCAAAGCTAAAAACCTAGGATAAGAAAGGCAAGCAACGTTTGTCAGAAAGAAAATTAGAGTCAGACATACTCCTTGTCTAGTTTTCTCTCTGACTGCCCGGCTCATTATTTCTTAGAAAAAGACAGGGACCAGGACTAATTCCTCATTTCCTGCCTTGCAGCCCACTACATCTCGCTGTTGGAGATGTCCTGTTAGTGTTGTATATGTGCTGCTGTATGAAGGAGGTTTACACACACTGTGCTCAAGGGCACAAATCCTGGGAAAAATAGTGAGGGGGATAATCAGAATATTAATTCACAATGATGTTACTTTAATGAATGTTAAACCACCCTCATCTTTCATATTTATTTGGCTATAAATAGAAATAAAAACACATTCAATGTAGAAACGCAATAATGCTTAGCAATCATACATTAAATCAAAAACAATAAAAATCACCTACCAGCAATATAAACCGGACACCGAAAAAATCTAAATAAAAACCCAAATAAAACCCTTAGGTCTAATGCGGATAAACTGAAGCTCCATACTTCTTCCTTGTAGCCAGATAGCAACAAATAAAATTACCTACTGCAGAGCAGGTGTTCAAGGCGCCAAATTGTTGCAAATATCTAAAGCTACTGTTAGACCTGGCATCTTTTGGCGTGGTCTCCCCTGACTTTTTGCATTTTGACCTCCAGTTTGGGCTTTGTTTTGCTGGCTTAGGACTTTGAGTGATTTGACATTGCCATTCAGTGACAAAGCACTGTGCTTGTCATATACATACTGGTGATTGGTGTATACATGATTGGCTGATTTGAGTTAGCTATAAGTCCCTTGTCTAGTGGTAAGACATATATCTAGGGCATGTAACTCAAATGCTACTAAGTGGGCCTGCAGCAGGAGAGATTTCCCAGAGCTTTCTCTGCAGCCCGAGTCCCGTTTGCAAAGTCCACAAACCTCTGGCTCCTCCGCATAGCTGCCAAGGTTTCAGATTGCCATGTGTGACATCTTCGTAATTTTAGAGTAATTATGAGTGCATTTCAATGACTATGAGTGACACTTGTTCGCGAGCAAAATCAAGCAATGAAGACAAGGGGAACACATAAATATCAGAAAGATCACCCATTTGAGCAACGAGAAACTAAGTCAACTGCTGCAAAACGTAAGAAATATAAACGACTTCGCTTTATCAGACTCTAGCCAAAATTGCAGACAAAAGATAAGGCACACTGAAAGCTGCGTGACTCGCAGACTCACACACATCGACATGAGCAGTAAGCACAGCTGCATTAGAAAGCTGAGAGTGGGAGACACGCATTTAGGTCACAACTAAGCAGGCAGCTGTACTTTATGGGAAGGCACCCACCGAAGTAGCTCTTCAAAAGAACCACAGGTTTACCATGGTGGGGCCTGTGTGTGCAGGTTACTGTTACTCAGCTTGGCATTTAAAAGGTACTTGCCAAAGTTCTGCATGACTCTCGCTACATCTGAGTACTCCCTGGGGGCAGGGTGCAGTGTAGGGAAGAGGTAGGGCATGTGCACATGTATTCTACATGCCCTAATAGTGAATAACATCCGATGGTGTGTTCAGTACTGTAAAGCCTGCTTCTCGCATTGGTTATCATGGGGGAACTGTGGAAACCCAATTGAGCGGTATCTCCTAATTGTTGATATCCTGCAGTCAATTGCCTCCTGTCATGGCCCGGGCCCTAAGCACACTCCAAGGGCCAGTTGGCTGGCCTCATGTCCACGTGACCCCAGTGGCAGAAAGGATTTCCCCACTTCCACAAGATCGTAAGGACCGCGCAGGGTGCGGTGGAAACTGGTGGAAGTTATCATGGATAGGGACAGGGACCGTCCTAACATATGCAGTAATCACACTGTGCATGAGGAATGCGCTCTTAAAGATCAGTGGCCCACCTGGGGTGGCGTAATATGAGGAGTTCGAGGAGTGCTGGGAAAATGTGCTGAGTCCGAAGGACCCGAGCTTACAACCAGAAACCTATGCTAACTCGCATTTTGTAGCATGTGGTGTCCAAGGGGTGTTGGGGGACGTTTGCTGAGTCTTTGGGACCCGAGCCGGGACTGTCGCCGGCCTCCAGACCTCCAGATCGGGAGGATGACACTGCCTAACATCGCAGCCTCAGTCCAAGGTCACTGGGTCCCTCCCCTGGACCCACACCACAAGGTACCCTATTGTTGGTAACATTGTGTGGTCTTGTTGTGCCTTGTGTGGACCCACGGCTGGCTGCCTGGAACAACTGCGACTAGCACTTCCGCCTGGGGGGAAACATTTCTCCAAATTGGAAGCGTGCCAGCTTCAGGCATCACAGTTGTTTGCCTACAGGGGGATAGTGATCCCGCACTCGTGAAGGTGCCACAGGGTGCCTAGACAGCCAAATCCAGATTGACCAAACCAAGTAACCGTTTCCTTCCACTTAGGTGGTCCTGTCAATCTAATCAAAGTGTAGCCAGTGGGTAGAAGCGTATTGTTGGCTGGTGTAGTTTGAGTGACTGCAGGGCTGGGGCACAAGACGTAGAGGAGAACTGTGACTTCTTGACCACTACAAGCTGTGAGGGGTATGCGATATTGGGATATGTCATGTTTTATGCTAAAGTGTTAGGGGGAAAGTGGAATTCCTCTTAACAAGCTTGCATATATGTTCTATTGTTTTGATGTGAGAGGGATAGCTTGGATCGTGACTACCATTGGAAATTATGCACATGGGTTTATGTCACTTTCGAGGCTGAGGGGATAACGGGGCAAGTGAATACCTTAGACTGGTACATATATGTTTATGTGGTTCTGCTGCTAATGGGAGAGTTTAACAATTGCAAACAACTGCAAAGCATATATCCACTGTATGGTATGGAGTCTTTTTTGTTGTGTACTCAGTGTGTTGTGAGGACAGTGCTGTGCCAAAACTTTACACTTTGACCCTTAGGATAAGCCTAACTGCTCTGCGCCAAGCTACCAAAGGGTGAGCACAGGTTATCTTACAAGTGTATCTTACTCACCCTATATGGGACAGTGGATTCTGTCTGGCATCGATGCATCCCAGCCAGCCAGAAACCTCTCAGTCTAGCAGCTACCGTATATTGTCTGATATTTGTGCATCGCAAAAGTGGGGCCAAAAACGTTTTCGATGGGATTCATACAGCATGCATAAAAGCATAAACTGCACTGTGCTTTGCTTAAAAACATTATCACAGTGACAACTGGGAAGGTTTGGAAACCAGGATCTCTGCAGGGGAAATGTAACTAAAAAGTGAATCATAATCTAGTGAGATAAAATCTATACTCAGTGTTCAAGATGTTAGATAAATAAAAGTCAAATCCTAATGATGATTTAATAAGGCCATATTTAATGCCTGACTGCAAATTCTGGAATTCCCTCAAACAGGTTTTTGCTTGCCAATTAAAAAATAGGTCTCTAAACAAACCTTTAGAACCAACTTTAATACTTTCTGGGTTGGGAAAATGTTTAGAACTGATTTTACATACCCTGGCCCTGGAATGGGTAAAGCATTTTTCAGAGAAAGACAGTATGCTAAAATCTCCTTCACCCAAACCCCAAGCCCTTAGCCACAATAACAAAGGACCAAGTTGAATTTTATCTTTAAAAAAATCCAAGCCTACTTCTGACTGACACATAAAAGTGGAAGAGGATTGAGGAACGTCCAACAATCTGCATAGAAATTAATTTTCCATCTTTTGTAGTAACTCAGCACCCTTATACCCCCAAATCCCAGTGCCATAACTCCATATTGTGAAACACTTGCTGATACAGATGCTGCTGGATGATGTTGGAATTAAGGCAAACACCCAGGTACATAATATTGTGCACCTTAGCTATTTCAGTCCCTTGTCATGTGTTCCGTGCATGGCCCATTGTAGTTTTCCCTATGTCAGCCTAACTGTGCACAACACAGGCCGCATTTGCTTTGCACACATTACTATATAGAAACATTTGCCTTTGTGCCACAGTGTATTTTCACACAGAACCTGCAGTTGTTTTTGCATTCTTTTCTTTCCTGGTATTTAGTCTGAACACCGCAGACAAGGTCAAACAACAATGTCCCTTGTTATGTTGTTCTGGTCAGACACCAGCACCTAGACACAACACAGAAATGCAGCTGTTGTTTATAAACATGTAAGCTTTGTCATATAGGTATGCACAGCAATGTAACAGAGAGAGAGAGAAAGAGATTTCTGAGAAAAGATCACAGCTGTATCTGAGATGGGTGAACGTCCATCTGTGTATGCTAGGGTATGGGGTCCGCTACTAAACCCAGAGATATTTGCTGTATAATCGGTTTGCTTCTGTAGAAGGGGAGGGAGGTTTGGCTAATCTGTTTTGTAATATGACAGGGCTTTTCATTGTATACGGTTTACTGACTATGCTGATGGTATTTTTCCTAGACAGTTGATTTCTGATTGTGGCACGTATACTGCATTCTAGAGCACGATAATTTAAATAAAAATTTCAAGCTTCCTTCGTGACTGTCATATCTTCTTGTGGGCGGATTTTGAGTGGGTGAGCAAAAATGTGTGGCTTGTTACTGCGATCCCTGAGAGGGTCAGGAGTGTTGTGTTCTGGGGTGTCAATTCACTTGTCTCTCTGCACATAAGTAGGAGGGCAAGTGAGACACTACAGCTATTCGGACTCGGGCTCAGGGTACTGAGGTGGTATGGTGACTCAGTCCCTATCAACTGATGTTCTATGGTCCCAAGCATAGTTCTGTTCCTGAGCAGAATCCCTGCAACACCCTCCTATTTGGAATTTCTTTGTTTTGGTGTTTTCTGGCCTACGTTTCATAATAAAAGACTTGCTGAGGTTAGTTTTAAGGCCAGATCATTCATAAAGGTTTTTAAAGCGTCCAAGAGTATTTGGAGGCCATTTTCGGCTCTAGATATTAGCACTGCGTAGTCTGTGTATAAAAAGACCGGGAATGGGCAGTTCCCCATCTGTGGCAAATCTTTCCCTAACAGTCAAAAGTGTTTTTCCAGACCATTTATGTAGATTAAAAAACTCATGGGGGCCATCATATATCCTTGGCGAACTCCAATAGTGGATTTAAATCTGGGGCAGAGTTCACCTTTTACCTCATAGGTGATTCTGGCTGTGGGATGCCAGTGCATCTGACGTACTCTATTAGGGCATGATTGAACACTGTCCCCTCCATGATGTCCCAAAGTTTTGGTTAATTTTACCTTGTCAAATGCACAGGAGAGGTCAATGAAAGCTAAATGAATGGACCCTCTCCTGACCTTAACATACTGCCCTATTATTAACCAATGGTTGAGACACTGATTTACAATGCCCAACCCAGGAAGGACGTCATACTGAACCCTGGACAAGACCTGATTTTCCTCTACCCAACTAAAATTCTGCCCTGTATCTTAAAATAACTATCTAATAGAGAGATTGGGCAGAAGCAACAAGAAAGTTTATTTTCCCCTTTTTAAATATGGGTACCACAACTGCCTACTTCCAAGATGGTGCAAGCGGACCAATTATTGCAGCCCTGATCCAATTTGTTAGCAAGGGGCCTAAAATGAACTGTTTTCTTTAAGCAGGTCCATAGGGACGCAGTCCGGTCCTGGAGCTTTCTCTGAGGGGTTCGGTTCATATAGATTGCAAGTGTAACATCCTTCACCTCGATAGACTGACTGAATAATATTGTGGCCCCCAGGTCAAGGGGTACTTCTTCCCTAATGGCAGTGGTGAGTACAGAACTACTAGGTCGGAAATATTTAAAAAGTATTCGACCCAGGTCTGTCCGGGGATAAGAGATTCAATCATAAGTTTTTGATATCCTAACAAAAGGTTGATTAACAACTTTCCAAAAGACTGAACTATTCTTTAAATTCCCTGTTGTCTCTAGTTCCTTCTACGCTTTCATCCTAAACTCTGCTTTTCTGACATCTGATATTTCTTTATAAGCTCTCCTGACAGACCTTATTTCTTCCCTGGGCAGCAGGCGTTTGGAAAGGGTAGATTTGAGCCCTTTGTGAGGGCTGAACAAACATAATTAAACCAGCCTTAACGGACTTTGCACTTGAGAAGTTTATGTGCGAGTAATCTCGAGGAACTGGCAGAACAGAGAGAATTAAAAGTCTCTCGAATGTTCTCGGGAACTTCATCATGGGAAGTCATTATTGTAATAGCATGCTGGTTGCCCCTGATGAGCTCACACATAAATTACTTCTTCTCGACATTCTCACATTTGATCCTAAACCCTCTATTACATTTATAAACTAACTCCTGGTTCTCCTCATGCAAACACTCGTCAGATAGTTTTAAACCAAGGGAAGCAGTCAGTGGATTATGGTCACTTATACAACTAGCGACAACATTGTATTCCGGCAATTAAGGTGTCAGGTGAAAAGCTAGAATCATAAAGGTAATATTGCTGCAACTCCCATTTCCCTTTAATGTTGGAGAAAGGGGTGCATTTGAAATCCTGTAATCACTGGCAAAAACCACCTTCCTAAAATGTAAGATTCTGTTTAGTCCCTTCCCATAAGGGACATGTTTAAAATGTATGTTTTCCATGGTTTCCTATCCCTTAGGCCACAGTTTGAGATATGACTTAAATTACACAAACGGAGATTGAAATCTCCCACTCATAAAGACAGATCATCTTTTTTATGCCCATCTTAGAAATCGGCAATATCAGCTTCAACTCATCAATAATCTTGGTAGAATTACCAGCAAACTATTGCACTAGAAATGGATCAACATTATATCAAATGAGTTGTGCATGCCAAATCATAACATCTGATAGTAAGGAGTAAGTAGTAAGACTAGTTTAGTCAATTCGACTGAAATTAAAGTAGCTAAACCTCCTTTTGATTTACCTGCACATGAAGGGGCATCTGGGCTACACAGGCAATGGAAACTATTTAAACTAAAATAATAATCGACAGCCCAGACTTCTTGAATGCAGATTATGTCAAAGTAAATTTTAACTGAGAACCAAGCCGGGTTGGATATATTTGATCGAATACCTGCAGTGTTCCATGACAAGACCTCAATAAAGTGAATAGGTGCAAAGTTGTCAGTAGAAGATATCCCTATGCAGTTCACTAATGGAGTTCGTTGTATCTTCCTGAAGGCTCATGTGTGCCTGAGTCTTAGAAACGTTGGGACCAATTCACAAAGGTAAAATGAGATGAAAGTCTAATTAACGACTCTCGGTATTCACAAAGGGCATTTACTATTGGTAAATGCCCTTTGTGAATACCTAAAGTCGTAAAGATCAACTTTTGGTATTCACAAAGGGCATTTACGTAAAATTAGACTTTTGTCTCAGTTTACCTATGTGAATCAGGCCCATTGTGGGTATAAAGTCCGTTCAAGTCATCCAAAGAGGATAGAACCTCAAAACTGTTCCTTGTTTCAACATTATAGACTGGCCGGGCATTGGATAAATTAGTATTAGCTGGTACGAAAGGAGACACAATTGGCGAGACGTCCTGGGACAAAATTCAGTTGGTAAAGACGTTGTAAAAAAGATCTCACAAAGTTCCCCTGGGGGTTCCTTTCCATGAATACCAATATAGGGACTTATGAGAACGACTTCTGCAGATAGAGCATAAGACCACCCAGAGTTGGATTTAAGTCAATGAACAGTCTTGTTTTTCAGTGCAGAATAATCATTCACCTTAAAAGGTGATAAAGTTGGAAAGACTATTGTGTACGGTGTACATTCAGGGGTGGAGTAGCGCAATTTGGACTTCGTCCTTTACACATTATCATTGCACCATTTTGCTTTTATATTTTGACATTATATTTACTGCGTACCTTAATAATATTGATGTGTGTGAACATTTAAACGCATTAATGAACGGTAACTATTGAGAAACTGAAGCTTTATAAACGTGTGCACTAATGGTAATTTAAAATGCTTACATGTATTCATTATTCATGTTTAATATTTCAAGTTATATTTGCATAAGCAAACTTGCATTCTTTATTTCATGTTTGTATTTATTCGTGTGAGAAGTTGGCCTGGTATATGCTGTCCACTAATTAAAGTGGGCACCTTGTACCAGTCTAAACAACCCTTATGGTGATTTAAGAGGTCAAAGATAACCTTAGAAAGTTATTCAAGTGGTAGCTGTGGAGAGCAGCCTTCAGACTAAGTCTTGAAGGACTGTTAAGCAGCTTGTTTTACCAGAATGCAACCTTATTGTATTGGTTAAATGAAAGGAGAACCACACAGTAGTTATAAAAATATGTATTTATTAATATAACACACTCTAAATACCTCACAGTATCTGCTACATGCAGATATACACAAAGCACACAATACCTTAGCACAGAAACAATCGTAAGTAGCACTAATACACAGTGGGCTCCAGGGGAGACCAAACCATATACTAAAATAGTGGTATAAGAACCACGACTCGAGTCAAGACAGTGTCTAGAGGTTGTAGAATCACTGGGACCCCAAGGTACCACCCAAGGTGAGTAAGTAGGGACCATACGGAGGACGGGTGCAGTGTGAGAACACGACTGCGTGCTACGTACAATTCAACGGGAGAGTCGCTGTTGCAGTTTTAAAGTTTAGGGACCCTTCCCAGTGGATTACGAAGAAACCCTTTGGATCCTAGGAGGTTTGAGAGCCACCCCACTTGTGGATACCGTAGTACGAGAGTTAGCTATCCCAGGGGAGCCGGCAGCATAGGGCTGAAGTGGTGTCGGGAACCGCCGTCGATCTCAACGGAGGACTTCAAGGAAATGCAACTGCGGGAAGGAAGAAAAGTGTCAGATGGAATCCAAGGGTGGATTCTTGATGAAGAGTACCTGAAAGCAGAGGGGACAGAGTCTGGGTCACTCAGGAGTGACCAGGGGCTCGGTAGTCGAACGCCCACCGATGTCGGGTGCTTCAGGTGTGATGATGGAGACCTTGACTCTACAGCTGCAGGGGCCAGGAGATGTCAAGGACAACCAGGAGCCAGATACGAGCTGTCCCACAAAGGATGTCGAGTGCTGAGGGGTCGGTGTTTGGCGGAAGCACCAACAAGCCTTGGCAGCAGCAACCCATGAAGAAGGTCAAAGAAGGTTACGGTCTGGCCCAGCAAGAACCAGAGGACTCACCACAGCAAGGGGAGTCAGGGAAGGCCTGGAGCAACCAGGGGAGCCCAAGTAAAGCAGTTTTGTCCCTCAAATGGACCCACAGGCCTAAGGCACAGGTGTCGCAAGGGGACCTCTAGCAGTTTCACTAAGTAACAGCTTGCAGGGCACAGAGTGTGAGGAGGCCAAAGTCCTTTGTACAAAATGTGCACAGGGATGGGGGCTATCAATAGCTCAATGCACTTAGTTGGAGAATGCCAACAAGCATATGCACTTGCAAAAGTACGCAGTGCACAGGGGTTCAGGTTATGGGGTCCCCACGAGGGATACTGGCCTTAAACCTGGTGAGAGGGCATCTCAACCTCAAGAAACATAAGAAACCCACCTTCTGTGTTGTTGGAGCCTTCGGAGTCTGCAGGAGCTCAGGATCAGCAGACTGGTCAGCTGCCTTATGGTGCCTGAGATTGCAGGGGAGTGACTCCTTCACCCCAAGGGAGATAACTTCAGTTGTCCTTGATGCTCCACAGGTCCTTGTTGGACTTGGCCCTTTTTAGCTAAAGTTCCCTAAACTTTTTGGCTTCTCCCTAGACTTTTTTTTCTGACATGGTGTTGCCAACTTAGATGCTTTGGGCACTTTGCCACTGCTGATCAGTGTCAAAGTGCAAGTGCTCCCTGTGTAAAGTGTAATGGTAATTGGTTGTCCATAATTGGCATGTTTGTCTTAATAGTAAAGTCCCTAGAAAAGTGCACTATGTGTGCCAGGGCTAGTAATACAAAGGCTACTCGTGGGCCTGCAGCACTAATTGTGCCACCCACATAAGTAGCTCCCATAGAGAGAACTCAGGCCTGCCACTGCAGTGCCTACGCGCAGTTTGCTAACTGCCATGTTGTCCTGACAAGTGCACCCACTTGCCAGGCCTTACCCTTCCCTTTCCTTGCACATCAGACACCCCTATAGTAGGCCCAAGGTACCCCCCTGGGCAGGGTGCAGTGTCTGTGAAAGGTAGGACATGTACTGAGGTGTGTACCATGTCCTAACAGTGAAATACTCTCCATTTCGTTTTTCACTGTTGCAAGACCATCTTGCCCATCGGACGGAATGGGGAAGGCTGTGTAATATGTTTCCAGCCTATCTTCCCATAGGTTTAAGATGGAGAGGTGAAGTTTAGTGTGCCTGAGCTCACAATTTAATAACACATCTTTTTGTGAAGGTGGTTTTTGAATTGTGTATTTAGAAACCACGCTTTTAGAAGTGGCTGGTTTTTTTGTTCTAACAATTCTGTGTGTCTCTGCCTGGTTGTGGATTGACTGTCTGGATTTGAATGTGATAGGATCTGGGAAATGTCTTGACCCAGGGGAGGAGTAGGTGAGACAGCCACGGTTGACCTGCATCTGGAGTGTAGGGGGGAGGAGTAGCCGCTGGAGGTGAAGAGGCCTGGGCTGCTGCCATAAAACAAAGGCACCATCTCCTGCTGAGTGATTGAAGATCCAGACCCCCACTATCAAAGGAAGAAGGTGTCACTGGCAGGGAGACACCCAGAACTGGTTTGGACAGGGGTCAGTGCCCCCTGAACACAAAGACTTCAAATACATTTAGGGGTATAACTATGAGAGCTGAAACCCCTGGACTTGGGACTGAAATCCATACTGAAAAAGGATTGAACCTACTTGGTGATCTAGAGGAACCTCTGCCAAAGAGGAACAGCTGAAGAGACTGAAGAGAAGGACTGCCCTTGCTGTGTGTTCTGGGTCTGGCCTGCAGTTTGCTGGTTTGACTAAGGAGAGGACAAGGGACTTTGCTGTGTGCTGTGTCCCCCTGCTTGTGAGGACTTTGCTGTGTACTGTGTCCTGAAGTAGCATGTCTCCAAGGGCCCGAGGAGAGCTGGCTCCCTGTTGTGGAAACTCAGGAACATAAAAGTTTCCAAGTGTGTCTCAGCGACGCTGTGTGCGTGTGCTTTTTGCAGCCTGAGACCTTCGTAAGAACTGCCCTGTGATCATGTGCACCCGGAGTCCAAGTGAGTCTCAGCGACACTGTGTGTGTGTGCTTCGTGCAGCCTAAGACCATCGTGAGGATTGCCCTGTGATCGTGTGCACCCAGAGTCCAAGTGAGTCTCAGCAACGCTGTGTGCGTGTGCTTCGTGCAGCCTGAGACCTTCGTGAGGATTGCCCTGTGATCGTGTGCACTCAGAGTCCAAGTGAGTCTCAGCGACGCTGTGTGCGTGTGCTTCGTGCAGCCTGAGACATTCGTGAGGATTTCCCTCTGATCGTGTGCACCAGGAGTCCAAGTGAGTCTCAGCGACGCTGTGTGCATGTGCTTCGTGCAGCCTGAGACCTTCGTGAGGATTGCCCTGTGATCGTGTGCACCCGGAGCTCAAGTGAGTCTCAGCGACGCTGTGTGCGTGTGCCCTGTTGCAGCCTGAGACCTTCGTGAGAAATTGCCCCGTGACTGTGTGTCCTGGAGCAGCCTTGTTCTCTGCTTCGATCGACAGCGTGGCCAGAACTGCTGCGATCGTCATTGCCATCGGCCCGGACCGGCATCCCCAGAGGAGCTGTGAGAATTCACCGTCGCCGGCCCGAGCCTGCCTTTGCCAAGGAGGGACCTCGAACCATCACCGTCGGGGGTCCGAGTTTCACTGCCCAAGATCAACGAAGTCGCATTGGATCATCGAGAATTGCTCATTAATACTGCAAGAACCTACCAGTGCGTGCTGGCCTAATAACCGGCAAGGTGGAATATTACAAATACGCATATGTTGGATTTTTATCGTGTGGTCTCATCGTATATCTTTTTTTTATAAACATATAATTGTTTTTTATGAAACTCGTGTGGAGTCCATTTGTGGTGTTATCACTGTGTCCCTGAGAGCGTGGTTGCAAATACTTTACACATTTGCCTTGGAGATAAGCCTGGCTGCTCGTGCCAAGCTACCGAGGGGGTGAGCAGGGGCTATCTGAGAAGGTGTCCTTCCTTTCCCTGACTTAGAAGCAAGGGTCCCTATTTGGACTAAGGTACCTACTCAGCCAACTAGAGACCCCCAGTTCTAACAGTCCTGCACAGAGCCTGTATGGTGCACGGGCACAGACGATGCTTTGGACGGAGAGGGAGACGAAGTCGGGCCCAGTCAAAGTCCAGAGTGTCCAGACGGTCGAAGGTCAGTGGTTTCTTGTTCCGAATCTTGTCCACATTGAATCTAGGGTTCTACAGCCAGGTAAGCCCTTTTGTATCCACGGGAGAAGGGTTGGACAGATTCAGGGGACCATCCCAGGGGAGGGTCAGGATAATGGGGAGGATACTCCCCTGTCCTTTGTCTAGTTTCCTGCCAGAGCAGGAGCCAACGGCTCCCAGCACTGCTTTGAACTGGACTATGCACAGGGACACCAAGTGTGCCCCTCGTGCAGACTTTCAGGCACTTTGGAAGTGCACCCACCCAGCCCCAATACACTAAATCCTGTCTGGGAGGTGGTCACACCTCCCTGTGACAGGATGCCTATTGTCCTGCCTTCCCCTCCTCGAGCTAGGCTCAGCAGCAGGAGGACAGAAATGTGTCTCTGGTCGGCAGCAACCATTTTGTGCTGCCCGGGTCGAGAAGGCTGGTACCGGGAAGACCAGGGGCCCCACGAAGCTCACTTCAGAAGGGTGGAATCATACCTCCCACACTAGTTACTGGTGTGGAGGTATGATTCCAAGGTGTTTGATACCAAACACGATATGTTTTGTTGCAGCCGTTTTCGAGATAGCATTTTACACAAGCATAAAATGCACCTCTATCTATATGTCTGGCTGCGTCACCGACAACCCGGGAGAATGGTCGCCGAAGGCTGCAGGGGTGCTCTGCTCATGCAGGGGCACCCTCTCACATAAAACCCAGCACCCTGCCTTCAGGATTGTCAAGGCCTGCTAGAGGGGTGACTGATAGGTTTTAAGTGTAGTGACCTGTAGATATAGTAGAGCTATATCTAAAGTAAGTGGTGCGTGCGCCATCTTACACAGGCTGCAATGGCAGGCCTGTAGTTCCATTTTGCATGGCCTCTCATGGGTGGCATAATACATGCTTCAGCCCATGGGAGGCCTCTGGGGTACCTATGCCTTGGTAACATGTGTACCATGTACTTTTTAAAATTGGTGCGTACGTCCAGGCTATCCATGTGGGTAACCAGAAGCTGATGAGCACTAGCACTTTTCCTTATCTTGGGGTGGTCTTTGCTGCGAAGGGCTCCTGGACTGAGCATATGGCTCACTCCAGGAGCAAGTTCTCAAAGGCCACCAACTCGATTCTTAGTCTTCCGCGCCCAAAGAGAACAGGAGCCATTTTAGCCATCACAAAAAATTTTAAGTCCCGATGCGTGCCAACAGCCACGTATGGTGATGAGGTTTGGGGCTTTGCCAGGAGCTCCTGCATCCAACAGGAAGAGAACAGATTTTGCAGGAAGTTATTAGGTGTCCCAATCTCAACACCGCAATACACTTGCCATAGGGAACTCAACCTAAATTTTATTGAAGATTTTATTAGGGCCCGCCCTGCCCTTTTCTGTTTATCGGTTTGGAAAAACCCAGCCGCATCCCTAACGAGAGAGATTATTAGTGACTGTATGGGATGTGTGAAAGGGAAGGACATACCATGGCTGTCAGGGGTGCATCAGAGCCTATGTAGTGTTAACAAGGGAAGAATTTTTTCAGATCCCAGCACAGCAATGTCTATGAATAAAAACGAACTTAGGAGTGCGCTCTATTCGCTATATAGAGCAGAAAGGATCGAAAAGGAATCCAAAAAATCACTTGTCCATAGCTACATGGTCATCGAAAATTCTGTGCACCCGCTGGCTAATTACATTATCCTGCCTATGAGTCATTGGGAGAGGAGCCTTTTGTTTCATCTAAGGGCAGGCACTATCAAATTTGCATTATGTTTCCCTCTTGGCCACCACCCCGACCTTGATCGTATACCCTGTCCGTGTGATGGTCAGAGTGGCCAAACTATTTTACACTTCTTGTTCTTTTGTAATTACTATTTAAAGTATATTAAGTGGCTTTTAACTTCGTATTTTAAAAAACATATGCCCATCAGCTTGGAAAACGCTTACTTGAGGCTACTCACCCTGGACGATGAAGAGCTGGTCTTTCGCACAGGCACTTTTTTGAGAATTGCAGTTCGTGCGCGCCAAATGATGGCTAATCCTTGAGCTTTTATCTATTAATGAACTTTTATGAATCCAAAGATTACTGTACATTGAATGTTGCTAATGGTTTTATTATGACTCTCTTATTTGTATATCTTTTTACCTGTTTGTTGTCGTGTTTTTGTGCTTTTATGGATACGATGTTATCCGAATAAAGTGTTTTTGAACCTTGAACCTTGTGTACCATTTACTAGGGACTGACAAGGGTACCCCAGTATCCAATCTGGAGTGTATCTAAGTACATGGCATAGCATTTTAGGGAGAAAGCAGATAGACTGGGATAGATTAGCAGGATCCCAGTCAGACTAGTCAAAAACAGTGTAACATCAAGCAAAAAGTGGGGGTAACCATAAGAAGCAGATCCTACTTTCCTACAATTCGGAAAGTTATATGTGTGCATGTATAATCATATATTTGAATAGAACATTAATGGCCAGATTGCGAGACTGGCGGTCCAAGGACCACCAGACTACTTGTGGCGCGGCGGTGGCGATCCAGCCACCGCCACACCAGCGGTCCGACCACTCCATTAAGACTTTGGAGGTCAGACCACCATGGGACCGCCGCCAGGGAACCACCCTTCCATGGCGTTGGCACAGCGGTCCTGAGGCCTCAATATGCTTGGCTGGACCCAGCGCTCCCATCAAACATTTTACAAGTTCCTCTCCGCTACGGTTTTCATGGCAGTTCCACCGTCATGAAAACTGTGGCAGAGAGAAAACAAAGGGGTCCCTACAGGGTCCACGGGTGCCACACGCCATGTGGTTGCACACAGGGGGGCACATCATGTGCCGCTCAGTGTGCATGCACACCAGTTCCTGTGTCCATGCCATGCAGGAACTATTTTTGGCATTCCCATTTCAGTGCCCACTTTTAGAGGCACTGCTGTGGGAACGCCCAAAACTCATCCGTCAGACAGGAGGAAACTCATAATCTGGCGGGCGCCCCAACCATGGCTTTGGCACAGCGGGATCTTGGCGGTGGCGTACCACCCGCTTCTGCTGCGCCAAAATTCATAATTGAGCCCTGAATGTTTAATTAAAGTTAGCCTGACAAAAGGCCATGATTTTGAAATGTACTTTGCTTGGTCAGCGTGTTCTTTTTTTTGCAGGTGTGTTCTCCAGGTTTCATTAGCTAGAGAAAGGAGGATTGTTGTATGTATTTATTTTACTGATGGTAAGGTCTGAGAAGAGAAATCTTGGCAAGAAATGTAAAGACCTAATGAGCAGATGAAGCCTCCTATTCATTCGTATCAGGAACAGGGTGGGGGATGCGCACGGTTGCAGAAACTGTCCAAGTTCTGTGGGATGGGAAACTCAGGGGATGCTGCAAATGCACACCACGAGAAGTGAAATGATTGGTTCCTGGTGGGGTGGGAAGAGATTTGAATGCTGCTGAAATTTCTGTTTGTTTTAATTAATGTTCACACTATTAGGGGCAAGAGCAGATTTCCTAAGACTTTGAGCGGTACAGACCTTTCTGCTTCCTTTATTCTTGCAAGTGTGAAGTTTCAGGCTAAACACATATTCCAGTTCTGGAAGACAGGGGCGCTTTGCTGTTTTGGGCAAATCTCCCCTTTTGACCCTGGTGGGACTCACTGTCCCAGGGTCCTGCTAATCAGCCCCAGCTGTTTGGAGAAGGAGGCACTGGGATCGCGCTCAAAGCATTTCCTCCTACTCCTCAGCGCGGGCTGCACACGGGCACGCCTGGGCCAAGGGCGTGCCCATCTGCTCCCGTCCATGTCTGGACGAGGCTGGGCTGGGGCACCCCCTGAGATTGGCAATAGAACTGAGGACAATAAGATGAGACATTCCTTGTGTGCTTTGTGCCCACCTGTATTTTATTAAACATGGAAAAGCGCAAGACCGTTGGATGCCCTGGCCCCCCACAGAACATTCCACACAAACCTACCAGCATAGACACCATGATGGAACGTGCGTCGGTGGTAGTATCAAATGAAATTGCTTTAACAGAACGGAGGCTATCTCTTGGTCAGGGGAGCTGTGTTGGTGGCATAATAAACGAATTTGGGTAGTCCCACCTAATGCAACCAGTAGCCTCATGGAGAAAGCGGATATTAGTGCCACAGGGACAACAGCGTCTCCCCACTGTTCAGGTGTCCTGCAGGGAGTCAGTGCTACTATGGCATATTTTGGGTCCCCTTTGGCACTTTCAGCCCCCTACCCCGAGGTTGAACTGTTCTACCTCCCCCAATGAACATGCAACCAAACATGAAAAGCCCAGGACGCGTGCTTCAAGGGTGAAAGCCAAGACGGTGAAAACAATGGTAAAGGGGGGGAGTCAATCTCTTTGAGGGCATAATTAACATTGAGAAGATCCATAAGAGTTTTGCCAGCATTCTAGAGGCTCAATTACAGCCAATCACAGTCAATTGAGTCCCAACTAGCCACTATGTTGAAATTCTGTGCTACAACGGCTGCTGGAGCTACATGTGCCACAAGCGTACCCGGACCTGCATCCAGTGGCAAGTCGCCGCTCTGCACGGGTGGTGATCCATCTCTGGACGGGGTCATTCCCCAGGCCTCGCCAATATTATCCCTTCCCTCTCTCCCTGCCCCTATAACACAGAGGATCCGAAATTGTGGAGCTAGAGGTCTCTCAGGTATCTCTTGTGGCACGGGAGGTCCCAACAAGAACACTCCATCCGGAGGCACGCTAAAACAGTGCCTCAGGTGAACTGTCTATCTTGATTAACCTTTTAATTGGAAGCCTCACAGTAGCAATGAAAATTCCTGGAACTGACTTCCAAGCTGTCTCTCCTGACTCTACTGCTCATTAATTTCTATAATAATGATTTTTTGAATGTACCCAATCAAAGATTTCCGGGCCTATTTGCATTCATTTAAACTCTTGTAGAGGACAAATTCCAGCAGGGTCAGCAGCTGTATTTTTGACTAGAGAGTGATTTCAATGCTTGGTTACCCTGCCAGAGGGCTCGGGAAGCGAACAGGTGTCCGCAAAGCAGATGAACGTGGAAAAGAGCTGCGGCCATTTGTTGCCTCCTCTGACTTATATAATGCTTTGGAAGGGGTTGGGAATGAGATGCAGGGGCTGCCTACTTTTAGACAAAGGAACAGCTCCTCAATCGTTGATTATATTTTAATTTCCCCTAATTTAAGGCAATTATTGACACACAGCACAATTGTTAGTACCAACTTTAGGGATCACAACCCGATTGAGATAACTCTGGCTGCACCTTACAGAGAAACTTATCCGGTTGTGCCAGGTCTAACCAATTTATCGCCAACAACAGCCTAAGGTTGTGCTGGAAGCTGCCTGACCCCCCCCAAAGTTGCTTAATAAGGTGAAGCTGAGAATTTACAGCTGGTCATCGACTGTTTATCGGAGAATAGCAAATGCAAAATTATACTTAATTCCTTCCCGGCCTTCTGCAATAGAATTAGACTCTCCCTTTCCACACCTATGAAACTGGTGCCCGGTGTCCCTGCTGGTTTGACCATGAATGCTCATTGGCTAATCGACTTCCACGTAGAGCCTGAAACCCACAGCCTCGCGACCACATACTTGTGACTGCTCAGTGGAAGATTTATGAATCAGTCACAAGCAAGAGAAGGAATGAAGTCATTACCCAGCAGTGGTCCTTAGTAACTGACACCGCCCGTACACAAGATAGTAAGATGTTTTGGAAGGCTGCGCTCCCTAGACGAGGGTGCACGATGATAAGTTGCCACATAAATGAGGAGGAGTGGGTGACCCACTTCATAGAAATATACACTGATAGCAATCCCACTTGTTTACAATTAAGGTATGGGGATGTCCCACCTCCTCTATCTATTTCTCTACAGGAAGTCACAACTGCAATTCAGGAAAGCGCAGGGGGAAAGTACCAGGGACCAATGGAGTTCCCCTCAATATTATCAAATGTAATATAAATCTTTGGGCTCCATTAATGACTGTGTATAACAGTATGAACTACTCCTAAATTCCCTGCTCCTGGGTCACCTCAGTCATCATCCCTATCTTCAAGAAAGGGAATAGGGTGGAGCATAATGCTACTGCCTTATTTCCCTGATCGATATCCCAGCCAAAATCATGGGCCGGAGTTCTGTACAATAGAATAATAGAATGGGCCAATGAAAATAATGTATTAAGTGCATGCCAATATGGTTTTCAAAGTGGCATGGGGACAGTTGAGCAATGCTTTAATTTAAGTTTGACCATTGGGAAATATACCGTGGCCAAACAGTCAACAATAAATCTTGCCTCCATGACCCTGTCAATGGCTTTAGACTGTGACAATTGGGTAAAGCTGCGGCAATCACTCACTAAACTAAAAATGGACCCATCAATAGTACACTTGCTGATTTCTCTACACACAGGCACTAAGGACCGAGTTAGGTTTGGGAATAAGGGGGAAGTTCGGATGAATTTAGCATTGCTCATGGATGCGTATTAGCTCTGCTCCTTTTTATTCAATATATAAACGATCTTAGCATAGAATTTACTAAGAGCACCCCCTGATGTGCCTATGGTGAATGGTACCCCGCTTCCTGCATTACTTTATGAGGATGATGCAGTTTTAATTGCCCGCAACCCCCAAAGCTTTGTGTCTTTCAGTGTATTCTTTTGTTAATTTTCTGGCAAATCTTGTTCTATTGACTAATTTTACTAAATTCTCCTACTTGGGGGTCACCTTTAGTTTATCTGGGTCATGGTCCCCCCATATTGCACAAAGTAGAGTCAAGTTCACGAGGGCAGTTGGGTCACTTCTCAGCTTGCCGTCACCAAAGGGAGGGAGGTCCCTCTAATCCTTGCTGCAAATATATTCTGGTCATTGCACCCTATTGCGACTTACGGGGGGGATTTGTGGATTAGGTGACGCCCCATAAACCTTCAGAGGGAGAAAAATCGTTCTCATTTAATTTGTCATCGCTAGGCTTAGATTATTTGCATAAGCTTGATTCTGGGATATACCCATCTAAAAATCCGGTTAAACAAACTATGTTGCACTTTCTTTTTTATAATATATTATTAATTGTATACCAAACAATTCCTCGTGCCTTTTATGATGCTTAGAAAGTTACAATCTTGTTCGCAGGCCTATCAATTTTTACAAATATTGTCAGATTATGAAACTTGTTGTTGCGTACTTATTTTTCTCCAAGCTGCAGTACGCTCTAGGAGGTCATGTTTTGGAGAGAGAATTGAAGTTTCTTTATGGAACACCTATTTCTAATTCTTAGTTTTTGTATTGATGTGATTAATTTGTATCTCATCCTACTGAGACTGAACCAATTGTGATATTTCAGCTTGCCAGCTGTAATATTGTATTTTTTCAATATTCTCCTGACATGCATATATATTGGACTGAATGTTAATTGGAAATGAAATTCCTTGACTTCAATCACGGATTTCTGGTCCTTGTTGTGTGGCCAAATGGACTTCACAAAGATTGAATTGTTTTATTATTGCTAACTCCTTGGCGTCTCAGTCAACTTAAAAGATCAGATGAGAGATTGTAAATCACACCTGCACGCTCTCAGATGGTAGCTTGTCAGATGGTTTAGCTATTGAGACAGAGGGGGTTGCGGTATCCACGTGAGAGCCCCACATGTGTCCAAGCCCAGTCTTGATGCCAAAACCCATGTCCCGTTTTGGAGGAGCAGCGGTATTCCAGAAATTTGGAATTAAATTGTAACAGCAGGAGTGAGTATTGTTACGGTCGTGCATTGCAATTGCTTATGTCTAGCTTATGGTGTTTTGCTGATATTGCGTGGTGTGATGCAGTGATGTTTGAAGTTGTTGTGTGAATGTGGAAGCGCTTAATGCAAAGAAGTTGAAGTGGTCATCAGCCTAAGATCCCGAGATAGCAATAAGTTATCAGTGTAGAAAACACTGTGTTGTAATTTATCTACTAAGTTTGGTGGTGCTAGTAGTGAGGTGCCAAAAACTGTACAATTGAGATACGGACTTATACCTTTAAGTGAGAGTAAGGTGTGGTAAGGTGTGGTTGGTGCTGTGAATCCTATTGCGCAGGGGTGAAGCTGCACTAATCAGGGTGTTTTGCTTGTAGGATTATACTCACCCATGATTTCCAACTCAGTTGAGATTAGATCTAGAACTACCCCTAAAATCTCACTTTCTACTGACAATAGTTTGCACACAATAGATTATAAAGCTTTGCATGTAGATTCATCTAAAGGAGACTATTCTTCAAATGCCTATTTTAAGTTGCTTTATGAGTATGTTGACACTATGGATGCAAGGGACTGTTATGTCTGTATGCAGTTACCTGCATCAGTGGCAGAGGAATTACCTATCCCCATATTCCTCTTATGTATGGTGTTACCTGTAGCCTTCTGTTAGGTCTGTTTTATGGAAAGGGACGTTTCCAAAATTATTATTCGAATTATGATTTGGTATTTTGTGAAGTCCCTCTGTTTAAGTATTTGAATCGTCATCCTCATGCAAAGACAATGGACACAGTTACTTGTTTCCTTAGAACTAATTTGACACTAGACACAGCTTATGCTCATAGAAACAATTTAACATGTTCTTTAACTAAGGTTGAGAAGACATTTTTGGATTTGACAGAAGACAGGAAGAGAGCAATGGATGAAATGGGGAAACAGGATGGGATCAGAGATATAAAGGACAGTGGAAGAAGCGAAATATCTAGGCTTAGGAGTTATGCGTGCACTGCTTCTAGATTGGCAACACAAAGGGAAATTATGTGTGAGTAGAGATAAATCTTTCCTTAACACTAAGCACATGGGTAGAAGTGATTGTGACCATATTTTTGAAAATGTAGGACTTTGGCTTCTGTTCTTGGGAGGACAGGATCCATTTTTTTGGGAGTTTATGTTGCTTGTAATGTTATTTGTGGGGAGCGTGAATATTTCAAATTGCTCTGGGGATGATATGGTACATGTTATTTAGGTGTAGCTTTCCAGACGATTTGTCATGTAGAACATTTGAATGATCCTGTGTGGGAAACGAAAACTAGAACTAAGCAAGGTAATAGTGCTGAAATCTTGGGACAACGTTTTGGTTCAGTGATTCTATCTGTAGCTGTAATTTTGAATGATATCAGGATTAGAAAATTGTCCACCATTGTAGATGAATTGTCCACAAGTACAGAAAGTTCCTTGTTGGCTGTAGATGCTGAAATGGTAGCTGTGCAGTGGCGGCTCCCCCATTGGGGCGTGGGGGCGTTGCCCCACTGCTTTCTGGCAGTGCGAGAAGGCAGAAACATAAATGGTAAAAACTACCATTTAATGTTTCTGCTTCTCGCACTGCGAGAAAGCAGAAGTGCCTAATTGGGGCGGGTGGGTGGGCGGTCCTGCTCGAGGGCAGGGGGGGGAGTGGCTTGCCCACTGTTGTGGGTACTGACTGTTTGGTCGGCCCTGGGGCCGACCAAACAGTCAGTACCACAACAGTGGGCAAGCCACTCCCCTGCCCTCGAGCAGGACCGCCCACTCTCCCTTTTCTCTATGCACGGAGAAAATGGCCCGGGTGGGCGCGCTCCGCTGCGCCTCACCAATCACAATGCTGCCATTGCAGCGTTGTGATTGGCGGAGGGGAGGGAGGGAGGCTGCCTTTCTGATGAGAGAGCGGCAGGAATTGAAAATCGCAGGACCGCGGGAGCGGGAGTCGGGACGGTACCTACCTAGAAGCTGAGGTAGCGCGGGACGGTAAGTTTGATATTTTTGTCGGGACGGGACCTACCTAGAAGCTGAGGTAGCGCGGGACGGTAAGTTTGATATTTTTCTTTAATTAAACCCCTCCCGCCTCCCCCGCCAACCCCCCCAGCGACAACCCCATTTCCTCCCCCACCCGCCCGTCATGCCGGCCGCGACAGTTTGCTGCAGCTATTCTTGACAAGTAAAAGGCCCGAGTGAAAGCCTTGTGTCCTGCCATGGTGAATGAGACATCCCCATGTAAGGTGTGGAGGTATCATAGCAGGATCCGATGTCCTGGGCACCAGAAAGCCACACGATCCGTTTTATTCCCACAGTATAATATCACGACTGGCTGCCCGGGTTGGGGAGTACCCAGGGGCTCCGCAGGCGGGAAGGACAGCCCCCGGCATCGCAGCACACCCCTCCCTCCGTGTTGGTATCGGCCGGAGGGAGCTCTGTGCCTGTGTGTGCTAGGAGAGGGTCCTTCTTGTGAATGGAAGCCCCCACATGCATGGAGTATGAAATCCGCCCCGCGGGTCCGGACGACTGTGTGGACATCATGCGTATGATCCGGGTGAGCTCAGTGGGTTGGGACCCAGCTGCAGAAGTTGGGATGAAGCCAGGAGGGAGGTCGTAGCTTGCAACCCTAATGCACTTGTTGCATGCGTCTGGCTTTCAAGCGCCTAGGGGTTACAGGCTGCAGTCCCAGTAAGAGAGCACGCTTGGTTAATGCACCGGAAGCATTGTGTTTATTTATTTTCTAGATGTATTGACTTTTGTTGTTTTATAAAGTGCAACATGATACCTTTCGATAACTTCAGAGAGCTGCTGTCTGTGTGTGAAACATGTATATCGCAGGTTTTTGCAACTAAGTGTGTGTGAAGCCTGAAGGTTGCAGGTTTTAGTCCCAGCAGCAGACCTCAGGTGGTTAAAGCCCCTGCTGCAAGCATCTGTGTGAAGCCTGCAGGTCATGTTTCACCCCGTGCCACTGGCGTAGCAAGGGGGGGGCGGAGGGGGCAGAGTGCCTAGCTACGCCACTGCCCCGTGCATCAAAGATATTGAGCCGAACCATGTTGCGTCCAAATATTTTCCAAATTAATTAAGCCTTCGGGATGGCGGAATGCACTCCGAGCCCATTTCATTACAGGCAGCTAATGCTTTATTAATTATTTCGACCTGAACTCTGTACAGTAGTTATTCTTCAAGTGATATGCCCAGAATCCCAAAATGTGTTTAAGTTTCGAATTATTTAGTTTAATATGAAAGTTTTCGTGTTTATACAACAGCAATCCCAGCTTCCATGGTGACTTGATTGCGTGGTAAAACAACCAGTATTACGCTAATAATTTATTTTTATTCACAACAGACTTAAAATCAATGTTTACATAAAGCACTGGCGACAGCACGTTTTCCAACAGTTCCTCTCTGCGACCACATCTCTTTACATTTGCTTTACATCGCAGTATACCATGCAAATCAATTATAGCGATGAACTTTCCGGTGATGAATCGAAATGATTATATTTTCATTATTATCCAGAGGCGTGCCAATTATTTTATTGTCCAATAAATGTGCCGCATGGCGTGTTAATCTTTTGCATCCTCCCCCTTCGATGAGATGTTGCTGTTTCTACATGTTTTTATATTTTTGAGAACCACAAATCTTTGTATTCAATATAAACGTATGTAAGCCTATATAACCCTGTCCCGCTTAACTGTATTCTGCTCACTGTCATTATTCTCTCAAAATTGTTGACACACTGACAGGCCTTGCGTGGACTGCTTGAAACTGCAAAGTAGATAACTATGCATCAGGGCTAATTATTCAACATTTCAGAGGTTTGGTGAAATGAAAAAGCATCTTGTGGGTATATAGTTCCGCCACAGTGACTTTTGGTGCCTACACAGTGACCATCCAGGGCAGAGATTTTTTTTTGTTGCAGTTTCTATAGCCCAATCTCGACCCAAAGGTATTGGAGCAATTTACATGAGCAACAGTTGCATTGCACAAGCACGTTCATGTTGTTTTATACCATGGCATGTGGAGATTAAGTGATTTGCCCAGACTCACAGGATGTTGAGCCGACACCGAGACTTTAGCCTGGTTCCCTAGTTCCAAAGTCGGCAGCTCTGGACGTAAACCACATCCTCTCCCAGTGGCGGCTCCTTCATAGGGGTGTGGGGGCGTCAAATATTTCTCGGGTGGACAACCCTCCGAACCCCCCCGTAGGTGGTTGAGGCTCGCTGGCCGCAGTGAAGTACAGCAATTGTTTTATGCCCACCACTTTCAAATGTCACCAGCCGCCACTGTAGCTGTGAGATCCATGGTTTTGCAGAATCGTCTTGCGATTGACATCCTTCTCACGAAAGAGGGCAGAGTCTGCAGGATGTTAAAGGTCCAGCATTGCTGTATCTAAATTTCTGACAAGAGTGAGGACTTAAAGAAATACATTAAGAACATTACTGATCTGAAAGGAGATTTGAAGGAATTAGAAGCTACAGGTGCTTGGGAAGCAATTGCCAATGGATTTGCTGCAGTAGGCAAATAGTTTGGAGCCATGGAAGGGGAATACTTGGTTCCATTTTGAGACGCTTTGTGATAATTGCCATTTGTGCAATATCTGTGGTTGTAATCTTCAAGGGGTACAAGTGCATGAGAGCAAAAAGAGAAGTATAGGAGAGAAGGGGAATAAGGAGAAATAGAAAGAATGTAGAAATGGAGGAGAATCAGTGTAGATTTTATGATGACATGAAACATCTGGAAAATACTAGACAAAAGTTGTTGAGAACTTCAAGGTTTTAATTTGATCTCACCTGATAAGGATTTATATGTGTGTTATTGTGATGGCTAACATTGCCATCAGAGTGGGGATTGGAGTAGAACAATTTAGACTTCATCCTTTACAATCTTGGCAAGAAATGTGAAGACCTAATAAGCAGATGAAGCCTCCTATTCATCATGTATCAGGAACGGGGGATGCTCAAGGTTGCAGTAACTGTCCAAGTTCTGCAGGATGGGAAACTCATGGGATGTTGCAAATGCACGCCACGAGAAGTGAAATTATTGGTTCCTGGTGGGGTGGGAAGAGATACGAATCCTGCTGAAGTTTCTGTTTGTTTTAATTAATGTTCATACTCTTAGGGGCAAGAGCAGATTTCCTTGGACTTTAAGGGGTACAGACCTCTGAAACTTCATGCTAAACACTTATTCCAATTCTGGAAGATTTCTACTGGAGTCTTCACTATGCTGACACCTTCTTGTATTTCTGATTGTTTTTGAGACCTCACTCTATAAACCACCCTTATTCTAAACTTAGAACATCAATTAGATGATCTGAGTTTCTTTAAGGAACACCTATTTCTAATTCTTAGTTTTTGTATTTCTGTGGCTGTGATTAATTTGTATCTTATCCTAATGAGACTGAACCGATTGCTACATTTCAGCTTGACAGATGTAATCCTGCATCTTCTTAATATTTGCCTCACATGCATATATATATAGGACGGACAGTTAATTGGAAATAAAATTCCTAAAGTTTGATCACCGGTTTCTGGTCCTTAGTGTGTGGGCAAATGGGCTTCACGAAGATTGAATTGTTTTATTATTACTAACTCCCATGGCGCCTCAGTCAACTTAAAAATATCCATCAGATAAGAGATTATAAATCACGCACCTGCGCTCTCTCAGAGGGAAGTTGGGGATAGTCATTGCTAGGCTATTGGGTACACTCTTCTCTTGATAGGATGCACATAAATGGGCAGAGGTAGTATTGGCCTCTCCCGTGGTAAATTATTCGTTAGAATAAGAAGTTTAGAGGTAGTTGCCTCTTGCTGCATTTTAGGACTGGTTTGCCCTAAAGAAGCCTGATGTACACAAAGTGAGGACTGACTAGATGGAATTGCTTTTAAATTGCTGACATGTTGGGAGAGTACCTTAGAATAATTACATTTATCATCAATTGCTTTTAATTTCTCGAGGACTCAAGTGCAAAAACTTTTGAGCATACCCTCCAGCTTGTCAAAGTACAATAGTCTGATAGTCTTAATTCCAGCTCGGACAGGTCCTTCGAAACTGTTTTCCCTGGATTGCTAATTTGTTTCTTTTTTATGCATCTAGTATCCCCCTTCTTAATGCCTGGAGCTTGATTTATGACCCCTTCTTCCACTACAGATACATTATGATCCTTCTTTTTCCCTTTAAGGGGGGGAGAACAGGTAACTGTTGTGATCGCTACTAAAGAATCTGCCCCAGAGTCCAGATTTACACGTGTAATCCCATTATGTCTGATTCAGTCGCTTTCCTGTCACCCTCCTTCACTGGGGCTTGCGTTATCAGCAGTGTCACCATATACTTCTAAACCTCCTGTGCTCCCCAGAGTTGAAGTAATACTTGAGGAGTCTGCAACTGGGGTACTCGACTGTCTCCTGGCGTCATCAATCCTACCCCCCACCAAACTGATTTCAGAGCTGATAGCTCCCATGACCAATGCCAAGTAGTTATTAATAGACTATGGTCCTGGGCCTGTATTTTTCTTTCTCTCTTGTGAAGGATTGTCTTTCCCCTTTCCCATCTTTATAAAAGAAAATTAGTGAACCGAGCACTTAGCCAAATAGGAAAAATCTGAATAAAAAAGGTACCTTTAGGAGTCAGCTGGTCCTCAATCCCCTAGCCAAGAGAGCGGGCCCAGCCCAGCCTCGTCCAGGGTCAGTTGGGCACAGATGGGCCACTCTTGGATCGATCTTCTCCCTGAAACATGCCTTATCAATCCTGCACCGCGGGAGCGAGCAGCAACTTAAAAGTGCCTGCTCTGCCCTGCATGGGTTGTTTCCGACTCCTGGCGGGATGAGGACAGTGGCAGGTGGCAACATTAAAATATAATGGGGGCGCAATGCCCAAAAAATTCACCATATATGTTGCACTTGCTGGCCCGTATCAAGTGAAATCGAGTCAACGTGTGCCTGCTAACGACGGGACTATTCACATTTTGATTTGAGTACAGCTCCTCAGCAGCAGGCGGTGGTAGGCCTGTCAAATGGAAGGAAATGCGGAGCAGCTGTCTTGAGATGATATCAGCTGACGGACAAATACTTTGAGAAAGTAACATACATACTCTCTAATTCCAGGCAGGACATGGCTTGGTCACTCATAAGAATCCGCCACATCAATTAAAAATAATTGGAAATTAAATTCCACCTTTTTTTCTAGCTCGATCTTTTAGCTCTTCCTAGTTGTTCCTCGGCGGGGATCGTGGTGACTGCAGCAGGAAAGGAAAGGACTTCCCTCCTTGTGCAACACGAATCCAACCAAGCTGTAGAGCAGCTCCAGGATTGGTTGGAGCAGGCTAACTCAGCACTCATTCTGAGGCTGGGGGCCTGTGCCTACAATCCCTCTGCTGTTTTACAGCGCTGGGATTGCTGGCTCTGAAGTGTGCATGTCGGATTGGGCGGCTAAACAGCCGGCCAATCCGACATGCGCAAGAGCAGGGCAGCAGTAATAGTGCAATTGTAGGAATCAGCCGTGTGCCCTGACCTCGCACTAACAGCGTGAGCCTGCGATAAATTATAATAAAATGGTATTTATTAAAATTTTATTAATGTGTTTTTATCTGCTGCACTCGCAGCAGGCGGCGCGACGCCCCTCTGCCCTCAAGTAGCAACCGCCCCTGGAAGGGGAGCCTCAAGTTTATAGTCCTGGTCCCCGATGAGGCCCAAACAGAAGAAGTGTCCACATGTTAACCCGTTATAATATTCCCCTCTTAAAATTGAACCGGCCCTGTTTACAAAAACAACCATTTAGCATAATCACAAAGAAATGTGAAAAGATCTTCTTTGTTTTACTTTTTTGTAAATCATATTTGGGTTACCTACATATCAATTTATAATTGAGCTCAGAAATGGCAAAGAGGGAAAAAAAAATTAAAAGCACATGTGTAACTTGGGGGCTTTAAACTGCGGTTAGAGAGTAAATAGGATGGGTGTCCATTAGGAGAAAAAAAGGATTAATAGCGTTAAGTTGTGTGATACTTATCAGATAACAAATTCAAACATAACACTCTGCTGAGCCTCTCTTTACACATGAAGAGGAGGCTACCAGTAAGAAGGGGGTTTGAAAATGGCTTCAGGCCAAGTTACAAGTCACTACTCCTTTCGCCTCGGATAGGGGGGACAGAGCTCCCTCTTTAAAATTACTGGGGGGACTCAGTACGCCTGCGTCCACCCCCGACTTGTGCTCTGCTCTGGCCATGTTTTATTTGCCTTTACCAACACAACATCAAATGTGGGTTATTTCTATTCTCCTTTCCATCCTGGAACAAGAATTCTCCAGCCCCTGTCTGGAGTAAATCCTTGACCATTTCCAGGTTGGAAAAACGTTAGATTGTAGTTCGAGAATGCCCACAAACATACATGTTTATATGTGTTCCCATACTTTGAAGGTACTGCAAGGCTTTGGAATGCCTAGCTTCCACCCATGGAATGGGATTTACACAGATGTGGATTTACACCACCTGGAACCCCCTTGTGCTCTCCAGACAGGTTTAAAAAAGGTAAGGGCGAGCAAATTTTCCTTTGTGAATCGGGTCCAGTGTTTCTTTCTGCATTACTGCAAAGTTACAACCAGCTTTTTGCTGGTGATAACAGACTCGACCTGCCCTTGCTGTGATGTGGTATTACCACATATTTTGATTTGTTAAAATCACATGACTTTAAATAGCATTGTTGAAAACATTAAAATCTTCATACAGCACTCTTAAACCAAGTTTTATTACTCTCCAACTATCTTTTTGCTGGTGATAGCAGACACGACCTGCTCTTGCTGTGATGTGGTATTACCACATATTCTGATTTGATAAAATCACATGACTTTAAATAGAAAAGTCATGTTGAAAACATGGAAATCTTCACACAGCACTCTTAAACCAAGTATTATCACTCTCCAACTATCTTTAAATAAAGGTCTCGTATTTTACTTGTATTTTATGCTTAAAACTAAACCATTCAAAACACTAGGTAATTTCAAATTTCCATTTTGTATCTGTTACCTGTTGCAGGTTGAAGAAATTAGTGTATTCGCTCCCTGTAATGTTATATACCATGAAGTAATCAATGTAATCTTTTTCCACATGTGATCTTGAAGCAAAGTAGTCAACATCATCTCTTGTTATACACTGAATGGTGAATAATTTCGGGCAAAGCAATCTAGCATCTCATTCTCTAGTTAAATGTGGAATAAAGCACTGTATTCTCATTCCAAATTTCAGTACTCGCCATCTATAATCTAATGCAACATAAAGTAGCCAGAGTAACTTCTTTCCATTATCTAATTTAGAGTAAAGTAATATAAACAATTTCCATTGTTTGTCTGTTGCATATTTTAAAACAGATGGAAACAATCAAAGTAACTTTCTGTATTTCAATAAAGGGCAAATTAATAAAACTAATCTCTTTCTCGAGCCAGTGATTGCTTTCATAACTAAATCGCAACGTCTTTCATCTCAAAAAAGTTTACTTCATTTTACAGATGGTGTGACATGCAGTGCTCACTGCACAAATGCGTGCTCTGTAGGGATCTTTGCCTACTCTTAAGGTTTATCTGCTGAGAAGGTACACAGCCATTCATCTCTACAAGGTTGAGAAAACTAGGTCCAGATTTACTAACGCAAATCAGGATTTGCGTTGGATAGTTCCTCAAAGTGAGGTTAAGTTGCTCTATGCGCTGCTTTTCATTACTCTGCATAAAGGAGGCGTTCCATCAGTTGCGGCTCCTGGAGGGAGTGCTGCGGGGCGGTGGGGCGGGGGCGGGGTGGGGGTTAGTAAACTCCGGCATACGGCCGAACGGAGGTAAGTACATAAATAAATAAATAAAACAAATTACATTGCGCGCGCCGCATCTCCATTTGGCGTTGCAGCGCGCGCAATGTAATTCGTTTTATTTATTTATTTATGTACTTACCTCCGTTCGGCCGTATGCCGGAGTTTACCCCCACCCTGCCCCTCCCCCGCCACGCCCACCGCCCCGCAGCACTCCCTCCAGGAGCCACAACTGCGTTCCATGGGTGGTACATAGGTGTTCCCATTCAACCACCTACTCATTTTGATGCAAATCACTATCTATAAAAATTCGTAACCAGGGATTTGCATCAAAATATTACGCCTCCTTGAGTTAGGCATAAGGCGGAGAAATGTTTTCATTGCTCTTCGTTTTTCCTATTTCGCATGCTGCATTGTCCAGCACACATACAAAACAGGAAAAGTGTAAAATGGTTCCTTTCCATTACAAAAACGATTCCGTACAGGATGCGTACACACTTGCACCACAGTCGGACTGGGAACAGCAACCAGCCCTGGCAATCTGCTCAACCGGCGCCGGTAGCGGGGGAAGGGGGAGAGTGCTATTGAGAAGCGCTGCTCCTGCTTTTTTTTTACAGGGGGCCGATATTGCAGCACTGTTGCAAAATCTGCCATCAATAACAAAATCGGCTCCCACGGGTCCAAAACCGGCCCCCACCCTTGCGGCCCACCGGGAAAACGCCTGGTGCCTGCTGCGGCCAGTCCAGCCCTGCCTTGCACTAAGGCACAAGGGTGTGTGCATTTGTGCATGGCAGCCTAAAGTGCGCCAGCACAGGGAAAGAGAAAAACAGAGCCATTTCTTAACAGATATGCCACTGTTCTGCTCTGTCTCTTTCATGCAATGCACTTTAATTGCTGCTCTCCTTGAATTTTTCGTAAATCTGGGCCAACTATTATCATTGAGTTTGCAAGTAATTAAAACTGCACAAAGATGCAGTGCAGTTTCTAGCGTTCGCGTTATAAATTTGCAATATTATTAAACTGATAATATTATGAAAATTGTCATGTAAATTGCAAGACTCAAGGTTCTTGTAGGGTAAAATGATCCACTGCGATCTATAACAATGGCTGCTCCAGCCCTCCAGACAGCCAAGTAGCCATGTTTAGTGTTGAATCTGCCTTGTGCTTTAGTCCAGGTCTGTGAGATGCCTACTGCATTCTCATAAGACCAGTCTTTTGCCACACAACAGGGGTTTAGAAGCGCTCATTTGATTTGCTGCCATTAAGATCCATGTCAGCCTCGCTACGTCACAGCCTTCTGACTCCATCTTTTGTCTTAGTCACTTTTTCAGAAGATGCACCTGGGCCTTCTCCAGGTGCAGCAGGACATCGAGAAAATGTGTCTTGGAAGCCCCCTTCTTACTGTAGAACAGTGCAAGATCTGTATAAGAGGGACTCCACGGCATAAAACCTCTGATTAACCATGACTCCGCTCTATATACATGAGCAGCCTTTAATCTTGAATGAATATGTTGTGTTATTGTTAATTAGCACTTACTTTGGCTTTTTAATGGTTACCAGACCTCCCTACAAAATGCAGGATGGTGAAGTCTTTTCTATTACCAGAGTTTTAGAGAGAAGGTTGGGCAAGTCTGGACCCATTGCATTGTTCCTGATGCTGGGCACCTCCACATGATCACCCATTAAAGCCAGTTGTGCCCTAGCCGGGCTTCCTTCTTTGCCATCGGTTGGGAATCCCCAGTCTTGAAGCAGACACCAGTGGTGAGTCCCAGGATGGATGGGCTAGAGACTAGAAGAGGAGACACACACTGAGGCAGTGAAGAGAGACTGCTCCAGAGGAGATGAGAGATGCATATCTCTATTGTTGGGGTGAGGGAAGGGAGACTGGCTAGTCTTATACCTGTAAGAAGTACTTATTTTGTTGAAATATAAGAGCCAGGACCCGAAGTATTTCTCAGGAGGCCACAGCAGTTGGGAATACCCACTGTCCCTGTGAGCACTGTCAGGTGCTAAGCATCCCACAATACAAGTGTGATCTTTTGGGCTATTCCACGTCAACTCAAGCTGAATAGATGGCCTGGACCCACTGTTTTTATTAATTTTTTAAGTACGCTAAACACTAGTGATGGGCACTGTTCAGCCATAGACAGACATCGCCACCATGTGGTAGACCATCTTAAATAAATGCCGATGTTTAGGAATAAGTGTCGGTGCCAAGCACTGGCAAACCCCAGCACAAATTAAGCACTGCCTGTAAGGTCAGATCTTTAGCCAGTGGTGCATCATTTTGTTTTCTGACACATGTGGCCCTGTGTTTGTAAAGAGAAAGGAAAAATTTCAAATTTGCACCACGCACAGGACATGATTTTTCTCATGCGGTTTACCTTTTCAGCTTATTTTGTTTTGTATTCCAGTAATCATAGTGGTGCATTTATCCGAGTGAAAAGAAATCAATAGTTCTGTGGACAAAACGCCCAGGTCTGGCTGAATAGACATAAGGCAATTTTCCGCCTCATTTTGAATTGATCCTCGTGTTTTTCTGCAACAGTTACAGTTACAGGAAAGATTGTTAAACAAACGGTTAAATAATTCTTCAGAGCGATATACCAGCCCAAGTATGAAGGGAGTAATGAAATCACTGAAAGTGCCCTCATGTTAGAGAACATCTAGGAAGAAAATGATTTCTCTAGCTCAGACGACAAATTGGATTGCGTCTTGGCATGTGAATCAGAGGTGTTGTTACCAAACTCACTGGTGCTACTGCATGGGAAGACATAGCTCCTAAGCACAAGTGAAATTTCTACCTTTCGCTCAACTCACCCTAGTATAGAGGGTGCTACCAAACCCAGAATCCTCCTACAAAGCCAATTCCCCTCCCCAACAAGCAAAATGTCTCTACAGACTTCAATTGCATCCGTCTCCTGGAGATCCTTCACCACACTTCCAACAATGGTTCGTTCCCATAGGTTCATTTCCATTGGCTACAGTCAAGCATAGCCCCTTAAGCAATGGTTCACTCCCAGGACCTTAATGGGATCTAAAGCTCTGCATCACCCTTTCAACAATACTTCAGCTCCATTGACCTCAATGGCATTTCGGTCCCACAGTAATGGATCTTTTTTGCATTATTGATGTGCTCCACTATCTTCATTGGGATCAAACGTCTGCCTCCCAAAATGGTTCACCTCTATAGCATATTCAATGGCAGGCCCTCCAGACACCTGCATCATCCTCCCAGCAATGGTTTACTCTACCTATTGAAACCAAGTGTCCACACTGCACCCCCAACAATTCAGAGCACTCAAGGTCCCTGAGGCGCGGCGGCACTCATTCCAGGTCTGCTGCAGTGCTGTGGACCAGCATTGAGGCAGGATTGCTGTGAAGGGCCATCAGTGTGTACCTTTACTACGTATTACTGAGTGTGGGTGTTAATGCATGTCAATGCATTGGACTCTTAATTCTAGTTACTGTGTGGCCCATTGGAAATGAACATTTTGTCCTAAATGTTCACCATCAGCAATCACCAGCAAAGGTCTAAAATACCCCTGTGTTGGACGAGATCTAGTTGGGCCTTGAGCTTGATGGAAACTACACAATGTTATAAATGAAATAACACTTTAAAATTTGTTTCCCCATTGAAAACCTACCACTAAATGTATACTATCCGTATGGCCATATAGAGATTTTTGGTTTATTAGCTACCCTTTAACTCTCCCCTATGTTACACTGAGTTACCTGATCCCTTACCTGGGTTCTAGCCAAATAATTTCGACACCCTTTGATGCCTCCCTCAAAGAAAATATATATTTTTTCTCCTTCTCAAATTCTGTTTTCCGTCGCTCTTGTTCTGCGACTTTTTTAATTGTATGATTGCGATAGTGAGTTAGTAGCTTGAATGGACCTTTTGTGTGTCTGATGGTTTAGATTGTTCTTGGGTGAAAGTTATTTTAAAGATCCTGTGGTTTATTTTTTCCGACGGGGGAAGATGTGCTTATTCATTGTAATTATATATTCGTGTACACTTTTTGATCATTGTTCTAGGTTTGAATATGTATAAATGTTTTTAGGTACTGTTCATTTGTACTTTATATTCAAAAGAAAACAGAGTCCTATCTTTTTGATATTGGACCCTACATATAAAAAAGATTTCTTGGCCTTAATAAAGTATTGTATTCTGTCCATCGTTTACCCACTCTTGTCTGTATGCACCAAAATGTTTGTTTGACCATGTTACATGTGGTGTTTTTCTGTTTTCCCCAGCTGAGAGACCCATCCCAGACTATTTAGAGACGCTGTGCGCTCACATTTATTATAGGCAGGTGACATTGTGCTCCTTCCTTCCCGGAAGGTTGTTGCTGTTTAACACCATCAGCAATCACCAGCAAAGGTCTAAAATGCCCCTTTGTTGGACGAGGTCTAGTTGGGTTATAAAACCTATTGTGATATCATTCACTGGATGGGCCATTTAAACGGTGTGAAGCCATTAAGCTGGTCATTCTGTTGTGAAATTGAAGCTTGTTACTGAGTGGGTGGATAATGATAGTTACTGGGAGTGGTCATTTGTGAAGAATTTCTACCTTAGTCTCAGTATATATATATACTGCTTGGGGTTATTCAGACATATAGGCCCTGATTACGATGCCAGTCGGATGAGCGTCCGACCGGCAATGTTTCGAAATGGAAACCCACGGAACCGGTGGTTTGATCCGACGAATTAGGATGCCCATGAGGCGGTCGGAAACATCCATTTTCCATTGCAGCTTGTGCAGCGGCCGGAAAAGGGCCGCAGCACAAGCCTCATTGGGAAAATGGATGTTTACAAACATCCAGGCACCATGCAATGCCTGGCACAGGAGATATGGATATTTGGAGGGGGCACCACAGGTGCTCCTCAGGCCTCATAGCGGAGGCTGGAGAGGGATGGGGGCCCTGGTAGGGGCCCGCAAAGTCCATTTCCGACAGCCTTTCAATGGCGGTCGGACCACCATTGAAAAGCTGTCTGAAAGGGACATAGTAATCCCTATGACGGTGCCTGAGCAGGCACCATCCCTACTGTAGGGGATTAGGTTCCGACCAACAGTTGGATGGGCTCTTTGAGCCCGTCGGAAGCGTTGGTTGGTTCCTCCCCCCTCTGCCTCTGACCGCCCACATCATAATGCGGCGGTCAGACCGTGCAGCAGATGCCGGTCGCGCCTCAACCGATGTCCTATCACTTTCAATCAGACTGGCAATGTAATCAGGGCCATGATAATGATGCAAGTGATGCATTTACTCTCTAGGCCAGAGATGTAGAACAAAGAAGGTACAGGAGGAGTGCTGGATTTATGCCAGATTATCAGAATATTAACAGAAGATAGATATGTTTACAGTGAAAATCAGTTGAATTAATCTTCATAGTCAGAGGTTATCAAGAAAGTTTAGCATTGATATTATGTTACTATTACTTAAAAATCTCTCATTTGCTGGAGGTTATTTGCGCTGTTGACACATTGCACCCGCCTGCAGGGATATCTCTACCTCCCTTCAAACGCAGGCCATGTTGTTGCTTCTGCAGTGAAAGAAAGACTGTCAGCTTCAAACCTTTGTATTGCCTTTAACTAATGCACTGAACCCAGAGCAGCTGTGAATTTTCAGTTGCGCTAGGGGTCGTGCATTCATTGCGATAGTGCACACTGAACTGATCTGCGCCAAATGTACTCAGTTGGAGGTGCACTGTGGCCCAGACCAGGGCAGCCCGCCCTATTTAAGGGACGGACTTGGGTCTATAGTGTTTACCTCGCCCATGATTGAACCAGGCGATTAACAACAAGAACATGGAATTGAGTCTTTATACAGGGTAAAATTCTCTTTGCATGTTAGAGTTGGAAACAAAATATATTTGCTACCCTGCTAACCTGATCTTCCAAGTGTAAGTCCATGTCAATGTTAAAACCAAAGTTTTGACATTTATTGTACTGGTGTTAAAGGATGGCCCATTATGGAAGGCCTCCGTCTTTTGTCATAGGGAGCCAAATCAGATAATGTTAACAGCCCTTCTGTCTTGGTTAATATTAATTTTAAGAAGTTACTAGACATCATCAGTGCATTCAGGAAACAAGTGAGTAAAATAATATGGTTTTTGAATTGCCATCCCTGAAGTAGCTTGTTGATGTAGACCAAAGACTAGCTGTGTGCCACCTCCATAACTATACAAGCAACTCCCTGTCTTATGGAGTAACTTTGCCAGAAGTCTTCATAAGTGTTACACATGAAGTGAGAAATAATTGATTCTTGCGGGACACCACAGGTCAGATCTTAGGGATCAGAATTGATGGGTGGAAGAGCAACTCACTGTATTTTATCCTTCCAGAAGGATTTCATCCATCTCAGTATCAAACCCGAGTACCCTGCTTAGGTCAATCTAAAGGTAAAAATGGCATGGTATTGACGTCACCAGAGAGATCTAAATGCAAAAGAGCCCAGATGCATCTGCCCTACATTTCCCTCTACAGTTCATCTAGCACTGACAAGAATGCTAATTTAGTACACTGGCTAGGATGAGACACTGCTTGAATCAGATCAAAAAGTCTATTATTTTCTGCACACTAATTTCCCGAGTAGCTTCATGAAGTAAGCAAGAAGAGTAATAGGATGAACAAGTTCAAATGGTCTGCCCTCAGACAAGACTTATTTAGGAGTATCTTTATTATTGTGATTTTCCATGCACTCCCTTGGTTAAATAGCTGAGCAACAACAAGGTAAGATCTAGGATTATTCAGAGGCCCAGTATTTGAGGATTTTAGTAAAACAAGTGCTATTGGGAGACTCAAAAGGGGCACTGTTTCAGAATCTTAACAGAAGATCAAATGCAGAATTTAACAGAAAACTCTAAATTGATAGGGGCTGATATGTTTTCTCGATTTCTCACCAGAACACGGATTGGGAATGAGTTTTCTAGACCATCTGGCACTAAAGACATGGAACTAGATGTAAGAAAATAGGAATAGTGATTACCTAATTGTGAATTTTTGCGAATCACAATTAGAAAATTGCTATTCCTTATCTATGAAACTCATTGAATTTCAGTTAGCAATTTGGAGGGGGTTGCAAATAGACCTACCTCGTGCATATTAATAAGGTAGGTCGCAATTTGCGACCCACTACTATTCGCTGCCATCACAGGGATGGTAGCCTGCTGGGGTCAGCAGACCACCATGTCTGTGATTGCTTTTGAATTAAAAGTCCTTCTTGTCTTTCAATTCCCTGTAGTCTTTGAAGCATTGTTTACCATTTAAAAACAACTGGAAAAAAATCACATATTAAATTCTATGAAATCTTCCTAGTTGCTTAGAAGTAACAACCAGAAAATGTTACACCATGTTAAAAAAAATATATATTCAATGAAACTGAATTACCACATAGCAATGAATTAAATAATGCAACAACATTAATAATTGCACCCTTACATTTTAAAACGTACAACTGAAAAAATGAACATGTATAATTCAAAAGGGGGACATCCAAAATTAATCAAAGTATGAATGTTGTCTCAAGGCTATAAAGGGCTCCTGCTTCAGACAGATCTTTTTGGGAGCAGATATGTCTTTGAGCTCTGTATGTGACCGAAGCTTTGACATGTAGGCTGCATAAAAGTAGGATAAAGTCTCACATAGCTGAGCTGAAGAGGACAAAGAGGACTGAATAGCAAAAGTTGACTGCATTTCAAAGATAAGTCTCAAGAGGTCCTAGGACATACATTTTATTTTGATTTTTATATCTGATTTCCATAGCAATGTAGGCCACTTTTAACTCCATTGAGCAATTTTTCGACATTTCCTTTATAGTTGCCAAACTTCTAAAAACAGTTTTACTTATTCTGAGAGACCTAATCATTGTCTTTCATTGTATGTCCAGAGATTGTATTTAGTTTTTCAGAGGCAGTACGCATTGTTAAGCAGTGCTAAATGAACACTGGTGATCAAAATTACCTATAGAGACTCTTTCATGACAGAAAAACTGGGAGAGGCCAGAATGAAGTGCTAATAATTCTAGTAGTTCCAAATTTCTTTCATCATCCATACAGCTTCTAGCTGTGGGTTTAGATTGGCCAGGAGTTGTTAATTAAAAGGGACAATATTGCCCAGATTTACTAACACTTTTGCACCAGGTTGGCATTACTTTTGTAATGAAAACTTGGTTCAGCATGTTGTGGTGCTAATTACTTTCCAATGTAAATCAGAATTTGCATTGGAAAGTTGGCCAAAATAGTGCTAAGTATCAAGGAGGCGTCCCATGGCTGGTACATGGGTTTTCCCATGCAACCACTCATAGGTTTTGATGCAAATTCCTATATACTAACAATTGTATTCAGGGATTTGGGACAAAACGCCGCCTCGAGCCAGGTGTAATGGAGATGAAATGTTTTAATTTTGCAATTCTTTTCAAACTTTGCACGCGTGCTACAATATACCCACCAGACAAAAAGTGGGAAAATAATTACAGCTTAGTTTTTCTACTGGAAGGGTCCCCTTCCAGGAAAAACCTTGCTTGGAAGAATGCACACACCCTTGCACTATCATGCAAGGATGTGTGCATTAGTGCATAAAGCCTAAAGTTCACCAGCGCTGAGAAGAGAAAATCAAAACTATACTATCTTAGTAGATATAGCGTTTTTTTTCACTCTCCCTTGGACGCAACATACTGCAGCAACTTTGGTTTTTCTGAGCCGTGTTGCATCACATTTTAGTATATTTCTCCCTTCCAAAAATAAGTCTACATGGTAATCAAATTGATATAAGACTAGATCTCTGGTTGTGAAAATTAATTTGTGCGATCACTAGAAATCTGACATTTTCTTTAACCAGAACAAATTTCACGCTCCCTTTGTCGCAACGTAGTGCAGCAACATTGGCTATGCTGCGTTGCATCACATTTTATGAGATCTAGTCACTGGATTTGAAACTTAAATTATGAGATTAACAGAAAATTGACATTTTCTTTAACCGGAACAAATTGACTAATTGCCTCAACAAGAGGCCTACTTCAGAAGTGGATATACTTGTGGCAAAATAACTAAGTAAACCATTAAAGAATGTGTTTACTAAAATTCCAAATCCAGCACTAGAGGTTCTACTGATAGGACTATATTTTGAAAGACAATGACAGCCACCCCACCATCAAACTGTTTTGGCTGATCTTTATAAAAGATTGAATGCCTACAAGTTGCAGTTTATTAATAATGGCCAGACAGACTTTGGAAAGCCATGTTCCAGGCAAATGTAAAATTTCATGGCTCTCAGTCTGTGAGATGTATGACGGCTACTGGCGTCCCCTTCCTTTGACTATTTTATAACAAAGAATTTGCAGATTTCAGCGACTTAGGGCCTGATCTAGAACTCGGTGGAAGGGTCACTCCGTCACAACGGAGATAGATATCCCATCCGCCGAAATGTAAATCCCATAGGATGTAATGGGATTTATATTTCGGCAGACGGGATATGCGTAACTGTTGTGATGGAGTAACCCATCCACCGAGTTCTATATCAGGCCCTTCATATTAGCTAGTGGTAGTTATATTTTGATGTCTTTATCTATCTGCTGCCATCCCTTTGGTTTGTTGCTGGATAAATACTACTAGAAACTAATTCCTCTCAGCAGGTAGCAACTCTGTGATTCACTTAGGAGCAGCTTCTGATGATTACATAGCACTTGGCTGCAAGTTTTGCTAATTATAAGCCACAATCGTAAGACAACACTATGGTGGGAAAAAGTAAGTTTTCAGTTTAGATAATGAGTATCCTCAGAGAATTCCCCTACTCAGAGTGATGGCAACTGATTAAATTTGAGAAGCAAACATCTTTTTAACTGTAAGGATGGAAGATGTCGTAGCAGTTCTTCACTCTGGAGTCCTGCCTTCACATATAATCAAGGTGCTTGTATAACCAGAAGTGCCTCTTGTGTATTTAAGTATATATTTGGGAGTTTTATACAGTGACAAATGTCACCGTATAGGCACAAGAGAGATAGGAAGAAGGAACTCCTGCTTCTGGATGAAATATAGAGTAGGTATATTATTTCAGCTGGATGTAGGATATAATATCAACCATAAAATTCTTCATTCACTGCCCTAAATGGCATCAAGTCTTTACCAGAACACTGTCTTGAAGAGTTCAGTTTTCAAGAGTGAAGTGTGTGCATAGCATACAAGTGAGTGCTTTGCTCATATTCAGCTTGGATTGCTTCCATTGAAGAACACAGCGAGTAGCTGCACAAAATGGTGTTTTATTTATTTTGTATTCATTTATAAAGGTCAATGTTGCCTAAGACACAGTGGCATTGGGATAAAACAAGCCACCCATACACAAAGAGCAAAAAAGAGACTCAAAGACTTGTGGAAGGAAATACTGGAAAAAGTAAAGGCACTCACAGGCTAAATATAGCCAGACAAGAAGAGCATTTCAGATTTTGTGCCCCAAGACACTAAAACATCGCCCTCCACAGCAAGATTTCTTAATTTGTAGCAGAACTAAACCAAGCTTACATATATATATATATATATATATATATATATATATATATATATATATATTCACTGAAAAAACCATAGGTTTCAGGGGCGATAGTTAGTTGGACATTTCACTCGTACAAAACCATAGGAATTCCCCGTTATAGTTAGTTCAGCTAACTATAACTCGTACGCCATGCAATGCACTGCTGATGACGTCACATATTACATCACTCATGACATGGTCAGTGACATCACTCATGACATCACTGATGACATCTCAAATGACATCACTGATGACATCACTGATGACATCATCCTTGTGATAGAGTGGCAGACCTCCTCTCACCCTAATATAACCTTTGATACACACACTCAAAAATACAAACTAACATTTTCAAAACAATGGACATACCAATACCAGTTACAACACACCTATTCAGTAATGCCAAGATCTACACACACATCCACTCATTCACCAACAGTCCCTATACAGTCACTCATACATGTACTCACTCATCATATGTACTCATACACCTATACATCCTGTTACACACCGCCACTCATGCATAGAGTTACTCACACACATAGTCACACATGCAAACAAAGTATCAAACATCCATTTACTTGCATATACAGTTATACACACACTACCACACTTACTTCTACAGAAACTTACACATACTTACTCTCTTAAACAATCACTTATAGAAACACCTACTTATTTGTACAGGAACTCTTCCAATCTCTCACTCTCACATATACTCACTTATATACACCAATACTCACATATACTAGTTTAAAACATATGTAGTTACTCATAAAGACACTATTGAGACAGTCATTCACTCACTAACACACCCATACACATACTCATCCACCTATACAGTCCTGCACACATGCTGTCTTCAACACATACAAACAGTGAGTCACTCATTCATGCATCTATGCACTAAGTAATACCCCCACCGAACCATACAGACACTCAGACACTCATACTGATATTCAAAAAACCAACTAATAACCCATATAGACACTCATGTAGCTACTCACCAACCCATGCAGCCACTTATACACAAAGTGAGAGACTGATACAGATATTTTCATATTTAAACATTACTCACTAACCCATGTATTCACTAAGATACACTTAGTCAGTTATACAATCAATTTTACAAAACAAAATCATCCATTTAGACACTTATATACCCATTTATTCTTCCATCGACCTTGAGATATACATATATAAAACATATTTAATTTTCAGAAAAACACACATTCACTGGATGATGTCATGAGTGATGTCATTTGAGATGTCATCAGTGATGTCATGAGTGATGTCACTGACCATGTCATGAGTGATGTAATATGTGACGTCATCAGCAGTGCATTGCGGGCGCGCGAGTTATAGTTAGCTGAACTAACTATAACGGGGGAATTCCTATGGTTTTGTACGAGTGAAATGTCCAACTAACTATAACGCCCCTGAAACCTATGGTTTTTCAGTGAATTTCTAAGGTTTTTAAATGCTAATTTCTAACTATAACGTGCCTGAAACCTATGGTTTTTTCCGTGAATTTCTAAGGTTTCTTAAATGCTAATTTCTAACTATAACGTGCCTGAAACCTATGGTTTTTTCAGTGAATATATATATATTTATTATACTATGTATACATGTGAAAATGTCTCGGTCCCCTGTTTGCCTCGGTGGCACGGAAAAAATGGGTGGAACTGACGTCAGCACGCCGACGAGGTTCTCTTATGGCTCCGATGATGTCATACGGTGTCGCGAGCGGAGCCGTGCTATTATGACGTCCTCGTTGACGTGGGAGAGCTAGGAAAGAATTTCCGTGGAATGCTGGTGCAGGGGATATTCACCTAAGTGTTCAGGCTAGTCCTTTGGGAGCAACTGTTTATGTTGCCACTCCAGAAACCGAAACCAGTGATCCGAGGGCAGAGGCCCTGAAGATGGCACATGAGGTGGGGTACCCAGTCGTGTGCACCGGCGGGGCAGCGAAGTGACAAGCACCACAACCCACAAAAAAGGTAACGAGGGCACTGAATAACACAGGATCTTCTCTTTGTATCTGGCAGGAACAACGAAGTTAAAATGCCCTAGCACCAAAATGTAGAATTAGTGCTACAACGGTCTTTAAGAGGACCTGCGATGCCGCTTCTGCCTCCCGTACCCTGGAGGTGGCACATGGGTCACGTGGTACGGTCATACTGCGGTGGGACGCACACTCGTTGACCTCTCATGGCACTGCTCCACACTTCAGGGAGGACGCTTTCCATTAGCTATGTTTTCTGATGACATGTTGCGCCGGCCCCGTCCAACAACAGAACTCCTTTAGATCCAAACAGACTCTTCCACTCTCTCACCGGAAGTGAAACCAGGCCACGCGGACACTTTCACAATACAACAGCCGGGAATGCACTTTTCGGTAAAAAAACACATTCCTTCCTCCTAATTAATCAAATAAACGTCTCACTGAAGAACAGGGGCCAGCTTCGATCGGTAAACAGCCGTTACAACGACTTTTTACTTTGCGATACCATTACAACGCATGCATTACCACGCATGCGTTGTACATCACGAAGTCATTACTACGCATTTTTTAGAACGCATGGTCATTTACCACGCATGCCTTTACAACGAATTTTGTTGTAAAGGTATGTATGGTAAATGACCATGCGTCTAAAACTATGTAGACGATCCATGTCGTTGTAAGGAAACAGAGGCTGTTCCGTTTCCTCACAACGACGTGCACCGCCCCTCAGAGACAACGTGAAGCAGGAACCACGAGGAGAGATGAACCACGAGGAGTGAGAGGTAAGGGGGATTGGACATGGGGTGGGGGTTTCTTTTCTAGGGTTTAGGGTAGTGCAGTGGTGTTTGGGTGGTGTAGGGGGTCGTGCTGGGGGTAGTGTTTTAGGGTTTAGGGTAGTGCAGTGGTGTTTGGGTAGTGTAGGGGGTCGTGCTGGGGGTAGTGTTTTAGGGTTTAGGGTAGTGCAGTAGTGTAGGGGGACGTGCTGGGGGTAGTGTTTTAGGCTTTAGGGTAGTGCAGTGGTGTATGGGTAGTATAGGGGGTCGTGCTGGGTTAGTGTTTTAGGGTTTAGGGTAGTGCAGTGGTGTTTGAGTAGTGTAGGGGGTCATGCTGGTGGTAGTGTTTTAGGGTTTAGGGTAGTGCAGTGGTGTTTGTGTAGTGTAGGGGGTCATGCTGGGGGTAGTGTTTTATGGTTTAGGGTAGTGCAGTGGAGTTTGGGTAGTGTAGGGGGTCATGCTGGGTTAGTGTTTTAGGGTTTAGGGTAGTGCAGTGGTGTTTGAGTAGTGTAGGGGGTCATGCTGGTGGTAGTGTTTTAGGGTTTAGGGTAGTGCAGTGGTGTTTGTGTAGTGTAGGGGGTCATGCTGGGGGTAGTGTTTTATGGTTTAGGGTAGTGCAGTGGTGTTTGGGTAGTGTAGGGGGTCGTGCTGGGGGTAGATTTAGGGTTTAGGGTAGTGCAGTGGTGTTTGGGTAGTGTAGGGAGTGGTGCTGGGGGTAGTGTTTTAGGGTTTAGGGTAGTGCAGTGGTGTTTGTGTAGTGTAGGGGGTTGTGCTGGGGGTAGTGTTTTAGGGTTTATGTTAGTGCAGTGGTGTTTGGGTAGTGTAGGGGGTAGTGCTGGGGTCGTGTTTTAGGGTTTAGGGTAGTGCAGTGGTGTTTGTGTAGTGTAGGGGGTAGTGCTGGGGGTAGTGTTTTAAGGTTTAGGGTAGTGCAGTGGTGTTTGGGTAGTGTAGGGGTTCATGCTGGGGGTAGTGTTTTAGGGTTTAGGGTATGGCAGTGGTGTTTGGGTAGTGTAGGGGGTCGTGCTGGGGGTCGATTTAGGGTTTAGGGTAGTGCAGTGGTGTTTGTGTTGTGAGGGGGTCGTGCTGGGGGTAGTGTTTTAGGGTTTAGAGTAATGCAGTGGTGTTTGTATAGTGTAGGGGGGTTTAGGGTAGTGCAGTGGTGTTTGTGTAGTGTAGGGGGTCATGCTGGGGGTTGTGTTTTAGGGTTTAGGGTAGGGCAGTGGTGTTTGTGTAGTGTAGGGGGTAGTGTTTTAGGGTTTAGGGTAGTGCAGTGGTGTTTGTGTAGTGTAGGGGGTCATGCTGTGGGTAGTGTTTTAGGGTTTACGGTAGTGCAGTTGTGTTTGTGTAGTGTTTGGGGTCGTGTTTTAGGGTATAGGGTAGTGCAGTGGTGTTTGGGTAGTGTAGGGGGTCATGCTGGGGTTAGTGTTTTAGGGTTTAGGGTAGTGCAGTGGTGTTTGGGTAGTGTAGGGGGTCGTGCTGGGGGTAGTGTTTTAGGGTTTAGGGTAGTGCAGTGGTGTTTGTGTAGTGTGGGAGGTCATGCTGGGGATAGATTTAGGGTTTAGTGTAGTGCAGTGGTGTTTAGGTAGTGTAGGGAGTCGTGCTGGGGGTAGTGTTTTAGGGTTTAGGGTAGTCCAGTGGTGTTTGTGTAGTGTAGGGAGTCGTGCTGGGGGTAGTGTTTTAGGGTTTAGGGTAGTGCAGTGGTGTTTGGGTAGTGTAGGGGGTCATGCTGGGGTAGTGTTTTAGTGTTTAGGGTAGTGCAGTGGTGTTTGTGTAGTGTAGGGGGTCATGCTGGGGGTAGTGTTTTAGGGTTTAGGGTAGTGCAATGGTGTTTGTGTAGTGTAGGGGTAGTGTTTTAGGGTTTAGGGTAGTGCAGTGGTGTTTGTGTACTGTAGGGGGTCGTGCTGGGTTCTAGTGTTTTAGGGTTTAGGGTAGTGCAGTGGTATTTGTGTAGTGTAGGGGGTAGATTTAGGGTTTAGGGTAGTGCAGTGGTGTTTGGGTAGTGTAGGGGGTCGTGCTGGGGGTAGTGTTTTAGGGTTTAGGGTAGTGCAGTGGTGTTTGGGTAGTGTAGGGAGTCGTGCTGGGGGTAGTGTTTTAGGGTTTAGGGTAGTGCAGTGGTGTTTGTGTAGTGTAGGGGGTTGTGCTGGGGGTAGTGTTTTAGGGTTTATGTTAGTGCAGTGGTGTTTGGGTAATGTAGGGGGTAGTGCTGGGGTCGTGTTTTAGGGTTTAGGGTAGTGCAGTGGTGTTTGTGTAGTGTAGGGGGTAGTGCTGGGGGTAGTGTTTTAAGGTTTAGGGTAGTGCAGTGGTGTTTGGGTAGTGTAGGGGTTCATGCTGGGGGTAGTGTTTTAGGGTTTAGGGTATGGCAGTGGTGTTTGGGTAGTGTAGGGGGTCGTGCTGGGGGTCGATTTAGGGTTTAGGGTAGTGCAGTGGTGTTTGTGTTGTGAGGGGGTCGTGCTGGGAGTAGTGTTTTAGGGTTTAGAGTAATGCAGTGGTGTTTGTATAGTGTAGGGGGTTTAGGGTAGTGCAGTGGTGTTTGTGTAGTGTAGGGGGTCATGCTGGGGGTTGTGTTTTAGGGTTTAGGGTAGGGCAGTGGTGTTTGTGTAGTGTAGGGGGTAGTGTTTTAGGGTTTAGGGTAGTGCAGTGGTGTTTGTGTAGTGTAGGGGTCATGCTGTGGGTAGTGTTTTAGGGTTTACGGTAGTGCAGTTGTGTTTGTGTAGTGTTTGGGGTCGTGTTTTAGGGTATAGGGTAGTGCAGTGGTGTTTGGGTAGTGTAGGGGGTCATGCTGGGGTTAGTGTTTTAGGGTTTAGGGTAGTGCAGTGGTGTTTGGGTAGTGTAGGGGGTCGTGCTGGGGGTAGTGTTTTAGGGTTTAGGGTAGTGCAGTGGTGTTTGTGTAGTGTGGGAGGTCATGCTGGGGGTAGATTTAGGGTTTAGTGTAGTGCAGTGGTGTTTAGGTAGTGTAGGGAGTCGTGCTGGGGGTAGTGTTTTAGGGTTTAGGGTAGTCCAGTGGTGTTTGTGTAGTGTAGGGAGTCGTGCTGGGGGTAGTGTTTTAGGGTTTAGGGTAGTGCAGTGGTGTTTGGGTAGTGTAGGGGGTCATGCTGGGGTAGTGTTTTAGGGTTTAGGGTAGTGCAGTGGTGTTTGTGTAGTGTAGGGGGTCATGCTGGGGGTAGTGTTTTAGGGTTTAGGGTAGTGCAATGGTGTTTGTGTAGTGTAGGGGGTAGTGTTTTAGGGTTTAGGGTAGTGCAGTGGTGTTTGTGTACTGTAGGGGGTCGTGCTGGGTTCTAGTGTTTTAGGGTTTAGGGTAGTGCAGTGGTGTTTGTGTAGTGTAGGGGTTGTGCTGGGGGTAGTGTTTTAGGGTTTATGTTAGTGCAGTGGTGTTTGGGTAGTGTAGGGGGTAGTGCTGGGGTCGTGTTTTAGGGTTTAGGGTAGTGCAGTGGTGTTTGTGTAGTGTAGGGGGTAGTGCTGGGGGTAGTGTTTTAAGGTTTAGGGTAGTGCAGTGGTGTTTGGGTAGTGTAGGGGTTCATGCTGGGGGTAGTGTTTTAGGGTTTAGGGTATGGCAGTGGTGTTTGGGTAGTGTAGGGGGTCGTGCTGGGGGTCGATTTAGGGTTTAGGGTAGTGCAGTGGTGTTTGTGTTGTGAGGGGGTCGTGCTGGGGGTAGTGTTTTAGGGTTTAGAGTAATGCAGTGGTGTTTGTATAGTGTAGGGGGTTTAGGGTAGTGCAGTGGTGTTTGTGTAGTGTAGGGGGTCATGCTGGGGGTTGTGTTTTAGGGTTTAGGGTAGGGCAGTGGTGTTTGTGTAGTGTAGGGGGTAGTGTTTTAGGGTTTAGGGTAGTGCAGTGGTGTTTGTGTAGTGTAGGGGGTCATGCTGTGGGTAGTGTTTTAGGGTTTACGGTAGTGCAGTTGTGTTTGTGTAGTGTTTGGGGTCGTGTTTTAGGGTATAGGGTAGTGCAGTGGTGTTTGGGTAGTGTAGGGGGTCATGCTGGGGTTAGTGTTTTAGGGTTTAGGGTAGTGCAGTGGTGTTTGGGTAGTGTAGGGGGTCGTGCTGGGGGTAGTGTTTTAGGGTTTAGGGTAGTGCAGTGGTGTTTGTGTAGTGTGGGAGGTCATGCTGGGGATAGATTTAGGGTTTAGTGTAGTGCAGTGGTGTTTAGGTAGTGTAGGGAGTCGTGCTGGGGGTAGTGTTTTAGGGTTTAGGGTAGTCCAGTGGTGTTTGTGTAGTGTAGGGAGTCGTGCTGGGGGTAGTGTTTTAGGGTTTAGGGTAGTGCAGTGGTGTTTGGGTAGTGTAGGGGTCATGCTGGGGTAGTGTTTTAGTGTTTAGGGTAGTGCAGTGGTGTTTGTGTAGTGTAGGGGGTCATGCTGGGGGTAGTGTTTTAGGGTTTAGGGTAGTGCAATGGTGTTTGTGTAGTGTAGGGGGTAGTGTTTTAGGGTTTAGGGTAGTGCAGTGGTGTTTGTGTACTGTAGGGGGTCGTGCTGGGTTCTAGTGTTTTAGGGTTTAGGGTAGTGCAGTGGTATTTGTGTAGTGTAGGGGGTAGATTTAGGGTTTAGGGTAGTGCAGTGGTGTTTGGGTAGTGTAGGGGTCGTGCTGGGGGTAGTGTTTTAGGGTTTAGGGTAGTGCAGTGGTGTTTGGGTAGTGTAGGGAGTCGTGCTGGGGGTAGTGTTTTAGGGTTTAGGGTAGTGCAGTGGTGTTTGTGTAGTGTAGGGGGTTGTGCTGGGGGTAGTGTTTTAGGGTTTATGTTAGTGCAGTGGTGTTTGGGTAATGTAGGGGGTAGTGCTGGGGTCGTGTTTTAGGGTTTAGGGTAGTGCAGTGGTGTTTGTGTAGTGTAGGGGGTAGTGCTGGGGGTAGTGTTTTAAGGTTTAGGGTAGTGCAGTGGTGTTTGGGTAGTGTAGGGGTTCATGCTGGGGGTAGTGTTTTAGGGTTTAGGGTATGGCAGTGGTGTTTGGGTAGTGTAGGGGGTCGTGCTGGGGGTCGATTTAGGGTTTAGGGTAGTGCAGTGGTGTTTGTGTTGTGAGGGGGTCGTGCTGGGAGTAGTGTTTTAGGGTTTAGAGTAATGCAGTGGTGTTTGTATAGTGTAGGGGGTTTAGGGTAGTGCAGTGGTGTTTGTGTAGTGTAGGGGGTCATGCTGGGGGTTGTGTTTTAGGGTTTAGGGTAGGGCAGTGGTGTTTGTGTAGTGTAGGGGGTAGTGTTTTAGGGTTTAGGGTAGTGCAGTGGTGTTTGTGTAGTGTAGGGGTCATGCTGTGGGTAGTGTTTTAGGGTTTACGGTAGTGCAGTTGTGTTTGTGTAGTGTTTGGGGTCGTGTTTTAGGGTATAGGGTAGTGCAGTGGTGTTTGGGTAGTGTAGGGGGTCATGCTGGGGTTAGTGTTTTAGGGTTTAGGGTAGTGCAGTGGTGTTTGGGTAGTGTAGGGGGTCGTGCTGGGGGTAGTGTTTTAGGGTTTAGGGTAGTGCAGTGGTGTTTGTGTAGTGTGGGAGGTCATGCTGGGGGTAGATTTAGGGTTTAGTGTAGTGCAGTGGTGTTTAGGTAGTGTAGGGAGTCGTGCTGGGGGTAGTGTTTTAGGGTTTAGGGTAGTCCAGTGGTGTTTGTGTAGTGTAGGGAGTCGTGCTGGGGGTAGTGTTTTAGGGTTTAGGGTAGTGCAGTGGTGTTTGGGTAGTGTAGGGGGTCATGCTGGGGTAGTGTTTTAGGGTTTAGGGTAGTGCAGTGGTGTTTGTGTAGTGTAGGGGGTCATGCTGGGGGTAGTGTTTTAGGGTTTAGGGTAGTGCAATGGTGTTTGTGTAGTGTAGGGGGTAGTGTTTTAGGGTTTAGGGTAGTGCAGTGGTGTTTGTGTACTGTAGGGGGTCGTGCTGGGTTCTAGTGTTTTAGGGTTTAGGGTAGTGCAGTGGTATTTGTGTAGTGTAGGGGTAGATTTAGGGTTTAGGGTAGTGCAGTGGTGTTTGGGTAGTGTAGGGGGTCGTGCTGGGGGTAGTGTTTTTGAGTTTAGGGTAGTGCAGTTGTGTTTGGGTAGTGAAGGGGGTCGTGCTGGGGGTAGTGTTTTAGGGTTTAGGGTAGAGCAGTGGTGTTTGGGTAGTGTAGGGGTCAACCAACATGAATTTGTCCTTGTGTGATGTAACCAATGCTCATGTAAAGCACTCCAATACCTGACCAGTCTGCACTATATAAAACTGCAAAAAAACTAAAAATAAAAAGTGTTTTGCACACTTCTGTCATTGGGCTATACGTGGGCTACCTCTGGGTGATATTTGTGCTACATTTGGGCTCTTTTTTCTCTGGTGGCCATCTTGGGAGACTTATTTGTTATGAAGTTTCCTAATTTCCTCATTTACTACAGTCTCCTCAGTAGGAAATGCTTTCAGTTTTTACTTTGATTCCATCAAGAAGGCATTCAGATGTGTCACACATTTGCCATAAATTCAGAATGTTAGCACTCTAGTTGTTCATTAGATCACTGTAGTAAAGCTACTGCTCACCAAGGAGTTAACTGGAAGTCTACTGCTGGTACTGAAAGTGATTGTTTCAGTCTGCACGTCAGAATTTTCTAATGAAATAGAAGAGGATTTGAGATCTCACTTAAAACATGCCCTAAATTTTCTTTTTGCAGCACTAACCATAATTTCTATGGCAAAATGAACCCCCTCATTTTGTTCCTTTTTAAATTAAATGTTTTAAGTGTTACCAGTATATTCCAATCAAGATGGCTTCAGGTGTGCCATACTTTTGTCATAAGTAAGACTGTTAGCGCTCTAGTTGTTCTTTAGAGCACTCTGGGAAGCTGCAGTAGAACACAAAGGCATCAACTGACAGGCTGCTCCTGTTGAAATATAACAGGAAGATATTTGAGATCACACTTGAAAGATGTCCTAATTTTTCTTTCTACAGCACTAACCATAATTTCTATGACAAAATGAACCCCATCATTTTGTTCCTTTTTAAATTAAATGTTTTAAGTGTTACCAGTTTATTCCAATCAAGATGGCTTCAGGTGTGCCATACTTTTGTCATAAGTAAGGCTGTTAGCACTCTAGTTGTTCTTTAGAACACTCTGGGAAGCTGCAGTAGAACACAAAGGAATCAACTGACAGTCTCTGCCATTGTTGGATGTACATGTTTTACTGAGAATGTCAGACTTCATTCTCACATGACTGAGAAAGATAATGTGAATTTACAGAAAATATGCTCTCATTTTAGCTTCTGGAGCACCTTCCAAAACTGTATGGGACAAGCATGTGAAAATAGTTTTCTCTCAAACATGATTCATGATATCCCAGCAGAAGGTTTTTCACAGGGTAAAATCACCTTAGAACACACCACAATTCCTGAAATTAGTATGGTACCATCAACAAATGAATTCTAATGTAACTAAAGTCTGTTATCACCCTTTATAGTTCTCCTTTTGGTAACCCTCAAAATCTTCGATTCACTACAATGCATTTCAATGGGGTACTATCATTTATATTGGTCCCAAGATGGCTGCCAGCAATTCCAGGATGAAGTGCTGACAGACAATCAGATCTCACGATGACATGTGTGGTTAGGCTCCGCCCAGATATATATGTGTTTTTACTTTTGATTTTCTCAGCAACTACTGAACGGATTTACACCATTTAACAAAAGGGTTCTTTCTGAACCAAGAACTACCTCTTTGCCAAATTTGGTGTAATTCCGTTCAGCAGTTCAGGCTGTAGCCTTGCATAAAGTTTCCTATGGGAAATTGATTTTTTGACTCTTATTTTTTAATTTCTCCGCAACTACTGAACGGATTTACACCATTTAACAAAAAGGGTTCTTTCTGAACCAAGAACTACCTCTTTGCCAAATTTTGTGTAATTCCGTTCAGCAGTTCGGGCTGTAGCCGTGGCTAAAGTTTCCTATGGGAAAATGAATGGGGAAAACAAGTTTTGGGACCCCCCTTTTTTCTCGGCCCCCGCTTGACGAATCACCCTGAAACTTTCAGGGTAGGAGCGGACCGGAGCGGGCCATAAAGTTTGAAAATTTTGCGAAGATTTGTCAACCGACGCAAGAGTTATTTCAAATAGAATGTTGCGGATTTCCTATGGAAAATAGGTCCTAACTATAACTATCTACTGGCGACCGCCAGTAGATTATATATATATATATATATATACACATACGTCTTTACTGCACCACCAGCGATTTGGAGCGCTCAGGCATAACCGCAACTGTGAGGGGCCACGACGTGTGAGGCCAGAGCGCCCCCGAAGCACTATCGTGTGACGGAAGGAAAGGAAATGTTTTCCGTCCTGATGACAGAGGTATTCTCGGAGCAGTGGCCACAGAAGGCAGCTGCCTTGTGAGGAGGGCGCAAGACATGAGAAAAAATTGGTGAGACGGAAATGGATTTTAAAAATACTTACAACAGCAGTGAATAGAAAGGAATGCTGGTTTTATAAATGGCACATTTGCACAGTGAGGTTGACTTCTGCTCGCACTTCGAAGACACTGGTCAAGGAAGTATTTAAAGAGACACTGGTCTAAGATGTATTCAAGTAATTGTATCGAGTGCTGAGAACTGAAGTATTTTTACTATTTTAGTTTGATTGAACCCACGTGAAAGCTTTATATATTAAAGAATACCGGCACTCTCACCAGTTGAAAAAGGCTGCAGGGACAGCTGAAACGCGTCCTGGATTTAAACTGCTGAGTTTCTTGCCAGTAAATTAAATGTGAACCTTGCGCCACAAGTGCAGATCTCTTCCTCTAAATTGGAGGAGTAACTTATATATATATATAAACACCTCCCCAATCTCCAATATGCGTAAGGGAGCCAGCACTCGAAGTCAGGGAGATTACATCTGTTTATTCAATCAAATCATCCCAGATACTGGAACACAAAAGATATGCGTTTCGGCAGTGTCACTGCCTTTCTCAATCTAATGTGCGCCATGTTGGTGCTCTATTTAAAACATAAAAAATAATAGAAATAAACAATGCACTTCCATTTGCAGTTAAATAACAGACACGAGGGGACACGTAAAACATTTAAAATATATCAACCTTGCTGGAGGGGGGGCGTGGCTTGACGCCGATGTAGGGAGAAGCGGACCTCGTAGCTCCTCCGTGGCCTCCCTCCATTGCAACTGATCCTGACAAGCTGTGGGGGGCCCCTTGTTGCTCATTCTGTGGCGGAATACCTGGTGCCACTGCGGGAAGTCTGCCGACGAACGAGGTGGCTGCGGCACGGAGTTAAAAGCAATTTCTTGCTCAGTTCGTACTCCGATCGCGGCGACCTAAGATGGCGGCCGCGCCCTGACGAGGAGGTCTCTGCGGGCTACGGTGCTGAAAGTGCGGCTGGCTCCCTCTGGGCAGCGGCGAGGAGCTCCGGACCCGCACCCGAGCCTGAGGAGTTGGGGAGTGCGGCGCTGCGCTGGGGGCCGTTGCCTCTGGGTGGGCGAAATAACGCTCCCATAGAGCTCCCTGGGACTGGTGTGGCTCCGCGGTCGGCGGGGCAGGGGCGACACTGGCGGAGATGAGCCGAGCCAAGACCCTGCTGGGAGCCTAAAGGCCTTGTGAGCGGACTTGCATCTGACGAGGAGGTCTCTGCCGGCTGCGGTGGCGCGGCTGGCCCCATCGAGGCAGCGGAGAGGTGCTCCGGACCCATACTCGAGCCAGAAGAACACAAAGGCACAGGCGTGGGTAAAGTACGCTGGAATGGCGGAGCATCGGGATCCGGCGCTGAGAGGCGATCCTAAGATGGCGGCTCCGGGAGCTAGAAGAGAAACCCGGTGAGCGTGTGTGCAGTCGGGGAGTGCAGCGCTATCCTGGGGACCACTGCCTCTGGGCGGGCGAACTAACGCTTCCATAGAACTCCCTGGGACTGGAGTGGCTTCCCAAACGGCAGGGCAGGGACGATATAAGTGGAGACATGCCGGTACCGGACCCTGCTGGGAGCCCAAAGGCCTGCGTGTGGGCCTGCATGCGGGGGCATGGAGCTTAAATGAGGAGCGAGCAACACCTGGAATCCACCTGGGACATCGGTGAGCCCTCGGGAGTCTTGACGCCCGCCCACCTGGTTACGAGCGGATGAGAGGTACAGGTGAGGGAGGGGACCCCTCTGCTGACACAGGAACAGGACGCAGGTGCTGACTGAGAGAGGCCAGGCCTGCGGACTAGATCGCTGCGTTGGTGGCGTGTTGCGGAGGACTTGGTGGATTGAAGGGTCTTGATGAGTGCGCGCTGAATTATCTGCAGTGGGGACGGCCACCCTGTTTCCCCGCTGAACTGGCGCCCCTGGGCAGTGCTTACTCCCCGCTGTGACATCTAAGGAGAACAGATTACTGCGCCGGGGTGCGTCCCCTGAAGCTCCCGGTGTTCCCTGCCCGCACTGAACTTCCCTGTGCTCTCTACCTAGGGGCCTGGCGCGCCCCAGCGCAATTGATCAGAATGGGCCGAGTGTCTCGCCGGAAGGGCTTTGCGGCCTTACATGTGGAGCCAACGGAGCACTTAACTGATGATGAGGAGGAAGAGGTAGACACTCGGAGAAACGAGGCAGCAGAGGGCCCTACACTGGTGGATATAATGCAAGCAATCACCTCCTCGAGGGAAGCCTTGGAGACCAAAATGGATGCCATAGGGGTGGATCTCAACCTGCTGAAGGACGATCACCGCAAGCTCAAGGAGCGGGTGAAAGCCACTGAGAAGACCTTAGAGGAGGTACCGGACGCACTATCTACCTTGCAGCGCTCCCTAAAACTGGTGGAGGACAAGGTCAGGATCTTAGAGGTGAGAGCGGAGGACAGTGAGGGGCGCTCTCGCAGGAATAACCTGCGCATAGTGGGGATTCCGGAACGGGAGGAGGGAGAAGACGCCGTTCAGTACATGGAGAACTGGCTCCGGACTGCAGTGGCCCCGGAGGGTCTCTCCCCCTTCTTTGCCCTTGAGCGTGCACACAGAGTCCCGGCCAGGCCTCCTAAACCGGGTGCATCCCCACGACCGATGGTTGTGCGCTTGCTCCACTACCGTGACAGGGACCACATCTTACAACAAGCGCGGGGGAAGCAGAATCTCCACATTGCGAATACCAGGGTGATGATCTTCCTGGACTGCATCAGGGAAGTGCAGAAACAACGAGCTTCCTTCCTTGCGCTGAAGCGGAAACTCCGGCAGCTGCAGCTACCATACGCCATGTTGTTGCCAGCACGCCTCAGAGTGGTAGACGGACCCACCACACACTTCTTCACCACCCCGCAGGACGCATGGCAGTGGCTAGAGGCACGCAAACCAAGAACAAGGCCTGATTCTCCGTCGAGCACTGTGGATCACGGATCACCTGCACGCTTGGAGACACAGAAGCCCATAACGCCGCCGGATCTTCAACATGAGAGGGACAGGGCTGTGCGGGCGGTTGCAGAGATCAGCCGCGGTGGGGCTAGCCCGGTCTCCACTGCCGCTAGCCCTGGTATGGGCAGCCTCAAGACTTCTTCTGCCAGCAGCACGGCTGGGGACATTGAGACTGAACTTCCCGAGTTTACACCCCAGACGGCGGACCTACTCATGTAAGATGGGAGCAAGAAGTTGGGTGAGGGAGGGCTCAGTTGGCGCCAGGGACTGGCTACTGGTTATGCAATTCTCCGGGAGGGGCAGGAAGATGGCACCAGACGTGAACTGAAACTGGGGGCTCTCCTGTCTGGTATGAGCGGGGGGATGGCCGGGGGGGCTTTGGGTCCAACTGGGTCGGCGCACGCCTCACCACGTTTAGCGAACAGTTGATTGTTGCACTACTTTGGATGGGAGCTAGTTCGAATGTACCTGTCCTGGGGAGTGGGAGTTGGGGAGTTCAAGGGGTTGATAGGGTTCTTAACGGGGTCAGGCATGCCGCTGGGGGGGTTCAGAATGGGAAGACGCTGAAGAAAGTGCCATGGGATCCACCGTAGGTATTAAATGTATAACCTGGAACGTCAGAGGAATGCATACTATGTCACGTCGCCATAAGATACATGCTTACCTTGTGCGGAGAGGGGTGCAGATTGCACTACTGCAGGAGACGCACCTCACGAAACAAGAGGGGGAGGCTCTACAGCGCAGGTGGCGGGAGCAGGTGCTCTGCACAGCTTATTCGGCCTTTGCCAAGGGCACTTTAATTTGGGTTCGTGCGGGGGTACCATTCCAGAGTGCTAGACAGCTGATTGACCCAGACGGGAGGTATGTGGTGGTTGCGGGGCGCCTTGACGGCAGGGACATTGTGTTGGGCAGCCTATACGGCCCTAACATAGATCAGGCTGCATTTTTTGCGCGTCTCTCGGAGCAACTGACGACCATGCTAATGGGGTCGGTATTACTGGGGGGGGGGGATTTCAATTGCACTGAGGATGTTGACCTGGACCGCTCGCATCCCCCTCTAGCAGATGCCCCAGCGACCAGGCTAGCGGCGGTGAGACGAGCATGGCAGCACCAGTGGGGACTGACGGACACTTGGAGGGCATCACACCCAGGGGATAGGGACTACTCTTATTTCTCTTCTTTGCATGACTTACATGTTCGCCTTGATTCCATACTTTGTTCGCCTGACGTCCACGGAGGGATCGCCCACAGTGAATACTTAGCTAGAACAATATCAGACCACAACCCGCTGTTGATATCGCTGAATTGGTTGCGGGGTCGGCCCACTATTCCAACTTGGCGGCTGCGGCCGGAAACATTGGAGGATCCGGTGTTTCGGAATACAATAGGCGCTGCAATAGAGGACTATTTTGGGGTCAACGCTGGGCCGGCGACGAGCCCACTAACGGAATGGGACGCCTTTAAGGCGGTGATCAGGGGACGCTGCATAGGGGAAGTGGTGGGAGTGCGGAGGGTACTGTTACGGGAGGTCCAAAGTGCAGAGCATAAACTTAGGGATGTGGAGAAAGAGAGACCGGAACGACCTGACAAGCAGGAGGATCTCATTGAAGCTCGCGAGACTCCAGCGGTACACATAGAGCGATTGAGATGCTTTGACTACAAGGCTTATACTGCTTGGGCACATGCCGACCGAGACAAGTCTGGAGCACTACTGGCGTGGCTGGCCAACCCAGCGAGGAGGGGGACGTCGATAATGGAGTTGAGGGACCCCGATGGTGATACAGTATATACTCAGTGTGCTATTAATGAGCAGTTCCTGCGGTACTACACGGGGCTATTCCAGAGTAAACTTGCCCCAGGGCTCCCAGGTGACGGGGACTTCCTGACTGCTGTGGAACTCCCCAGGATTGAGGAAGAGGAGGCGGAGGAACTAGGCAGGGATATAGAGGTGGGAGAGGTTCGCAGCGCAATCAAGCACATGGCTAGGAACAAGACACCGGGGACCGATGGGCTTCCCGTGGAATTCTACTCTGCATACATCGATGCACTGGCCCCGCGCTTGGTAGCACTGTACAATAGAGCGAGACAGGAAGGCGTCCTCCCGGCCTCTACGCGAGAGGCAATAATTGTCCCCCTTCTGAAGCCGGGTAAACCGCCCTGGGATCGGACTTCTTACAGGCCACTGGCCATGCTCAACTTGGATTACAAGATACTGAGCCGTGTGTTGGCTAGTAGATTGTTGACCTATATGCTAACCTTAATACACGTAGACCAGGCCGGGTTTATCCCGTCTCGGAACACAGCGATGAATGTTCGGAAACTCCTACGCATCTTAGGGGCCGATACTTATTGCAAGGAAGAGGCCTGTATTTTCACGGTCGACATAGAAAAGGCTTTTGACAGCCTGGAATGGCCGTATCTATTTAATGTCTTGAGGGCGTTCGGTTTGGGGGACCGATTTGTGGAGTGGACGGCGATATTGTACACTAATTCCACCGCCAGGGTCAAGACGGGGGGACTGATCTCTGCTACCTGTTCAGTGGGAAGGGGCACGAGACAGGGGTGCCCGCTGTCCCCCTGTTATTTGCCTTGGCAATGGAACCCATGGCTGTCCATGCCAGGACGGGCAGACATTATCAGGGGCTGCTAGTAGACGGCCAGGTGCAACATATATCGCTTTATGCAGATGATCTGCTTCTGTTCCTAGCCAATTCGGGTGAAGCGCTTCAGGGCGCTAAAGATTTGTTAAACACGCAGGGGAGGCTCCAGGTCAATTGGACCAAGTTGTGTGTGTTCCCTGCCAGTCCTGGAAGAGCTGAAATGCAGAGTGTGGAAGGGGTTTTATGGGAGTCCAATTGCTTGCCGTACCTGGAAACTCGGATCTACCACGACCCCGTGGATCTCCTGGAGTGTAATATAGGGCACGCGGTGCGCAGCGTTAAGAGCTGCTTTGAATTCTGGGGGACACTCCCGCTGTCTGTGGCAGGTAGGGTCGCACTTGTGAAGATGGTCAGCCTACCCAGGCTTCTTTATCGCTTTGGGACGCTCCCCATCTGGATCCCGCGTAAGATCTTTGCGCAACTCACCTCCTTGCTCACGGGGTTTTTATGGGGCAGCGGGAGGCGCAGAGTAGCACGTGTCACTATGCAGTGGCCCAGGGCGGAAGGGGGTTTTGCTCTGCCGGACCTTGAGGCCTACTATCACGCAGCGCAGCTCCAGTGGTTCACGAATTGTGCGGCGCAACGAATCCGGGATACTGAGGATTTGGGTGGGCAGGACCCCAGTCTGGCCCAGCTCTCTCGGGTGCTGCTGCGGTTGCCAGTGAGTGATAGAACGATTCCCCCTGACTTACGAACGGTGAGACAATGTTGGAATCACCTGGCTCGGAGGGCTCGGGTACGGATCCCGTACGCACCGGAGATTCCGCTGCGGATATGTGAAACACTACCTCATGGAGGTGACTGGAGCAAACTGCGCCAATGGGAAGATGCAGGGGTCATCACTATAGGAGACTTGTTTGAAGAGGGTAACCTCCTCCCCTTCGATGACCTGTCGGAGCGCCACAAGCTCCCACGAGGGGACTTTCTCTTCCATGCGGCACTGACGGCAGCCATTAGAAAGCACTGGCGAGAGGGGTTGGTGGAACCTAAGACGTTCCTGGCCTGTCAATACGTGGTGATGGCAGCGGGGACTATCAAGGCGGTTACATGTCTCTATAGGCGGATCACACATGACTTGCGGCAGCCATTGGTAGACTTACGCTGTAAATGGGAAGCAGACTTGGGGGAGGCCATTGGGGAGAAGCCATGGGGAGAGATACTAGAACGGGCCTGGAAGGGCACCAGGAACGCTTTCAGTTAATTCACTTCTATGTGCTACACAGGGCCTACCTTACACCCGGGAAAATCAACGAGTACTTTGGGGTATCGTCCACCTGTCCAAGATGTAACCTGGAGGGGACAGGGTTCTTACATATGTTTTGGGAGTGCCCGCGCCTGGGAGAATACTGGAGAGGGGTGACGACTGGACTGGCCACAGTGACAGAGAGAGAAGTAGCATTGACGCCTGGTTGTTGCCTGTTGCATTGGTTCTCCCATACTGCTAAGACAAAAGTTACTAGTAAATTTATCGATTTGGGGTTAGTATTGGCTAAGAGGGAGCTTACCACCCATTGGAAGTCAAAGAACACTCCCAACCTTCTGAGATGGAATAGGGAATTAGTGAAATGGGCGGAGAGTGAAGGGACTTGCAGGCTGCGAGTGGCTACGCACACAGGAATGAAAGGTCGATGGAAATGGCGCATGCCTGGATGGCATTGGTGGACCTAGTGAAGCACCCGCTTGAGGACGCAGACAACGTGGTGGGGGAGAGGGGCGATGCACTGGGTGACTAGGTCCAGCGATTCCCCATGTGCTTGGACATAGTAGGGGCCTGGGAGGGTACAACTGCGGGCTCCCTTTCTATCTCTCCATGATATTGAACCCTGAGGTCCGGGAAGTGAGGGAAATGGAACATGGTGGATGCACTAGGTGGCCACGAACGGACATTTTCTTGAAGGAGCGGCATGCCTGAGGGGGGGGGGGGTGGTGGACGTTTCCTGGGGAGTTTGGGAAGAGGGGAGGGGGAAGCGGGCGGTTGGTGGTGTAATAGTGTGTCTTTAGAATTCAATGTCATATGTATTGAATCCTCTTTACAGGTGGCATTCGCACGAGAAATGCCACTGGGATGTTCACTCCGGGAGGCGCCCCGGGACAATCATACATAACCAGACACGGGGAGGGGAGGCGGCCCAGCGAGCAGACATACCTGTTGCCTAGCCGATGGGAGGTTCGACGCTGAGAAGGGAAAGGGGACCTTACCAAGTGAATGTGGGGGGACGCCTGTACTGGACTTTAATTGAATTGCTTGATCATTTGTTGTGCCCTCCGGGCTGTGTCACCTATGATGTCACATTGAAAAATCAATAAAAATCTGTTTACAAAAAAAATCAACCTTGCTGGAGTTTCTCAGTTTTTGTAGCAACGAACATTACACTCTTAGATGAGTAAGCTCTAAAATAATACCAAGCCAGTGCCACTGAGCGTCATTTCTAAAGTAGGAAAAGTCCGTATTTGTTACAAAAGTCCCCATCATACATCTTATTTGGCACGTAGAAAAACCGGACTGGAATACAGTCTGAATCTTTTGCTGCAACACGAAGTCAAAAAGAATCTTTAAATGCGCGTGAAGCTAAATTCTTTTGTTAAGGTGAGCACTCAAAACAGCTTATTTTAAAATAACTTGGGTGCAACAGTGCCGCCTGTCGCATATCCTGAGACAGTCACATTAATCATAATTAAATCTCAAGGGGCACTCTGCCCTCATATTGTCAATGAATTCACACGCAATGCTGACAAAGTCTCATAATTCTGTTTCCATTCTCATTCAAACGGATTACTTACAAACACGGCAGCACTGAATCCAACCATTTTTCATGTGTCCGGTGTGATTTTATCCCACAATCAGAGTTAGAGTCCAAAGCTGTAAAAAACAATATGTAGGCCAAACAGTGAATGACCTCTGTACACGATTCAGGAACCACAAATCGGCAATAATTAATAAGAAAATTGACCAGCCTGTAGCCAATCATTTTAACCTTGTGGATCATTTACTATCAGATTTGAAGATTTTCCCTGTGGAACATGTCTTAAAGGAAGAACTACTGGACTCCAGAGAAAACTTCTGGATGTACCGTTTAAAATCACTACATCCAGATGGACTGTACATTACTGACAATACCACCTGATTGCTGCATATCTCAAGTAACCGTGGGCAGTATACTCCGCTCCGTTGGCGGAATTTGCGGAGCTTTGCCCACTCCGCACTTCACTTGGAATGCAGAATTCGACAAAACTCCGCCCACTGCGGCGTAGAGGAATTTACTGGTGCCCAGTTTGCCCACCTCAAGCGTCTGGTCTTCCCAGCAGGTATCTTCCTCTTCCTGCGGCACTCAGGACTTGTATAATAAGGGTGATACACAGTGCGGGTGTGGGCCGGTGATATACTGGAGGCTGTCAGCTGAAGGGATAATCCTCCCAGCCCAGAAAGCAGGCGGTGACAGCAGCTTGGCGCGCCACTTCCCGATGACGTGTACGTGAAGTGCGTAGTTCTGCTCTGCAAATTGTTCAGTGCTGGGTGGGGTGGGGTCTGGCTGGGGTGAATCGGAGTGTGCAGTCCTGAAACTGAAAACCTCTTGCATGCAGAGGAGACGTTGGCCTTCACTGCAGCACTGGCTTTCAATCAGTCCACCCGTTCTGCAGCTTGGCGCGATGCCACCTCCCAGAGAATGCATGTTTCATGAAGGCGGTCTCTGCACTTGGAGCCTCGTGCAGACAGACACCACTGCTGTGAAGACCTGAATATCTCCAGGGTGGTGCAGGTGGAGAATTCGGTGAGTTTTTTTTTAATTAATTAAGGCCAGTTCTGACTCTGAGAGTGTCCCTCAAGTATCGTGTACTGCGCTGCCTGGCTGCGATTTGAGTGTGTACACAAAAGCCCATATAACTGGCACAGATGCCGCAGGTGGAAGCAACCGGCTAGTATTACAGTGTTTAGTGAAAGCAAGGTGGATGGACAAATACATGTGCGTAGTAATGAGCAATATCTGGTTTATTTTGTGTTACCTTGGTACATTCTGCAGCTACGGTGGGCGGGACAAATGGAGCTGGGACACGAGCCCTTCCAAATTTCCAAATACTTTCACTTGCTAGTACGGACGGGTCTTTGCTAAACTAAAGTACCATAATGCAAAGGAACTGGGCGGCATTCAGCTACGCAGGGAACTTCGCGGAATTTCACGGAGTTTTTAGATCACTCCGTGGAATTCTGCGAAGTACAACTCCGTGAGCTCCGCCCACCCTTAATCTCAAGAGCTCTCAGGACTGCATTGATTCCGCATTCCAAATGGAATCTTCACTCATGATGCTTTTTGAAAATTCAGCTGTGTCATCTGTGCAGCCACTGAGCAAACCATCTTGTACTACCTGAGGAAGGCGGAAGCTGAAACGTTGTAGTGGAAATATATTTTTGTTCTTTGGCGAATCCATCTGTTTAGTCACTTCTTTCTTGGATATTTTATTTCTTTCTGATTCATTGTATCTTGGGGATCCAGATATTTGCCCTGGCTGGCTGTTGTTTTCTTGTGATCCTTCATCTTCAAGTATATATTTTTATATATATATATATATATATATATATATATATATATTCACTGAAAAAACCATAGGTTTCAGGGACGTTATAGTTAGAAATTTTCATTTAAAAAAACCTTAGAAATTCACTGAAAAAACCACAGGTTTCAGGGACGTATAGTTAGTTGGACATTTCACTCGTACAAAACCAGAGAAGTTCAGCCGTTATAGTTAGTTGAGCTAACTATAACTCGCGCCCCCGCAATGCACTGCTGATGACGTCACATATTACATCATTCATGACATGGTCAGTGACATCACTGATGACATCTCAAATGACATCACTGATGACATCACTAGAGTGGGTGGATAAGTGTCTGAATGGATGATTTAAAAGGTGCGTGACTGTCTGTATAAATGAGTGATTAAACGTGTCTTACTGAATGCATGGGTTGGTGACTAAACTGTGTAAATGTCGGTATTAGTCTGTCAGTTGGTGTGTAAGCGGTTGCATGGGTTGGTGAGTAGCCTAATGTGTGTCTATATGGGTTATTGATTGGTTGTCTGAGTATTTGTATGGGTGCCTGAGTGTCTGTGTGGGTGGGTGGGGGTTGTGTGACTCTGTGCATAGATGTGTGAGTGGGTGATTCACTGGGTGTATGCGTTCAAGAGTGCATCTGTGAAGTGCTGTATGGGTGGGTGAGTGTGTGTATGTATGGGTGTATGGGTGTGTTGGTGAGTGAATGGATGTCTCATTGGTACATGTGTGAGTAACTACATATGTGAAAGGCAGTATATGTGAGAGTGAGTGATTGTGAGAGCGGATGTATGGATGAGTGTGTGCTTGTATCAGTGATTGTATAAGAGAGTAAGTATGTGTTAGTATCTGTATGAATAAGTGAGGTGGTGTGTGTATGACTGTATAGGTGAGTAAATGGGAGAGTGATTGATTCTTCATGACTGACTAGGTGTGTGAGTAACTCTATGGATGAGTGGCGGTGTGTGATTGTCTGTATAGGTGTATGAGTGCATATGATAGTGCTGTATTGAGTGACTGCATGTATGAGTGACTGTATGGGTGGATGTGTGTGTAGACCTAGGAATCAGTGAGTGGGTATGTAGTAACTGGTATTGGTGTGTCTGTGGTTTCGAAAATGGTAGTCTGTATTTTAGAGTGGGTGTATCAAAGGTTATATTAGAGTGTGAGGAGGTGCATCAGATTATCACGTGGATGATGTCACATGCAGACATCATGGGCCATCATGTACTTCATTGGTACAGATATATCGATGACCTGTTCTTGATTTGGAGAGGCCCCGAAGACCGGGCTCTCCATTTCATAGAACAGATCAATTGCAACAACCTCAATTTGCAATTTACTGCCCATATGAGCAGAGAGAATATTTGTTTCCTTGATGTTGAAGTATATATATGTGATGGAATAATTGAAACTAGGATGCATAGGAAACCCACCGCTGGGAATACAGTACTCCACACTACCAGTCACCACCCCAGACACCTTATTCAAAGCATACCGTATGGGGAAATGCTGTGCATTAGGCGCATTTGTAGTACTCCTCGAGACTGCAATATGGCTCAACAAGAAAGTAGAGAAAGGTTCCTGGCTAGGGGCTACTCTACTAAGATTGTGGACAATGCAATTGCAAAAACATCTACCATTGAGAGGGCAGTCGCTCTGTCCGGTAAGCCTAACTTACAGCAAACAAGTCCCAATCAAACTAATCAACCAACCAGAATGATTCTGACATATAACCGACAACACCAGCTTCTACGTAGAATATTTAACAGAAACTGGGGGTTGGTGCGCAATGATCCAGTTCTGGGAGATCAAATACCCAAAACCCCTGACTTGACATTTAGAAAAGCCCGCTCTATGAGTAACACGCTGGTGAAAAGCAGCCCGGAAATAACAAGTACTAAGAATCGGTTGTCCTCTTGCAAGGGATTTGTGAAATGTTCCTCGTGCAAAGCATGTAGATGTGCTAGCAATAAAACATCTTACACTAGCCCATTTAGATCTGAACCAGTACCCATCACTAAGATGCTAACATGCAAGACGGAGTACACGGTATATGTGCTGGAGTGTCCATGTGGCCTGCGGTACGTGGGTAGTACCAAGTTGCAGGTCCACAAGAGGATACTCCAGCACATTAGGGCTATCACAAACTGCGATCCCGCGTACCCGGTTGCGAGGCATTTCAAGGACACCCACAGTAAAAATCCTGAACACCTCAAATACTATGTGGTAGATACAATCCCACCACTAAGAAGGGGAGGAATCCGTGAGGCTCGCTTACCCCAACTAGAAACTAGGTACATCCTGGAGTTGGACACTAAGACGCCTCTTGGTCTTAACTCCAGTGAGGACTTTTACACTTGCCTTTAAATTTCAGTCTTTTCCTTGCTTAATTGCACAAGTATATGAACAATTGTTTATAGCAAAATTATTTAAATTTGCTCAAATCCTTCCTTACTTTTGAGTCTTCAAATATTAAGCACTTAGCACTTTATGAACTGTGACTGGTTCAACCGGGTGGCACTTTTTAGCACTTGCACTTTATCATAGCAACAGAAGGTGTGATCCAATGCCCACTGTGGGCTACATTGTCATGCACCAGCACTTTACATAAACAATAGTAATACAATCTTGACAAGTTGAGGTATAATTGTGTCATTTGACAGTCATAACAGAATTTATTCTATATTGTATACAATTGACAAACTGCATTTGTATGCTAGGAATTATTTGTCTTCAATATTGACACAAGTTGGAAGTTTGTACCTCTATTAACAGGCATAAAAACAAGGTTGCATATCTGCATGTTTTTAAGTTAATGCAATGGCTTGCCCTTTTAACATTTTAATAGGTTTTGAAATTCATTGAGCCAGCATTCTCTTACCTGATGTAAATATTGTTTAGCTGAGTGCGTATAACTATGGAATACTTGAACTAACTCTTCTATGTCTATGATTATACCATGTGATTGGTCACGAGTTACAGCACTGGCACTTTATAAATTAGGAGGCACTCCGCATACGCGTTATGTGAACAAGGCCTCTTGTAGGTCAAAACGCGTCGTGGCGGTGGTGCAGGGCATCAAATAAAATCCTATGCACTGAATTTTGGGTCCCCTTTCGTCTATCTCCTAAGAATTGGATGTTGTGAGGCGAAGTCTGCGATATATATACATAAAACACCTCCGTGTAGGGAGCCCTCGACCCTGCAGGGCAGCTTCAGCTACAGCAGGAACGGAGCATCCTGCCAACTTGCACTCACCAAGGGAAAACTGCTGAAACACAGCTACAATTTCAACGTGCTTTATTTGTCACAGGGCAGCAACAATTTGTTCATTCTCTGACGCGTTTCGACAAAATGTCTTAACCATAGAGAAGCACTACAGCTGTTACTGATGTATATTGCTATCTGGATCGTTGTTTATATTCCTGGGTTTGCTTCTAGGTGAAAAACACAGAAACAAACGCAGGACTATAGGCTTCCTTGCCACCCACAGTGTTTTATATGGTCCTGTGTTCCCATCCAGTCAGAACTCAATAAATGCTCCAGAGGTGGGACAAAGATTAGTGCGAAAGGCCATTGAATATGAAACATGGAAATGAGATACACCAGACAGCATTCAATCAAGAGCAAGAGGCTAACCGAAAGCGCATTCAATGTGTGTATCGGCGGCCATTGGTGAAACGAGCTGGGGAATATATATATATATATATATATATATATATATATATATATATATATATATATATATATAGAGAGAGATATATATATATATAGAGAGAGATATATATAGACATATAGGGGCCGATTCCGATCTCGGCCGGTAGTGCTCCGAATCGGATTCGGATTTACCGGATCCGATTCGGAGCCCTGTTTCCCGACCGAATCGTACGCGGCTCCGGCCGAGCGAGTACGATGCAAGCACCCGCGAAATCGCCGACCGACTCGTACGCGACTTAAACACGCTCCGACCGACTCACATGGACACGACTCGCACCGCGCTATGGAGACGTTTCCCGGCCGGGTAAGTACGATGCGCGCCGCAAGCAGTCCGACCGACTCGCGCCGTCCGTTTCGAAAAAGCTGTCGGAGCCAGACTTTGGGGGTCCGCGTCGGACCCCCTGTACGCGTAGGCGCGCGAGTCGCACACAGGGGGGACCCATGGGTCCCCCTACCTGTGCATGTACGCCGCGATGCGCATGGACGAGTACCCGCTGTAGGGGGCGCCCTTGTTCGCCTCGCACCCATTGAGTCAATGGGAGCCCGCGTACGCATTGTACGACCGGCTCCCATTGACTTCAATGGGAGTCCGACCGAATCGAGTCCGGGTGCATGCGTGCGCATCGTATTCGTTCGGTCGGACTGCCAGAGTCCGATTCGGTCGGAATTCTCTCCGGGTCCGGCTCGGTCGGAGAGATTTCCGGCCGGAATCGGCCTCATAATGTTATAAACAACCAGAAATGCTTTTCTTATGGATCTTTCTTTCGCAATCTGCGATAGACATAGTTTGAGATCTAGGTATGACACACTTATTATTGGCCATCACCGAGGTGATAATTGCTTCAAAGCTGATTGGTGTGCCCGTGACCTCGGCCTTTAAAACAGTGCTGCTGGTGGCCCTGCTTGCAGGAGTTTGGAAATGTACCCTCGTCGCCAGGGTGGGAAAACATGCCTCACTTCTCTCGAAACCTTGTTCCTCAGGTATTGTGAACAGGGTTATCTAAGTGCAGCTGAAGTTCTATTCAATTATATTGTATTCTGTAGTATTGTGTTTCTATATCCCCTCATACTCTATAGCTGTGTAATACGATGCGCTTCATTGAGCTTGGTTGCAAGAGTGTGAGTTTATATTGTGGCCAATGCTTTTCAACAACTGAAGAACTGACAGCCTCGTTGAATCGCCAAAATTCCAACACCAGGTTGATCAAAGTTATGTCGCAGGCGTGCTAACCCACTGACCTATCTTACCTCTGCATAAAATGTTAAGAGCCATGTTTGAGCTGTGCCGATTGCTTATCTTTTTGGTCTGTGCAGTAGTGCACAACTCAGCAGCGCCCTGTGCAGCATAGGGGCTACACTGCAGCTTCTAAGGGGGCTTCGTTTGCACATTGACGTGCAGTGACCATTTGTACAGTGTGCACCACACACTGAATTGGGTCGTGACACTTGCACAATGGGTGTTTTTATTGCGCGAAGCAGTGGTCCCAAATCGGCCCGCACTGCCGCTGTCCCCGGATGGGGGAGGGGGCTCTGCCTGTGATCCCGCTGCGGCATGGCGAGAGCAGGCTGGAGCAGGGATGGCCACAGCACGTGGGGAAGCCAACTGGCACTCGCTCAAACAAGAAGCTGGGCACGCTGCCAGGGCTCTGTGCCCGGGCAACGTGCCAGCCCCACCTCTCATTCTCGCACTCCGCATGTGTCCGTGGCTCTTTATTCATTACCGTCCTGGTCGATGAGGGGCAGGGGTGGGGCACGCTCGAGAGCCAACTTTCTTAACCCTTCTCAGGACCGAGGGAATCACCTAGCATACGGTTGGCACAGGCGGGGAGCTCGCAGGGAGAAATGAGAGAGGAGCGTGCGAGAGTGCATGCGCACCCCCGACAAGTGCACAGCAGCTGCCGGCCTGGAACCTTCAGCGCAAGGCAGAGATTGCACATCTTTTTTGACTTATCACGTATAGAATGACGTGGCCAAGCTTTCAACGTCCGCATGTGTATTTCTCTGCTCGAGAACATCCATATTGTTTTCCCTGTTCCTATTATTGTGAGCAGGAAAACATAAGGACGAGGTAACCAAAGGAAGCTGCTGTTGCATCTGCCTTGAAGCTCTGTTCTTGCATTTATAAAACAAAGCCCCGGGGAGGTGGTGGCCCCCGGGGCTGCGGGGGGGGTTCTGCGTGCCCCCCGCATATAATTAAAGAAAGCCCCGGGGAGCTGGCGGTCCCCGGGGCTGCTGGGGCCCCCACGGGCCCGCGCAAATTAATTTGGCATTGCCCCCGGGACCTGGCCCACCCGGGGGCTCATTAAAACAAAGCGGGAGGCCGCGCTTTGTTTTTTTTTTATTTTCTCAGCAGGATTCGCGCACCCAGCGCGAATTCTGCCGATTTTTTGTTTTTAAATGCTTTTTGGGCCTGGGGTCCCTGTGGGACCCCTGAGCAGGCCTAGGGGTCAGGGTGTTTCTACCCTGCCCCCTTTCTTGTTTTTCAACCTTTTTCACTCTTTTTCTTGTGACTCGGTTACCGAGTCACAAGATGGCTGCCAACACATTTTGGTTTGGAGTGTTGGCAGCCAATCACAATTGAGCTCATGCTCGGGAGGGTTCGCGAACCCTCCTCGGTGCTCAGATATCGAAATTTTTCTTTTTTAATTTCTCAGGAACTACCAAACGGATTTACACCATTTAAAAAAAGGTTGCTTTCTGAACCAAGACCTACCTTTTGCCAAATTTGGTGTAATTCCGTTCCGCAGTTCGGACTGTAGCCTGTTCCAATTTTTCCTATGGAAATAAACATGGGAAAATGCGTTTTGGGACCCCCCTTTTTTCTCAGCCCTTGCTTAACGAATCACCCCGAAACTTTCAAGACAGGAGCTGACCGGAGCGCCCCATTAGTTTTAAAAATTTCACGAAGATTCGTCAAACGGCACCAAAGATATTGGCAAATCAAAAACGCTTTTTGAGTAGAAACAAGGTTCTAACTATAACTACCTACTGGCGACCACCAGTAGGTAATATATATATATATATATATATATATATATATATATATATATATATATATATATATATATATATATATATATATATATATCTATCTATGGCGGTCGCCAGTAGATAGTTATAGTTAGGACCTATTTTCCATAGGAAATCCGCAACATTCTATTCCCAATAACTTTGATGCCGGTTGACAAATCTTCGCGAAATTTTCAAAACTTATGGCCCGCTCCGGTCCGCTCCTATCTTGAAAGTTTCGGGGTGATTCGTCAAGTGGGGGCCGAGAAAAAAGGGGGGTCCCAAAACGTGTTTTCCCCATGCAATTTTCCATAGGAACCTTTAGTCACAGCTACAGCCCGAACTGCTGAACGGAATTACACCAAATTTGGCAAAAAGGTAGCCCTTGGTTCAGTGTCGTCCCTTTCGGTTAAATGGTGTAAATCCGTTCAGTAGTTCCTGAGAAAATCAAAAGTAAAATCACATATATATCTATGGCCGCGGTGGATCCGCGCACCCTGAGCGCACCCTCCCGAGCACGAGCTGTATGCTAATTGGCTGTCAACACTCCAAACCAGGAAGTGTTGGCAGCCATCTTGTTCCTCGGTAGAACCGAGGCACAGAAACAAGTGGGCAAAACGCGGGATGCGTGCAGGGTGCGCGGATCCCGCCGTGAAAAAAAAACGAAGCGCGGGCTCCCGCGCTTCGTTGTTATTTGGCCCCCGGGTGGGCCAAGTCCCGGGGGCATGCGGGGGTTCATAGAAATATTGTGTGGGGGCCTCTAAAGCCCCCCAAGCCCCGGGGACCGCCACCCTCCGGGGCTTTGAATTATAAATGGTGCGGGAGGGCACTCGGCCCTCCCGCAGCCCCGTGGACCGCCACCCCCCGGGGCTTCTTTTTATTTCAATAAAATTACCTGTGTGGGGGGCTCGAGCCCCACACACGCCCGGGGACCGCCACCTCCCCGGGGCACTAAATATTTAAATATGGGGGTCCGTTACGGACCCCAGAGCCCCGGGGACCACCACCTCCCCGGGGCTTTGAAGATGTTGGGAGGGGGCTGCACGGCCCCCTCCTGGAGCCAGTGATGGCCCTGGGGACCACCACCCCCAGGGCCGGCTCCTGCAGTGTCCCGGGGTGCCTACCCCCGGGACACTGCTGTTTGCTATGACAGGGCGGGAGCCTCGCTCTCTCTTCCAAAATTCAAAGCAAATTGCTTTTCCACATGGGAAGATGCATCTAAGCAGTTCCCCGTGTGGAAAAGCAATGCCTGCTCCCGAGGGACGCGGGGAACCGGCGGGACCGTGGGGGGATTGGGGACCCCCCCACGGTCCCCAATGGAGAGGGCCAGCCCCGGGGGATGGGGTCCCCGGGGCTACAAGTGGCCCAGGAGGGGGGCCATGCGGCCCCCTTCCCCAAAATTATCGGGGGGGGAAAAAAAACAAAGGCCGGCCCCGGGGGATGGGGTCCCCGGGGCCATAAGTGGCCTGAGGAGGGGGCAACGCAGCCCCCTCCAAAACATTTACAAAAACTAATAAGGCCATGCCCCGGGGATGGGGTCCCCGGGGCCGATTAAGGCCTCGGGAGGGGGCCACGCGGCCCCTTCCAAATTTTATTTAAAAAAAAAAATAAAATTAGGGGGCAGGCCCTGGGGGATGGGGTCCCCAGGGCCAATAAATTAGAAAAGAAGGGGGCCACACAGCCCCCTTCTTAAAAAAAAAAGAAAATAAAAGACCGGCATTGCGCCGGAGGCCACGCCCCCTCCTTGCAGCACTCTGCAAACGCGCCCCCTGGCGCGTTTGCAGATGGGGAACGAATTCCCCTTGAATACTGGGGGTCCCTGGGGGCCAACTAGCCCACCAGGAACCTCCAGTATGCGCCAAGTCCCGGGGGCATGCGGGGGTTCATAGAAATATTGTGTGTGGGGCCTCTAAAGCCCCAAACCCCCAAAGCCCCGGGGACCGCCACCCCCCGGGGCTTTGAATTATAAATGGTGCGGGAGGGCACTCGGGGGAGTTAATCCCCCAACTTAAAACGCGCCACGGGTCACGTTTGCACAGTGGTGAAGGGAGGGGGCGGGGCCTGAGGTGACATGTGTGCAAACACGCCCTGTGGCGCGTTTTAAGTTGGGGATTAACTCCTTGAATCCTGAGGGTCCCTGGGGTGCAACTAGCCCACCAGCTACCTCCATTAAGCGCCACAGAGCTGCATTGCAGAGAGGTGTAAAAGGGGCGTGGCCTCTGACCACCTCTCTGCAACGCAGGCCTGTGGCGCTTATTGAAGTACCTGGTGGGCTAGTTGGGCCTCAGGGACCCTCAGGATTCAAGGTGACCTAATACCCCAACTTAAATCGCGCCACAGGGCGAGTTTGCACAGTGGTGAAGGGAGGGGGCGGGGCCTCAGGTGACATGTGTGCAAACACGCCCTGTGGCGCGTTTTAAGTTGGGGAATTAATTCCCCTTGAATCCTGAGGGACCCTGGGGGCCAACTAGCCCACCAGGTACCTCCAGTGCGCGCCACAGGGCTGCGTTGCAGAGAGGTGGTCCAGGCCACGCCCCTTTTTGCACCTCTGTGCAACGCAGCTCTGTGGCGCTTACTGGAGGTACCTGGTGGGCTAGTTGGACCCCAGGGACCCTTAGTATTCAAGGGGACTTTATCCCTCAACTTAAAATGGCCAGAGGGCGTGTTTGCACACATGTAACCTCAGGCCACCCCCTCCCTACACAAGTGTGCAAACGCGCCCCATGGCGCGTTTTAAGAGGTAGTTTTAATCCCCCTGCCCTATTATGTACTAGGGAGTTACAGAGGAGGTCATGCTAATCACAGGGGTACCCCAACGCATAGTGTTCCCTAGTGTATGTAGGTGTTTTAACTGTATTCTAAGTGTCTTTTACCATAGCACTGGCTCTAGGCCTGGTTAGTCAGAATCAGTTACCACCAGTACCCGTCTGGAAAAGGTGTGGGCACAGGATGATTTTGCAACAAGGCCTCTTTCTGCTCCTCTGTTGGTTCTTTCTGCACATGTCTTGCTTCTTCCTGGATTTTTCTTCGTCTTTGTGGAATTCTGTTTCTTTCTACATTTCTTTTGCTTCTTTCTGTGCGTTTTTTCTTCTTTCTTCACATGTCCTTCTTCTGTAGGCATAGTTAGAAATTAGCATTTGTAAAAACCTTTGAAATTCACTGAAAAAACCATAGGTTTCAGGCACGTTATAGTTAGAAATTAGCATTTAAAAAGCCTTTGAAATTCACTGAAAAAACCATAGGTTTCAGGCACGTTATAGTTAGAAATTAGCATTTAAAAAACCTTAGAAATTCACTGAAAAAACCATAGGTTTTAGGGAAAGTTATAGTTAGTTGGACATTGCACTCGTACAAAGCCCGTGAAATTCCCCCGTTATAGTTAGTTCAGCTAACTATAACTTGCGCCTCGCAATGCACTGCTGATGATGTCACATATTACATCACTCATGACATGGTCAGTGACATCACTGATGACATCACTGATGACATCTCAAATGACATCACTGATGACATCACTGATGACATCATCCATGTGATAATTTGATGCATCTTCTCACACCCTAATATAACTTTTGATACACCCACTGTAAATTACAGACTGCCATTGTCAAAACCATACACACTCCAACACCAATAACTACATACACACTCACTGATTCTTATGTCTACACACACATCCACTCACTCACCCGTACAGTCACTCATACTTACGGTCACTCACTACAGGACTATCATATGCACTCATATACCTATATAGACACTCACACACCGCCACTCATCCATAGAGGTACTCACACACCTAGTCAGTCATGCAAATAATTAATCACACTGCCATTTACTCACCTATACAGTTATACACACACCAGCTCACTTACTCATACAAATACTAGCACATTCTTACGCTCTTATACAATCACTGATACAAGCACACACTCATCCATACAGCCACTCTCACAATCACACACTCTCACTTATAGCCATTTATATACTCCAACACACATATATACTGCCTTTCACATATGTAGTTACTCACACATGTACCACTGAGATATACATTCACTCACTAACATACCCATACACACACTCACCCACCCATACAGTCCATCACAGATGCACTCTTGAAACCATGCAGCCAGTGAATCACCCACTCACACATCTATGCACAGAGTCGCACAGAGTCACACACACCCCACCCACACAAACACTCAGACACCCATACAGATACTCAGACAACCAATCAATAACCCATATAGACACTCATGTAGCTATTCACAAACCCATGCAGCCGCTTACACACCAACAGACAGACGGATACAGACATTCACACAGTTTAGTCACTAACCCATGCATTCAGTAAGATACGTTTAATCACTCACTTATAGAGTCAGTCACGCACCTACTAAATCATCCATTCAGACACATACACCCACTCATTCTTCAATACGCCTTTCCCTATATATATTAAACATATTTAAACTTTACAGAAACACACAGTCACTGGATGATGTCATCAGTGATGTCATCAGTGATGTCACTGACCATGTCATGAGTGATGTAATATGTGACGTCATCAGCAGTGCATTGCGGGGCGCAAGTTATAGTTAGCTGAACTAACTATAACGTGGGAATTTCACGGGTTTAGTACAAGTGCAATGTCCAACTAACTATAACTTTCCCTAAAACCTATGGTTTTTTCAGTGAATTTCTAAGGTTTTTTAAATGCTAATTTCTAACTATAACGTGCCTGAAACCTATGGTTTTTTCAGTGAATATATATATACATATATATATTACCTAGGTAGAATATATATATTACCCTAGGTAAATTTCAGTCCAAGCCCTTTGCACTGCCTTGTGGTGTACCGCAGGGGTCATCTTTGAGCCCCACACTCTTTAATGTGTATGTCTCATCATTGGCTCCCGTCATCAGTGCATATGGGTTTGGTCTCACTTCTTATGCCGATGACACACAAATTGTGGTGTCTCTATTACCTGGCCAAGAACTGGGATTAGAGAAACGGTTTCAGGACTGTATGGAATCGGTAGGGAGATGGATGGCAGAGAATTGCCTGAAATTGAATTCAGGAAAAACGGAGGTAATGCTGTTTGGGAACGATCTTAATTTTTGGGCGCCTAACTGGTGGCCTGCATCCATGGGGTCTCTCCCTACACCCTCAAAAAAGGTGAAAAATTTGGGTATAATCCTGGATGAGAAACTCTCCTTTGCGGCCCAAGTAAATGCAGTAACCTCAACAACAGTATATGTTCTCAGAACTGTTAAGAAGGTACTGAGGTTTTTACCTTCAGAGACCCGGCAAACGGTAGTCACAGCATTGGTTATGTCAAGACTAGACTACTGCAATAGCCTATACTTAAATATACAACAAAGATTTCTGTATAGGCTTCAGCTGCTACAAAATGCCGCGGCCAGATTACTCACAGGCACCTCCAAGTTTTCTCCCATCTCCAAGGAGATTAAAAGTCTGCACTGGCTCCCGGTGAGGAACCGGGTACAGTTTAAATCTTTGTGTATGGTCTTTAAAGCACTTCAGGGCTTAGGACCAGAGCATTTGAGGCGCCAGTTCCAATGGTACATACCAGCAAGAACTCTTAGATCCTTAGGAGCTAAGTTGGTGGTAGTCCCACTAACAAAAAAAGCTCAATGGGGAGGTAGAAGTTTCTCTTTGTGTGCAGCAAAGGCTTGGAATGAATTGCCATTCTATTTGAGAAATGCTACTAGTCTTCTAGCATTCAGGAAGGGGTTAAAGACCTGGCTTTTTGATAAATAATCCTCATTTTTCAGCTCAGCCTTAGGGAGTAGTAACTAGCGCCAGGACACCTCCGGGTAATCGTGCGCTTTAAAAAATTCCCATAACATAACATACTGGCGGTGCGCGAATCCTGTCGAAAAATTTTTAAAAAACAAAGCGCGGACTCCCGCGCATCATTATTTGTAAGCCCCCGGGTGGGCCAGGTCCCGGGGGCAATGCCAAACTATATAGCCCCGGGGACCGCCACCTCCCCGAGGCTATAGTAATTGTGCGGGGGCACACGGCCCCCCCGCAGCCCTGGGGACCACCACCTCCCCGGGGCTTGTTTTAATAAGATGGGGGGCTCTCAGGCCACCCCCAAGCCCTGGGGACCGCCACCTCCCTAGGGCTTCATTTACATAGGCGCGGGGGCACGCGGCCCCCCCGCTGCCCCGGGGACCATCCTGCTCTCGCTTCAATGAAGCAAAGCAGGATTGCTTTTGAGCAAGGGGAGCTGCATGTCAGCAGCTCCCCTTGCTCAAAAGCAATGCCGGCTCCCGCAGGAGGCGGGAAGCCAGCGGGACCGTGGGGGCATTGGGGCTCCCCCCACGGTTCCCAACGGAGAGGCCAGGCCCCGGGGGATGGTGTCCCCGGGGCCAGAAGTGGCCTGGGAGGGGGCCACTTGGCCCCCCCTCCCCTGCAATTAATAAAAAAAACAGAAAGGCCTAAGGAGGGGGGCCATGCGGCCCCCCTCCTAAAAAAACTTACACTTACAATCAGTCACGCACCTACTAAATCATCCATTCAGGCACTTATACACCCACTCATTCTTCCCCTTTGGTTTTGCTATGTTCGCCCTAAGTTGGCAGGGTATGCCCAGACGTGGGTCCCTTGCTCACTTTGCCACTGGATTCAAGATAGCCTGGCTGATGACGGCTGTAAGCCAGAAACCGGTCCCAGGATGCTTGTTTCCGGTCCAGGGAAGACATGGCTTTGCAGTTCGGGCTGGACTGTTCCCATGAGGCACAGGGTCAGACTGATTTGCATATGGCCATGTCTGAACTGTGGTGGCGGAGTGAGCTAAAGAATGATGATGGATTAAACCCAGATCAGTTGACTGGGGGTGAGTGCTTGCAATGTTCAACACTCCGTCCATCATCCCCTTTGGTTTTGCTATATATATATATATATATAAAACATATTTAAACTTTAAAGAAACACACATTCACTGGATGATGTCATCAGTGATGTCATCAGTGATGTCATTTGAGATGTCATCAGTGATGTCATCAGTGATGTCACTGACCATGTCATGAGTAATGTAATATGTGATGTCATCAGCATTGCGAGGGCACGAGTTATAGTTAGCTCTACTAACTATAACGGCCGAATTTCTCTGGTTTTGTACGAGTGAAATGTCCAACTAACTATAACGTCCCTGAAACCTGTGGTTTTTTCAGTGAATATATATATATATATATATATATATATATATATATATATATATATATATATATATTCATTGAAAAAACCTTAGGCTTCAGGGACATTCTAGTTAGGAATTAGCATTTAAAAAACCTTAGAATTTCACTGAAAAAACCAGAGGCTTCAGAGACGTTATAGTTAGGTTGACATTTTACTTGTAGAAAACCAGAGAAATTCGGCAGTTCTAGTTAGCTGAGCTAACTAGAACTCGCGCCCCTGCAATGCACTGCTGATGACGTCACATATTACATCACTCATGACATGGTCAGTGACATCACTGATGACATCACTCATGACATCTCAAATGACATCACTGATGACATTAATTGTAGAAAAAAAAAACACATCAGCGTAGATCATCATTTTCAATATGTGTAGCTATGTGGTTTTTATGTACAGTTTGTTAATTACTTCCTTCATCTACATTAACTCTATTATTTATGCCAAATACATTTGCCAAAATGTAGACTCTCATTTACATCTGGTACAATATACACAACAAATATATAAACTATTTCCATTTAAACACAATTTTCCAAATGCAATATCAATTAGCGCAAATAATATTCCATTATATGATTATAAATACTAATTGTTTGCATTGCTCTCTACTTTCTGTTCACATCTTCCCAATAGGCCGAATGATGTATTCAAAACTTTTGCTTCAAACATATCAAATATGAATTTGGTAATTCATAAGGCAATCTAGGTTTGAATTCCAAGTGGGCATCATTGCAATGTGTCCATCCTCTATTACACTTTAAATACACAGTATAGTGTCCAGATGTTGTAGTAGGTCCATTATGGAAAATAATAGCCACTGCTATATATGTTTTTCCTGAAATAGATATTTGACTTGCATTAAAAATGTTAATTTTGGTTTCCAATTTCCTTCCATTTGCTCTACAACGTTGTAGCATTAAAATTAGATATTTTCCAAATCTTTCTATATGTAATGTAGACAACATCTCTGATCTACAATGTGAACATTTCATGTCCTGATTTGCTCTTTTTATCAATTTGTTAAAAGGTACTGATTTGCAGTCTGGTATCGTCAAGTATATGAATTGTTCTGTTTCTATCTCTGTGGTAGAAGTAAATGAACACTCTTCACATTTATGATCCCATCTGCAACTTAGTCGAAATAAGTTTTCAATCTGTATTCCTTCATGTTCTAACACTCCAAGCATAAGCATAAAACATTCTTGTGCATCTTGTTGTACCTTAAGAGTAAATGTCATTGAACCAGTACATATACCCAAAAGATGCCGAACACCAGAAGCAGTATGGATTTTAATTCTGTCAGTTACCAACTGATGAAATACATGATGTAGTAAAGAACAGAATCTTTTTTCATGATTTCACGATGAAGATCTTCTAGATAAAACACAACATTCAGAATCACATTAGCATAGCAGTTGATACCTGAACTATTTTCCAACTGGTATCCAACAATCTCATCAACAGTTTCCATTTTCTTTTCTTTACACCTTCAAGTTTCTCTTCAATAATTTTTTTTTTCCAACCTCTGTTGAATGTTTGACATATTTCCGTTTTGGACACACTTCACATTTCTTATATATGGGATATTCACCTAAATCAGGTGTATAAATTCTTCTTAAATGATTATACTCTCTTACACAATTTGCATCAGCACTAACCTTTTTCTCATTGAATTCTGTCAACTACAAACCAGACAATGTTCTTACTCGACATAACGCTACCGTATGCCATTCCCTCTTTGAACACTGTACTTCCGATATTTACAAAAGCACTGTCTATACTTAAACCTTGAGATCTATGAATAGTTACTGCATATGCTAACGACAGAGAAAACTGTTTTCTCCGAACATACAAATCTTTTACAAGCAAAAAACGTACAACACAACACCCAATCTGTCTTACCTCTTTAATCTGATCAAATTTTATAATCAAAAATTCTATTCCATCTCTGTTCTGAAATTTTACAAAATCAACAAATTTTCCCATTGCTTCATTTACTAAACTTTCTTCTACATTCAAATTACGCCGTAAAATTACCCGACAGTTTATACATGGATGTAAAGTCTTTTCTAAGCCTGCAGTTTTAGATACAGACTTTTCCAAAGAATGCAATTTAGCCTGTAGTTTCTCTGTGAGAAGAATAGTCACTCCCTGGTGTTCAATTTTATCAATAGCTTCAATTTCCACTATTTGTTGTTTTTCCAGTTTCAAAAGTTCTTGATTAAATGTAGAACACTCTTGCAGTGTAGCATTAGGCAAACTATAGACTGCTTTTCTCCAAGCATGTTGTACATTACTTCAGCTGCTGTGTTTCCACTTGTAAACAAGTTCCTTAATAGCCGACTGTCTAAAGCTTGTTTACCATGTTTCGTCAAGACACCAATTCTTATGTCTTGAAGAATATTTCCGTAATCTTCATCACTTGCTTGTCGCATATTCTTAATAAGCTCTTTATATTCAAAATGTAACCACATGTTCACATTTCCAATACTTTCCATAGATTTCCTAGTGTCTTCATGGACAAGTGATTTAAAAACAGGTTGTCCTTTTACAGGAGTTTGTTGTAGTAGATCTCCGAACACAATTAAAGGTTTTCCTCCAAACAGAACATCGTAATCTGTTTTTAAAATCTGTTGCATTCTCAAGTGTACAAAGGCAAGCCTTAAGTTTGACACCATGCTCACCTCATCAATGATTAAAAGTTTCATTTTCTTCAGTACTCTTGACACTTCATAACCAGCTTCTGCAGACAGCTTCTGATATTCCAATTTATTTGTCATGTTCAACTGGTAGCATAAGTAATCTATGTAAAGTAATCCCTTTAATGTTGTGTGCTGCTAATCCAGCTAGAGCTGTTACAACACAAGATAAATGTGATTCTGTAGTTTTCTGCAGATAACTGGTAAAAAGTTTAACTAAGAAACTTTTTCCTGTTCCAGCTTGACCACTGATGTACATTAGAATAGGTTAAAATGATGAACATTGGCATTCTTTTTTTCTTGCAGCAAACCATGTTGTGTCTGTTGTGTCACTTGTAGATATATTTCTTTTTGTTCAAGATTTAGCTGTTCTTCTAACTTTTCCAACGGAATAATATCCTGTTGTGCTTGTTGCATTGTAGTTTCTACCTCATTCATGGCTATTGCTGCTTCATTTTCGATAATTGGTTGTCCCAGTGGATCTTGACTTAGTGGACCAGAACTTTGACTATATTGAGAACTGTCTCTTGCTAGTTCAGCTGCAATAGAATTTTCTTGTCCAATCTCATCATTTAACATTTGTAGATATGTAGGGAAAATTGTGCATTGAAAGCTATCTTTACTTGCATTAAAAGAATCTTCATAGCAGTCGAAATCTCCAAGTAATTCTGTTTCACTACGCCATGGCTTGAACAATTGCAGAAGTGCTAAATAGAAAAATTCCCTCTTATCTGGACATTCGCAACTGAGTTTTCTGTGGTTAATAAGATTTCCATTGGCATGTTTTACTAAACATCCATCACATCCAATTACTGCATATTTTTCTTCTTTTATATTTTCTGTAACTTTTCTTTTAAAGCTGTAATGTTGAAGTATTTCATACAGACATAGGTTTTCCAGATGTGGACTCCTTTTGGGATAGTATGTATCCAACATATTAGTTTTAACAATATCTGTACTTTCTGGTTCATTCAGTGCTAAGTGTTCGATTTCTTGTAATGATTTCAATACTCTATTTCGTGTGGAGGGAAGACCTAAACTTACCCAAATGATTCCTTTTGACTTTGGATATAAACTAGCAGAGCTCAAGCGATCTGAACTTTCATAGGATCCAATCTCTCGATGGGAAAGCATTTTCAAGCTAAAGCTGTACAATTTCTTGCTAAGACTCTTCTCTTGTGAAATTTCTTCCCACATTCTTTCATCTCTGTCTTTTCAGATTTGGTTATATATGATGTAACATAGCGAGCAACAGCAATTGAATTATTTGCAACATATTGAATATCCATGTTTGCATTCCACATTTTCAAAATCACTGGATTGTAGTCATTAATATAATTTGAATCTTTGGTTCTTTTTAAGTTGTATGTATTCTTTGGAGATTTCTGAGTTATTGTATGCCTTACTGCTGACAAAAAACTATTTACTCTTCCTTAATAATTTATAGGACGTGGGAATCCAAAACTACATTTTTTTAGAAAATTCCCTTTAGACTTGTGTTTTCGTCGACAGTATTTTCCACATCGATTACTTTGAAACCGTAAAACTTGTTGTCTCAAGCTTTTTTCTCCTCCTTGTCTTGGAATGGCACAGGTCACATACTGTTCGATGAAAGACAAAACACTTTCATCAGTATCACTTCAAAATTTTTAAGCATTCTTTATCCATAATAGCATGTGTATATGAGGAGCACCTCTTGCTTGGTACTCTTTTCGCCCAAAGAAATCAGTAACTTCTCCAAGTGGAGGAATATTTTTATTGCAGATAAATGACATCATACTTTGAAACCTACGGTTAAAATACCTGCAGACATTTACAGGATCCAAGGAACAGAGTTCTGCAGGTGTCTTCAATTCAATATTTTTTACATTTGAATTCGCTTCTCGTAGTAATTCAAGTAAATCTTCCCACGCATATTCAGCACAGCTAAGTGTTACAAACCATGTAGGTGTACCTAAGATTCTAAACATACATTTAAGTTCACCGTGATGACGAAACCAATATTCATTGGTACCATGTTGACGTGCCATTAAATTAATTAACTGTGATTCTAAATTTTCATCTCTTTGTTGAACTTACTCCATGAATTCTTTTGCAGAAACATGTGGAAGATGAACTCCTGATTTTAATATGTGGTTAACTGCATATGAAAATGCAGACAAATGACTTTCAAACAGAAGATGAAATATGTATAGAATGCACTGTCGAAATCTTGGATCTTCAGAGAACAATCTTGTTGAGCAGTATTCTGAAGCTGGAATCCATACAGCTTGCTCATCAAATCGTCCACCTTCTCCAGTGTGGAACAACTGTGGAAAACAATGAGCTTCTAAACTTTTTTCCCATACACTCATGGGATTTCCCTTTGCTTCCTTCATTTGAAATAATTCAATACTGTTTCCTATCACTTCTTTTGAATGTAGAGGACGTATAGTATAATGGTCATAAATCTCTTCACTCCTAGACTTATCTACTTTTTCTATTTGGCCACTTGAAATTTCTGCTTCATCTTCTAAGCATATTACCTGTTCATCAACATTTACATTATTATAATAAATATTATTCTGTACCAGATATAATGTAGCCTTTTGAAGTTTATTAACATCCACAAACTCTTGCCATATTTTTCGACTCTTTGTTGGTACACCATTAACTAGAATAACTACTGCCTCATTTTCCTCACTGTCTACACCAACAGTTTCACTATTTTTCTTAAAATCTAAAGGTAAATACACAACTCTTCCTTTCAGACCTCTTTGTAAATCTGTTGTAGGCAGCTTACCTGTTTTAGGCTCCATATGAACTGTAGCCTGAAATGGGTGCACAGATTGAATAAGAATGGACTCATATGTATTCAAATCTGCCAGTTCCGTAGGAATAGCTACCAACTCTAACTTGTTATGTACTGCTCTAGCTGGCATTTTGTTCTCTTCTAATTTGTTGTAACAATATTTACAAATAACTTGATCAGTAGCCAATTCAAACCGACCTTCTAACAACAAATAAGCACCAAATTGCTGCCTCTTATCATTGTTTTCCTTTTCACTTTTTAAATATAAATCTACATTCCTAGTTTGACTTCTATAATAAGTACGTCGACAACAAATACAAACATAGTTTGGTTTTTCACATGAATCTGTCTTAAACTTTGTAATTTCTGCTGCAAACTCATCCATACTAATGTCTTTCGCATATTCTTCAACACCTACACTTATCAAGCTCTCACTTTCTCCACACTCCTCTTGTGAACCAAAAAACAAAACTGTACATCATCACAAACTTTTTGTATATCTGAAACTGAACCGTGCAAAAGAGCTGTGTTCGTTTCAGTTAAACATAATGCAGGTGTTTTACATAGTAAACTCTCCTTACTAACTTCAGCATTTCTGAGTGGTGTACTGCTAACATTCTTAAATGATGAAAAGTACTTTTACACACTTTTCTTGAAAGACATGCCAGAGAAAGACCCTGCAACTTACTATATTTTCTTATTTTACATGGATCTACTCCTTGTAACATCTTAATCTTCTGTTTAAGACTTTTTTGCATACTCTCGTAAAACAATTCGCAATATTTCAATAGATTCCTGTCGAATACTGCAAATACTGCTACAATCCCACTTATATACAGGACCTTTTGTAGGCTTCCCTTGAACTTCTTGAGCTATTACTTCTTCCACACTCCTAACAACCATTTTGTCTTTAGGAATGGTACAACCGTCTTTCATCTCATAGCATCGACCACTAGTATCAACTGCATGCACTAATGTGTTCTGTTGAAAATAGCTTTCTTCATTAAAGAAAGGCTCAGTAGTGGAAGTGTGCTTCCATTCACCAGTAAACGTTTTACAAAAGTTACTTCTATTAACTAGTCTTTTTCTTTTGCTTTTCTCCTTCATAAACACCATTGGTTTATCCAATGTTCTCATTCTCTTCAATATTAATATAAATAATTTTCATTTCAATTCAAAAGCAGTATCTACTACACTTTCAATGTGCTACTTCTTCTTATACGCTGCTGATCTTTTTTTATACTTTTTACAATGTTTTAATAATTTTTTAATTACTCAACTTCGAAAGATACGTGTGTGTATCTCTTTAACCCCTTCCATGCTCATGACGGAATGGTCCCGTCATGAGCACAAGTTCTAGTGTGCTCATGACGGAACCATTCCGTCATGAGCACATGCTCAGGAAATCCCTTTGCTGCAGACAGCAGAGGGATTTCCCTTTTTTTTTTTGCCTGGGGAGGTGGGGAAGAGCTTCCCCAACCTCCCCAGGCATATTTTTGTATTTCATTGCAATGACGATCGCGCGCATGGCGCGCAATCGTCATTGCAATGAAATCAAAACTGAAACTTAATTTCAGTTTCTCAGTTTCGGTGCTTGTGGGGCTATCTCAGCCCCCCGAGCACCGAAAAAGATGGGAGAGATACCGTTGGAAAGGGGAGGATCTCCCCTTTCCAATGGTACCCTTCCCTAGTGGATCCCTACTTGGGGATCACCCCAGGAGGGCGATCCCCAAGCAGGGATCCACCCACTAGCCACCAGGGAGGGGGGGAGCGGCCCCTGGGCAAGGGCCTTTGCTCCCCCCCATTTAATTTACCCAGACAGCCTTTCGATGGGGGCAGTAGCCCCCAATCTGCCACCCCAGGGGGGCAGAAAGCACCCTAGATGCCAGGGATTTTTTTCTTATGCGCCAGGGGTGGGGGCTGCCCAGAATAGGCATGCCAAAGCCCCCACCCTACCCCCCCAAGAAAGAATAAGACTTTCTGCCCCCCCAGGAGGCAGATGGGGGCAATAGCCCCTGATCTGCCCCCCGGGGGGGGCAGAAAGCCCACTAGGCCCCAGGGATTTTTTTTATATATATACGTGACTCATGACGAGCTGGTCTCGTCATGAGCACCGCGGCGCCGCGCTCACCCCCCCGCCCTCCCGCACCCGTGGGGGAATTACCCCCGCAGGGAAGGGGTTAAGACATCCTAGACTCTCTTTGAATACCTCAGAGAACTTTGTCAAAACTCACATTCTTGTATGCTTTGGATTTGAATCTGTGGTTATGCATTAGGATCCAAATATACACCTTAGTCCTTCCACACAGGTCACCCAAAGATGTTATCCCTTTTCTCTGATACATATATGTTTGCAACAGCATACCTATTATCAATCGTTCCTTGAAAGTAACCTTTTATTTTATGGGTTGTCCAACATCACCATCAGGTCGTATAACCATTTTCTGTAGTTTAACCTTTCCACCCAACAACTTGTTAAAACATTTTCTGAAACTATAGCTAACCTGGAACAGGAATAAAATGTCTTCCACATACATGCTTTCTATCTTCACCACATCTTTTGGATTACCAATATCTGAATCACTCATTTGCAAAACAATTTCATTTTTTTTAAAACACATTTTTGGGGGTTTTCTGAAGAGTAAGGCATGTATACAGTAATGCATCCAATACATTTTAAATGCAAAAAATAAGATGGCAAGATACTCAGTTGTAAAGAACAGAGATGTACAATTCCATTTCCTTATGACTGGAGGTATCATGCAAAGCGATGCTTGGGGATCTAGAAGAATGTTTCTAAATGATAGAGCAATATTGGAGAAACAGTGCTACATACAAAATAATTACATAAACCCTCCCAACCAATCGTAGTAAATAATAAAGAAAGAGAGAAAGAGGGTGATCCATCCAATCTGCACTGAGTGCCAGTATTGAGTTTGATTGCGTAAATGTACCAGTATGTAGTTCCTGGGGGTGGGCAGGAAAGTTCAATAACTTCTGTCTCCATTCAAACTCGAGTGCACAAAGTCGTCTGTGCTGCGGCTCTGTGTGGGGCTGGGATCTGTGCAGGGGCCCAAATACATCCCCTTTGGTTCGTGTGTACCTGATAAAGTTGTAACCGTATTTAGCGCTTTAAAGGACTCCAATAGGAGGTTCCAGGATGGCGATGGGCTTTTTCCTCAGTCTGCGATATTCCTCCCCGCGCAACGCTCCGCTTTCCGCCAAACCCCACCTCTCCATCTCCTCCCTCCAGGCAAGCAAAGTGGGCGGGATCATCGCCTAGTTTAAGGCATTTTGCAAGTATGAGCGCAAATTCAGCAAATTTCGCTTGCACCTTGTAGCCCTTCGGGCAAGGGTACAGGCCCAATAGACAACTCTCCTTGTAGCCCTTCGGGCAAGGGTACAGGCCCAATAGACAACTCTCCTCCGTGTGCCATGTGTGCCCCCCCAACCAGTTCCTGCATTGTGGCTGCAATCTATGTCCAGTATGCGGAGAGGGCGGGACAGGACCATAACATGTGTAGTAGGTCAGCGTCCTGTTCAGGACATCTCGCTACCACTGCGGGGAACATAGTATGTAGCCGGTGTGGTGTGAATTATCATGAATTGTACAAATTTGAGTTGAGAGTTTTGGGAGACTCCTTTCGGGCGGGCAAGCAGGGAAGTCCATTCTTTATCTGACACAACCCTGCCAGGCCCATGTCACATCTAGCCCGTAACAGCAGTAAAGGTGAGGGTGAGTGCGCCTATGCCCCGATACAACCACCGTGTTAGGTGTCTACCAATACCCATTAGGTATATCAAGTGCACTAGTTCATGTGTTTGCGGTTCGGCCCTGGAGGGAGCCCAGCACCGCTTGACATATCGTATCAAGCTAGCGTGAAGGAGAAACAACGTGTCTGGGAGCCCCTGTTCATGGACAAAATCGGCATGGGTAAGTAGTGAACCATCTCTGAATAGTGCGCCTATAGTGATTACTCCAGCTAGTTCCCACCTGGAGAGTCTGTGATGCCGGCATAGAGGGAACTGCTCTAGACTGGATCGCGTTCTACCTTCGAAACAGAACTAATGTCATCCATACCCCACCTTTCTCGTCCAAACCATACTCCACAAAAGCAGGGGTCCCTCAAGGCTCTATCATCTCGCCCATGCTTTTCAACATCTACATGAAGTCATTACCGGAACTGAGCAATCAATTTCACCTCACGTGCTATAACTATGCAGATGACACGCAAATACTCCTTCAACTGGAATGCCCCAAAGACATTGAAAAATGCCCATTTTTCAGTTGTCTCAGAGCCGTGGATCAGTGGATGACTTGGAGCCATCTCAAATCGAATGCTTCAAAAAGGAAATACTCACGTGTGGCGATTGGAAACATTACGACCCGCTTGCCGCCTGGCCTGATGAACTGGGATCACCACCTAAATTATCGAAGGAAGTAAGAAACCTTGGAATAACCATAACTCCAAGCTGTCGATGAATGCCCAAGTGGACAAACTAGCAAAATCAAGCTTTGTCACTATAAAAACGCTGCGACGAATTTTCCCTCATTTGGGATTTCCACACAAGGTCCAAGCTACCATCTCCCTTGTTCTGTCCAAACTCGATTACACCAATAGCCTCTACCAGGGATCACCTTTAACGACCATGAAAAGACTACAACGGATTCAGAACTCGGCTGCCAGACTACTCTTACATATCAAACCGCGAGACCACATCTCACCTGCCTTGAAAGCCCTGCATTGGTTACCGGTTGCCAGAAGATCCACGTTCAAACTACTTTGTATCACCCACAAAGCAATACATGGGATGGAACCGCTCTTCATCAGGAATAAAATCACCAAACACATTCAACAAAGGAACCTACGCTCTAAAGGGGCATCTCGCCTCAAAATCCCAAGATACAAGAAAAAAAACATGGGTGGCACATCCTTCTCTGTTCAAGCAGCCACACTATGGAACTCATTAGCCCCAACATAAGATCCACTGACAACCACCTTATCTTCATAAAACTACTCAAGAATTGGCTCTTCCCCACATAAGCACCATACGCAAACAGAAATTTACAGCATATTCCTCTGTATATAAGCATTTATTTTCACTATAGATATGTACCTATCTTTGTGTATTGCTTTGTATATACATGTAGAATAATTATGTTGTTGTAAATAAATAAATAAAAAACATCTTTGGTCTACATGTACTTACTTCCATTGTGCATCTATGTACCTTCCATGTACTTGGATCTGTGTGTCTGTTACCTTTCTCCTGAAAAAACATATCCAATGCACTACCCTATTTCTCATCCTGTACCTCTATCAATATCTTTAATCTATATATACTTAACTCCTTTATGCATCTATATACTCTCAATGTACTTATGGATCTATATATTTATCACTTTCTTCTAATTTAGCATTTCAAATGCACTACCCTATTTCTAAGCCTATACTTCTCTCAATATATCCTATGGCCCAACCTTCGGACTCATCTCAAACTTCTTTCTACTACTCTTTCCAATGCACTACCCTATCTCTCATCCTATACATTTATCAATATATTCTCTACATCCACTCTCTCATTTATCCCAAACCCCATACCACTACTATGATCCCCAAAATAACCCTTTCTACACTCTCTCCTACTCTACCCTCCTTGCATCGTATGACACCTCTTTTTACTATACCGATCCCCCAAAACAAACCTTTATAAACTCTCCCCTCTGACTCTTCCCCTCAAAAACCCCTTTTTACTTATCCAAAAGCCTCCTCCTACTGCTATGACCTAAAGAAAAAAAAACAAATCTCACTCTTCTGTCCCTCCACTGTCCTTTTCAATCCAAATAACAGACTAACACGTTCACTTCTCAATTTCCATATTCCACTATACTAATTCACCACTAATCCTTTATGGGTTCCAAAGTAGCGTGCTACTCGCCAATGAAGCGTTTCAACACCCCATCAGGGTTACCAGCGCTATATAAACGCAAACCTTTTTCCCTTTTATACCCCTCCCCAACCCTTCTCAATCCAAATAACTCAATAACATATCCACCACTCAAATTACTTTCATGTTTCGCCATACTAATTCAACAGTAATCCTTATGGGTTCCAGAGTAGCGTGCTACTCGCCAATAAAGCGCTTCAAAACCCCATCAAGGGGTAGCAAGCGCTATATAAATACAAACCTCTTTCCCTCTTCTATCCCGCAACCTACCCTTCTCTATCCAAATAACTGAATAACATATCCACCACTCAAATTACTTCATACTTCACTATACTAATTTTCAACACTAATCCTTTATGGGTAGCGTCCTACTCGCCAGAAAAGCACTTCAACACCCATCAGGGGTAACAGGTGCTACATGAATGCAAACCTTTCTTCCCTTTTATCCCTCTGCTACCCTTCTCACTCCAAATAACTGACTAATACCCACCACTCAAATTACTTTCATATTTCACCATACTAATTCAGCACTAATCCTTTATGGGTTTCAGGAGTAGCGTGCTTCAACACCCCATCAGGGGTAACAAGCGCTATATAAATACAAAGCTTTTTTCCCTCTTCTATCCTTCTGCTATCCTTCCAAATCCAAATAACTGACTAACCTATCCACCACTTAAAATTTACTTGCATGTTTCACTATACTAATTCAACACTAATCCTCTATGGGTCCCGGAGTAGCGTGCTACTCGCAGAAAAAGCGCTTCGACGACTCGTCAGGGGTAGTAAGCGCCATATAAATGCAATTACAATACAATACAATACGTAGGGGTGGGGGCTGCCCAGAATGGGCATGCCAAAGCCCCCACCCTACCCCCCCTGAAAGAAGGAATGACTTTCTGCCCCCCCAGGAGGCAGATGGGGGCAATAGCCCCTGATCTGCCCCCTGGGGGGGCAGAAAGCCCACTAGGCCCCAGGGATTTTTTTTTATATATACCTAGGAGTGGGGGCTGCCCAGAATGGGCATGCAAACACCCCCACCCTAACCCCCCAAAGTAAGAATAGGATTTTCTGCCCTCCCCAGGAGGCAGATGGGGGCAATAGCCCCTGATCTGCCCCCCAGGGGGGCAGAAAGCCCACTAGGACCCAGGGATTTTTTTATATATATACGTAGGGGTGGGGGCTGCCCAGAATGGGCATTGAAATACCCCCACCCAAAAGAAAAAATGCTACAGTCTTTCTGCCCCTCCTAAGTGGCAGATGGGGCAATAGCTCCTTATCTGCCCCCCGGGGGGGCAGAAAGTCCACTAGGCACCAGGGATTTTTATTTTTCCAAAGTTCGGGGCGGGGCTGCCCAGAATGGGCATGCCAATGCCCCGACCCCCACAAAACATGCCACAGTCTTTCTGCCCCCCCCCTCAGGAGGCAGATAGGGGCAAAAGCCCCAGGGGGGCAGAGAGCCCACGAGGTGGCAGCGATTATGCTGGCTTTTTGTATATGTAGGTGTGGGGGCTGCCCAGAATGGGCATCCCAATGTCCCCACCCACCCAAACAAAATAGCCAGTCTTTCTGCCCCTCTTGGGGGCATATCGGGGCAATAGCCCCCGATTTCTTCCCTCCCCAGGGCGGCAGAAAGCCCACTAGGCACAGACTTTTTTGCGGAATGTGCCTACTTCTCGATTTTGGGTCCTAGCGCAGCTAGCACCAAAGGAAACCTACCAAACCCACACATTTCTGAAAACTAGACACCCGGGGGATTCCAGGGAGGTATGGCTTGCGTGGATCCCCCAACGTTTTCTTACCCAGAATCCCCTGCAAACCTCACATTTAGCTGAAAAAATCACTTTTTCCACACATTTTTGTGTGGGAAAGTTGTGGCATCACCGGGCTGACACAAATTTCCTACCACCCAGTGTTCCCCCAGGTCTCCCGATAAAAATGGTGCCTCACTCGTGTGGGAGGCCCAAGTACCCGCGACAGGCAAGGGCCCAAAACGTATTGAGGCGACATCAAAATTGCCTATCACAAAACGACCTGGTATTGCAAGGGGGGTCACCTGGGTTTTTTGCCCCGTGCTCGGAGGCCAGCTAGGGAAACCTACCAAACCCACACATTTCTGAAAACTAGACACCCGGGGGATTCCAGGGAGGTATGGCTTGCGTGGATCCCCCAACGTTTTCTTACCCAAAATCCCCTGCAAACCTCAAATTTAGCTGAAAAAATCACTTTACCACACATTTTTGTGTGGGAAAGTTGTGGCATCACCGGGCTGACACAAAGGTCCTACCACCCAGCGTTTCCCCAGGTCTCTCAATAAAAATGGTGCCTCACTCGTGTGGGATGCCCAAGTACCCGCGACAGGCAAGGGCCCAAAACGTATTGAGGCGACATCAAAATTGCCTATCACAAAACGACCTGGTTTTGCAAGGGGGGTCACCTGGGTTTTTGGCCCCGTGCTTGGCGGCCAGCTAGGGAAACCTACCAAACCCACACATTTCTGAAAACTAGACACCCGAGGAATTCCAGGGAGGTATGGCTTTCGTTGATCCCCCAACGTTTTCTTACCCAGACTCCCCTGCAAACCTCAAATTTAGCTGAAGAAATTACTTTTCCCACATATTTTGTGTGGGAAAGTTGTGGCATCACCGGGCTGACACAAATTTCCTACCACCCAGCGTTCCCCCAGGTCTCCTGATAAAAATGGTGTCTCACTCGTGTGGGATGCCCAAGTACCCGCGACAGGCAAGGGCCCAAAACGTATTGAGGCGACATCAAAATTGCCTATCACAAAACGACCTGGTTTTTCAAGGGGGGTCACCTGGGTTTTTGGCCCCTTGCTCGGCGGCCAGCTAGGAAAACCTACCAAACCCAAACATTTCTGAAAACTAGACACGTGGAGGATTCCATGGAGGTATGGCTTGCATGGATCCCCCAACGTTTTCTTACCCAGAATCCCCTGCAAACCTCGAATTTAGCTGAAAAAATCACTTTTTCCACACATTTGTGTGTGATAAAGTGGCATCACCGGGCTGACACAAATTTCCTACCACCGAGCGTTCACCCAGGTCTCTTGATAAAAATGGTGCCTCACTCGTGTGGGAGGCTCAAGTACCCGCGACAGGCAAGGGCCCAAAACGTATTGAGGCAACATCAAAATTGCCTATCACAAAGCGAACTGGAATTGGAAGGGGGTCACCGGGGTTTTTAGCCCCGTGCTCGGTGGCCAGCTAGGGAAACCTACCAAACCCACACATTTCTGAAAACTAGACACCCGGGGGATTCCAGGGAGGTATGGCTTGCGTGGATCCCCCAACGTTTTCTTACCCAAAACCCCCTGCAAACCTCAACTTTAGCTGAAAAAAATCACTTTTCCACACATTTTTGTGTGGGAAAGTTGTGGCATCACCGGGATGACACAAAGGTCCTACCACCCAGCGTTCCCCCAGGTCTCCCGATAAAAATGGTGCCTCACTCATGTGGGAGGCCCAAGTACCCGCGACAGGCAGGGGCCCAAAACGTATTGAGGCGACATCAAAATTGCCTATCACAACACGACCTGGTTTTGCAAGGGGGGTCACCTGGGTTTTTTGCTCGGTGGCCAGCTAGGGAAACCTACCAAACCCACACATTTCTGAAAACTAGACACCCGGGGGATTCCAGGGAGGTATGGCTTGCGTGGATCCCCCAACGTTTTCTTACCCAAAAGCCCTGCAAACCTCAAATTTAGCTGAAAAAATCACTTTTCCACACATTTTTGTGTGGGAAAGTTGTGGCATCACCGGGATGACACAAAGGTCCTACCACCCAGAGTTCCCCAGGTCTCCCGATAAAAATGGTGCCTCACTCGTGTGGGATGCCCAAGTACCCGCGACAGGCAAGGGCCCAAAACGTATTGAGGCGACATCAAAATTGCCTATCACAAAACGACCTGGTTTTGCAAGGGGGGTCACCTGGGTTTTTGGCCCCGTGCTTGGCGGCCAGCTAGGGAAACCTACCAAACCCACACATTTCTGAAAACTAGACACCCGGGGAATTCCAGGGAGGTATGGCTTGCGTTGATCCCCCAACGTTTTCTTACCCAGAATCCCCTGCAAACCTTAAATTTAGCTGAAAACATTACTTTTCCCACATATTTTGTGTGGGAAAGTTGTGGCATCACCGGGCTGACACAAATTTCCTACCACCCAGCGTTCCCCCAGATCTCCTGATAAAAATGGTGCCTCACTCGTGTGGGATGCCCAAGTACCCGCGACAGGCAAGGGCCCAAAACGTATTGAGGCGACATCAAAATTGCCTATCACAAAACGACCTGGTTTTTCAAGGGGGGTCACCTGGGTTTTTGGCCCCTTGCTCGGCGGCCAGCTAGGGAAACCTACCAAACCCAAACATTTCTGAAAACTAGACACCCGGGGGATTCCAGGGAGGTATGGCTTGCATGGATCCCCCAACGTTTTCTTACCCAGAATCCCCTGCAAACCTCCAATTTAGCTGAAAAAATCACTTTTTCCACACATTTGTGTGTGATAAAGTGGCATCACCGGGCTGACACAAAGTTCCTACCACCAAGCGTTCCCCCAGGTCTCTTGATAAAAATGGTGCCTCACTCGTGTGGGAGGCTCAAGTACCCGCGACAGGCAAGGGCCCAAAACGTATTGAGGCAACATCAAAATTGCCTATCACAAAGCGACCTGGTTTTGGAAGGGGGTCACCTGGGTTTTTGGCCCCGTGCTTGGCGGCCAGCTAGGGATACCTACCAAACCCACACATTTCTGAAAACTAGACACCCGGGGGATTATAGGGAGGTATGGTTTGCGTGGATCCCCCAACGTTTTCTTACCCAGAATCCCCTGCAAACCTCAAATTTAGCTGACAAAATCACTTTTCCACACATTTTTGTGTGGGAAAGTTGTGGCATCACAGGGATGACACAAAGGTCCTACCACCCAGCGTTCCCACAGGTCTCCAGATAAAAATGGTGCCTCACTCATGTGGGAGGCCCAAGTACCCGCGACAGGCAGGGGCCCAAAACGTATTGAGGCGACATCAAAATTGCCTATCACAACACGACCTGGTTTTGCAAGGGGGGTCACCTGGGTTTTTTGCCCCGTGCTCGGTGGCCAGCTAGGGAAACCTACCAAACCCACACATTTCTGAAAACTAGACACCCGGGGGATTCCAGGGAGGTATGGCTTGCGTGGATCCCCCAACGTTTTCTTACCCAAAACCCCCTGCAAACCTCAAATTTAGCTGAAAAAATTACTTTTCCACACATTTTTGTGTGGGAAAGTTGTGGCATCACCGGGATGACACAAAGGTCCTACCACCCAGCGTTCCCCCAGGTCTCCCGATAAAAATGGTGCCTCACTCGTGTGGGATGCCCAAGTACCCGCGACAGGCAAGGGCCCAAAACGTATTGAGGCGACATCAAAATTGCCTATCACAAAACGACCTGGTTTTGCAAGGGGGGTCACCTGGGTTTTTGGCCCCGTGCTTGGCGGCCAGCTAGGGAAACCTACCAAACCCACACATTTCTAAAAACTAGACACCCGTGGAATTCCAGGGAGGTATGGCTTGCGTTGATCCCCCAACGTTTTCTTACCCAGAATCCCCTGCAAACCTCAAATTTAGCTGAAAACATTACTTTTCCCACATATTTTGTGTGGGAAAGTTGTGGCATCACCGGGCTGACACAAATTTCCTACCACCCAGCGTTCCCCCAGATCTCCTGATAAAAATGGTGCCTCACTCGTGTGGGATGCCCAAGTACCCGCGACAGGCAAGGGCCCAAAACGTATTGAGGCGACATCAAAATTGCCTATCACAAAACGACCTGGTTTTTCAAGGGGGTCACCTGGGTTTTTGGCCCTTGCTTAGCGACCAGCTAGGGAAACCTACCAAACCCAAACATTTCTGAAAACTAGACACCCGGGGGATTCCAGGGAGGTATGGCTTGCATGGATCCCCCAACGTTTTCTTACCCAGAATCCCCTGCAAACCTCCAATTTAGCTGAAAAAATCACTTTTTCCACACATTTGTGTGTGATAAAGTGGCATCACCGGGCTGACACAAAGTTCCTACCACCGAGCGTTCCCCCAGGTCGCTTGATAAAAATGGTGCCTCACTCGTGTGGGAGGCTCAAGTACCCGCGACAGGCAAGGGCCCAAAACGTATTGAGGCAACATCAAAATTGCCTATCACAAAGCGACCTGGTTTTGGAAGGGGGTCACCTGGGTTTTTGGCCCCGTGCTTGGCGGCCAGCTAGGGATACCTACCAAACCCACACATTTCTGAAAACTAGACACCCGGGGGATTATAGGGAGGTATGGTTTGCGTGGATCCCTCAACGTTTTCTTACCCAGAATCCCCTGCAAACCTCACATTTAGCTGAAAAAATCATTTTTTCCACACATTTGTGTGTGGGAAAGTTGTGGCATCACTGGGCTGAAACAAATTTCCTACCACCCAGTGTTCCCCCAGGTCTCCCGATAAAAATGGTGCCTCACTCGTGTGGGAGGCCCAAGTACGCGCGACAGGCAAGGGCCCAAAACGTATTGAGGCGACATCAAATTTGCCTATCACAACACGACCTGGTTTTGCAAGGGGGGTCACCTGGGTTTTTTGCCCCGTGCTCGGTGGCCAGCTAGGGAAACCTACCAAACCCACACATTTCTGAAAACTAGACACCCGGGGGATTCCAGGGAGGTATGGCTTGCGTGGATCCCCCAACGTTTTCTTACCCAAAATCCCCTGCAAACCTCAAATTTAGCTGAAAAAATCACTTTTCCACACATTTTTGTGTGGGAAAGTTGTGGCTTCACCGGGCTGACACAAAGGTCCTACCACCCAGCGTTCCCCTTGGTATCCCGATAAAAATGGTGCCTCACTCGTGTGGGATGCCCAAGTACCCGCGACAGGCAAGGGCCCAAAACGTATTGAGGCGACATCAAAATTGCCTATCACAACACGACCTGGTTTTGCAAGGGGGTCACCTGGGTTTTTGCCCCGTGCTCGGTGGCCAGCTAGGGAAACCTACCAAACCCACACATTTCGGAAAACTAGACACCCGGGGGATTCCAGGGAGGTATGGCTTGCGTAGATCCCCCAACGTTTTCCTACCAAAATCCCCTGCAAACCTCAAATTTAGCTGAAAAAATCACTTTTCCACACATTTTTGTGTGGGAAAGTTGTGGCATCACCGGGCTGACACAAATTTCCTACCACCGAGCGTTCCCCCAGGTCTCTTGATAAAAATGGTGCCTCACTCGTGTGGGAGGCTCAAGTACCCGCGACAGGCAAGGGCCCAAAACGTATTGAGGCGACATCAAAATTGCCTATCACAAAGCGACCTGGTTTTGGAACGGGGTCACCTGGGTTTTTGGCCCCGTGCTTGGCGGCCAGCTAGGGAAACCTACCAAACCCACACATTTCTGAAAACTAGACATCCGGGGGATTATAGGGAGGTATGGTTTGTGTGGATCCCCCAACGTTTTCTTACCCAGAATCCCCTGCAAACCTCAAATTTACCTGAAAAAATCATTTTTTCCACACATTTTTGTGTGGGAAAGTTGTGGCATCACCGGGCTGAAACAAATTTCCTACCACCCAGTGTTCCCCCAGGTCTCCCGATAAAAATGGTGCCTCACTCTTGTGGGAGGCCCAAGTACCCGCAACAGGCAAGGGCTCAAAATGTATTGAGGCGACATCAAAATTGCCTATCACAAAACGACCTGGTTTTACAACGGGGGTCACCTGGGTTTTTGGCCTCGTGCTCGGCGGCCAGCTAGGGAAACCTACCAAACCCACACATTTCTGAAAACTAGACACCCGGGGGATTCCAGGGAGGTATGGCTTGCGTGGATCCCCCAACGTTTTCTTACCCAAAATCCCCTGCAAACCTCAAATTTAGCTGAAAAAATCACGTTTTCCACACATTTTTGTGTGGGAAAGTTGTGGCATCACCGGTATGACACAAATTTCCTACCACCCAGTGTTCCCCCAGGTCTCCCGATAAAAATGGTGCCTCACTCATGTGGGAGGCCCAAGTACCCGCGACAGGCAAGGGCCCAAAACGTATTGAGGCAACATCAAAATTGCCTATCACAAAATGTTTTGGGCCCCTGCCTGTCGCGGGTACTTGGGCCTCCCACACGAGTGAGGCACTATTTTTATCAGGAGACCTGGGGAAACGCTGGGTGGTAGGAAATTTGTGTCAAAGCGATACCAAAGGGGTTGATGGACGGAGCGTTAGAGCAAATCAAACACTCACCCCCAGTCAACTGATCTGGGTTTAATCCATCATCATTCTTTAGCTCACTCCACCACCCCAGTTCAGACATGGCCATATGCAAATCAGTCTGACCCTGTGCCTCATGGGAACAGTCCAGCCCGAACTGCCAAGCCATGTCTTCCCTGGACCGGAAACAAGCATCCTGGGACCGGTTTCGGGTTCAAAACCCTCATCAGCCAGGCTATCTTGAATCCAGTGGCAAAGTGAGCAAGGGACCCACGTCTGGGCATACCCTGCCAACTTAGGGCGAACAAAGCGATACCAAAATGTGTGGAAAAAGTGATTTGTTTCAGCTAAATGTGAGGTTTGCAGGGGATTCTGGGTAAGAAAGCTTTGGGGGATCCACGCAAGCCATACCTCCCTGGAATCCCCGGGTGTCTAGTTTTCAAAAATGTATAGGTTTGCTAGGTTTCCCTAGGTGCCGGCAGAGCTAGGGTTCAAAATCTACAGCTAGGCACTTTGCAAAAAAAGGATCAGTTTTCACTGTGAAAATGTGGTGTGTCCACGTTGCGTTTTGGGCCGTTTCCTGTCGCGGGCACTAGGCCTACCCACACAAGTGAGGTACCATTTTTCTCGGAAGACTTTGGGGAATGCGGGGTGGGTGGAATTTTGTGGATCCACGCAGATTCCAGAACTTTCCACCACAGAAATGTGAGGAAAATGTGTTTTTTTGGACAAATTTTGAGGATTGCAAGGGATTCTGGGTAACAGAACCTGGTGAGAGCCAGTCAAGTCACCCCATCCTGGATTCCCCTGGGTGTCTAGTTTTCAAAAATGTATAGGTTTGCTAGGTTTCCCTAGGTGCCGGCAGAGCTAGGGTTCAAAATCTACAACTAGGCACTTTGCAAAAAAAGGGTCCGTTTTCACCGTGAAAATGTGTTGTGTCCACGTTGCGTTTTGGGCCGTTTCCTGTCGCCGACACTAGGCCTACCCACACAAGTGAGGTACCATTTTTCTCGGAAGACTTTGGGGAATGCGGGGTTGGTGGAATTTTGTGGATCCACGCAGATTCCAGATCTTTCCACCACAGAAATGTGAGGAAAATGTGTTTTTTGGGACAAATTTTTAGGTTTGCAAGGGATTCTGGGTAACAGAACCTGGTGAGAGCCAGTCAAGTCACCCCATCCTTAATTCCCCTGGGTGTCTAGTTTTCAAAAATGTATAGGTTTGCTAGGTTTCCTTAGGTGCTGGCAGAGTTAGGGTTCAAAATCTAGAGCTAGGCACTTTGCAAAAAAAGGGTCAGTTTTCCCTATGAAAATGTGGTGTGTCCACGTTGCGTTTTGGGCCGTTTCCTGTCGCGTGCCCTAGGCCTACCCACACAAGTGAGGTACCATTTTTCTCAGAAGACTTTAGGGAACGCGGGTTTTGTGGAATTTTGTGGATCCACGCTGATTCCAGAACTTTCCACCACAGAAATGTGAGGAAAATGTGGTTTTTTTTACAAATTTTTAGGTTTACAAGGGATTCTGGGTAACAGAACCTGGTGAGAGCCAGTCAAGTCACCCCATTCTGGATTCCCTGGGTGTCTAGTTTTCAAAAATGTATAGGTTTGCTAGGCTTCCCTAGGTGCGGGCAGAGCTAGGGTTCAAAATCTACAGCTAGGCACTTTGCAAAAAAATGATCCGTTTTCACTGTGAAAATGTGGTGTGTCCATGTTGCGTTTTGGGCCGTTTCCTGTCGCGGGCACTAGGTCTACCCACACAAGTGAGGTACCATTTTTCTCGGAAGACTTTGGGGAACGCGGTGTGGGGGGAATTTTGTGGATCCATGCAGCTTCCAGAACTTTTCATCACAGAAATGTGAGGAAAATGTGTTTTTGTTAATACATTTTTAGGTTTGCAAGGAATTCTGGGTAATAGAACCTGGTGAGAGCCAGTCAAGTCACCCCATCCTGGATTCCCCTGGGTGTCTAGTTTTCAAAAATGTATAGGTTTGCTAGGTTTCCCTAGGTGCCGGCAGAGCTAGGGTTCAAAATCTACAGCTAGGCACTTTGCAAAAAAAGGGTCAGTTTTCACTGTGAAAATGTGGTGTGTCCACGTTGCGTTTTGGGCCGTTTCCTGTCGCGGGCACTAGGCCTACCCACACAAGTGAGGTACCATTTTTCTCGGAAGACTTTGGGGAATGCAGAGTGGGTGGAAATTTGTGGATCCACACAGATTCCAGAACTTTCCACCACAGAAATGTGAGGAAAATATGTTTTTTTTTACAAATTTGTAGGTTTGCAAGGGATTCTGGGAAATGGAACCTGGTGGGAGCCAGGCAAGTCACCCCATCCTGGATTTCCCTGGGTGTCTAGTTTTCAAAAATGTATAGGTTTGCTAGGTTTCCCTAGGTGCCAGCAGAGCTAGGGTTCAAAATCTACAGCTAGGCACTTTGCAAAAAAAGGGTCAGTTTTCACTGTAAAAATGTGGTGTGTCCACGTTGTGTTTTGAGCCGTTTCCTGTCGCGGGCACTAGGCCTACCCACACAAGTGAGGTACCATTTTAATCGGGAGACTTAGGGTAACACAGAATTGTAGAGCAACTGTTATTACCTATTGACTTTTGATGCATTTCTGCCTTCCAAATGAAAGACAATGTGTAAAAAAGAAGTCATTTTGAAAAATTACCTATAATTCTCATGCTAGTATGGGTACTCACAATTTCAGAAATGTGCAAATATCTACTGTTTCTAAACTCTATATTGTAATCCAATTTCAGAAATACATAGGTGTCTCTCATACCGATTTTTCCATGTATATATTTTACCAAATGATTTGCTATATACCCGGTACATAATAAAAAACCATTGCAAGACACTGCTCAGTTATTGGCTTTGGGTTCGTCTGGTTCTTGGTGAACCTACAAGTCCTATATATCCCCACAACCAGAAAGGTCCAGCAAATGTAACGGTATATTGCTTTCAAACAGTTGTCATAATTAGAAGAAGTTACAGGTGAAAACGTTGACACAAATGGCTGTTTTTTTCAACAACTTTTCAATTTTTCCTATATTCAACAGTTAGTTTCTATAAAGAAACCTTGAAGGATCTACACAAATGACCCCTTGCTGAATTCAGAATTTTGTCTACTTTTCTAAAATGTATAGCTTTCCAGGATCCATTATTGCTTTCATACCCATGTCTACCATTAACTGGAAGGAGGTTGAAAGCACAAAAAATAGCAAAAATAGGCTATGTCCCAGAAAAATGCTAAACTGTCTAAAACATTTTGGTTTTCTGACAAAAGTCTGCTCGTCCCTGAAAGCTGTGAAGATGGTGATTTCAGCACCACAATCCCTTTTTTGATACCATTTGCAGGGAAAAAACCAGACGCTTTCATCTGTAGCCCTTTTTTCCAAAAAACAAACAAAATTTACCTGTATTTTGGCTAATTTCTTGGTCCCCTCCAGGGGAATCCACAAACCCTGGGTACCTTTAGAATCCCCATGATGTTGGAAAAAAAGGACGCAAATTTGGCGTGGATACCTTATGTGGTCAAAAAGTTACAGGGGCCTAAGCGCGAACTACCCCAAATATAAAAAAAAAGGCTTAGCACAGGAGGGGAAAAGGCCTAGCAGTGAAGGTGTTAAATTGCTTTTCTCTTCTTGAAGCATGTGTTGTTTTCTTACTATAATATATCTTGTTCTCCTTTTTCTTTGTTGTAAAACCTTTCTTTTTTCTTTCATTTTTATTCACTTCCTTTAATTTCTCTACAACTGTGTTAAGAAACTGCTTGGTCGTCTTACCAGAACAGACTTTATCCTTGGTAACATTTTTGTCTTTTTCTAATACACTCTTTTTACTTTTGTTTAAGTAGATCTGTTTTTTTGTTGTCTTCTCTTTTCATGTTTTCTTGCCATCTTCAATTTGTGATCCAGACAAAATAAGTTTCTAAAAACAAAGAACAGTTTCAATAATTTGTTACATGAATTAACAATTTTAAATTAATTACATATCAATATTCATATTAACTAGTAAACAATTACTTACAATTACATTGCTATTCTCTTAATTACAAATAAAAAAACAAAACTATAGAAACAAGCAAGATAACTGCAGAAAGAGGTGCTAAAGAGAAAGAAAGGGAGAGAAAGAAAATAAAAGTTTAGGAACACCAAACAAAAATACACAAAGAAGAACACAGCTACTAAGAAATGTGAGAAATACAAAAAGAGGCAAAACAGGTGCACACAGAGACAATAACAGATGCACAAATAAACAACAGAGGTGCACAAACATGCAAGAGAAGTGCACAAAGAGACAAGACAGATGCAGAAACAGGCAAGAGATGTGCAAAACAGGGAACAAGGTGTACAAAATGGCAAGAGGGATGCCAAAAGTAGGAAGACAGCTGCACAAAGAGGAAACAGATGCTCAAAGAGGCAAGAGTAGTGCAGAAAGAGAAAAGAGGGATGCAGAAACAGACAACATGCATGAAAAAAAGACAAGATGAGTGCCAAAAGAACCAAGAAAGGTGTAGAAAGAGAAGACAAGTGCAGAAAGAAGCAACAGACGTGCACAAAGAGGCAAGAGAAGTGCATAAAGAATAAAGAGATGCACAGAAAGGAAAGTGAGGTGCATAAAGACGGAAGACAAGTGTACAAACACGTAACAGAGGTGTAGAAAGACGCAAAACAGCTGCAGAAAGGGAAAAGAGAGCTGCACAAAGAAGCAAAAGAGGTGCAGAAACAAACAAGAGAAGTGCACAAAGAACCAAGAGAGGTGCAGAAACAGACAAGAAGGATGCAGAAAGAATCCAGAGAAGTGCAGAAAGAAGCAAGAGAACACCAGAAAATCAAAACAGCAATCTTTGCAATGTTACTCTTGTAAGTCCCACCATATTCTTGAAAACATGCATGCATGCCTCTCTACCTCTTAGTGGACGCATCATACAAATAGTAGTATACCTGTACTACACATGTATAGCATGTTCAGATGCATAACACATATCAGAATACGTTTGCAAGTAGACACATACCTCAGTGACAAGACTATGCAGACCTTTAAACTTGACAAACTGAATGTCCCATTCCAAGCAAACACCTAAAATTATACGGCATACTCCAATGATACCTTTCCACAGACTCATACAAAATAGCCTAATGACTAATCCCTCTGCCACCATGTCTTAAACCTGACTTTTATCTCAAAGCTTCACTATTCAGCGACTGTTCTGAGTGTTGGCTCTAGCCAAGTATAAAGCAGCAACCCTTTGCATGTCTCTGTTGTAAGTCTCACCCAGTGATCGAAGTGGGGTAAAAAGGTAGGGGAACTGTCGGCTGAGAATCAGAGGGTGGGAACAACCTGTGGATGAGATCAGTGGGCGGAGTCAGAGGTGTGTCCAGAATGCACAAAATATTCCAATTTTAAGTATTTGTTTGACATTTCACTGACCAGTTACAGTTTATTATGTTATTTAATTCAACCAATGGATACACATGATTATTTAAGCTATAATATGAGTTATTGACATTTAAATACATTCACAAAATGGGATATGTTTCCAATCACAGAATGTCCCAAATACTCTTAAAAGTAAAAGCACAAGCCATTTGCTCCGAGCCATGGAGTTTCTGTTGGCACTTCTCCTCCCCTTTTCCACAAGATCAGTTCAAACATGAATGGCAAAATATCCAAGTTTGCAAATGTTTTCTATATAATTATGGCTCTGCCATATGTGCCACATAATACATAATCTGCTGCATAATCTGACAATTTCAACTAGTAAATTGTTTGTAGCTCAAACGGATCAAAAGTTACTAAAAAATGTGAATTGTGTTGCTGCGAAGTGGACGGCCCTTTGCAAAGGTTGACTAATCACCTTTCTCACTGCTTCATTTGAATATGTGATGTTACAACGAATGCGCTACAACGCATTCCATTACAACGCAGTCATTACAACAACTGCGTTGTTACATCGCAAACCATTACAACGCAAGTCGTTACAACGACTTGCTGTAGGGGGCGCTGGATGTTGGAATAGTAGAATTTACTATTCCAACTCCAGTCTGTGCAACAGTAGGGAAGATGTTGGATTTCAAATCCAACACCTTCTGCCCCCTACAGCAAGTCGTGGTAACGACTTGCGTTGTAATGGTTTGAGATGTAGCAGATTCGTTGTAAACGATGTATCCCCTTCATTTGTATGTTACACTGGTACTAATAACGCAAAAGCTTTCCAGAGACTGGTAGCATGTGTAAAAATGTCAAAATAATAAAGTATCACAAAATATACTGCATTACGCTGCAGCTTTTTTTGCTGCATTATTTAGTCAACTCTGCTGCATCATTTTATCCTCCTTTGCTGCATAATTCCAGTGGCCTCAAAGAAGGCAGCACATATTAAAAGTGCTTGTGCATGAAGCAGAGAGACTGTGAAGTTTGCTAACTTAGGGGCTTATTACGATGCCGGACGGAAAAGCCTTCCGTCCTCCATGGTGTCGTAAAAATACCTCCCGCATGACCCGCGGCATTTCCGTCAGCCAAATTACGATGCAATGTACGCAAAATCACACCGCGGCGGACGGATGTCACAAAAGACCGTCCACCACGGTCGGAAAAGCTGCAAATCCGACCGCGGCGGACGGGGAAAGCTGGTCAACGGCTTGAAAAGGCCGCTCCTGCCGCGGCATGACCGCACGGCTAATTACGATGAGAATGCGGAGCAATGATACACCCCAACTTGCTCCTGGTAAGGAAAGCCATGCGCAGCATGGAAGAGACATCTGAAGGTCACCACTCTTGTTGATACACCCACATACCACAGTATGAAACCAACCCCTTCCTGAACCAGCATCCTTCGCACACCACAAGCCGAGACAGAGAGACAGGACACACCTCACACACTTCACATATCTCCACCAATACCTTGCACCCTGCACCCCTCATTTAATTGCACCATGCCCCCCAAGACAATGCCCAAATCCACCGACTCAGAGTTGAGAGTGACGGTAGACGAGACAATCAGGGTAGAACCACATTTGTCTGGGCACCTGGTCCAACACACCCTACTTGCGCGCAAGACTCAGATGTGTGCAAGGACCCACAGCAAAGTCAATGCCGCAGGGACCACCCTACGCACTGTGCGTGACCTCAGGAAGCAGTGGGGCGACCTCAAGGGCCGGGTCAAGCAGCGGCTACAGGGAGGGGTGAGTCACACCACGGCGAATCTTCAGACACCTCTGAGCATGCAGCAGGTTCCCCCCAGCCAAACGGCAGAGGGGTGTCCGAAAAGACCCCGTCAGGATCACGTGGCACAGCACCGTGCCGTACCAGTTCTCGGAGCAACCGCTGATGTCACCACTGTAACACCGAGCATTGACTGTCGTTGTAAATACCAAACCACATTGCCACAAGGACTTTGGAACACTACTATTGTGTGTCCTACCCTAACTACCCGGGTACCATCACCTCCTACTCCACCCCTCACCTGTCACACATCGCAACATAAACACAAATCACAACAGTATGCCTTCGTGTCAAAAGCATTCTCATCACAGTAAGTGGCATGTTGACTCACATTGCAATGTATCCGAATATGTAAAAGCGAAAATCCATTGAGAGAGTGGAGGTACCAGGAAAGACACAAGGAAACAACTGTGCGTTGCCATATTATGCAATAACCGCAAAAGAACACCATGAGGCAACACTGTACAATATGCATTACAGACAACACCGGCAAACACCATCAACATGGACAGCAGGGGGACTGGAGCACACGACTGCACCTCCCAACACACTTTCGCCCTTAGCATCCTGGTGAATGCAGTCCAGTTGAGAAGATTACTTCTGTCACCGTTGTCGTGTGTCACCTAGGTTGGTGCAGGTCAGTGCTGTTAATCTCTAGACACATGTGTGTAGCGTTATCCTCCCACATCAGTAGGGGTAAGATACATTGTGGTCAGTGTCTGCTGAGGAAGCAGCCAGATTCTACTCGGATCTCTGTACCTCTCCCTGCCCAACTCAGGTGAAACACCTCAGTCACATGACAAGTAAGCATCATGACTGAACTGCATTTACCAGAATGCCAAGGGGTGAACTGTGCTGGGAGATGAAGCAGTGTGCTCCCATCCCCCTAATAACATCATCATGGACATGACGGAAGTTGTCACAGATCACTCAGCACAGAACAATGAACTCCTTAGCAGTGTGCCCACAAGAGCCAGCATCACAACACATCCTGTCATGTGGATGATGGCGACATTATCGCATTCACACACTCAAGTACTGTTGCACAGGGATTTTCAAGTGACATGTACTGTCTATGCATGTTTACCCACATGTACACCAGTCCCTGACAACATACCCACGCTAAATCTGTTTTACAAACGAAGTTATCTTCTCCTGAATGAGCACAACTGCTGCGGTCACAGGGCAGGCATCGCGTATATAGGAACTGTTGCCCAACGTGTTCCTTGCTGTAGCAATGTTCTCCTAACTCCCCCATATGTGATTGTGGATAGTCATTTGTAGCCTCACATTCCCACAGCCAAAGCATACTTCAAGAAGTGTGCAGGCACAATGGGCCTCTGTTCAGACAAGTAGTCGCTCCCACATCAGCCCGGAGACCTTCGGATTCCAGGTGCCTTGACCGTCCCGCGCGATTCAGTCACTGCTGAACATGGCACTCCCACTTTTTTCCGGGGGACTGACACAAGAATCATCGAAAGCCTCTGATACTGAAGGCCGTTGCACACTTTTTTAAAACAAGTGGGCTCTGGCCTTGTCCCTTCGTTTCATGCGATTTCTGGAGTTCCACCGGGTGTCATTCCTCCAATTTCCAGACTGCATTTAGCGGTTTGATATCACTACTCATGGCTGTACAGCTGAGCGCTGGTTCTAAGAATGTTCTCACGCCATGTCTGCCCGTCCTGTGGTACAGTCGAACCCCGGTCAATTGCAACTGTACCGTGACCGCATGAATCTCCTCTTTGGATGTGTCCCATTAGCTGTGCTACGCATCAGTTATAGGCTAACCTTCCGCTATGCCTATTTCACCTGCGTGCAGCCTGTGTTCTACTGCCGAAGATGCCCCTTTCCCTGGGGCCTGGATGTCTGCCTTTCCAACACAGCCCTTGCTGCCCTGGATCATGAACTGTGGGTGAGTCCTTTGTTGGTCCATGATCAGTACTGCTCCAGTGATACACGTTTGTAGGATGCCTTCCAATGTGTCAGACAGGCTGACAGCTGCGCCTGTGCATTTGCGCAAAGGCTCCTGTGCCATGCCTACATCGAACCTCTCCCCGGGTGCCATGGGATGCTCCTCTCATCCTCGTGGTGCGAGGAGCACAACTGTTCCTTCATACTGCTGGATTGGATGGCGTCCTTTTTGCTGGAGATGAATTGGATCGTCTTTTGGAACTGATTGCCTTCGAGGCTACCTGTGCCTTCTTGGATTCGTAACTACTTAACAGCAACAGGAACTGTTGGTGACGAATTCAATGTCCTTTTAACTTTTTCACGCCTACTAACAGGAATTGTCATTCAGCTCTCTGACTTTTGCCCTATCTGCATTTGCTTTGACTCTGCTGACCTCTGCGGTCTGTTTCGCTTGGTACCACAGACCTGAGCAACGGGGAGGCTGTCATCTGACCGTCATGGACATGTCGACTGGCATGAGCCCGGCTTCCATCATGCAGCTGTAGAACACGAAATTCACATGGCGTAGTCGTTTTGCAAGTACAATAGTATTTGTCTGTCACATGAGAAGTGTCTGCAGAGTTTTTTCTCGGCGCGGTCCAGGAGCACTGCCTGTACATTATGTCCGTGGTTGGAGGGGATTGTCCGTTGTCATTCTGTTCTGGTCAGGCGCTAGCACCCCCACTCAACAAGGTGTCACTGCTGCTAGAGGACACGGGTGCCTTTTAGATGTCAGGGGAGGCGGGCTAGTTGCCCCACACTTTGAGAGTGATCCATCCAGTGATGTGAGGGACACAGCACATGGGATATACATTTCTCCATGTACTGGCTAAGCAATGGGTCTGCTGGCAAAGCCCATAGACCCGAGACATCTCATTCGACTCCTCCCAGCAAGGGGTGGGGGGATATGCTCGTGGGTTTTCGTCCAGAGGGATTATTGATATGACATCTTGCTTCATGTGTTATGGATGTGTCACTATGGAAACTGTATATGTACTCATGCATTCTCAACTTCTTGTGGCACGTATGTTGCCTGTCTTGCGACTGTAGTAAATGAAGCACATTTCAAAGCGTGTCTTGTCTGCAACTTATCGGCTTGTGTACACGCGCTTGCAAACCTCTGAGTGAGTGGGAGAGCTAGTGAGGCACTATAGCAATTGGGTCCGGTGCTAATGGGTGTTTCGGGGTGCTCAGTCCCTGCCTGCCCAAGCTCTCCAATCCCGCCCATAGTCCTGTATGTGTACAAAATGCCAGTAACAGATCTCAAAATGTGTTCGACAACAGCAAGGCACGCAGACACAGTCATTGTCGCTCATTGTTCACTTACACTCAACGGAACTAGTTGACGATGAGCTGTTGTCGCTGGTTAAGGCCTTCTTCCTCACCACTGTCATCGTCACTGGGCATGTGTGGGTTGGGTGCGGGGGCCTGCTGCTGTTCATCGTTGGCCAGAATCAGGGGGATCCTTCTGCGCATGGCCAGGTTGTGTAGCATGCAGCAGGCGACTAACATCTGGCATACCTTCTGTGGTGAGTACTTAGGTGCACCACCAGTCTGGTCCAGGCACCTAAATCTTGACTTCAGCAGTCCAGAAGTGCGCACCAACACACGACGTGTCCTCCCATGTGCATCATTGTATTGGACTTCCCCCGGCATTGTTGGATTTCGCAGTGGGGACAGCAACCACAGACGATTGGGATGCCCAGAGTCACCTAGTTGTGAGACAGACAGGCAAACAGTGTGATCTGTATGTGTGGGGAGAGCAGCATGTCACAAATACATCACAGTCATTGACACAGCCCACTCACCAACAAGGCAGGCCCGCTCGGGGTGCAGATTGGCCATCAATTGGTGTATGGTGCTGTTCCGCAAGATGTAGGAGTCATGTGCCGAACCAGGATACCTTGCACACACGTGTGGGATGATCTGATTCGCTTGGCATACCACTTGTACGTTGATGGAGTGGTAGTGTTTGCGGTTCCTATAGATGTGTTCACTTGCCTGTGGTGGAACGAGGGCAATGTGGGTACCATCAATGGCTCCCACAACATTCCCACAACATTTGGAATGCCTCCCAGGTCATAGAACTCCCCCCTTCACAGCTGCCAATTCATCCCTCCTCAGGAAGTGGACAGGTCTGTCCTTGTAAGGCATCAATGCTGACAGGATGTCACGCAACACCATGCTGAACATGGGCTGTGACATCGCCTCAGCGCTGGCCACAGTGTACTGGAATGGCCCAGTACCGGAGAAATGCAGTGCAGCCATACCCTTCACTGTAGCAGACAATGCAGCCGGATATTTTCTTTTGGCCTTCAAATGGGGCTCCAACTGGGCACATGGGTTTCGTAGTGTGCGGCGATCCAAACAGAATCCCCGGATGATTTCGATGTCCTCCATCGTCGTCAGGTCAGGGACAGGGTGAAAGATGGGTGGTCTCCTCCTACGTATGTCAGGGTACACAGGCATGGGCTGAGTTCTAGATGAAATGTGGTGCACAGCTTACCCAGAGACACAACCACAACATTGACAGGCCTCATGGTCACGTGAAATGCACAAGTGACCTGCATTCAGATGTTGTTTTTCTTCACTCACTCGGCACTCTGACATTACGACATCCAAAGAAGTTGATGTGTATGGCATGTAGTACACTGCTACATCATGGATGAGCTGCCCTCTGGTCAGATGGCACGGCACTGGTGTTTCCCAGCATCAGTGCTGAGTTGCATGTTGCTGCTGTCACTGCACGAACGCAAGTTTCAGTCCCACACTACGCAACACCATTACGGGATGAGGGCAGTGAGTGTCATTTGGACAACGCTACATGGTTGTTCAACACGGTGAACAGACACATGTGGACATTATGGGGTCAGTCCTGCGTGAGTGTGTGTGGAATTTGCGTATCAGATATTTCAATGTTCACCTGTATGAGGCACAAATGCACATGGATTGTGTATACATGCCAACATGGCTGCCAATGAGCGATGATGTCGGTCAGAGCTATGTTTGTTTGTTCCACATGTGCACTCCTATGACGTGTGTGTGAACATTGACAGGCAATGGCAGCTGTGCACACTGCACGCAACACCAGTTTGTGTGTTGGGAGTGCTAGGGGTTACAAGTATGTCTGATTTGCAGACAGTGGACACCTCTGATTGTCTGCCTACGTCACTGGCCCTTCGCAAGTCGACCCCTGGCCAAGGGACGCCAGTCAGTTGTCAAGGGATGTACAAGCGATGTTCACAGGTTGGATGTTTCATTACACAACATTGGTACAGTGCGAGAGACCTTTTTCCTTTTAGACTCCTTCCCTCATTTCGGTCCATGCTAGCCACGGCGCATGACTATGTATGTACTTTCACTCTCCTTTTCTTGGACATGCCATGTGTGTGTAGACTTGACTCAAGGGTCACACTCTCTCATGCCTTCACAGTGTAGTGACCAGCTGGTCACTGTTCTAGTTGTTCTGATGTACCAGCCACTCCCAGAGGGCTGGCTTACCCCCGACCCCACAGACACCCAGCACAGGAATCACTGGACATGTGACCCTGCCAACAAACGGGGCTGGACGCACGTGCCCTGAGCCAGTTCTCCTATACATGTACGGTGTCTGTGTGGTTACTTTTTATGCATGGCGGCCTCGTGGCCCACAACATTACACATGGGGTGCACCAATCACTTTAGGCAAATGAGTTGTGATGGGTGATGTAATTCGCATGGCGCCAATTCAAATGCAGTATGTGTTCGCATGCGTGGTAGCTGGCATCCGCGGCGAGGACACGCATTGGCCCCAATTGGATGATGCAGGGTTGCGGTCGCAGCTTCCCGGTCGCCGCGGTGTGGCAACCACTATGCGAATGAGCCATCGGCCAATGGGGCCCTTCGGCGTACATATTTTGATGTTGCAGTGTGTGCGCTCTGCTACTGCGGGGCTCTGCATTTTCCCCAATTGCCTTCAGGGGCACCGAGGGTCACTCATGGGGCTGGGTGGGCCTCGCACTTTGCATTTGGCAGGTTGCCACATTCATCGTGGTGCCGCCACGCTAGCTGGGAGTTGTAGTTGTTCAGGGGTTGCATGCGTGGAGATGTTTGGTATGTACCTCTGCTGTTGGGCGCGGCGGCGTCTTGTCTGCGGGAGGTGCAGCAGGTAGTGCAGTGGGAAGGCCTGTAGCATTGGATCCATGGCGGCTCAGGTGGTTTAGATGGGTGCTGTATCGGCTCTTCCTCTCCGTTGTTGTGTTTCCGCCATCCGCAACGTGGTGGTTTTTACGCGGCGGTGGGAAGGGCTGTTTGCCACATCGTAATCTGTTTGGCGGACAGAATGTGTTTCCGCACGCCGGTCCTGCTCTATTGGCTCCGTCCGCCACCCTTGCATGTGCTAAACATGTGCGGAGCCTGACAGACCGCGGCGGATGGGAAATGGCCTCTGTGGGACCATTGTAATTTGGTGGTCGCAATGACCGCACCTGGGGCGGGGAAATGAACGATTTCCGCCACCGCCACCAGCACGGATGGGCTTCCGTCCGGCATCGTAATGAGCCCCTTAGTTTGGCGTGCGTGAAAATCCTGCATTGCCGATACCTGGTGAGTTGCAGCTACTACTGCTGAAACAAGGCCAATGGAGGTAATATATGGGTGAGGTGGACTGGCCTCAAGGGAAGGGCTAGCTTTAGCACTGGTGGCTCCCTGTGCAACAATGTTTGTTGGTGCCTCCCAATGACCACCTCCGGCATGGATTCCCTCACTACCACCCTTTAACAGTGCCCTTCAAGTCTCCATAACCACACTCTCTCTCACATGCATTTGATTTGATTTACAGCGCTACTCATGCCAGTGTAGGGTGTTAGAGCACTTTACATCAGACACATTACACAGAAGCAATCAATTATACGTGGGTAAATCACTGTATAGGAAAGCCTACATATGACTAACTACTACAAGGTGTAGCAGTCACATGACAACCATACTAGTAGGCAGTATAGTTTAATAGTCATTGATCTTGAGAAACACAAACTCAAAATTTAAAACATAATACCATGGTTGGGGGGTCCTCTTTAATAATCAGAATTCATTTAATCCAAATGAACACTTTTTGAAACATTACGATAATTAAAAAGACTGAGGGAAAAAACCATAATGCTCTAATCTACACCTTGGAGTTTGCATGCAGCTCCTATATGACAGTTAATAGCTCACAACTGTTCTATGTTCGCATTTTAACTTATAAACTTCAAGTAACAAAAGGATCTCTCTGACAAAAGCAGTAACCCACTGACCTATTTACATTGTGTGCATTTTGTGATCTGCATGGTACATGTTCTTTACAGCAGGCGCATTAACCCTCTGCGCTACCTTTCTATAAGTCAAACCTTCCACTAGACAAAACTCTAATCCCTCTCTCTAAGAAGAACATTAATCACCTGAGTTATCATGACATTTTTATTGTTGCTGACGCCCCCACCCAAACTCAGCACCCAGTGTGGTCACACCAGTTGCACCGCCCTAGAGCCTGCCCTTCTAAAGGATCCTGCAACCGCATGCTCTAGGGTGTGCTGCTTCATAGGCTACCCGCAACACTGGAGGTGAACTTCAGTATGGATTTTGGTGGACAGGCCTTCAAGGTTAACCCACACTTGCCACTGCTAGGGTCCACCTGCTGGTGCTAAGACACCAGGGCTTCTAAGCTCTTGCGGAGCCTTCTAAGGTCTAGCATGGGAATGTGCTCCCTCAGAAGAGTGGTCTGGGGGACTGGTCATGAAGGCTGAATCTGGTTCCCCAGTTCCAAATTTGGCAACTCTCATCATAGTGCCACATCATCTCCCCCACTAAACACCATACTCCCCTACTAAGAGAAACTCGCACTGCCTTCAACTACAATCCAATTCTACCACGCTATAAACACCTGGATGCGCCTCAATTCAAATTAGGCACTAGACAAGAGCAATATGCTGCATTAAAAAAAGGAAACAACATCCTGGAAAAACAAAACCTTCATAGGGAATGCAAGATTAAGTAAAGCATGTGAAATGTAAGCAAGAACAACATGGTTACCTTAACACTTTTCCACTCACTATTCAGAAATCATTGAGTGCTTTTCCCTAAAAAGTTAAGGACATGACGACAGGGCCCGGAAGGGACCCATTTCAATGTCCATTGCTTACATTCTTACAAAATGTAAGAAGTATGGTTTAAAAAGACCACATCCATGAACACAGAGCTGCGGTACACATTTTGTTTTCCAATTCACCCAACAATCAGGTATTGCAGTACCTCTAGGATTGGTGCACTTCCCCACCGGGGGAAAACAATGCTGTTCAAAGAAAGACAAGAAAACAAAAGTAGCGCTTCACTGGTAAACACTGTAAAGTGACGCTAATGTGTTTGCGTGTGAATAAAATCATTCTGGCCACTTTGCGAGCACTCTACCTTGCTTTATTTCGTTATTTATTTAATTTTCATATTTTGGACCATTTATTCCCGAGGCTGCACTTTGCAATAGAAAAATGTCAAAAAAGATGATATTTCCACCAAAAGTGTTTTGTTTTTTTGACCCATTTCACAAGTGAGCAAAAACTAAAGGAGGAAAGAGAGGGTCAGAACCGTTTCTTGAAGTCACGGTTTGCAGTAACTGATGAGGTGCTAAACAAAAAGAGAGTTAATAAGAGGAAGAAAGAGAGGGAGGGAGCAGCTGCCAGAGGCAGGGCATAAGTGGACACTGTACTCGTCTTCTCTAGGCAAGAATGAAAAGACATCCCCGTGCCCAAACGGCCAAAAACGCCGAAACTTATCTGTAGGCCTCCGCTATTTCTGCTGTCCTGGGACGCATGTTTAAATTAAAAAAGTAGGGGAATGGAATATGTTGATTTAAAGACGTTGGGGCACGCCGTGCCCTGCCGATCCCGCCCACTTCGACCACTGGTCTCACCATATTCCTGAAAGCATGCAGGCATGTGTCTGTGCCTTCTGCTAGTAGCATCAAACATAAAAGAAACATACAAATAGATGTATACCTGTGTTTTATAGCTCTAGCATCTTCAGGTGCAGAAAACGTGTGAAAATACATGTACAAGTACAGACATACCTCAGTCACAACTCCATGCAGTTCTTTCAACTTCACAGACTGCACTTCCCATTTCAAGCAGATACCTAAACTTATATGGCGTACTTGAAGTGTACCTTTCCACAGACTCATACAAAGTAGCCTAATCACTAATCGCTCTGCCAGCATGTCTTAAACCTCACTTTTATCTTCCAGCTTCACTATTCAGCGACTACTCAGAGTGTTGGAAATAACCAAATATAAAGCAGCAACCCTTAGCATGCCTCTGTTGTAACTCTCACGATATTCCTCAAACCATCCATACATGTGTCTGTGCCTTTTGCTAGTGCCATCATATATAAAAGAAAAATACAAATAGATGTATGCCTGTGTTTTATAGGTCTAGCATTGTTGCAGGGATTCTTCACAAATATAGAACTATGCGCAGAAGTATGGGACCTTGATATGTACGGATTGGGTCTTCCTACCACCTTAGTACCCACGAACCCAGGACTGACTAGCATAGTGTCTCCCTTGCTCTCCTACACAATTGCCAGAGAAACAAATCATTAGATACCCCAGAACACAACACTCCCAGATCTCTCAGGAATCGCGGTAACAAGACACACCCTTTCGCTCACACTGTTCTACTTGTCCACAATAAGATCTGACAGGGACACGCACGAAACAGTTTAAAATATTTATTTTAACAAATGTGCCCTAATATGCAGTATACGTGCCACAACAAGCAGGAAAATGTATAATACAAATATAGTCAGCATAGCAGCGAGTCCATACATCATGAAGGGAGATGTCATCATAAAAAGACAATGGAGAAAAACACTATGGTGCCTAACCTCCCTCCCCTTGCTAAGAAGAACTATTATTATATAATACAAGATCTCTGGGCTTTGTCTCCATACCCCATACCTTAGCCTATACATGGTATATCTATGTCATAGGTCTTCTCCCTGGAAAGGTCCCTTCCAAGAGTGTCTCACCTCTTCATGTACCCTACTAAAAAACCCAAGTTCGCTGTCCAGACAACAGCTGCATCAGTATGTTTTCTCTAAGGGCTAAGGTCTGGCCAAAACAAAATAACAAGGGGCATTGTTGTTCGACCTTGCACATAATGTTCACTCAAAATCCCAGGAACTTGCTGCGAGCGAACACAGCCATGACTTCCCATGTGAAAGCAGTCATTGAAATATTGCAAAAATAAAGATGTGTACTAATGTGCTCAAAAGCAGCAGGCAAGCTGCGAAATGCCCATGCTAACTTAGTGAAAAATGTCCCTATAAGCCACATGACACCATACCCTTGGCCAAGGCGTTAGCCATATGTGGAATCACAAATCAGAGATAAGCAGAGGTAAAATGTCTTAGTCGGAGTCCAATTGAGTTTGGCAAAAAGGCCAAAAAAATTGTAATTTCAAGAGTATATTGTTTGGAAAGACAACATTTTGCCAATTGGGCACTCAAAATCCCATCCATTTACATGTCGTCGTCAGTGACCAAAATGTTACGGGAAAAGAGGAATGCCATGAACTCCAGAATGTTATCTGCTTCTTCCATTGCAAAAAAGTTTGCCATCCAGTTGATGAGATCAAACGAACACACATGCTCCTCATATCCAAAGGTTCTTAGGAGCATTTCAGGGCATTCTGCGTCAACTTCGATAAAACTCTGAGTAATGAGGCGCTGCGCACGGGCGCAGGTACTCAAGTCTGCCGTTGGTCCAAGCAAAGGATCGCACAACAGGCGCCTACCCATAGCACATTCATGGTCATGGGCCTTTAAGGGACCCATTAGCAGATCGTAATCCAGATTGGCTCATGTGGTATTGGAGAGGCAGACATCCAGGGCCCATTGAAAGGGGCACGGCAGGCAGTGGAACACAGGTTGCAAGCAGGTGAAGTAGGCCAATAGTTCATGGCAAAGAACGTCACCGGCATAGAACCAAAAAGCTGCCACATCGGATCACAGTACAGCTGCAACTGGACCGCGCTTGGCAGTTCCAACAAATCGAGCAGCCATTGCAAAGCAACAGTATAAGAACCAGCATGCCGCAAATCAACAGGAGCAACAGGGGAACCCTCCGAAGGCGTTGGAAAAAACAGAATGAATAAAGGCTGGTATTACTCCAAAAATAGTCTCAAAGGAAGAAACAAGGCCACATCCCACAAGTTTAAAAAAGTGAGCGAGGCCTTCCGTATTAGACACATTAAATATTTGATGTATTAATTCTCGAAAATAGAGTGGGACATTTGTGTTTAACAGAGAGTTTATCTCACTTGCGGTTCTCCCCACCTGCAATTCGAAGGTCTCTCGAGCCGATCTGAGAGCGACTTCTTGTTGAAACATTAGCGCTTGAGTCTGCCTAGTTTGTTGAAATCTGTTTTCAAAGTTGGAATGGAATGCCAAATGGAACTATCTACAATCCCATGTGGGAGCGGAAACAGGACGTTGCTGCAGCATGTAACTCGCTGACAAACAGTTACTATATATGGGACACCAGCCCATAAGCCGCGGCACTCGTGGTTATTCAAAATAAGATAACTGCCATTACAAAGCAAAGTAAGGGCGGAAATAACAGCTGGGACCGGAATACCTTTTAAAAAACAAGCCAGATTAAGAGCTGAAACGTTACAAGTCCGTGCAACCTAACTTGTTTGCATACTAGGGAATGTCCAACTGTACAATCGCAATCCTCCCCTGTAAAAAAAACTTCCCTTTCTGCACGCTGACATCTATAGGTGAACGTTAGCGACCATAGTTTGTGAATATAATTATTGCCAAGGGGTTTATATCTACCAATTGCGTACTGTTTCATGCAGGGCGTGAACTGAAAAAATGAGATGGGCAGTGAAATAACTCCATGTATTTATCACACAGCTGAATCAGTCTCTGCTATGGAAAAAGGTGACTGTTCTAATTGCTCAATATGCAATAATGTGTAAGTACAGACATACCTCAGTCACAACTCCATGCAATTCTTTCAACTTGACAGACTACACTTCCTATTTCAAGCAGATACCTAAATTTATATGGCATACTTGAAGTGTACCTTTCCACAGACTCATACAAAGTAGCCTAATCACTAATTGCTCTGCCAGCATGTCTTAAACCTCACTTTTCTCTTGCAGCTTCACTATTCAGCGACTACTCAGATTGTTGGTCCTAGCCAAATATAAACAAGCAACCTTTCACATGTCTCTGTTATAAGTCTCACCATATTCCTGAAAGCATGCATGTATGTCTCTGTACCTTTTGCTAGTTGTATCATATATAAAAGAAACATACAACTAGATGTATACCTGTGTTTTATACGTCTAACATCTTCAGATGCATAATACGTATGAGATTAGATGTGCGAGTAGAGACATACCTCCGTCACAAGATCATGCAGACCTTAAAATCTGACAGACGGAACTTCCCATTTCAAAGAGACACCTAAAATTATGCAGCGTACTTCAATTGTAGTTTTCCACAAACTACCATAATCACTAATCCATAGAGCCAACCTATAACTCGGGGCCACGAACGGCTCCTGAAGGGGGTCCCCACGGCCCCTCTCCCATCAAGTATAAAGCCCCGGGGAGGTGGTGGTCCCCAGGGCCCAGGGTCCGCAACAGACCCCGCCCTTAATTTATGTATCACCTGGGGAGGTGGTGGTCCCCAGGCCAGTGAGGGGGGGGCAGGAGCCCCCCACTCTTCTTTTTAAAAACTGATGCCCGTGGAAGGTGGCAGTCCCCGGGGCTTGGGGGGACCCGCAAGGCCCCCTCACCCATAATAAAGAAATGCCCTCGGGGAGGTGGTGGCTCCCAGTGCACCATGGGGGGACAGGAGCCCCCCCACACATTTTTGATAAAGAGCCCCGGGAAGGTGGCGGTGACCCGGGGCTGCATATAATTGTGCATTGCCCCCGGGACCTGGCCCACCCGGCAACTTAAAAGAAACGAAGCGCGGGAGACTGCGCTCCATTTTTTAAACTATTTTCGGTGGGATTCGCGCACCCAAAGCGTGCGCGAATCCTGTCGAAAATATTTAAAAAAATATTTTTGGGGCCCTGGGAGTCCCTGTAGGACCCCCTGACCATGCCTAGAGGGTCAGGGTATTTCTAACCTGCCCCCTTTTCTTGTTTTACCTTTTTGCTTCTGACTCGGTTCAACGAATAACTAGATGACTGCCAACACATTCTGGTTTGAAGTGTTGGCAGCCAATCAGAGTCAACCTCGTGCACGGGAGGGTTCGCAGATCTACCTCGCTCACCAGATACTAATATTTTTTTAAATATCGATTTCTCAGGAACTACTGAACAGATTTACACCATTTAACAAAAAGAGTGCTTTCTGGACCAAAAGCTACCTTTTTGCCAATTTTGGTGTAATTCCGTTCAGCAGTTCGGGCTGCAGCTGTGTCTAAAATTTCCTATGGAAATTAACATGGAGAAAACACGTTTTGGGACCCCCTTTTTTCTTGTCCCCCGGACGAATCACCCCGAAACTTTCAAGACAGTAGCTGACTGGAGCTCCCCATTAGTTTTGAAAATTTTGTGAAGATTCGTCAAACGGCGCCAAAGACATTGGCAAAAGAAAAAACGCTTTTCCTATGGAAACTAGGTCCTAACTATAACTACCTACTGGCAACTGTAATTTCTTCAATATGGAGGAAATAAGGCGTACAGTGTTTCCATACCCCAGAAGTGATTGGACCAAAGGCCCTACTACTGATGCAACTGAAGATGCACACGTCTCATGTTGATGGATTTTCCTTAGGGAGTGCAAAAAAAGAAAGCAGGGCATCCACGCTTTCTGAATTTGAATAATGAAGTTCAGATTTATGTCAAACTAGACCCGAAGACTTTTAGTTTAGAATGTTGGGATAGAACATTGGCCTCAGTAAGGAGGCCTAATCTTTTCGACCAGACTGAAGGGTCAACAATTAGCACCAAGATATATTTCTTGCTGTCGTTGAGTTGAAGAAAAATATTCAGCATGGTAGACAGGAAAAGGTAGACAGGAAATTCATCAGGCCTGATCGATTATCAACAGAAACTGAGTACCATCGACAAAGAGCAGGACCTGGAAACCAAAACCATGAATCAGTTCACCGAGAAGGTGAACACAGATGTTGAAAAAGTTAGGAGGTAGAGCTAAGCCCCGAGCCACTCGCTTGTACACAAGCAAAATGCAGAATGAGAAGGAGCTAGCATCACAGTTAGTGTCAAATCCCCCCCCACCCCTCAAGAAGTACTTGTACCCATAGACAGCTGTGCTGGTCATCGCTACCTTTCTCATTTGATCCAGCAAGATGCTATCTTCGTCCCTGTCAAATTCCACCAACGATTCAAAGAGTACCAGGCCGGCTGGGCAGCCATGAGCTTGGATGGACCAAAGTTAATCAAGGATTCCGCCTCTATGCTATTGCTTGGTCTGAAGCCAGCCTGTGGCCAACCAAGGGTACCAGTCCTGTCAAGAGGAGGTGAAAGCTGCTTTGTGAGGTATTGTTATTTAATTTTTCAGACAGCCAGAAGCAGAGTGATGGTCCTGTAATTTTTTGTGTGCCTAAGGTCGGGTTTGGGTTTTTCTTCAAGAGGAGATAGGTATCTCTTTCTTGCAGGTGTCGGACACTGTCCCTTCATCGAGCAAGGAGTTGATAAATTTACACAGTGCAGGCAGGATGCCGGGAGCTAAATCTTGAAGTTTGGAATGTGTTCAGGGATCATTCTCTTTCTGGATGGTTCCTTCCCCAGGTTGTCTTGGCCTACATTTGTGGAGGTAGCTTCCTGTTCACCGAGCTCTTCTTCAGCTACCCTATAGCTTTATGGGTTAATGTGGATCCCGCTATGCCCACATCCAAGCACAAACAGTACCAGAGCTCCCCTCCCTGATCATTATATTGGTTTGTGGTTTGCCTCCACACCTCCTAGTAGTAGCCAGAGCAATCTGCAATCACAAAAGATGACATACCTAAGTCGCATCCCTGATGCCATGGGCATTACAACTCAGGCTATCACATCCCACAGGCTGCATTCAGTCACGCTTGTCAGGTGACCTTGAGAAGATGTTTCTCCCTCAAACCAAAAACTCGTCTCTGCCTTAGCAGAGCACAAAGGTGAATTTGTATGTATTTTCACAAAAACCTTGAAATAATATCTTCATGATACTGACTTATGGTGAGAACAATTACATGAGAATCTGCACTGGCAACAGAGTTTCCATAGGGCTTATTGACGCATAAATGTATTACACAACTTATATTGAAAGAAATCCACCTTGCGTTACTAATAGCATTATTCATTTTGTATATACCTGAGAGGGAGACAAATAACCATTAAAAAGTGCTAATTATAAAACCCCACAGCATAATACTAGCAATATTTAATAGAGAAAGGATTATTTTGCGGGTCACAGGTCAAAGGTCAAAGGTGACACAATAAGAAATAATGTATGCACAACACTCCTTGTCTGTGTGAAGTATCAAGAAAATCATTGTATACGTTGGTCACTTTGTTTAAAATGCTGAAAATTGTATTTCTAAAACTGCATTTTTAAGGAATGCCGAGCAACATTGATTTTTTTTATGGTGCCGCTATGTAGGTCTGCTAACTATAAATTGTGAATTTCTGTGATTCGTTTCATTAAAAACATTACTGTTGTCACTGACATATTCACCTAACTGTAACATCACTTTAACCTTTGTTTTTTTCAGTGAATTTCTAAGGTTTTATTTTAAACAAAAAGAGGTCTTTTTATCACACCGAACTATAATTGTACTTTAACCTTTTGTTTTTGGTGTGATATATATGTATGTGGCAAGATATATATATGTATATATATATATATATGCAGAATCCTTCAGTTTCACAACAAAAGGTAAAGTCGCACTCAGGATAATTTTAAAGATTGACATTTATTGACTGACGCGTTTCAACCTCACGGTCTTTGTCAAAGTCACTTCCAGACCCGGAAGTGGCTGTATTTAAGTGCTTTTCAAAGGGTCAAACATAATGTGTAGACATAAAAGAAATACAAACATGTTGGTGTCTGTTCTAAGGTGAGGACAGACTCAGTTCACGCTATTCATGCAAATGGTACAAAACATCACAGAAAATAAATGCATGTTAAGTTGAGCACTATAAAACGTGAATCAGCAACATTTCATCAGCGCTAAATAAAAGACCCATCCGGGTCACGAAAACGTGGGGATACAGCAGTACTCATGGAGGCCTACTACACAAGTGTGCAAGGTGACAACAGCTTGAAATTAATCAAGGAGCGGCATAGAGTTAGTACGCTCAAAACAAATACTCTTACTAGTGCTGAAGTAAAGTCACACTAGTTACAAAACCAAGTGGTACTGCAAACCGCTATTCTACCGATGGTGACCGCGCCCAGTGGCAGTATAAATCAACAAGGGTGAATAAAAAGAAAAACTGGCCGATTGCCAAAATCACAAGGTCTAAAAAGTAAAATGCCAAGTGGCATCACTGGCCTGAAGTTGAGACTACACAACCCCACTATTAAAGGAAAAAATTATAATTTGCAAAATAAGTAAAAGGTAAATCAAATACAAAAAACACTCTCGATACCCCACCCTAGGTGCTATACAGAAAGAGTGTGGAAAGGTGGACACCACTTATTCAAGCAGCCGCTTGAAAAGGGGTGACAGTCCTGCTGTAGCCATGAATATACAGTTTATATGGAGGGGAGAGAGAGACTCTGGAGGGGGGGAAAAAGTGGGGGGGGAGAAAAGGGGGGTAAGGGGAGGATATCCTAAGGAGTCACGGTACAGGTAGAACAAACCCGGACAGTCAGGGTAGAGGACTTGGAGGCCAACTAGGTAGAGATGATGAAAATACCCATAAGGGGTTTTGGATTTTCATTACATCAAGTAAGTAAACAACGGAAGATAGCAAAATATACAGTGTCCAAAAGGGAGGTATAAGGGCACCACTGGTATATTGTATCTCCTCTACCCTAGATGGACGTGAAGGTCTTCCTCGCGGTTGAGGCCTCCGGGGATCTTGCTCTGTAAGCGGATGATATATACTCCGATTCCAGGCGGCGAAGGTTGCGTTCGCGGTCACCTCCTCGGGGATGAACTGGAATCCTGTCAATTCCAAAATAAGAGATCTTAGAACTAACATCAACAATGTCCCCATGCTCCAACGCGCAGTGCTTAGCAATAATGTAGGTCAGATCCCTGTTCCTAACAGCGCGCAGGTGCTCTAGAATATGTTTCTTCACAGGGAAGATGGTGCTTCCAACATAGCGCAATCCACAGACACAAACCAGGACATACACAACAAATTCTGTGTTACAATTAATGAATGGCAATATTTTCTCACTCCTGCCAATCGGCAGCTGATAGGTCTTCACATTGCGACTGTTGCTGCAGGCCTTGCATCGGCCACATTTGTGAAAACCTGGGAGTTCCCTTAGCCATGTCCCCGAAGTGTTACTCTTGTGTGTTAGATGACTATGCACCAGTGTGTCCTGTAAGGATTTACACTTACGATATGTGATATGAGGTTTGGGGCTCACCAGTTTACCTATAATCACATCTTGTCTGACTAAGTGCCAGTGTTTGCTCACTATCTTGTGTAAGGCCTGAGAGGCATTGGAGAAAGTGGTGATAAGTCTCACTTCCTGTCGGGTCTTGTGTGACCTAGGGACCAAGAGGCTGTCCCTGTCTCTTATCGAGGCCTTCTCAGCTGCTATTTTTATAGTTTTGCCAGAATAGCCCCGTGCTCTGAAACGGCCAATGATATTCGATTGTTCCCTCATGTAGGCCTCAGTGGAACTACAATTGTGTTTGGCTCTGATGAGTTCTCCGTAAGGGATACTCCTCTTTAGACCATCAGGGTGGTGGCTCCGGGCATGCAACACGCTGTTCCCGGCAGTAGTCGTCCTGAACAGACTGGTATGTACACAATCATCCTGAACCTCCACTATGACATCTAAAAATTCAATAGTGGTTGAATGGACCTTGCTGGTGAATCTTAGATTTAAGTCATTTATAGACAGCCCCGCAATGAAGTTAAGAAGCGCTTCCTGTGGACCATCCCAAATCAGAAAAATATCGTCAATGTAGCGGGTCCACAGGATTAGGTTGTCGGTGTAGCATTCGTTACCTTTGTGCCACAAGTGCTCCGCCTCCCACCACCCCATGAAGATACAGGCGTAGCTGGGGGCGAAGCCACTTCCCATCGCAGTCCCAGTGTATTGTTTGTACCAAGTGTCTTCAAAGAGGAAACAATTGTTGTGTAGGCAAAAACTGAGCATGTCAAGTAATAGCATTGTATGATCGTACATGGAAAGAGGTCTGTCTCTGAAGAAATATTTACAAGCTTCCAAACCTAGATCGTGCTCAATGCAGGTATAAAGGGACACCACATCAATAGTGGCAAATAGATAGGATTCTTTCCATGGAATGCCCTGTATCTTGGAAAGAAAGTCCATGGTGTCCCTGCAAAAAGAAGGCAAGTTAGATACATATTTACAAAGAAAATAGTCTAGGTAAATTGAGGAATTCTCCAGCAAACTTTGGTTGGCAGCAATGATCGGTCTGCCAGGTGGTTCAGTGACACTCGTGTGCACCTTGGGAAGCATGTAGAAAACAGGGACCATGGGTTTCTTCATCATAAGGAACAGGAACTCATTACGTCTCAAAGTTCCTTGCCCATGCCATGTTTCAAGAAGTTGATGGTATTGGGTGATCGTCCTACTGTATTCTGCCTGGTTAGACCTCAGATAGCTCCCTGAGTACTCTAACTGTCGCCTGGCTTCAGCCCTATATTTGTTAAGGTCCCAGAGGACGACATTGCCCCCTTTGTCCGAGGGCTTTATAACAAAAGTGTCGGCCTGTTGGAGAGACTGTAAGCCCACCCTTTGTGCAGGTGTCAAGTTACTCGCAGATGGATTGTTTTGTTTTTCCCAAAGTGCCATGAGATCAGATAAAATAGACTCATGGTAAGTGTCAATACCATTGTGCAGGGTCACAGGGTTGAACCTGGATTTCGGTTTAAAGTCATTCCTGGATTTGCGATCAACCACGATACCCATATTGTCAAGAAGCTCGCAGTCCGTAAGCCAGTCCTTGCCTCCCAGCTCAATCTCTCTAAGTGCGGCAATAGTCTCAATGTCAGACATGGTCAGTGGGTTGGCGTCACTACCCCCAGTGTCAGGTTGCAGGGTCCCCGGTACGGTAACTCTGCCTTGCTTCAGCGTATGCACCTTAAGGAGTTTGAGCTTTCTTATAAATAGAAAGATATCAATACGGGCTCTGGGAAAGTTAAAATTGGCCGTAGGGCAAAAGGATAGACCTAGCTCTAGGACTGAGCGTTCTTCAGGAGTAATGTGATGTGAGGAAATGTTAATAATAGAAAGATTGTTATTGTTTTGCTCACCCATTACTTGTTGCGCTTGGAACGCCGTTGACCTCTCCCATATGGCGTCTTGTTCTCTTTGGTTTTTACCTCCTCTCCTGGTTTGTCTCTTTCTTGTTCGCTGCCTCCGCCTTTTCCTCTTCCTCGTGGTGGCTTCTTTTTTCCACTCAGGCTTTCCCGTAAAAAACGGTACTCAGTGAGAGAAGGGAAGGGACCTCTTGTCGGCGCTGCTGCGCCCTGTTGCTCGTCCAGGTCAGATGGCGCATCCGAGCTAGACTCCAAGGTTCCAGGCTCCTGAGTCCCGGCAGTCTCAGTCTGGAGGAAATCTCTTCTCGCTGTGTCATACTTGCGGCCAAAGGTTAGTATGCGCCCCTGAGCGTAGTCATTGCGATCTCTAATGAACTTCCAGCGCTTTTTCGCTTTGATGCCTTCTTCATATTTAAGCAGTCTAGCATCCATGTCCTTGAGAAAGCTTGTAATTTCACTCTGGGTTTCATGTTTGTCCAGCATGTCACGCAGTATTTTAATGTCAACCCCAATTTGTTCCAGCTCTAGGGCAGCATATTTGGCCAGAAGACCCATCATGTTTTTGCACGTTAATGCCATGAGGGCTGACCAATCCTCCAAGAGCTGGGGTTTAGGATTCTGGTATGTTGGCGTAATCAGGATGCGAAGTCCCCGCGGAACGCGCTCAACCTCAATGTAATTGTTAAGGGAGATGACCTCCCAGCTCCTGTTTATCTCCTTCTTGTATAGCTTTTCCAGCCTATACAGATCTTGTTTCAATGTCGTTCCTCCTCCGCCCGTCAAAGGGCCCCCCTCTGTCTCCATTATTGCTCGTTAGCCCATCCGTCTCCGTAAAAAGCGATTTGGCAACATCCAGCCGCTTTCTAATCGCTTCGCACATAGTTACAGCGCTGATGACTGTCACGCTGTCGTGGCGTTGCTAACCACACTCTTATAAATCCGGTCTTTTAACAATTATCCTCCTCCGTGGCCACGTCCATACCCAATCTGGCACAACTGGGTTGAACAATGAACGGAGCACCCCTGCCGCTTTCACTTGTAGATGCGGGACACGCCGGTCGTAGAGGGAGCTTGTTCCGTGGAGAGAGCTAGCGGCCGCTAGTTCCGGGTTAACCTCACTTCCGTGAAACGTCCCTCAGCGGAGCAAAGCTTTTCACGTTCCCTGGCAACCTGTCCCGATTTCCTGGTTCGAAGAACACTCAAATCTTTACTGCGGCGGCGGGAGTCGGGAAAGTAAACGTAAGGGGAAAGCTCCAGCTTTTCGTCTGACTTCGTCCACCAGTTGGGGTTGGTGCGAGCAGGCGGTGCTGGACCCGCTATTTTGCAGAATCCTTCAGTTTCACAACAAAAGGTAAAGTCGCACTCAGGATAATTTTAAAGATTGAAATTTATTGACTGACGCGTTTCAACCTCACGGTCTTTGTCAAAGTCACTTCCAGACCCGGAAGTGGCTGTATTTAAGTGCTTTTTTTTAATATATAGATAGATAGATAGATAGATAGATAGATAGATAGATAGATAGATAGATAGATAGATAGATAGATAGATAGATAGATAGATAGATAGATAGATAGATATAAAGATAGATAGATATGTGCACTTGTGTGTATTTTTTTCAAAGTATGAAGATGTGAAGTCTGTGCACTTACCTTTCAATATTTTGTCCCTAAATATTATGGCAGCAATATTCTGTCTTGTCAATATTTAGAATGCGATATTCCCTACTACAATCCTTCAGTGTATTAAAATGCATGGTATCATGAATATACATACAATTATAAAATAAGGACTTTTATTTAGCACTCAATACAAACTCATTTGTAAGAATATTACTGCTCAACTCAATGCCGTTAATTTCAACATCTAAAGAATGAAACCTGTAAAGATTCAAACTTATGTCAGAGAGAAGTATAGAGAGGCTTCCAGCAGGCCTGACAGTTATGCAAAGATCTTTACAATTACAAGAACCCATTGAGTTACATCACTAGGGGGTCTTATTTACAAGCCCATTGCGCCGCCGATGCGTCACTTTTTTTGACGCACCGGCGGCACAATGGGCTTGCCCTTATTTACAAGGCCATGTAAAGTCACCCTGCGTGACTTTTCATGGCCTTGTAAATATGGGTTTCTTTCACGCATTACTCTGCGTGAAAGGGGCGTTCCATGGGTGTTGCTGTTGGTGTTCCCATGCAACATCCATGGAACTTGACGCATTCCCAGATTTACAACATTTTGTAAAACTGGGGGCCTCATCTACAAGAAAATGACACAGCGCGGACCCGCAAGCCATTTCACTGCATCATACTGTGTCATTTTCAAAGCACAGGGGTGTGTCATATTAACAACAATACGATGCATCCCTGTGCATTCAGCAGCACGCATAGAAAGAGGAAAAACGAGGAGAAATAAAAGTATTTCTCCTCGTTGTGCAGAGGCATAGGATTCTGATGCATTCCCACTTTTACAAAATGTTTGAAATGTTTAAGCTTTGAAAGTGATGCAGCACAGTGCAGCTAAATGGCTTGTAGCACGGCGCTGTATCATTTTCTTGTAGATATGGCCCAACTTACCCTGCATGTTGCAATTCTCACAAAACTGACATATTACTCAGCTCTCACAAAGCACCGATTTTCTCAATTGCAGAATGTCCTTCATAAATGTCTCTTAATCACATCTCTGTTTTTGGTCAATTATCGACAAATGCACCATTTGGACCCATTATTTTAAAATGTTTCTTCAGGGTGTACCCCAAAATTCTCTGTGAAAGGGTCAGGCTTGGTTGCTTCCCTCACTCACATGGCCATCTGGGTAACAAAAATATTGTAACCAGACTACCACTTAAAAAGGATGTATAACTTTAACTAGTCCCTCACAATGTGGTCAGAATTTTTGAATGGTAGCACTGTCTGGAGGAAATACCCTTACCACATGTTCACAATATTACCCTCAGCGGCTTCAATACCTCAATCTGAGTTTCCTAGATTTCACTGGGGAATAACATGTGATTTCAGTTTCACTGACACATAAACCACAAGCTTTTCCCCTTTTCCAACTGTTTTCCCTACACCTATTCCATAAGGTAACACAAGGAGGGAATTCGCCTGAGGCAAAAACCAAGGACAATGTGTGTAATTTTCACCTGACTCATGACCTGAAATTGAGTGCAAATATCAAGTGTATCATGATTTCCGAATATCAGCAGGGCTCAGAATGAGCCTAAAATCGTCCATATCCTCTAGCAGTCCCTGAAGTGAGTCTTGACACCTCTCTCTGCTACCCTCAGGGAGTAACTTAGGAGCCTATTAGGATAACTGGCGGATCGCCAAATATCCTTTTTCTCCCCCCGCCATATTAGTATGGCGAGGGGTACCGCGGCGGACGGAAAGTCCGTCCGCCTCGTTTCCGCCGGTCGGATTGCCGGCCGGGCGGAAAAGGCAGACAACATGGTGGCGGTGCCTTGCAGGCACCGCCATCCATATTAGCATGCCTGCGGTGTGTATGCCTTTCCATGGCAGAGACTCCGCCATGGAAAGGCATGCAGAGAATGCCTTTGGGGGCCCGTTGCGGGCCCCCGGGGGGGTGGAGGGGCAGATGCCTACACACCTTCATTGGCATGCACAAGGTGGCAGGCACCGCGCGGTGCCTGTCACGTTGTGCATGCCAATGCACAACATGCATATTTTGCATTGCGGCGGGTGCTGCTGACAGCACCGCCCGCCGCAATGTAAAATGTGCTGGATGCGACCGCCAGGGTGGCGGTCGCATCCTAATTGCCATAGCGGGACCGCCGCACCTCTGGCGGTCGGTCCTGTTTGCCGTTATTGTGGCGGGCGGACAAAGTCCACCCGCCATCGTAATAGGCCCCCTAGGGGCCTATTCCGATGCGCCCACCACCGTAACAGAACACGGGACCGACCGCCAGAGGTGCGGCGGTCCCGCAAGGTCTATTAGGATGCGCCTGCCATGCTGGCGGGCGCATTCCTGCCTTTAACATTGCGGCGGGCGGTGCTGTAAACAGCACCCACCGCAATGCTGAAAGCCCATGTTGTGCATTGCCATGCACAACGTGACAGGCACCGCGCGGTGCCTGCCACCTTGTGCATGGCAATGATGGGGGGTACCATAGGTACCCCCCAATGCAGCCACCCACCCCCCCCACTTCCCCGGGGGCCCGCAATGGTCCCCCGCGGTGATTTCTTGCATGCCTTTCCATGGCGGAGTCTCCGCCATGGAAAGGCATTCCACTGCAGGCATCATAATATGGATGGCGGTGCCTGCAAGGCACCGTCACCATATTGTGTGCCTTTTCCGCCCGGCCGGCAATCCGACCGGCGGAAAAGCGGCAGACGGTCTTTCCGTCCGCCGCGGTGCCCCTCGCCATACTAATATGGCGGGGGTGAAACAGGGACATCTGGCAAGCGGATCGCCACCGCCAGGCGGTGGCGATCTGCCCGCAATCCTAATAGGCCCCTTAATTATCCAACTGGAGTGCAACAGTATCTGAAGCCCTGGCACACCTCTTGTAACCGAGACTTGAAGCAAAGGCTTCTAATCTGCCTTATTTTAATGAGCACTTGTTAAACCAGTGTTGTATCAGCTGTCAGTAACACTTGCAGATTATGATGATTCATTAGTCACAAGTTGTTGGATAATTAGAATTACACTTAATGAGTAAATGCAGTTTTGCCAGATGCACAAACCAAAAGATAGATTTCAAATATGCTATTTCCTGATTTATGTTAGTATTAGTATTATTGTTATTATTATTGTTGTTGTTATTGTTATTAATGTCAATATTATTATTGTCGTTACTAATAAATATTTACTTGTTATATTTATTCTTGACTCGCAGTACTTGAGAAAAAGAAAGCATTTGTGGATCTCAGAATGAAAGCTGTCAGGGCTTTTTTCTAATTTTACTCACATTGACAGGACTCTTAGACACATTGTTCCCACTGCTGTGTCAGAGCTGTTGCCTGTTATTTTCTCAAGTAGGTCATAAAAGCTGTGTGATCTTAGTGGAAGTTGGTCTGGTGTCTTGAGGCAGAATGAGGGGAGGATTAAAGGTTTTGGAAAGAGCTATTTTCTTATATTTCAGAAATGGCACCACAGAGGAGTTGTCAACAGCAAGGGGTTCTGGGAGTTTTTCTATGCCTATACGTAGCCATGTTTAGCCACTCATCTCAGATCAAGATGTGGAATCAGGCAACCTAAAGACTTTCTTGAAGAAGTATCCCCATTTGCCTGTAGATGAACACTGTTGTTCCCTGATTTGGCCTAGAGGGTCAGTGATGTTGGTTTCTGTTCTGTACAGTCTACTTCTCTTGCTGTAAAGAACTTAGGGGTGTATTTACAAAGGAATGTCGGAGCATGGCATTAAGCATAAAGGGCCTGATTATGATGGTGGTAAAACCGCCACCGACAGCCTGTCGGTGGCGGTCTCACCACCATCGTAAGCAGGTTTTACGCCCACCATATTACAATGGCGGGCGTGTCTTTGGTGGTCAGAAAGAGCGATCGCCACGGTTCCGACTGGCTCATGGAGCCCGTTGGACCGTCGGAGGGGAATCATATTCCTATAAAGGTAGCAGTGCCTACCAGGCACCGCCGTAGGGATTATGATGTTCCTTTCCGCCTGCCTTATTCATGACGGGTAATCCGCCATGAAAAGGCAGGCGGAAACGGACTTTGGGGGCCCGTAGAGGGCCCCCCTGCACCCCAGATATGGGCACTGGGGGGCACCACATGGTGCCTGCCACGTAATGCAGGGATATGTGCAGTGTCCCCTTTTTGTCTTGCGACATGTGCTGCAGCTAGCAGCACCCGCCGCAACACAAAATATAGGCATTGCGACCGCCGTGGTGGTGGTCGCAATGTAATGCCTATGTCCGGACCGCCGATGGACTGTCGGGCGGTCCCATTTCGGATATGGTGGCGGGCAGATATAAGCCCGCCCGCCATCATAATCAGCCCCAAAATGCTAACACCACACTGCGCCATTCCAAAAATGCAGGGATGAGCCGTATTTACAAAGATACCGCACATGCCTGCATTTTCCCTAGCGCTGGCATGAAATTAAGCTGCCTAGTGCCAATGCAGGCACCCCTGCACCATAGTGCCCCTTCCTTTGATTGTTTATGTGCAGGAAGATGACCCTTCCTGCACATAAACAATCACAAATGGCGATTTGAAACTTCTATGTGTGCTGCATTGTGCAGCACACATAGAGGTTGGAAATCATCATTTTTTAATGATTGCTTATGTGTAGGAAGGGAAACCTTCCTGCACATAAACAATCATTCATGCGTTTTGCTGTTTCTATGTGTGCTACACAATGCAGCACATATAGAAACAGCAAAAATGAGGAGAAATAAAGCATTTCTACTCGTTTCGCCATCTTAAGACCAGGTTTTCCCTGGTCTTAATTTTGTAGCTGCCTTCTATTTACACCACCCGTGTAAATGCAGTGCAGCATCAAAATCAATAGGTGTTGCGGCCAAACGCCCACCGCAACACCCATTGCTCACCTCTTTCACGCTGAGTATAGAGTGAAAAGGTGCCTTATTTACAAGGCGGCGTTAAGCCACGTTAAGTGGCTTAACGCTGCCTTGTAAATAAGGCAAAGCCCCTATCGCCACAGGAACGTCATTAAAAGTGGCTTCCTGTGGCAATAGGGGCTTGTAAATATGCACCTCAGATGTGCTTTGGGAAGGTCCTGTTCATCCAGAAGGAACTTCTGGTCTCATGGAGGATTTAGAGTTAACATAAAGCCTTGGGAAGTTTTTAGTGAACTGCAGTTGCAGAGGAGAACCAGTATTTTAAGGAATGTGTTTCATGAGACTAAGGGTCTGATTACGATGGCGGTGGGACCGCCACCGTCAGGCCGTTGGTAGCGGTCCCACCGCCATCTGCCCCTGCAGGTCCCCCCGCCACATTGCAATGATGGACGGATGGTGGGGGGGCAGAGAGACCGTCTGTCACGCATCTGACGGCTTCAAGGAGCCCGTCGGACCATCGGAGGGACTGCAATCCCTACAGCAGTGGCGGTGCCTGCTCAGGGACCGCATTAGGGATCTCTCTTTCCACCGGCCGTTTCATGGCGGTTAACCCGCCATGAAAAGGCAGGCGGAAAGTGACTTTGGGGGCCCCTAGTGGGCCCCCCTTCCCCCCGGATCCTCCGCTATGGGCCCTGGGGGGCACCTATGTTGCCCTCTAAACAGCCCTGCCACGTAGTGCAGGGATGTTTACAAACATGCCTCTTAGCATTGAGGCTTGTGCTGCAGCCCTTTTTCGGGCCGCAGCACAAAGCCTCAAAGCTATGAGGCATGTTTCAGACCGCTTCCACGGTGGTTCGATCGTAATTGGCATGGTGGGACCACCGACTTCCTGTCGGCCGGTCCTGTTCCCGACAGGATGGCGGTTGGATGCTCGTTCGACCGTCATCATAATCAGGCCCTAAAAGTGAATGGAATTGGCAAAGATCCATAACTGAAGTGGAGGTATTAGCCCCAAATATCTCACCAAAATGAGTGTATCCACTTGGAATTTGTCCCTTTCCTGGCTGACACCTCCATTTCACGTCTACTTCTCATGGTATGTGGCCATTTAAAAGTTTAACACGTGTGTTCACATATGGAGGTATAGGCTATCTGAGAGGTTTCCTTGTCCAACAACACTAGTAACTGATTCAAGGCATTTTGAGTCGTTTTCATTGTAGAGGTTCATGAACCACTGTTAATGTTGCTTGTTGCTGGTTACCATGTGCTGGCTGAACTTCAGTACTTGTAGTTTTTTTCTTGAGCTTCTTTTAAAGGCTTTATATACCTATTAAAGGAACGTTTCTCTTTTACTTTGTTAGCTTTTATTATAATCAATTATGTTAATTTGGCAGTTTACTATCGTTTTCCCTTTTTCCTCAAAGTCAATCAGTCAAAAATAATGTTTATTTAACCCTGGTCTTTATACAGCATGACACAATGCTAGAGTTGAACATCATGAGACATATATGCACAAGTAAGATTTCCTCATATAATTTATATATCTAAACAATATTAAAATTAATCATCATAATACATATGTATACAAATAAAATCTCTTCATGCAATTTATATATTAGATCGGACATTCCCTAAAGGTATATAAAAACAAGTAAAATGAGTTAAAAAATCAAATAAAACACCTTTTTGTTGACTGAATATCTCCCTAAGGCACACGATTAATCCAGATATCGCATATCATTTAAAAGTGCCACAGCTTGCCTACGTTAACAGATGCCATATTTTTAATAAAGCGGTTTTAAAATGTTTGTAGGGTCTGCAATTACAGTGCATGAGGATGTGCAGAATGCCACACTCTCAATTCACAGGTACATTTACCAAATGCATCCATCACTACCATTTTTACCTTGTTATTACTATGCACGGGTTTATACCAATTCTCAATCTTAATATCTCAGATCTGAACCTAAGGTTTGGTACTGCGTCCACATAGGGAAACCAATCATTTTGCCATGAGTAAAGCATAAATTGCAAAGAAGGCTTTCACTTTAAATACTGCAGTAATATTCTCTGGCTTAATTTTTTATTAATACGCGAGCTTGCTCTTCGTAGTATCTATTTGTAAATTCTGGCATCCTATATTTAGACCCAGCACCCTACACATTTTAACCATGTTTTTTCTAAAGCCCTTAGGCCACTTCTGTTCACTATATATGAACTAATTTTTACACTTTCATGATGGGAAACATCAATTACAATGCATGCATTACATCGTAATGTTTTACAACACAGCAATTACAACAAATGTGCCATTACAACGCATGCCATTACAACGCATTTGCTATTACAAAGCATGCTATTACATTGAGAATTAAAGTAAGTGTTTAGGTAAGTACTAATAAATATTTTAAATATACATTTTATATTTATATTTTAATACCTGGGTATTAGTACTTTTTACATTTAGAGCCCAATTCCGATCTCGCTCGGAAGGCCTCCGAATCGGATTTGGCTTTACCGGATCCGATTCGTAGCCCTTGTAGCCCTTGTTCACACAAGTCCAAACGACCAAGTACAATGCGAAGATCGCGTAAGCGCCGACCGAATCGTTTCCGGACCCGAACCGCTCCGTACGTCTCGTTTGTAGACGAATAGTGCCGCGCAATGGAGCCGATTTCCAACCGAGCGAGTACGATGCACGATTCGGACAGCCGCTTCACCTCGGTCTCAGCGAGACGAAACAGCTGTCGGAAGCGTACTTTGGGGGGCTGTACCAGGCCCCCCTTCACCCGGGGCCCTCCAAATCTATCACGGGGGGTGCCCATGGGTCCCCCCAATCCAAGCATGCACAGTGTGGCTGGCACCCTGGGGTGCCCGCCACAGGGTGTACGCTTTTCCCCACCCACCCCTTTTCTGCTATGGGAGCCTGTGTACGCGTCTGTACACGGGCTCCCATAGAGTTCTATGGGAGACTGAGCGAACCAAGTCCGTAAGCATACGGCTGCATCGTACTCGCTCCTTCGGACTCCCAGAGCACGTTTCGCTCGGAAAGCCCTCCAGATCCGAGTCGTACAGAGGGCTTTCCTAGCGAGATCGGAATCGGGCCCTTAATATTATTTTTAAGTAATTTAATATTAATTCAAAATAATACTTGTGAGGGTGTGACACCCTTATTTTGGAACGGGATGCAATGGAAATAGGGGTTTTGGGTGGGGGAGTGTATTAATACTGGGGCATAAATTTGAATGCCTGGGTATTAATATATGTTATCTTTAAAATTATTTTTGAGTAAACGAATATTATTTCAAAATAATACTTGTGAGGGTGTGACACCCTTTCTCTGTAACAGGATGCAAGGGAAATAGGGAGTTTGGGTGGGGGGCTGTATTAATGCTCTGGTATTAATTTTAATACCTGGGTATTAATAGTTATTATCTTTGATATTATTTTAAAGTAATTTTACATTAATTCAAAATAATACTTGTGAGGGTGTGGAGGGTGTAACACCCTTTCTCTGGAACAGGATGCAAGGAAAATAGTGGTTTTTGGTGGGGGGTGGTGCATTAATACTCAGTTATTAATTTTAGTCATTGGGTATTAATATTTATTATCTTTAATATTATTTTTATGTAATTAAATAATAATTAAAAAATAATACTTGTGAGGGTGTGACATCTTTTCTCTGGCACGGGATGTAAGGGAAATAGGAGTTTGGGGTGGGGAGTGTATTAATACTCAGGTATTACTTTTAATACCTGAGTATTAATATATATTACATTTAATACTATTTTTAAGTAATTTAGGGCCTCATTACGATGTCGGTCAGAAAGTATTCAGACCGACTCGGTGTCGGATTAATTCCCGACTGACTCGGATTTGTGGAGTCCGACCGACCGATTACGATGCTTCCGAACACCGTTCGGTTAGACTCCCATTGACTTCAATGGGAGCCTGTGTTCTGACCGACAACACAGGCTCCCATTGCAAAACGGGGTGGTTGCGGAAAGCCCTGCAACCTGTGGCGGGCACCCCATGGTGCCTGCCATATTGTGCATGGTTGGAAAGAGGGGAACCAAGGGTACCCCAATGGGCCCCAACCAGAGGTCTCAAGGTGAAGGGGGGCCTGCTACAGGCCCCCAAATTCAGATTCCAACAGCCGTTCCATGTCGGACAAACCGAGTCGGAAAGGCTGTCTGAATCAGACATGGTAATCACTCGGTTGGAAACGCGGTCCGTAGAGCTTTACGAGTCAGCTCCGACCGACTCGGTTTCTCCGAATGCCAGTCGGAAAGACCGAACGGTTACCTTGTATTGTAATCGGGTGGTCAGAAATGTTTCCGAGTCGGTTAGAAACATGGGTTCCGACTAGGGATGGGCGGAATTTGCGGAGTTGCGTTCCGCAAAATTCCGCAAAACGGCAAGAAATCTCCGCGAGCACGCGGAATTTCGCGAGCTCGCGGAGATTTTGCTGCGCCTGTGTTGTTCATTCTGGGACGATGCTCGTCTGCCCCTGAGAGTGACCCTGCATAGATTACAACTTGTAATCTATGCAGGGTCACTCTCAGGGGCAGACGAGCATCGTCCTAGAATGAATCCTGCCCTGCATATTTATCCACGAAGATGCCACCGTTTTGTGCAATACCTCTACTCAACTGGACTACTTTCTACTGGCTAATCAGTAAGTGCTACCTCGTTGGGTAAATGTATAGTGCCTTTCCTACACTGCAGCTGCGTAAAGGACCAGAAGAATTGACCCCAGTGACCTGTGTGTCTGTAACTTTGCCACCGCGCCGGAAAGGCGCCGGGGTCCTTTGAGTAAGCTGTCCATCATAGTGGGGAAAGGGCGGGAAGACGTTGCATACCACTAGTGTATGCAGGGCAAAACGGACGGGGCTTCCATGCGAGTTCACATGCATCTTGTTTATAAAGGGTCAGAGCACGATCTGAGCAGCAGATGAGGAGAAAGGACCTCCTGGCCACTGAACCTACACGGGGATTGCACTCGAGAAAATCAAGGATGCAAAGACCTCCATCAAGGATTACAGCTAACTTTTCACGTTGGAAATGGAGAGAAGGCACATCTGCTTAACAACGCTCACGAATTCTACACGAGGATTGCGCTCGAGAAAATCAAGGATGCAAAGACCTCCATCAAGGATTACAGCTAACTTTTCACGTTGGAAATGGAGAGAAGGCACATCTGCTTAACAACGCTCACGAATTCTACACGAGGATTGCGCTCGAGAAAATCAAGGATCCAAAGACCTCCATCAAGGATTACAGCTAACTTTTCACGTTGGAAATGGAGAGAAGGCACATCTGCTTAACAACGCTCACGAATTCTGCACACCAGCCCTGCATATTTATCCAAGAAGATGACTCCGTTTTGTGCAATAACTCTACTCAACTGGAGTACTTTCTACTGGCTAATCAGTAAGTGCTACCTCGTTGGGTAAATGTATAGTGCCTTTCCTACACTACAGCTGCGTAAAGGCCCAGCAGAATTGTCTCCAGTGACCTTGTGTGTCTGTAACTTTGCCACCGCGCCACAAAGGCGCCGGGGTCTTTGAGTAAGCTGTCCATCAAAGTGGGGAAAGGGCGGGAAGACGTTGCATACCGCCAGTGTATGTGGGGCGGGGCCAAACGGGCGGGGCTTCCATGCGAGTTCACATGCCTCTTGTTTATAAAGGGTCAGAGCACGATATGAGCAGCAGATGAGGAGAAAGAACCTCCTGGTCACTGGACCTACACGGGGATTGCGCTCGAGAAAATCAAGGATGCAAAGACCTCCATCAGGGATTACAGCTAATGTTTGACGGTAGATATGGGCAGAAAGCACTCCTGCTTAGCCTCGACCTTGTTCACGAATTTTTTGTGCTGATTAATGCGTTACAGAATTTGAACTTCAACTCGGGCACCTGCTTTATTTATATCTGGAAGTGCTTCCATGCCCCCGAATTCCGTTCCGCCGCGGATCGCGGAAGTTTCGACATTTCCGCGTTCCGCTCGGAACGTGGAAATGCCGAAATTTTGCAAGTTTTGCGAGCGGAACGGAATTTACCGCCCACCCTTAGTTCCGACACGGATTCGGGCAAACCGAATGCAGTTCGAAGCCTTTCTGACTGACATCGTAATGAGGCCCATAATAATAATTAAAAATAATATTTGTGTAGTTGTGACACCCTTTGGGGCCGATTCCGATCTCGGCCGGTAGGGCTCCGAATCGGATTCGGCTTTACCGGATCCGATTCGGAGCCCTGTTTCCCGACCGAACCGTACGCGGGTCCGGCCGAGCGAGTACGATGCGAAATCGCCGACCGACTCGTCCGGGCGTCCCGACAGCTCCGACCGACTCGCTCCCGGCTCGAACCGCTCCGACCGACTCGCTCGGACTCGACTCGCACCGCGCAATGGAGACGTTTCCCGGCCGGGTAAGTACGATGCGCGCCGCGAGCAGTCCGACCGAGCCGCACACTCCGGCTCGTAAGAGCTGTCGGAGCCGTACTTTGGGGGTCCGTGTCGGACCCCCAGTACGCGTAGCCGCGCGAGTCGCACACAGGGGGACCCATGGGTCCCCCCTACCTGTGCGTGTACGGCGCGAATCGCTCGCCGCGTACCCGCTGTAGGGGGCGCCCTTGTCCGACTCGCACCCATTGAGTCAATGGGAGCCCGCGTACGCGTTGTACGACCGGCTCCCATTGACATCAATGGGAGTCCGACCGACTCGAGTCCGATAACATACGGACGCATCGTACTCGTTCGGTCGGACTGCACGGGTCCGATTCGGTCGGAAATCTCTCCGGATCCGGCTCGGTCGGAGAAATTTCCGGCCCGAATCGGAATCGACCCCTTTGTCTGGCACGGGATGCAAGGGAAATAGGGGTTTTGGGTGGGGGAGTGTATTAATGCTCGGGTATTCATTTTAATATCTGGGTATTAATATTTATTGCATTTAATATTATTTTTAAGTACTTCAATAATAATTAAAAATAATACTTGTGAGAGTGTGACATCCTTTCTCTGGCACTGGATGTAAGGGAAATAGGGGTTTTGGGTGGGGAAGTGTATTAATACTCAGGTATTAATTTAAATACCTCTGTATTAATATTTGTTATCTTGAATATTGTTTTAAGTAATTTAATAATAATTAAAATAATGCTTGTGAGGGTGTGACACCCGTTGTCTGGCATTGGATACACAGGAAATAGGGGTTTTGGGTCAGGGAGTCTATTAACGCTCGGGTATTCATTTTAATACCTGGGTATTCATATTTATTACATTTAATATTTTTAAGTAATTTAATAATAATTAAAAATAATACTTGTGAGGGTGTGACACCCTTTCTCTGGCACGGGATGCAAGGGAAATAAGGGTTTTGGGTGGGGGAGTGTATTAATACTTGGGTATTAATTTTAAAACCTGGGTATTAATTTATATTACCTTTAATATTATTTTTAAGTAATTTTAAAATAATTAACAATAATACTTATGAGGGTGTTACACCCTTTCTGTGGCATGGGATGCAAGGGAAATAGTGGTTTTGGGTGGGGGAGTGTATTAATACTCGGGTATTAATTTTAATATGTGTTTTGAAATTAAATTTTATAATATTAATAGTTTAAAAATATTTTTACTAATTAAAAATATGATGATTTAACAATAACAATGTGGCATGCTAAGGTATAGAAATTGATTTTTGGTTAAGGGCTGAGTAGTTTAAAAAATATTATTTATGAATAGTTAATATGCAATAAATTAATATAACTTTTAAACATAGGTAAAAATGCTTATATATACACTTTTAAAAAAACAGTAAACAATATAATAATAAAATGACAATTCTTTATAATGTTTAAATAAAATAAATAAATAGGACACCTACAAGTATTTATTAAAAATAATTTTTATTTGAAAAAATATATAATTGATTTAGAATTTGTTTTACAAAAATATAAACATGTAAAATGATATATTATTTTAAAAAAAAGTTTATTAAAGGAGTACATTAACATTTTTTAAACATACTTTTTAAAAATGTCCTACATTTTTCCATTGAAGTGAGTGGGTGAAATTGTCCCTTTTTTCTTTTTACTTCTACAGATGACGTACGCGGTTGAGTGTTTGTTTCTACAGTCGGTTGAGTGTCACGGTCAAGATCAGAAGCAAGGAAGAGCTGCGGTCAGGTAAAACAAACTTAAATTATTTAATAGAGATTGTGGGTGGCATACTTTATTGTAAGGAGAGAGGAGGAAAGTAGTTAGATAGATGTTAGTATTTGGAAGTATGTTTTTATGTTTTTAACCACAATTTCATTCCTATACAGGTCGCAGTTGTAGGCCCACGCCAGGGTGATTGCTTTTTTTACACTCTTGGTTTGAAAAAAAGAAAGTATGTGGACAGAATTATTATTTCTTTTAAACCAATGAAAAAAGAAAGCAATAGTTTTTTTAACTTTTTAGTGCGTCGCGTTTTTTTTAAAAGAATAGTGTATTCATGGATGTGCGAGCACATGAAATTTTGGAGAACACAGATGGCATGGATGGCCGAATGGATGTTTTGGACAGTTTGGATTTTTTTTGTTAATGGATTTTAAGTTAATGCATGGTTTTTTCTGCATTTTTAAGTTTGGATTTTTGACTTTTGTCACACCTGGGACAGAAAATTGATGGAAAGAGGATTGCAACAATGGATTTCTTGTTGCGTTTATTGCCAAACTATTTTCATTTTTCAGGATGGTTTTTTTTGGGATGCGTTTTTTTTAGTTTACACTGTTTATTTTGCAGCAGTTGGTTTGCTGTAAAAAAAAAAAGGCTATACCAATCTGTGTCTCTTTTGATAGTTATGCATGTGCTTTGGATTGGATAGTGGATTATGGTTTGAGACTTTGGATATTTGGTGAGCTGCAGACTCTTGCTGAACTTTGTGATGTTACAGAAGAACAAGAGTCAAAGAAGGAAGACAACTGAAGGTAGGAAGACTGTTTTCTTTATGGTTTTGGAAAAATGTATTGAAAAATGCCAATTTTATTTAATCAAAAAAATGCAAAACAGGCAAGTAAGATAGAATAGGTGTTACTGATATTTAAAAATGTAGTATGTGTGCAATATTGTCTAGGTAGTCTGAAGCCACCATAAACAAAAATTGTTAAATTTGTCCCAATAGTCTCTCAGACATTTCTTTCGTTCTTTTGGAAATTCGTGGGTTCAGACTACCAGTCAATTATTGCACTATTCTCCTGTCTTGGAAACTTTGCTCCTTCTTCAAAATTTCCAAGAAATGATAAAAGTTTGGGCGACGTTTTCCAATTGATTTATTTAAAGAGTTGTGCCATCCCTCTATTGCATTATTGGTCTTTGCTCCTCTCTCTAAGCAGGTTGTGTAACAGTTCCACCACTTTACAGGAAACCTTGGATTCTTCCTGCGACCTGACCTGTTTAGATGGCCAATAAATGTGTCCTCAAAATAATTTAGTAGGGCGCCCAATTTGTCTTCATTTGTAGTAAAATTGTCAGATTCAGTAATTGATGTGTAGTATTCATCCACACAGTCAGGAGGAACAAAGCACAAGGCAATTCATTTTTTTAATTCAAATTGCAGTTTACTGTCTGATATGTAATCCTCAACTAAGGATGTTTTTTGAGTTTTTCACCAATACACCTGGGAAAAGTGAAAAAACATCCTTGAATTTGGATTTCGGGATACATTTTGGTTATGGTGTTAATCATTGATAATTCGAAATCAATTATCACTTTTCTACGACTTTTATTTTGTGTTTTACATTTTAGCACTGTTAAAAATTCAGCATAATTTGAGGTTTGCTTATCAGGGAGTAAACTGTACACTAAGGGAACTACAAAGTTATTAATGTAGGCTTGAATAGTGTATATTCGAGTGAATGGATGGGGTGTGGATTTAAACGTCCCATCCATCATCCAAATATCACTAGTCTCCAATTTTACAAGGTTACGGGGTGTGCTAAAGATTAGTATTCTTTTTAGGGTTTTTGTTGTCATGCAAAAGAAAGGTTTCTTTAGTAGCAGTGACAGTTAGTTCAGGAGGAATGTTAATATCAGAGCATGTTTCGGTGTTACATGCTGGGGGTTACTTGCCTGTTTTTTTCACTGTATAATTCTGCGTACGTTTGGGATTGTGGGCATACAACTTGCTACAAGCATAGGAATGTGTTGGGATACCTCAATCAAAACTGTGCCACAGGGTTCATTGGAGGTGGATGCAAGTTCTTTCATTTGATTTATGTTGTTTCTAACCTCAATCTCCATTGCAGAGGCAGAGTGGTTATGCTCTGTGGTCCTTTCAAAAGTGTCCCCAAGAGTAACCGCTCTGCCTATGCAATGGGATGAGTAATATTGCACACACCTCCAATGACTCCTGGGCTTAATTAATCTCTCCTTACAATAAAGGTAGCTACCATGTTTCAGGAGTCGGTTTCCTCTTTGGGATTTCACATAAGTAGCTTGTCTTGCTGATGCCATTTTTGAAATGTCTGTAAAAGAAAGTAAAAAAGAGATTTTTTGAGTTTTATGTTTTTCTTTGAAAGTTTAATATTGAAAGAACTTTTTTTTGTTAAAATGTTTGATTAGTGACATTTCAGAACAATTTTTTTTACAATGCATTACTGTTAATATGTGCTTTTGCAATTCGATATTGTTTAGTGTTTTGAACCTGCAAAATAAATGGTTAATACTTATTTAGTTCTCAATTGAGTTTTTGAAGAACATGTTCTTTGTTATATTGCTTGTTTTGGATTTTGCGACTTGTGATTCTCTAATATGGTTTGTAGTTGATTCCTGTTATAAGAAAAATAGGCACATCATTTAGTTTAAGTTGTTTGCCTCACCTTACTAATGTTTCCTTGTTTGCCTAGTTGTCTTTTTGCTGTTTTAGAATTGTTTCCTTGGCTGTTTTTGTGAAACAAAAGTTTTCTCCCTTGTGGTTGATGTTGGGAAGGTCTAAAAGAAAAAGTGGATTTTTATGATTGATGTTTGCCTAGCTTTCGGCTTTGTAAAAAAATATTTTGTTAGCTTTTGTTGCAAGATTAGGTTTTTTGGTTATTTTACATGTGAAAGGCTTTCTCGTAGCCAAACTACTGCTGGAGATGATGTTTGCAGTTGAGATGATGGTTTTCAGTTTATTTCAGCTGTGCAAAAAAAAATGACTGTAAGTTTCATTTTTCATTGTTTAGATTTATTAAACCAAAAACTGATGAACACCTTCCCTGAGGCAAACAACTGTTTAAGTTAGAATAGTAAATTTAGCAACCCCCATTGACCAGCACCTTCCCTGAGGCAAGGACATGGGGGAGTTAGAATAGTAAATATCCTCCCCTGCAATGACCAGCACCTTCCCGGGGGCAAGCACCCTAAGGAGTTAGAATAGTAATTTTGCTCCCCACCAATGACCAGCACCTACCCTGAGGCAAGCACCCTGCAGAGTTAGAATTGTTATTTTGCCCCCCACCACTGACCAGCACCTTCCCTTAGGCAAGGGCATGGGGGAGTTAGAATAGTAAATTTCCACCCCTGCCCTGACCAGCACCTTCTCTGATGCAAGCACCCTGCAGAGTTACAATAGTAATTTTGCACCCCATCAGTGACCTTCACCTTCCTTGAGGCAAGCACACTGCGGAGTTAGAATAGTTATTTTGCCCCCCACCACTGACCAGCACCCTCCCTGAGGTAAGCACCCTGCGGAGGTAGAATAATAATTTTGCCCCCCACCAGTGACCAGCACATTCCCTGAGGCAAGCACCCTGCGGAGTAAGAATAGTAATTTTGCCCCCATCACTGACCTGCACCTTCCCTGAGGCAAGCAGCCTGTGGAGGTAGAAAAGTTATTTTGCCCCCACTACTGACCAGCACGTTCCCTGAGGTAAGCAGCCTGTGGAGTTAGTACAGTAATTTTGCCTTATTTAACACTTGAAAAAAAAATAATACAAACACTTTACAGTGTACTTACAAAATAATTTCCTCTGAAATTTCTTTCAATTTTGATTGTTGTGTGGGTATGGTCAAAGTCTGTAAACGATATTTTAAAAAAAAATTATTTGTGAGTTTGGCTTTTTTTCACTTAAGGGTAATTTATAATTATTTTAAACATACACTTACTATTGACAGAATATAGGTATTGTATGGTTGGATGTCTTTTTTAACCCCTTCCATGCGGCGCAAATTTTCGCGCTGTGCGGGGGTTTTTATTAGTGGGCGGGGATTCGACGGCTCCTGGCCGTCGTGCGCACACGCCCACTGTGACGCATGACGACCGGGAGCCGTCATGAGCATACAAGGGGTTAAGTTCTGTGAATATATTTAAAATGTAAAAAAGAATGTAGGCTTTTTAATTAATTGTTTTTTATCTTAATGTGCTTCGTTTTAAACTTACTTCTGTCAATAGATAGCAGTGTCTGCAGTCGAAGCTGGCAGTTTTCTTCTGCTACTGTAGATGCGTGTGGTTACCATCGAAGTCAGTGCACCACTGAACACGAAATGGTGGCCGGCTTAATTTATACGTCTGTTAGTGGTAAACGAAAAGTTAAATGAAAATATGTTTTGAAATCAATTTTTCCACGTGATGCAGAACCTGACAGAATGTGTATTTTTTATGTTGTGTAAAAAAATGTTTTTAACGTTTTTGTTCAGAATGGCAGCTATTTAGGGTAGATGGTGATTAGGCAGATGTAGTGGAAATGGTGGAAGGACACCATTTTTTCTAGACTCGATAATGACTAGGATGTTTTAGTGGAAATAGTGGAAAGACATCATGTTTTTATGCTTTGTTTGTATATGTTGGTTTTTATTCTTAAAAGTTTATGTATATGTCGAAATATTTTAATTTAAAAAAAATTATATTTGGAAAGTATTATTGTTTCAATATTTCTTTTTTACTGTTTTTGCACGTATTATATGTGCACTTTAACATGGTATAATTATTATGCGTTGTAATGGTAGTCGTTTTATTGCTATACATTGTAATGGTTGGCGGTGTAATAGCACTTTTTATGTATCTCTATCAACATGCATTGTAATGAGTTGCATTGTAAAAATATGCGTTGTAATGGTGGTCGCATTGTAAAATCTGGGCTGTAGAAGTATGCGTTGTAATGGTATACGTTGTAGCATCATATATTTCTGTTGCAGGCATTTAAGCAATATGGTGGTACAAACACAATTGAGACTAAAGACATGGGATATTTTGTGTGGAGGTTTGTGCATGAATTGAAACCTGACATTAGTTGGATATTCAACAGCAATTAATTCGTTGGCAGAGTAAGCCAATTGATGAAATATTGAGATATGCAAAATATGATAGTGACGAATTGGAAATGAAGCATAAGAAATTTAAAGCGAAGTTGATTATGGCATAGATGAAACCTGCACAGCGAGGTCAGAATCAGCAGTTTGTTGGGAATGCTGGTCCCATGTAGGGAGTGTATCAACAGGGATTTTTGGTGATGCAATGTGGTATTGGGTTTCAACAACAAAGTAGAAGTCGTGGTGTTCTGATTGATCCGAGTACAGGGATTGATGTGCCTACCTTGAAGAAAATGGCTCTTTGCCACATTTGAAGCAAGTTGGGGCATTGGAAGCCAGAATATTGTCTCAATACTGGTAGCATGGTGAATGGGAATCATGTTCAGACCAGTGGGTTTGTGTAATCTCAAGGTAATAAAATGGTTCAGACACAGCAAGTACAGAGGCAGAGAGTACATAATTTCAGGGTGCCCCAAGCTCAGCTAATGCAGGCTCCACAAGCCCCAATGCTACAACTAAATGCAAAAATTCACAGACTTAACCCAAATCAGATTCCCAATGTAAATACCAATCCTTTTGTGAATCAGGGTACATCTCAGCACTAGTCTATGATAGAAACAGATGAGGATTTTGGTTCAGACCTGTCGCAATGACGGTGCCTGAGAGGGGAGGAGGATTGGGTGCTTGGCGCAACCTTAGATGTAGTCCAGAGTGGTCCATTTGTGGATGGTGAGGTGAATGGTAACCCCTTATCGTTCTTGATCGATACTGGTGCTAACCACTCTACTGTGAGAACAGCAGAGGTTCCCAACCTTACCCTCTTGGGAAAAAGAATCCAAGTTGTAGAAGTTGCAAATAAACAGATGACAAACCCCGTCTCAGAAGCAGTACCTGTCAGAAAAGGGTCCTTTGAGAAGGATCACTGATTTGTGGTGTGTGATTCGAGTCCTGCAAATCTGCTTGCAATAGACCTTTTGAGCTGAATTGTTCTATTTACTGTACCCAAAATGGCATCGAATTTCAGACTCATTATGAAGACTTTGCCTTTAAACTTGTCAGTCAGAAAACAGGGATTCTATTTTACCCCATGTTGACAAAAGATGATTTGCCCTCATAGTTAAGAGACACAGTGTTACCTGAAGTCTGGGACTTTTCAGGAAAAGACATAGGTCTTGTTAAAGATTTTGAACCAGTCCGCATCACAGTGAAACATAATGCTGAATATCCAAGAATCCTGCAATATAATCTGATCCCTGAAACCATTGCTGGGATTACTCCTGTGATTGACTCAATGATTCAGCAAGGCATTCTGAAGGAAATTATGCAACTCACCCATTATGGGTTTGCAGAAGCCCAATGGCAGATATTGCATAGTGCAGAATTTGAGAAAGATCACCACCGTCATTGTCCCTTGTTGTCCTGTAGTACTGAATCCAGCTGGGATTTTATTTCAAATTCCATGTGAGACAGGCAGAGTGGTTCTTTGTCATTGATTTATGCCAAGCCTTTCATTCCAAACCGTTGCATGAGGACAGTCAGTTCCTCTTCACATTTTGGTTTGGCCGCCGTATTTAGGCATGGTGCCAAGTTCCACAAGGGTATATGGAGACTCTGTCCATCTTCAACTAGATACTTTAGAAGAATCTGGAGTTTCTGGTGATGCCCTATCACTGAGTTCTGGCCCAGTACAGTGATGACCTATTGGTTGCGTTAAATACACAGGAGGCTTGCAGACAAGACACATTTTCTCTGTTGCACCACTTAGCTGAAAATGGGCAAAAAGTGCCCCCGACCAAACTGCAGTACTGTCAGAGACAGGTCCATTGATCAGGGAGCGTGGAAGGTGTCACAAGAGAAAATATTGGTGATTCTGAAAATTAATCCACCAGCTACCCAGAAAGAAGTCAAGATGTTCTTGGGAATGGTCGGCTACAGTGAACTGCGAATCCCCAACTTTTCCCTAATGGCCAAGCCTTTACAGAGGCTGACACACAGAGATGTGTCAGATCCTGTACCATGGGATGACATCTGCATGCATGCCCTCTCAGAGCTGAGAGAATGTCTCTGTCATGCCTGATTACAATAAATGTTTTGCTCTATTTTGCAGTGAGAAGAAGGACTGTGCTCTCTCAGCACTAACCCAGATGCACAGGAATACTTGCAGACCCATTGCATATTTTTCAGCTACACTTGACCCAGTAGCTGATGCTTTGCCCGGCTGTCTCAAAGCTGTGGCCCCACAGGCGTCAGCATCGAGCAGTGGGAGAGCATTGTCATTGGGTCATTCTCTGACTGGTTTTGTTCCCCATTCTGTAGAGGTACTGTTAACCCGTACCAGAACTCAGTACCTCACCAATAGCCGCCTGACAAAGTATTAACAAGTCATATTTGTGGCAGAGAATATCATGTAGAAGCGCTGTACTACCCTCAACCCTGCTACTTTTTGCCTGTACCTGGGAATGATGTCATGGAAGGGGAGGCTGAGCATGACTGTCTTGATGTTACTGAACTATGCACCAGGCCGAGACCTGACATATAAAGATGTGCTACTGCCTGAATCAGATTATGTGATGTTTGTTGATGGCCCCTGCGTACGACACAATGAAGGAAGCCTGAGAGCTGCCTATTCAGTCTGTTCTGCCTCAGGTGTGGTGAAAGCCTCCTGGCTTCAAGGAGTGTTTTCTGCACAAGTGGCCGAATTGATTGCTCTTACTAGAGCATGCTAAGTTTCAGACCAGCTGAGAGTGACTATTTTCATTGATAGTCAGTATGGATATGGTTACAATCTGCAATGGGAAAAGTGTACATAATGGGGCCGATTCCGATCTCGGCCGGTAGGGCTCCGAATCGGATTCGGCTTAACCGAATCCGATTCGGAGCCCTATTTCCCGACCGATCCGTACGCGCGTCCGGGCGAGCGAGTACGATGCGTATTCGCCGACCGACTCGTCCGGGCGTCCCGACCGCTCCGACCGACTCGATCCCGGGTCGAACCGCACCAACCGACTCGCACGGACACGACTCGCACCGCGCAATGGAGACGTTCCCCGGCCGGGTAAGTATGATGCGCGCCGCGAGCAGTCCGACCGAGCCGCGCACTCCGGCACCAAAGAGCTGTCGGAGCCGTACTTTGGGGGTCCGTGTCGGACCCCCCTGTATGCGTAGCCGCGCCAGTCTCACACAGGGGGGACCCATGGGTCCCCCCTACCTGTGCGTGTACGCCACGAATCGCTTCGCCGCGTACACGCTGTAGGGGGCGCACTTGTCCGCATCGCACCCATTGAGTCAATCGGAGCCCGCGTACGCGTTGTACGACAGGCTCCCATTGACTTCAATGGGAGTCCGACCGACTCGAGTCCGATGGCATACGTGCGCATCGTACTCGTTCGGTCGGACTGCACGGGTCCGATTCGGTCGGAAATCTCTCCGGGTCCGGCTCGGTCGGAGAGATTTCCGGCCCGAATCGGAATCGGCCCCAATGTGTTGAAAACATTACAGCTACCTGCCCAGATTCCAATAATGAAGTGTGCTGCACACCGCAACTGAACCAATTATGCAACTTTGAGCAACAGGTATGTGGATGAAACTGTCAGATATTAGGATTAGAGCTTGTTGTGATAAAAGAGATGAGGATGACATTTGGGTTTCAGGAGATGGAGGACCTGTGTTGCCATAGCTTGTTGCCTCCAATGGCGAGACATTATCATGGACCTGCCCATGTATGTAGAGACACCATGGTGCAGTTGTTCAGGCAAACTTGGTTTAACACCAGGTTCAGGTTGATGGATGAAGGGTTGTGTCACAGATAACACATCGTGGTGCCAGCAACAGAATGAAGGCCGGAGAACGGCAGTAACACTGAGTTACAAAGGAAGATCAGGTGGGCCTGTCATATGTCCTGTGCAGGCCCAGTGTCGTTTTCCCTATGTTAGCATGAGCACGTTGCAGACTGTCCTCTGCTTTGCGCACAATACTCTACAAACAGATTTTGCTTGGTACCACACTGTACTTTCACACAGAACAAGCTATTGTTATTGCGTTCTGTTCTTTCCTGGGTTTTAGTCTGAACATGTAGACAAGGTCGAACAACAACGCCCCTTGTTACTCTGTTCTGGTCAGGCCCTAGCACCTAGACAAAACACACAAATGCAGCTGTTGTTTGGGAACTCGTACTTTTGTCACATAGGTATGCACAGATAGGTAACACACACTTGTAGAGGGACCTTTCCAGGGAAAAGATCATGACAGCACCTGAGATGTAGAACTTTCATCTGTGTATACTAAGGTACAGGGTCTGCTGTTAACACCCAGAGATCTTCTGATCTATAATCATTGTGCTTCTGTAGAAGGGGAGGAAGGTTAGGCTACACTGTCATAAATAATTACAGTTCCATTTATGATTTACGGACTACTTGCTATGCTAACCGTATTTGTAGTAGGCATTTTCCTACTTGTTGTGGCACGTATACTGCATACTAGAGCACGATAGTTAAAATAAACATTTTAAACTTTCCTCGTGTCTCTGTCAGAACTTATTGTGGACGAGTATGAGTGTGAGAGCAAAAGGGTATGTCCTGTAACCACGATTCCTGAGAGGGTCGGGAGTGTTGTGTTCTGGGATGTCTAATCACTTGTTCCTCTGTGAGTGAGTTGGAGGGCAAGTGAGACACTATAGCTAGTCGGTCCTGGGCTCATGGGTACTCAGGTGGTAGGAGGACTCAGTCCCTGCCTACTAAGGTTCTTTGCTCCCAAGCATAGTTCTGTGACTCCACAGAATCCCTGTAACATGGTGCTGCCAACGTTTGGTCTGGTACTTATATATGGGACCTTTTGTCTTGTCCACAATACCCTCGCACCATTTCCCAGAGATGTCTGTGGTAGGAGGGCTTCGCCTCCTCAGTTTTTAGGGTTCACCTATTGCTGTAGGTTTTTCAAGCTTGAAGTTTAAATAGTTTTTGACCCATTTTGTGCTACCGTTTGTTTCCCTTGACTTTCAATAATGGCTCAACCGGTTGGGATTCCAGCTCATTGCCGCGCTGCAGTTGCTCAACATTTGCTACAGCATGGAGTCCCCAATGCGGGGTCTCCAGTTGTTTTTGTGGTCAAAGCTGGTCCTGCATATTGTTTCCATGTGTTTTACTCCTGGGTTACATTTCCCGCTGTGGATGCAAATGATAATTCTTTTCATGCTTATACTGCTACTGCAGTTCAAGCGGTTTATCACCCTTATGCGGTTGTTGAAGTTCCTCTTATAGCCTGGGAGCACCAGATTTGGTTTAATGGCATCCTACCCCAACCTATTTCCTTTGTTTGTATGGGCCCCTTAAATATTGATGGGGCCACATGGCCTGTTGTGGCCAGCTTTACTCTACATCCTATTTATCTTAACGCTAATTTGGCGGAAGTTTGTTTGTTGTATGGCCAGGTAGTTCTTCTTTATAGACGTCTGATCCAATTTGTTGCCTGTGCTTTTCTAGTGTCTCCGCCTGGGGCTGCCCCACCAGTGCAGGTTGCGCACTGTGGGGGTCTTGTGATTAGCCTTGATTTTATTATTTCGGTGATGGGCAAACGTCCTCAAAATCGCGAGGACATGCATTTTTGGATTGCTCAGAAAATTGAACAGCTTGATTCAGTTTTCCCTCTTACAGGTCCTGTACAGAAGCAGAGGGTCCTTACTATGTGCTTGCCTAGTGGTCTAATTCATCCTTTGGCCGACTTCAACTGAGCATGGGGCAGGTCCTGCCCTGGATTTGGGGTTGTAGTTAATGGGTATTTTTCCCATAGTCTCCGAAATGATTCTTTCTAATATTAAAGGTAAAGCAGCTGCTTTAATGGTTCGTCAATGCCTTTCGGCGGTGGCTGACATTGATCGGGAACGTGAGTTGCCGATTTTTATTGCTGACGTGTACACGTCCTTAGGAAGAAAAAATTTGGGGATTAGACCTTTCACTCAATCTCAGGGTAAGCCCCCTCCTGAAAAAGGAGGGACGTCCAGCCTTTCCTAAAAAGACATGTGACAAAAATAAGCAGCAACAGAAGCCTAGGTCTCATGGTGGCTCGCCGCCTCTGGACGCTTCTGAACGTAGATATGATTTACGTGATCGCTCTAAAATTGAAACTCCTGAGAGGTTTCAGGTTTCTGATCCTCGTTTTTCTCGGTCATTTCAGGAGTCGTCTGATCAACAGTACGACTGAGGAGGACGGCTAGATCGCAGTCAGGGCGAGTCCATGCAACCGAAGGGGGACCCACAGCACTCTTTCGAAGTGAAAGTCAAGCGAGAGAAACCACTTCCGTATAGAGACCCGTTCCAGAAGAAAAAAAGTTGCCGCTTTGACAGCGAAATATGCCCCAGGTGGTGAGAACCCTTCTTCTGGACAGGAGTTACATGGTAACTCACCTCGACAGCGTGGCGGAAGTTACTATAGTGCGCCAGACACTCCGCCAGTTTCTGGAGGCGAAAGCAACTGATACCTTCTTAACTGTTGAAACCGCGCACAGCCGCGTAGGTCCCCCTGATAGATTTTATCATATTGACTTTCATATTGAAGGTGACATTAAGCGCACCATAAATGCTATTTTTTGGGACAACCTGACGTCTTGTTATGACATTTTATTGGCGTGAGTCGATTGGCCTCCCCCAATTATTCTTGCTTGCCCTTGAGGTGAGGATGTGATAATTCCTTCCTTTTCGCAGTATGTCCCTGATGAGACAAAAAATGCCTATGCTTCGGAGTGGGCTCTTGCCTTAGCCCTGCCTTATACCGCAACCAGGCTGGTTGGGATAAGGATTCTCCCTCGCATGCTGTGCCTGTTCGCTATCCTCCTCAGGTACAGCCTCAATATCCAATTGACGTCCATTAAGGAGATTCTGACTCAATTGGAGTATCAAGGTGTAATTGAAACCTGTGTCTCTGCGATGCATAATCCCCTCTTTCCGGTTTTGAAACCTGATGGTTCATATTGCATAGTTTTTGATTATAGACATTTAAATAGTCGTGCCCATACTTATGCAGTGCAGAACATGCATAGTACAGCATTGATCAATAATATTGTACATAAAAGATTTAAAACTACTTTGGATATTTTGAATGGCTTTTTTAGTCATAATCTAGCTCCTGAGAGCAGGGACTTGTCTGCATTCAGCGCCCTCAGCTCCTAGAGGCGCTATGCGAGATTGCCCATGGGGTATAAGAATAGCCCCAGTGTTTTTGCTGCACGTTTTGTGTCCTCTTTGAATTAAATTGATCCTGGCCCCTTTTCCTATGTTGATGACATATACCTTACATATGATGAATTGAATCCCCATCTTGCGAGAGTAGATCTCATCATCACGTGGTTCGCAGCTCTACGCTACAAGTTCAAATTTGGTAAATTGCATATTGCGTTTCTAGCTGTTCTTTTTCTTGGCTATGAATTGACCCATGAAGGTCGTGGATTAGCTTCCCATTTTACACTCAAAAAATTGCAGTCACTGCTCGTTTTTTAAAATTTTGGCAAGACTTACATTCCTGACTATGCTCAGCGTATCAAATCTCTTTATGCTTTGATATACCCATCCTTTTCTGCTTCCTCTTGGCTTACGGAACACACTGCAGTGATGTGCGCATTAGAGTCTGACTTGCTTGCGACGCAGTACTTACAAACTAGATTGAATACTACAAATTTAGTCATCCAGATTCTGCCCGGAGCGATCGGTTTCACTTATGTGACTTTTAATGAGAGTGGCACGGTCCCAATTGCTTATAAATAGCATCTGTATACTCCTGCAGAATTGCGTTTTCCTCCTACTGAAAGATTCTGACTGCTGTGCAGGTGGCTGTTCTAAAAGAGCGCCCTCTTGCAAAAGGTAAATGCATTTTTGTTGTTTCTCCCGTGCCGGCGTTAGAGGCGGTCACGAAAGCTAGTGTTCCTAATTCTAAAGCTCTGCATCCTCGTTGGATTCAATGGGCTACATCACTGACGTCGGCTGTCAGTTTTTTTTTACCCTCCTTTGCAAACACAAGAATTTCTTCAGTATGAACAAGTTCACCCTCTCCCTTTTTCTCTTGATCAGTACAAATGTATCATTTACACTGATGATTCGGCCGGCTATTGGTTCTAAGCAGGCTTATTCTGCGGCTTACGCTATTGTCGTAGGTACAATGGAAGATGAAGTTTTTTCACTCTATCTTGGTACACACGCAGTCTCTTGGGGACTGTACAGCCCAGTTGGCCGAATTACAAGCACTTCTTTTAGCTCTTGAATATGCTGATCCTGAATTACCCACCCAGGTTGTGTGTGATTCTTTTTACTGTGTGCACTCTTTCAATGAGAATTTAGGTTTTTGGAAACAAAATGATTTTCAGGATTCTAAAGGTAGCACAATAAAGCACAAAACGCTTTGGGTTCAGGTGGCGGCCCTTAAGGAACACCTGCCCATTACACATACATTTAGACATCAACATGCTGGAGCGCACGCTGATGGTAATTCAATGGCTGATGAAGCAGCTAAATCTGCAGTAGCCACAGTTAGAGTAGCGGCTGTTACTCATTCCATGACTAAAATTGACAATGACATTTTGGCGGCTATTGCCGTGACCAGGAGGGTACTCCTTTTCCACAGGGTTTCCTTCTCGCTATACTTATCAGTTGACTACTTATAAAGTTCCCTTTGTTTCTACTCCTATGGTTGGCGATCGCTTTATTCCCAACCTCGAACGCAGACTATCTCTTATTGTGGCAACCCATCAAGGCATGGCTTCTGCTCATGCTGGTTTAGCGGCTACTGTTTCTCTTTTACAAAAACGCTATTGGTGGCGCGGTTTAAACCAGCAGGCTCGCAAATATGTCTTTTGTTGTGATGTTTATCAACAAATTAAGAGTTATACTGTGTCGCGTCCACCGCAGACTTATCTTTTCATTTCTAATCATCAGTTTGGTTGCATTTACCTTGGTCATTGCTGTCCTTTAATGTCCGATACTGCTTTCAAATATATTTTTGTTGCAGTAGATTCATGCTCTAGATTCCTCTGGGTTTTGCACAGCGCTCTGCTGACGCTCGCACTGTTATTAAGGATTTGCATGTCTTTGTCTGGACTTATGCCTGTGGCGCTTTCCATTCAGACCAAGGTCCGGTTTTTGCCTCTAAGGCTTAGCGTGATTCGATGAAGTCCCTGGAAGTGCATGTGCATTTCTCGTCTCCATATAGCCCGAGGGCAATTCTGTTGTGGAGCAGATAAACCGTGACTTAAAGCAATCTTTAACAGCAAGGGTATTAGGTAGGGGCTGTGGCTGGTTGACTCACCTTTATGGGGTTCAACGTGCTCTTAATCTCCCGCGAAGATCTCTGGGTGGCCGGACCCCGTATGAAATGCTTTTTTGCATCAAAATGTTTGTTCCAGACCTTAATGGTCTAGACACGTTGTGGCGGTTGCCGCAACATTTGAAGTAGATAACCACTGTGCTGTCTTACAGGATCTACAAAACTGTTGTGATGCTCTGATTAAAACCCATTTGCCCTCAAATTCGCCTGAAGAAGCAGCAGTTCTGATTCCTGTGTCAGCCTGGCTCCCAAAAGCTGGTGATCTGGTTCATGAAAAGGTGGTGATCAAGAAAGACTTTGGTCCCTCCTACTGTGCTCCTGTTCTAGATCTTGGTCTTCAGGGTACCCGAACTGTGAATTTACCTCCGTTGCCTGGATACAAAGATAATCGCTTTGTTTCTATTGAACATGTCAAGTTACACCATATGGCCAATACTCAATAGTATGCCTCGGGTTGTCCCAGGATGGGATATTCCTTTACAGCCTGTGAGTTCAATTCCTTCTAATTCTCCCTGGCTGCCAGAGGAGGATGTTTAGTCTTCAGTTGACCTGGTGTCTGTTTTACCTTTTACACCCTTCATATTGGAAATCGTTTATTCTGATCCACCCCTTGAGTCACCTGCAGGAGTGCAAGCCTCAAGTTCGAATCCAGAATCCCAACCTCCGTTATTACAGCTGACTTCTTCTGATTACTATATTGATCAATATAATTTTTCTTCTGACAATTCTTCATTGTGTTCAGTTGTGTTGTGTGCCAGCAACTGAATGAATGGAGGAGAACGCCAGTAACACTGAGTCACATAGGAAGAACAGGTGGGCCCTTGAACAGAATGCAACTGGACTTTATCAAAATGCCTGTGTGCAGTGGGCTGAGATATGTCCTAGTGATTGTGCTCATATTCTCACGTTGGGTTGAAGCTTACCCAACCAGGAGAAATGATAGCCCCTCTGTGGCTTAGTTGTTGTTGTGGGAGTTAATTCCACGTTTCGGGTTCCCCACTTCTCTAGAGTCAGACCGAGGAACTCATTTTAATAATGAGGTCCTGAGGATGTTGCGCACAGCACTGCAAGTGGGACAGAGGGTACATTGCAGTTATCGACCCAAAGCTTCTGGAATGTGGAAAAGGTCAGAGGCTTTGAAATCCAGATTGGCTAAAGTGTGTGCCTCAACATCTTTTGAAGTGGCTTGAGCTTTGCCTCTTGTGTTGATGAGCCTACGCAGTACTCCGGATAGGAGGACAGGATTGTCCCATGAGACCGCCAGTTGTGCCTGCAAATACGCTTGTGAACATTACAGATGACATGATTATTGATTACTGCAAAGGACTAGTTGATGTGGTGCATTCTGTTTCTCTTCAGGCTGGAAAGGCTACAGCCCCACTTCAACAGGAGCTGTGCCATGACCTCAGTCCCAAGCTGTTGGGGACCAGCAAGGAGCTGGGACAACACTTATTCGGCCTGAGGAGGGTCTGAGAGAGTCAACAGTTGAAGTCAGTACCGGAGGTCCTTATTCTGTAGTGTTGACTGCACCAGATTCAGACCCTGCTGGAAGCGTAGCCGCATTAGGATTAGATTGGCAACATCATGGAAAAACATGTGTATATATACTAGAAAATATAATTTAGTCACTTATTTTGCAGGTAGGAGTGAATGTGACCACACTTTTAAAACCTGTGAAAATTGGGGATTATATTTAGATGGAGCAGATCCTGTTATTCCAGGAATCCACTATATTTGTGGAAAGAATGCTTATTATAAGTTACCCAAAAAATGGTATGGAACATATTACACGTGGATAGTTTTTCCAAAAATCTATCATGTGGGACATCTTAATGTCCCAACAGGCAAAGAAAATATGAGAACTAAGAGAGGTGCCAGTGTTAGGGAAATTGTGGGAGACATTTTTGGTGTCATAATTCCATCTGTAGGAGTGATACTGAATTTGCACAAGTTTAGAAAGCTTTCCACTGTAGTTGATAAGTTGTCTACCAGTACTGCTGAAGGAGTTTTAGTTATAGATACTGAGATGGTAGCGATTAGGTTATGATTTTCAGAATAGACTTGCATTTGATGTTCTTCTCACTGAAAGAGGGTGGAGCCTGTCAGATGTTAAATGTTCAACAATGTTGCCCTTACATTCCTGACAAGAGTAGGGGTTTGAATGAAATATATTAAGTACATTACTGACTTAAAGAGAGATTTGATGGGGTTGGAAGCAACAGGTGCATGGGAAGCAATAGGGAATTGATTTTCTGCTGTAGGTAGACGGTTTGGAAATGTAGGGAGTAGAATTGTTGGAAGCATCTTGAAACCCCAACTGATTATTGCTCTTTGAGGATTATCCTTGCTTGTAATATATAAGGGATGCAAACATGGACAAGTGAAAAGGGAATCACAAGAAAGAGAGCAGACATAGAACTAGAAAATAGACAGAGCAAATGCTATGATGACATAAAGTTTTGGGAGGAATCCAGAAGAAAGCTGATGAAAACAACTAGAATGGGATTTGTTCATCTGATAAGAGATGGTTATCGTGATGTGATGACTTGATTCGCCATCAGAGGGGGGATTAGAGCAGTGTAATTTTGCCTCCAGCCTTACACGTCACAAATATGCAATATAAATGTGCACTTAACACATGTACTCTGTGTATCCTAACGATGTTAATGTAAAGTGTTGCACTTGACATCACTATTAAAGTGCATTCACTGTAGGATTAGAGACTCATATATATACACTGTGCCTTCATTCATTAAATGGCATTTACTGTTTAGGTGCTTGAATAGGCCATCCTTATACTATTAAAAGGAATTTACTTTAGAAATAAAAAGGATTTATGTGATGTGTGCACTAATGTTTCATATTTGCATTTAAAATGTAGTTCTTAGTCATACTAGCACAAAAGCGTACTCAAGATTTCATCTGTATGCAACTTGTAACATGACTCTAATGTACTGACATTTTCCATTTATTTGTAACTTGAATGTGCACATACATATTAAATGTGCACCATTGATTTAATACGCTAACTTGACATTGCTAGGCCCGTATTTCTTTCTGCAAGAAATGCTGTTTACCTTTTTCTGCTTGCATGTATTTTCCTTGCATGTGCAATTCACATGGTTTGTTAGTTTGAGAATAGATATACCACTGTACTAGTGATAGTGAGAGAGCATGGGAAGAAGACCTTGACAAGGAACATCGAGAGCCAGAGTGTCAACTGAAAGTGTCCATTAAGCACTATTGAAAAGAGTTACAGGTGACAAAGGACAGTACCTTTACCATGGCTGGCCTGGGAGAAATCGTTAATATATCAGCTCACAATGCGAGAATGGAAAGGACAATGGATCCCCTGATGATGCGAACAGACGGGTGTTGCTTTGGAGATTCTGGTGGAAATAACTGGCGTTCCCACTGTCTGAACTTAGGCCACTTTTTTTGGACTTTGACAGCTTTAGACCTCTATGCTTATTCCTTTGAACCTTTACGGAGTGTGACTTAGGCTAACACTTATTTCCCCATCCCAAGAAGACTCTTGATCGAACTTCTGAAATGCTGACACTGTTCTGAACTTCCCCCCATTTTCCAATTTTTCTGCATTTCCCTGATGTTTTACATCATTTAGGGTTTTAAACCTTCCTCCTTAGGTTGGACTCTAATTTAGAAGATTTTAGACTTTACTGATGTATAGAAGAGAGAATCAGAAACTCTTCTCTGAGCGTCAAATTCAATTATTGATCTTTTGTATTGCTGTGACTCAACTTCTTGTCTGCCTTATACTGGTACGCCTGAACTTCTTTAGAAGGTTGGGTTATCCTGTTGTTATTCTGTATCTTTACAGCATGGTACTAAGATTTGTTTATCTTAACCTTATTGCTAACTTGTAATAATCCTTCTTAACTATAGTCACTGATTCCTGGACCTTATCGTGTAGCCAAATGGGTTGCACTGTTTATTAAAGTGATTGATTTAATGCTAAATCCCTTTACCTCTCAGTCGATCAAATAATCATGGTAAGAGAGTTAGCCCAGTGCTGCAACACAGCCGAAGCCGCAAGCGATTGAACTGGCTGCAATTTTCAGGGAAACTGGGTGCGGGAAAACTGGGGCAGTCATCATCATCAGGCAGAGCAGAATTCAAGAAATTCAGATGGAAAATCAGCTCTGCCCGACTCATAATCAAGGCAATTGTTGGGTATATTTATGTATTGCTGCTTGAAGAGAAGCACTACTATTAAAAAAAATACCCTGCAGAGCCATTAAACACATCTCTGATATTTCATTAAAGTGGTTTTACATGTAGTGTTGGTCAATGTACGCTGCTTTGAGTGCTGTTATTGGTGTGAGTGCTTGTTGTCATCTTAATGATGAGTGCAGAGCCATGCACACGTGACAGGTACATGGATGTTGATAATAGCCCCTTCCACAAGGATATGACACTCAAGTTCTGACAAAACACACGTCAGAATAATGCACATACCTCACAAACAGTTCATAGGCATTCCACTCTTAACATGCAAGCCCACCACACAAAATACAAACGCTGCATTTTTCATGGCTACTGTGGACCCAAAAAGAAGTTATACTCTCAATTACCTCAGGCACATAGTTCAAACCCGGGGACAACATGTGTACCATTCCTCCAAGATGGCACATACTCGCAGTGGTAAAGACCTCCTCATACACAGCTGAACAACAATAACTATTACATCACAATGACAACCAAAGATACACATGAAAACAACCGAGTAATGCACCAACACTACTGATATCCAAAACGAACAATTAGAAAACGTACCCTTGAGACAAGAGCGTGAAAGAACGAGAAGCTCAGCAGAACTGCTAGGCCATTCTGTAAACAATAGTGTGCTCTACAACTCTCTATAACTTTAAATAACATCCAGCTTTCAATAAGGTGCTTGCCCTAAGTGAAACACACAAATGAAGATCAGGGTGAGGTGGTAATTTTAAGTACAGGATGGCTAAGGGACATAACAAAGAAATGATTTAATTTTAGCTGGCAGCAAGGCTATCTGTCCAAGACCTGAAATCAACCTTTTGAAAAAAGGATTGAAACAAGATTGAAGGATGACATTGTTACATAGGACACACATCCTCTTTTCATGTGCTATATTTTGCCAAATCTTTCTGCATGTATTGCACAAGGATTTACAAGCATCTTTGATGATTTATCTTTTGTCGTGTAACTCCTATAGTACCCCTGCAGGACCTGCGCGTTTGGATAACATATACTTCGGGCTTGGTGGCAGACTGACACCGTGCACCCCCACCGTATATGTTAGCCTGGTTTACATTAGCTAGCTCGCAGTGCCACTAGTGTCTCCTCTTATTGGGGAGAGATTCTGTCTTGGGCAACCTTAGAACATGACAACCCTGATTCCCCAGAATCGTGGAAACAATGTACTACCTTTCGCTCAGTCACTCGTGCTCACTTATTCGGTTTGTCTCAGAGAGATACACAGAATAAACAGTCGGGCGTTTCAATAAGTATTTATTGAACAGTTATTATTCTAGTGTAAAATATATGTGCTGTGGTAACCAGCAGACAATAGCAGAGATATATGATCAGCAGTACGATAAAAGCAAAGGGATAGAACAGTTCTACCATATTGCGATAATCATGAGTACATACATGAATATAAAAGCATTATGCAAGTGCGCGTACTCCTACGCATGCCTACCTAGATGTACCTGTGTGTACCTAGCATATATGTGTAGGTCTTAGAAGCTAAGAGCCAAGAATCCTCCTAGGATTTAGTCGAACCCCCATACCTGAATAGAGAGAGTGGGGACCCCGCCCTGGTCTCGAGTTGGACACCCCGTCCGGGTTGTGTCAGACCACTGTCAGCTTGAGCGACTGCATGCAGGAGCCTCAGCGTCTCTGGTCAGTGTGTCAGCATGGAAGTCTCGGTTCCCTCTCCCTTACCGGGGCAAGATGTGGTGTATTTATACCCAAAAGAGTCTCGGTCCTCAGTATGGTTTGTATTGGACATGAGGAAGACGTCAGGGGTGAACTTTGTACATACATATTATGCCGGTGGTGTATTCTTAGAAAGGCATGCATAATTAATGAGTACAGTGTGGGCCTGTGTTTGGAAGAACCCTGCTGCATTCAAAACCACAGGATAGATAACGTTCAGCCCTCAGAGCTTGTTGTGTACTAGCTGGGACCAATGTAGGTGAAAGATCATGCCTATATAAGGAATCATACCATAATAGGACATGTACAGTTGTGACCATATTTGGGCATATGCGGCCATGACCATAATTGGGCAAGTACGAATATGAGACCTGCTACCTTCTTCTTTTTGACCTGAGGTTTTGATTTTTGTTTATCCTCTTTTTTAGGTGCGTAGTCCGCAGCGTGTTGTGTGTCTCTGGACTTTGTATGCTCCTTTGATTGTCCTTCCCTCTCGGAGTTTCGTGATGAACCCTGAAAGGAACGAGAGGAACGAGTATCAGTATCCTGATGCCTGTCAGGTTTTTCAATGTTATCCCTATTCCTGAGGCTATACCTCTTTTCAGAGGGCTCCTGTTGAGGAGACCTACCTCTGGACTGAGATCTGGTGCCTTTAGAATTTTGTTGTTTTTTATTTTCCCACTTCTTTTTAGAAGAAGTAGGTGTCTGCTTTGTAGTGTCCTTTTCAGGACTGCCCACCAGTTGTGGTTTTAATGCTTTACCACCTAGACTGTCTCTGCCTAGTTCTGCATATGCAGTTTCAATTATTTTGGGTAGTTTGTGTTGTTGGTCATCTGGACTGAACTCCCTTAGGCGTTGGCGGATCGCCACTGAAGCTGCTTCCCCCTTAAAGTTAGCTAGTATAATGGCTGAGACCTGTTCAAAGTTGTTTAGCAACTTCATCCCTAAGTTAAGGGCAGGCTCTGCTCCGTACTCATTTTGTATCTGTTTCAATACGTCAGGTACTACTGCTAAGGACGGGATACCATGTGTTCTGGTATATATGGCAGCAAAGACTGAACCCCAAGAGGTGCAGTCCTCTTCTTGTGGTGTGAGACCCATGGGCAAGCAGATTGTTAGGATTCTGTGTTTATCACTGGTTGTAGTATTCGGGAATACTGCTTCAAGCTGAGTTATTTTCTGAGCTATCCAGAATGGGATTTGTTCGCGTTTTGCTGGCATTTTGCCCATTATCGCGTGTAATGTTTGTGGAGTTATTTTATTAACTGTGCCTTGGACTGGAGTGTCATGTGCTGCAGCTGGTGCAGGCTGAACTGATAAGTCCTCATCACAAATTGTGTGAGGTTTTTGTAGATTTTAATTAAATATCTGTGTTGTACGAGTAAGTCTGGCTGTGGCATTGTGTCAATTTCAGGATGCGGTGTGTATGCCGCTAATATGGGCCATGTGGCTCCTGCTCCTCCGAGCGGGCCTAATCTTCCTCTACCTCGTACGTGGGGTAGGGCGCCTTTAAACCAGTAATTATGCACCTGGTAAGTAAGCGGAACCTCTACTTCCTCAAAAGGAGTATAGTCCACTGGTGTTTCACCTTCTAGGTAGTAGTGAAATACATTTGTAATTGCATTTACTGCTGGGAGTGTAACTCAAGAATAGAACACCTCTGTTTTACTGGATTCGTGTGCCTCAATCACGAAAATTACTGTACCACCCCTGGTTCTTAAGCCATGTTCTAGAAATTTTATGGTGACTGCCCTTCTGAAATTTGGTGCAATTTGTATTGCTTCTTCAGGGTCTTCTTCTAAACCAAAGAGGTTTGTTGTAACTCTCCCTGTTGCGCTTGTTTCTTCCACCATTTTTAATTGGAAGAAGGGAGATTAAAGAGTTCTTACAATAAGGTGTAAGTGCACAATTGTAGGAACTAAATGTCCTTCAAGCTTGAGTAACCAACAGCCAATAAATAGTATTCTCGTACTACTCAGCTGCGGCGGATTTTGTGCCCACCCACTCCAGACGTCTCTGGGGTTTTGTGAGTAGGTTCTCTGAGAATAGCACGACTGAACTACTCAGATTCTACTGTTAAATAAGTACCCAACCAACGTTGGCGGCGCCATGTCGTGTAGCTCCTATAGTACCCCTGCAGGACCTGCGCGTTTGGATAACATATACTGCGGGCTTGGTGGCAGACTGACTCCGTGCACCCCCACTGTATATGTTAGCCTGGTTTGCATTAGCTAGCTCGCAGTGCCACTAGTGTCTCCTCTTATCGGGAGAGATTAGTTTCTGGCAACCTTAGAACATGACAACCCTGATTCCCTCAGAATCGTGGAAACAATGTACTACCTTTCGCTCAGTCACTCGTGCTCACTTATTCGGTTTGTCTCAGAGAGTTACACAGAATAAACAGTCGGGCGTTTCAATAAGTATTTATTGAACAGTTGTTATTCTAGTGTAAAATATATGTGCTGCAGTAACCAGCAGACAATAGCAGAGATATATGATCAGCATTACGATAAAAGCAAAGGGATAGAACAGTTCTACCATATTGCGATAATCATGAGTACATACATGAATATAAAAGCATTATGCAAGTGTACATACATATTATGCCGGTGGTGTATTCTTAGAAAGCCATGCATAATTAATGAGTACAGTGTGGGCCTGTGTTTGGAAGAACCCTGCTGCATTCAAAACCACAGGATAGATAACGTTCAGCCCTCAGAGCTCGTTGTGTGCTAGCTGGGACCAATGTAGGTGAAAGATCATGCCTATATAAGGAATCATACCATAATAGGACATGTACAGTTGTGACCATAATTGGGCATATGCGGCCATGACCATAATTGGGCAAGTAAGAATATGACCATATTAGGGTAAATATGAATACGTCCATTTTAGGGCATGTACGAATGGGTCTACATTAGGGCATCTATGCGGGATATAACACATTGACTTTGTCTTCTTTAGATGCCTATACTCCCAATGAGTGCCAATTCACAAACGAATATGGCACATTACAACGCGATGTAATACATCGCGTGCCATTACAACGCGGTTTCTACAACGCCCGCGTTGTTGGTACGCAATGTATTACATCGCAAGTCTTTACAACGACTTCCACTAGGGGGCGCCCTGGACTTAGGAATAATATTATTTACTATTCCTACTCCAGTTTGCGCAACAGTAGGGAAGGTGTTGGAAATTTATTTCCTATACCTCAGCGCCCTCTAGTGGAATTCGTTGTAAAGACTTGCGATGTCATTACATCACGTACTAACAACGCAGTCGTTGTAACGACCGTGTTGTAAAGGTATTGCGGTGTAATGATCGCGTTGTAGAGGTCATTTCCCTTCACAAACACCAACCTTAAATGTCTTTGCAATAGCTCATTGTATTTAAATTCCATTAAATCATTGCACAGCTGACTCGAGCTTGACAGTGGGCCAGAGACACTCACCCTCACTGAGATACACCCCACAAAGACAACTCAATCATATACCAATTGCAGCTGAGCTTGGATGACAGGTTGCAAGACAGTCCACCCTCTAAACACAACAGCAGGGATAACACTACACTATTTCCACACCATACTTACTCTCCAGACATCCCAACCTCACAACGGCATGCAAGCTCTACGCCAAGCGCTAAGTGGCCAAGTGATATCTTTTGTACTCTTTGTATAGCTCACTCTGGCCAAACATAACTATATCCTTGGTTCTAGCAGAAGAATACACTGAATACTCACGACTACCTTCAGTCCAGCGCTGAATATGTGCTGCATGAATATATACTGCATGAATATGTATTGCAATAAATATGTGCTGCATCAATATATACTGCATGAATGTGTACTGCAATAAATATGTACTGCATGAATATGTACTGCATGAATGTGTACTACAATAAATATGTACTGCATGAATATGTATTGTACTGAATATGTACTGCATGAATATGTATTGTACTGAATATGTACTGCATGAATATGTAATGCATGAATGTGTACTGCATCAAATATATAATGCAATAAATATGTACTGCATGAATATGTACTGCATAAAATATGTACTGCAATAGATATGTACTGCATGAATATGTACTGCTTTAAATATGTAGTGCAATAAATATGTACTGCATGAATATGTACTGCATTAACTATGTAGTGCATGAATATGTACTGCATTAAATATGTACTGCAATAAATATGTACTGCAATAAATATGTATTGCATGAATATATACTGCATGAATATGTACTGCATTGAATATCTACTGTATGAAAAAGTAGTACATGAATATTACTTTATTAACTTTGTGCTGCATGGATATGTACTGCATGAAAATGTACTGCATGCATTTGTGCTACCCTAACAAACACAGTCAAGATGAATAAATTTCTTAGGAACTGTAAGACAGTGTCAATTAAACATAAGGATAAAAAAGTCAGAGACTGTTAGATTTTTCTTTTTTCAGACAAGTTTTATTTCATTGTTTTCCCTTCACCCAACAGCCTCTTGCCTTCATGACATACGAAGCATACACATCTGGCTTTATAACATAGAAGCATCCATGCTCACATTTTTAGGGCTGCAGAAGAAGCAAGGAGAGGGGTTGGGGACTGGACAGCTGCATCACTCTGGGGTGTCACTAAACAATGGTGTCACAGCTCACCCATAGGGAGAGTAGACACTATAGCACCAAGCCCAGGCGCAGCTGCTAGCTAACTCCAGAATGCAAGACACAATATTTGGAACACGTTGTGTTTTTTCCAAATCACATTAAGGGTGTTATGTCACTCGTGGGGCAAAGTTGTTGTTTTTTAAATGACAAACATGGGCAATCGTTCTGCTTTGCAGATAAATGTCAGGTGCCAGGGCTGGTCCAGTTCTAGGGAGGGTTTTAGAGTCTGTTGCAAGCGAAATAGAAAGCATGGCCAAAGTGTTCCCTGAAAGTAACTGTAAAGTCCTCTCTAGAGCCATGCACTAGCTTGGGTTTGCGTGTACGCCACTTCTCTCCAATAGTCCTTTTACTGGGTGAGCATGTGCACTTGTCACTGTGAGACGGGGGCTCCCGGGTGTATCCCAATCATCCCAATTGAAGCTTAAGCACGGGGATAGTTATTGGTGGGAAGAACTTAGGATGGATAGATGTGAGGTGGAATGCATGCCAACTGGGTAGCCATTATTTGAATACATTCTGGAAGGATAGCTATTGGTTGAATGCACTCAGAATAGACAGGTGAAGGTGGAATACTCTTATTGACTGACACAAATATCCACCCTGTTTCAGATGAAGCAATAGACTATCTTATCTTCACTAAGGGGGCCCCCATGACTGTGACTGGTGAAGAACAGCAGAGAAATGTGTCTATGTGCAAAAAGCTGACTCTCCTCATACACACTTAACATTTGGAGCCTCCTCATATACGCTAAACATGGAGCCCTGGGGAAGTTTAAAGGTTCCTTTATTTCGGCTTTTGAAGTTGAGGCTGCATCTAATTTTATGTGAATGAACACTACTGTTGTTATGTTTCCTACTTAAATGTCTCTGAAATAGAGCGTGCCTATTTGAGAGAGTTTATTTATAGGCGCAAATGTTTAATAGCTGTAGCGGTGAGTGGATCGAAATATAAGGAATGAGAGATTCATTCTGTAGTATACTCCTGTGGCTGGTATGCACATTGTAAAAGAGCGTGCACAAGCAATAGCAGGCAAATGCAGATTATTGCACTAGTCAAAATGGCCACCTGTTTCACACATGGATGTACCTATTCCTTTCTTTTTGTAGATAGGTAAACACTTCAGCAGAGGGTAAATCAGCAGGAAAGTTGTAGGGGAGGGAAAAGGAAGAAAGTCTTTATGTCCTAGACAAATTGAGATTCTTAAATTATGAAAAGTGCTTTGGTTGATAGATCTCTGGATAGACCACTGACAGTGAATGCACTCAAGGTGATTTATTAATGGTGGATACCTTGTGGGTCAATAAAAATTGGTGATATATGCGCAGACTGTTAATGGCCAAATGGTGGAAGGAACTCAGGGTGAATATTGGTATAACGCATTAGTGCAGGTTAGTTATTTGCGAAGACAATGTTTCCTAATATAATCTCAAGAAAGGGAATATTATCTCAGTCACAGCTCACCTTCTATATGTGTAAATGTGTACCACTATTTGTAGCATAGATGTATTTTTTTTTATTATACATGTAATATTCACTTCAGGTTGAAGTAATCTTATTCATCCTTTATATTAAATTAATTAAACACGCAAATGTGAATTCAAAAACAGACAAAGAAAGTAAAACTAATTAAAACAAAGACACTTAACCTCCGTCGCACTCAGTGATTCTGAAAGGCCACAATCATAAGTAGGTTTAAAAAAAAAAAAGAGCTGTCATTGGAAAAGCTGCACTGTTCTCAGTATTCTGCCACCACAATTCAAGGCAGCCATCTTAGAAATGGTGTCCTTAACAGTTTGGCACTTCTTGGCACTGACTAGTGCCCCTTAAAAATTTACTGAGAGAACATTCTCGAAGGTGGGTCAATCTCTTTTGTCAAATTACAAAATGGCGGTTTCCAGGGGGCAATTTTGTGTAAAAGGCTGCTTTTGCATAGAAGCTCATTTGAAGGGATTTATTAAATATATTTTCTACTGCATGGCCTCTTGTGACAAATAAAATGACAATGGCTTGGCTGCTTGTGCTACAACCGGCTGAGAAACAGAGCCCTTTTGAGAGGGCACAACGTCTACTCGACTCATGGGACGGAAGTAAGGTGTCCATGCAATAAGTGCTGTATCCAACCATTAATCAAGTAAATAACATAAAATATATATATATTAAGCTTTTGGATTAAAAAACAAACTCTGTAGGGGTTTAATTTTATACACATATATGTATGAACACTATACAATGTGAAGTGTATGCCGCATGTTAGCAATCAGTGATTCACAGTGCTCTGTCTCTTGTCTCCCGCGTGCACTGCAATATCTTTCCTTCGTGGGGGAAGGCTGCTAAACCAGGCCCGATACAGTCTCTGTGGTATAGAAAGCTTGGTGGAGTGATGCTGACGTTCACGTAGGGGCACCGAGATATTCCATGACGTTTCTCACGGGTTGGAGAGAGAAGGTTGACCAAGTGCTGCCCATGTCGTCCGTTGTCTTTAAACAATTTTGTTTTCCAAGGCAGCAATTCTTTTCGTCACAGCTTCAAGTGAGGATGCGTTAAGGAGAGTGACGGTTCTTTGAAATGAAATTCATTATCGTTAGTAGCGCCAGGGGCCCTATTATGGGGCTTATTTACAAGCCCCTTGCGCCACTTTTGCGTCATTTTTCCCATGTTAAAAATGACGCAAAAGTGGTGCAAGGGGCTTGTAAATAAGCCCCTATGATGGGCTTTTCTGGCGCAGCGAAGAGCCGAGCTCCTGTTTTATGTGCCTGCAGGGTGTAAAGTGAATTCATTCAGTCTGATACTTCTCTGAGTCAGTACATTATTTTTTATACAGCTCAGGCAACCGGTGGCCACTATTTCTGAGCTGTAAAATGTGGAAATTAAGCACTAACTCAAAAACGTATTGGATTAAATGAATTCACCTTACGTCCCAGAGCCGCAGTGCTTAATTTCTAAAAAAATTAAGTGCCAGGGCCCTTCTCCGAAGTCCACTGCAGCCTACACTGCGAATGACAGTACCGACATGTACAAGTGTAACAATTCAGTCTATTTCAGGCCACACAAAGCTATAATAATGTCAGTCAGTCAGTCAAAGTAACGTTTATTTAGACCATTGGTCTTTGAACAACATAAAAACATATCACCCTATGTAAATATCATAAAATTATTCTTAATTCATCACAAATTCCGTTACAAAAATCCAATGTCCATGTGCTTTCTTCCAAATTTACACCATATTCAATATATGTCATAAACACGCCTATATATAGACATAATTAATTTAAAAGCAATAAATATTCTTAATATACAATATAATCCTAAAAAGATATATATCAAGTAAAACTTATCTAAAATCTATTTCCATCATAACTTCCATCATAACATTCAACCATCCATTTCCTTTTCAATGAGAAACCTTTTTACGGCCTTCATATACTTTGCAATAGCTATTGCAATTTCAAGGTTTGGCATATCTGTAAGAAGTTCGATAGCTTGTGTCCGCAATACGGTACCATATTTTAGAAAGATAGGGTGTTAAAACTGTTTCCGCAGAGCTAACACTTTTAGGCAGTCCACTAAGATGTGTAAACTATCGCATTTTGTAACCAACCTACATGCACATTTACCATCGGGTTGCATCATTTCTGTTTTTATTCTCCCATTAATCATACCAGGGTTAACACCGATTCTCAATCATAGTACTTCTGATCTAAGCCATTGATTAGGTAATGTGTCCAGATAGGGGTACCAGATTTCTTTCACCCAACTATTTATCATAAATGTAACTGACTTTCTTTCTCAGATACTCCATGTCTTCCATCCTAGACAATTCCTTCCCTAGAGTTCTGAGTTCACTCTTTGTTACTTCTGCTGATCAATTCTCACATTTAGTTTTTCGAAGACAAGATGCAATTTCTTTCTCACCTCTTTGACCCATTTTAGGTCGCTATGCTGAGTCTCGTTCTTACACCATTGTGACACTTTCATGGCCTCTCCTGTACCCAATCTTTTCCAAAATCTTAATAAGGCCACTTGCGCCTGAACATTCCATGATGTCATACCCAGCTCTAATCTAATAGCCTGGAACATAGATGAGCCTGGTAATGACAATAGGGATTTTATGCATTTCCCTTCCTCAACATCCCAACTGCTTTTGCCACTTAACCAGATTACTTCTGCAGCATATTGTAGTTGAGGTGGTATCATAGCGTTAAAGGCCTTTATCACTGGTCTGTGGGACATGTCCCCATAAATACGATTGAATTTTTTCAGCCCACACAATGATATCTGTGCTATAATAATGGCATGAGAGGCTGGTATTATTCATTTTCAATGTGCATTAACTTAATAAACACGGTTGTTGTAGTCGTTTCATAATTAAACAGACAGTGCCACCATGTGGTGGACTATCACAAGTGCCGGTGCTGACAATTAAGTGCAGGTGTCGAGCACCAGAAACCATTGGCTCAAATTAAACATTGCCCACAGGCGTATAAAACAGGCAAAGAAGAGGCCATCAAGATAGACCTCAAGTGTGACATTAATAGTTTCTGTTACATTTATTAATTTTGTGGTAATATTAGCGATTTCTACCTGGAAGTTGATAAGTAAGCAAATTGCCCCACAATTTGTTTCCGGCCGAATGGTCGCCAGAGTCGACAGAGCAGTGGAAGAGTAAGTCAGTCAGTCAGTCACATATCAGGTTCAGTTGATATGCATCTGAAAACTGATAGGGTGAGGGCGAAGGCACTAGCCCATCATGAAACTTCATGATTCAGCGAATGGAATTGTAGCTGCCACATCTATGGAAGGATTGAGGTTGAACCATGTGTGCACCTTTAATTACATATTTGCATTCACAAAACATTGGATGCGCAATGAAGCATTATTTTAGGCCAAACAAAACACAGCAAAAATTATAACTCTCAATCTCATATTTTAGCCGGCATTCCAAGTACCCCACTCTCCTCTGATGCCATCATGTTTCATAACTTCATAACTGACTGGATTTCCCTTATTTGGCCTCACATGCTTCAAAAATGGTTTACTGAATCCCTATTCCAGGTACAGATTCACAAAGATTTAATCTATATGTAGATGTGATGTACTCCTGGAAGTGTAAGAGTGAGTAACAGCTACTCACATTAAAAATATTTCATGCTGTTACAAGGCTGTTTAATGAGTGCTCAATTCCTGTCACATATTGCCCGTTTCAGTTGTTTTGTGAACTGCAATGGATATTATTATATCGCATTCAGGAATTGAGCACAAGCACAAACTCATATGGAAAGTGTTGTAGAGTCTTTAATCAATACTAATTAGAAATGTTTATTTCAGTGATTTCCCTGTTTTTTTACATGATTCTCTCGACCAAAATTAAAGTGAGTTAAATAGGGTAGGAGTGACTGAATAAAAAGGATGCTGGTTAACTGAAATCAGGTACACACTAGGCCTGGGCATGAAATTCCGCTCCGCTCGCAGAGTTTGGCAAGCAAGAGTGAGGAAAATCTTACTACAGACCACCTCCCGGCAAGATTTCTCAATGCAGGCGGTCACAGATGGTCAGTACCGCTCACGTTGAGAAACCTTCCGTTCACGTTGAGGAAGCTGCCGCTTAAGTAGAATATCTACTCGAGCGGCAGAAAGAAGCAGCGCCCTCTTGTGCTGTGCATGGTGCCGTTTGTGCTGATTTTACAGCCCGGGACAAACATCCAGCGCTAAAAATCAGTGTGAACAGTACAACGTAATGCACTCTGCCGCTTGCAGAACTCCGCGTAGAGCAGCAGAATTTTTTGGTCACTTCGTGGAGTTCCGCAAAGCGAAATTCCACTAGTTCCGCCCAGGCCTAGTACACACTCAACTCCAGGTTAGCACTTACAACTCTAACCCCTTGTTAACAAGAAGTACCATTTCCTGTTCCACCACTCAGCTCCACCTTCATTGTGCTACAGTTTCTATTCATTTTCTGATGCAAGTAATTCCAGTGGTGTGACAAACACTTCAGTACTACTCTCCCACTCATGCATGTGACAAACACAATGTAATATCCAAGTCATACCTCAATTCTGACATAGAGCAGCCTATTGCATTCTAACACACATGACGAAACACGTGTAATGGCATGCCGGCTATTGCATCGTAATAAGTGACTCTCTGCAACAGAGAAAATAATATTATAATAGGAGCGACGTGTCCCCAAGTCAGTATACGTATTATCACCCAAATGGCAGCTTGCAAGTTCGGAAATGCACTAGTTCTGTCCCAACATGTCGCATAATTTTTAGAAAATAATAAACCTATTTTGCCCCCTCACTCAAAAGCATTTGTTAGTTTCAGACAATGCACACATTTTGCTCCTGAATAGGAGCTTGTCATTTAAGTTTTAGTGCATACGGGTGCATAACCATATGGTTCCTGGGACCGCAGAGACCGCTTCGCTTCACTAATAAGGAACACGATTACCAGTCACGACTTTCTGCCTTGAAAAAGCCCTCAGCCGATGGGCCAAACGGGCAAAACACGTGTCGGCTGTTTTTTGTTCTATGCATGAGAATATGAATAAACACATCATGTTTGAAACCTACCAATGAACTTTGGAAATTATTCCTCCTACAAAACACCAATTAAGAAGGCACAGTCCTCCGCCCATTACCTAAACTTGTACCCTGCAATGGCTCTTGGGTGTAGCCATTTGTGATGCACGCGCCATCGTTAAGATTGGGCCCTGACAACTGTAGCATTAAAGCCCAGATTCTACTCCCATCTCAGTAACCTGCATAACCATATGGCAGTTCATTGCCATGTTATTGGAAGACATCTGAACATATGCCCATCAAAGCTAGCAAGCCAGTGGCAGATGCTGGCAGCTGACCCGATTGGTAGGGTTCTGTGACACCCCCACCCCTTCCCCCAAATGATTCGGTTATCATAGGCGGAGTCCCACAAAATTCTTCACAACTTCCAATAGATCGTTTAGTCCTAATGGTGATAGAGTCTGTACTAGCAGACACTCAAGAAGCTTTTGACTCCCTTCATTTATGTTCTTTCAAATTTTTGTCATGGAAAACTGTTTCCCTAAGCTATTGCAATTGCTAGAAGGATAGGTGAGTTACAGGCTCTGTCCTCTTCTGCTGTTACAATGGTTACTAAGAATACTAACAGCAGTTACTAACAATAGTGCTACTGAAAGAGTGACAAAGCAATTTTCTCAAAGAGAAAATCAATTAGCTACTACCTTCATGGAACCAGTAGAAAATGATTGATGGCAATTTATTTGTTGCTTATGATGGTCAGAGATTGACCAGGAATATGTGCAGACTATGTCTAGGTTGATTTCTCTCACAATGAAACACTTTCGAACTTGCTGGAGAAGTTTCTTTTGAATGAACTGCCACATCCCTCAGCCATGCCCAAGCAGCAGCAACCCCGTTTCAATCCTTATAGCTGAGTGAACCCAGAAGCAAAGGACTTGTGAACGGCTACTTGGCCCACTGTGCATTGCTTTGTTAACCTTTGGTAAGCACTATTGCTTCGGCATGGGAAAAAGTGATATTCATGTATTTGGTAGGGCTGTTATCCAGTTATTGCTTGCATTACTTCATTCATGTCCGTGACCTCCCTCTGGAATGATTCACATAATCTGTGTCCAGGAGCCTCTATCAATCAGAAGAACAAGTTACTTACTTTTGGTAGTTTTCTTTGTGTAGGATGATCCATCTCCCAAAGATCCCTTACAGCCCTCTCACTGATTTTCTCTGGAGCTGCTGTTAAGCTGTTCATTAAGTTGCTATTGTATGAGATTTTTTTATTTTTCATCTATGACATTGGTAGGAAGGCATTGCAACTTTGATGACAAGGTTGCACAGTGCCACCTAGTTGTTCGTGAGATGCTATAGCAGTCACATTTTCCAGATACTGTCTGAGTATCAGGAATTGAGGTTCGTGTAAGGAATCTGCAGGAGTTGGACCGTCCATCAGAAAGAACGTTACTGAAGGCACGTGACTTTTTAGTTTCAGGGAAAACTGTCTACCTGAAAAGATAGGGCAACCATCTCCAATAAAGGTGCAATATACTACTGTTACAGGAAATCTAGATTCTATTGAGGATGAGTATCTAGTACAGGGGTCTCCCACATTTTCAGTAATCTGAGTTACTTCTGACCAATGAAAATCGTCATGAGCTACTAAAGGCCAAGGAACTCGCGCTTTGTTACCAGACACCCCCTCGCCCAGCTTCGTTGACTTTAAACCTTATGTCCATCGAGCCCGATACTATGGTTTGAACAAAAGACTGTGACTATGATCAACCGGGCCCAGTCTCTTCACAATAAAGCTGTGTAGCAATCATGTATGTAGTCCTGGGACGCCAGAGGTAGTGACATAGACAGTCGCGGCCAGCATGAATCGCGGGTGGGGGGCAGGGGGTCGCGTGGGGAGGGGGTGGGGGGTTAATTTAATAAAATTTAATAAATAAAAAAAACTTACCTTCGCCTCCGGTCCCGGACTCCCGGACTCCCGCGTTGCGTCTCCTGCTCTCTGCTCACAGGAAGCAGAAGCAGGCAGCCTCCCTCTCTTCCCCTAAGCCAATCACAACGCTGCAATGGCAACGTTGTGATTGGCTAGGACGCCGTCCTTACAGGCGTCTACGGGGAGGCCGTTTTCTTAATGCAGGCTGCGCAGCAGCCTACATGAAGAAACAGAGAGTGCTATGCAGTAGCGGCCCGTGGTGGGAGTGCTGCCGGGCGGTGACGTGGGGCGGGGGAGGGGCCGGGTGGGGGGTAGTAAAGTACGGAAAACGGCCGTATAGAGGTAAGTAGACATATAAATAAATAAAACGAATTTCGTTGCGCGTGCTGCATCGCCAAATGCGATGCAGCGCACGCAACGAAATTCGTTTTATTATTTATATGTCTACTTACCTCTATGCGACCGTATTCCGTACTTTACCCCCCACCCTGCCCCTCCCGCCCACGTCACCGCCCGGCAGCACTCCCACCACGGGCCGCTACTGGTGCTATGCCTGGTTTGGTCGGCCCTGGGGCCGACCAAACAGTCAGCGCCCATAACATTGGGCTAGCCACTCCTCCCCAATCCGCCCACCCACCCTCCCCCAACCAGGCATACCCTTCTTCTGCTTTCTCGCAGTGCGAGAAACAGAAACGTAAAATGGTATTTATACCATTTTACGTTTCTGCTTCTCGCACTGCGAGAAAGCAGTGGGGTGACGCTCCGACGCCCATGTGGAGGAGCCGCCCCTGGACATAGACAAGAGATACGAGAAGAGCAAGGAAAAGGCTGCAGAAGAAGAGAAACAGAAAACTGTTACAGGGAGAGAGAGAGACACACATGCATAAATATCAAAAGGTAGAGCAGGGAGAGTGAGAAAAGAGACACAGACAGTGAAAGGCATGGACACCAGTCCATGAATACCAAACATAAGCACATGGACAAACATATGGCCAGAGCTAGGCAAGCAGACATTTACACTAAAAAATGTAGGCACGGACATTACAAATGGGGCATGTAGACAGAAATAAAGACCCAGACACCAAAACAGACAGAAGGGCATCGAGACAAGTAGATACAGACACAAAGAGAGACACGGGGAACGCGAGCAGGAACATATGTGAGAAGACTTTACCAGTACAAGCCAGACAGCCCACAGCACTAACATAACAAGGCATGAGGAATTACTTCACTTCAAAATATGTCTTTACAAGGAAAATGCATGCTCACTCAGAAGCCAATCACACCACTACTTGTACAATAGTTCCAAAACACATATGACCCTACATGTTTAAAACCAAACACCCGTGAACTGCTGCCATGTAGCTGTGACACACCTTCACCACTTTTTCATGAAACAAGAGACTTGTAAAGGATATGCTTCCTTGTCAGCGACTGTATGAGGTCCTCCACCTTGGTCTGAAATTCCACTATAGACTCACACTCGCATGGATCCTTTTCTGAAAACAAGAAATAAAAGTGTTAAAGGGAATGAAAAGTTGAGGTCAAAGGCTTCATGCAAATAAAGACTCTGCACCTTTGAGATACAAAGATGGAGGGAGAGATATTCACAGAGCTTGTTGCCTCTTCACAACGATTTTGCACTGGGTAGGATGATTCTTGCTTGAATGTTACAATACACAAACAGCTGTATGTGTAGATGAGCCCTTACCTTCAAGGGATTTTTATTTGCAACCTGGATAAGAAGGTATGGTTGCTATCAAACGACATTCTTTCAAATGCCTCAATCAGCCCTCACACTCCAACAGGTAGATAAGCTTTAACAAAGCCAACAGCTTTGACTTGTGTGTCTAGTAACACTCTTAAGCTTCTAGCAAACACAGGGTACCACGCAAACACCTCACCCTGCCTGCCCCAGATCAGCACGGGCACACAGAACAGGCACAGTTCAGGTAGTGGCACACTCTTCTACACACAAAACTTTTACAGGACTAGCAGCAGTAGAAATAAAAGTTTACTGTTCTGAACATACATGGGTGAGCATTTCTCCGATGACGCGGTGGCAGAGGCGTCAAAATGATAGGGAGGCGTTCATGCTGCAACATTTATTTACAGATTTTAATGCAAGCGGTCCTATTTCTTAATGATCAGGCAGCTAACATGTCTAAAGCCACTAGATGGCGCCATACGGTAGCTCTCCTTGTTTTATTTTTTCATGCAGAACGTCGTGTTTAAAACTTTGAAGCAGGCTTTTCTCCATTCAGAGCCTTGCTTCAGTTTCTTGCCCCAGATGTAAGCCTTCATAAAAGCAAGAGGCCTTATCACATAAAATGAGCACTGTGAGTGCTAAGTTAAGACTGGGGGGATATGTACAATGAAGTGGCGGAGGGTGCCGTTAGCCTCCTTGGCTTAACGACCCGCTCCGCCACTTCGGAAACGCAAGGCTGCACCATATTCACAAGAATGCGGTGCAGACTTGTGTTTCCCCCTGCGATGGCGCTAAGTTTAACAACTTAGTGCCAACGCAGGCACGCTTGCACCAGAGTGCAAGGGTGTCTGCGTGCAGGGGAGGATTGTTTATGTGTAGGAAGGTGTCCCTTCCTGCACATAAACGATCCTAAAATACAATTCTGTCACTTTCATGTGTGCTGCTTTATGCACATGAAAGTGACAGAATTGCATTTTTTTAAAGGTTTGTTTATGTTCAGGAAGGGACACCTTATGTACAAGGCAGCGTTAAGCCTCCTTAAGGGGCTTAACGCAGCCTCGTACATAAGGCAAGGCCCCTATCGCCATGGGAACGTCACAAAAAGTGACGGTCCCAGTGGCGATAGGGGCTTGTACATATGCCTCTGAGTCTCTACCACAGATTTAGACTGACTGGTGTCTTAAGAATTGAATTGAAGAGCGAGAGCAGTGCTTATTTTACCACCTTAGACAGTGGTAAAAGGTTGCTTGTCACAGGAACTTTCAAGGCATGTGCTGCTTTTTGGCTGCAATATATAGGCCCAGATTTACAGAAGTGCCACACGAGGCCAAAGTTGCTGTGGTGCGTTGCATGAGAGGGAGAGAGCAGAAAAGCGCCATATCTGCTAAGACACAGCACTATACTATTCTCTCTAGTGCTGGTGCACAATCAGGCTGCCTAGAGCCACACACACATCTTTGCATCATAGTGCAAAGGTGTCTGCATCATGGCTAGCATAGGTTTGTATTGGAAGGTTACCCTTCCAGTACAAAATACTATGCTTAGACTAACTTTAAAACTTTTAGGATGTGTGCTACACAGTGCAGTACATATGCAGAGTGAACCAATTTAGGAGAAATAAAAGCATTTCCCGTTTTTATGCCTCCTTCAAAGTGACATTATATTTGGTGCAAAACCCTGTCTACTATTGTTATTAGATAGGGTTTTGTGTCAAAAACCATGGGTAGTTGCATGGAAATGCCCATATTCCACCCATAGAACTAGGCCTGGGCGTGAAATTCCGCTTTAATCGCGGAATGTGCGGAGTTTTTTCCACTCCGTGTAGTGCGCGGAGTTTTAAAAAAAATCCACTCCGATCAGATCTGAGAGATGCCATAGGGCAAGGCAGCAACTGCTACGTCTGGCTACACCTAGCTGACGGTCTCCAATCTTGATTATCTATCTAGGAACTGGTTCACACCCTTTCTTAACTGGCAACTCTAGGTAAAAGTGAGGTGCACATCACTGGTTGTGGGGTCTCTTATGGGTCCCTGATATCTCTCAGTGGACCTCATTCGCTGATATCAGTTACTGTTTCAATCTTATGCTCAAAATGCAAAGCCTTCACTAAAATTGGAAATCCCCAGGCACGTTTTATCCCCCTATTTATGAGGCTGCTGGATCAGATGTGGTCCCAAAGACCTTCACTACCGCCTGCTGTCAACCAGATATTTATCCAAATATAATGCTAAATTGATTTAGGTTTTGAATTTGGAGTAATCATCTATCCTAGTCTGTCCATATCAGTTTGGTTTTCAGTAACATCCGGCATCTCACTAAGCAAATGTGCTTGTACAGTTATTGTAACACTCCATCCCAACAGGCATCCCAGCGAGCATCTGTACGCTCTATCTTAGACTACAAGCCCACAACCATACTGCGTGGGACTCATTGTGTAGGTGATGCTGGAAAGAAAGCTTTTACAGACTTATGGGGTGGCATCAGACTGCTCATTTGGGGCCATATTTATGAGCCCCTGTGCGTCGCTCTTGTACCACGCAACGTGGTGCAAGAGCGACGCAACTCAAACAATAGATTTATGAAGACTCGCAAGGCCACCTTGCATGGCCCTGCGTGGCTTCATAAATCTCGAGTTATGTAACGCAGCGTAAATTGAATTACAATGCACCAGGAAGGCATTTCCATGAGTGCTGCATGGGTGTTCCAACACAACATACATGGATTTTGATGCATTCCCAGATTTACAAGAACAGGTAAACCTGGGAGTGTGCCAAAAAAGATACACCTCCCCAGGAGAGGCACAAGGAGAAATATCTATATTTCTCCTCGTTTTTCCCTATTTCTATGTTTGTTGCATTCTTCAGCACACAAAGAAAGAGAAACAAGCCTCTCAGAATTTTTTTTTGTGCAGGAAAGCACCCCTTCCTGCACAAAAACAATCCTGCATGGCACTGTGCACCATGGCAGCCCATTGTGCGCCAGCGCAGGGGAAAGGATAGGAATGCGCTGTGTTCTTTTAAATACGGTGCATTCCTGCCCTTTCCCTGTCACTCAGCGCAGCAAGGTGACTTTGTGAATATGTCCCTTAGTGTTTTGTGGCCAACTGCCTCATCTGGTGGTTGTAAAGGATGGCTTTGCAGCTTCACAGGCTGAGCCTCACATCGGTGGGATTGGTTTGTAGAGATGATCACCATTATATCTGGATTTTCTGTGAAAACACAGGCCCCCTGAAGCAAGTTCCCCTTTCTTTGGAAAGTGAAGTGCATTATGCAGTCGAAGTAGGTGCAACAGACATATGTAGAATGGCTCATATATGTATTCTACATTGCATACATACAGGCCTGATTAAGTGCTAAGTGCTAACAATATTATTCTTAGTGCATGTAAAATGAATACAGTATGCGGTGCAAGAACAGGGCCAAGGAAGTGGCCGTCATTTCTGCAAGCTAATACATGTGTGTATGGATTTTGATATTTTCATTAATTCATTCCATCAAAACGGAGAAGGAAAATGTCCATTCTTTGGTGCACACATAGTTCATAAACTTGACGGCTGAGACATGGCTACATGGGAAGATGACTTTGTGTTTTTCATCTTGTAGGAAGAAGGAACAAAAGTAGCAGTGAGCATCTGTGTATGTTTTGAACAAGAAGCATTGTTCTAATATGCTTTATAATAATACAGGAGCCAAGCATGAGTCAACCCCTCCTCGTTCAATAGAAAACCATGTTTAAGAAAGGTATATTAGATACCTTTGAAGAGGTGGGAAAGGCACATGGAGCAATTGCTGGACAGAATGTTGACAGTGGCGTAGCAAGGGGTGGGGAAGGGGGCGGTCAGCCCCGAGCGGCATAAGTTTCGGGGGAGGCACCCCCCACGCTCTTACTTGCGACCATCGCGGGCAGCAAACGAAGGGACTGCCACGGGTGGCAAAAGGGCTTGCTAAGCCACTGGAAGTTGAAACACGGAATTTGAACTTCAGGTCTAAAGGTATAATATGGTACCCAGGTAGGCATTACATGATTGAAAAACTAGTTCAACCAATGCTGTTAGACGGCTAGTTATAACTTATGTGGTTTTTAAACTGAGAGGATAAGGGGTGTGATAAAGTATGTTTGGGGCATAGTTAACCTTTGCCCTAATGTCTATAATTATTGCTGAACTGTTTATAATACTTACAATAATTTTTGTGCTCATGATTGGTAGACACAAAGCAGTTTATTTATGAGAGTCCTGCGTCACTTTTGCACCACGTAAGGTGGTACATGCATGACGCAGGACTCATAAAGATTTATGAAGCCACGCAAAGCCACCTTGCGTGGCTTTGAGTGGCCTTATAAATCATGAGTAAGGTGAGGTAAACTAAAATTGCTGTGTTGCCTCACTCTGCACCCGGTGGGTGTTCCATGGGCATTGCGGTGGGTTTTCCCATGCAACACCCATGGATTTTGACGCTGCCCCAGATTTACAAAGTGATGTAAACCTGGGGAAGTATCAAATCCGTACGACTACCGAGGTGAGGCGTAATGAGGAAAAATATGTTTATTCTGCAGCACACATAGAAAGAGAAAAAGCCTCGTAGGATTGTGTCCCTTCCTGCACAAAAACAATCCTGCAAGCAAATGAGGCACCCACTAGGCTGCCAAAATGACGCCAGCACAGGCAGAAAGGACAGAAATGCATCGTATTGCTTAAATACGGTGCATTCCTGCCCTTTCACTTTGGTGTAGCGCAGCAAGGTGCCTTGCTGCGCTGGCCCCTGCCAAAATGCCATAAACTAGACCCTCGGGCCTCATTAATGATGTTTTGGCATAGGGCAGCGCCATAAGGAATCTTGCTGCGCTGCCCTATGTCAAAACAAAAGGGCAGGAATGCGCTGTATCTATGCGATACCACACATTCCTGTCCTTTTCTCCTGCGCCGGCGCACAATAGGCTGCCTTGAGCCAATGCAGGCACCCTTGCGCCTGCGTTTCAGGACTGATTGATTTTGCGCAGGAAGGGGCACGTTCAATCAATTAATTCAGGCGATTTCCTCTTTCTATGTGTGCTGTAGAATGCAGCACACATAGAAAAAGGAAAAAACGAGGAGAAATGAAAACACTTCTCCTCGATGCGCTTCCCCACGCCACTCCTGGAGGGGCGTTAGATTGGGAGGCATTCCCAGATTTACGATTTCTCATAAATCTGTGAATTCTTCAGATTCCATGGGTGTTGCGTGGGAACACCCACAGCAACACCCATCGAACGCCCCTTTCACACAGTGTTCTGCGTGAAAGGGGCACATATTTACAAGGCTATGAAAAGCCATGTAAAGTGGCTTTACGTGGCCTTGTAAATATGCCACAGCACCGGAACGTCACAAAAGTGACGTTCTGGCGGCGCAAAAGTGCCGCAATGGGACTTATAAATGAGGCCCTTTGTGTCTGCTTACTGATTCAGCGGTAAGGGGAGGGGCTCTGCATATACCACCTCCTGATGAGAGATTCTCGTACAGGCTCACCTGACTCCTAACACACTCACCTACTAAAGCATAACGCAGTAGGGGTGAAGTGAGAGACACCTGCTAGTTCTGTTTTTTCCTCAGAAAAAGGCACTGTTACATTTTAGGACTGGGAGATCCACCAAGTGTGACCCCAATAATTTGCGGGGAACACAACACAACCCTTACAGTTGCAGCAGCTCTGCAAGATCACACCTGTGGCCAGCGGGGGGACTGAAACATGCTGCTGCTCATGAGACCACTGCTAGCCCAAAGAGATAGTCCAGGCATGGCCACTCACTGCAGATCTTCATTTGAAGTTTCTGTCCAATCTTGTTCATGGTTTTGAAGTCCCCTGTGTAGAAAGAGTGCTCAGCCACCGGCTCGGAGGCGATTTGCTTCAGTTCTTCTTCCACTGCGTTGCCGACTCCTACAGCGAACATCTTGAAGCCTGCAAAGTGCAAAGAAATATAGTTCAGCTTCTCCATACATCCGTAAACCCCATTCTGGACATTAATATGTGTGGGGACGGGCCTGTTGGGTCAAAAGGACGGTCACAATCACAGTGTTCGCTGTTAATGTGGGCTTTACAATTTAAAATGGAGTATGACCTCCGAGATGGCTTCTCTCCTTGATGGGGGCAACATATGAACTACTGGAGAGCACTACGTTATCACGGTACACAAAACAAGATGGATTAAATGTCACTAGAACCTTTCATTTTACCTATTTAAAAATATCGCTGAATATTGACTAGATTGTGATTTTTTAAATATCAAGATATATTTTTTGATTGCATGTTCAGGTTTAGGCACCTGCTAATAAAAAAGCTTGCTTGGTTCATCTGCTTCCTCACAAGGAATGAATTGGTGGTTAAGTTACAAGGGGCTGGCTGGCTCAACAGACTTTATTTTATACAGTGCTTGATTTGTTAATAAAAAAAAAAAGCAAGGGCCTGGGCCCCCTTCTCAGGAGGCCACTGCAGCTTGCACCACCCTCTCCCCGTGCCAGCACTGCCAATGACAGTACCAACACACCTACTAGCCATCACACCTCTACAAGTGTGACATTTCAGACTACTCCAGGCCACCCAAAGCTATAAAAATGGTGTGGGCATCAGATTTGATACATATTTAATATATAATGAATTCATAATGAACTGTTGGTGTGCTCATAATAAAATTAGACCGACAGTGCCAACATGTGGTAAACTGTCATAAGTGTCATAAACTCAAATTAAACACTGATGGACACCCCTTCAATCCTACTTCTCTCCGTCTTTAGGAGAGTCAGAAACCAACAGTGAAGTCAGAAGATTTCAGACTCCTGAGTTTTACTTGTATTTGTTTTTAGCTCTCAGCTGTGTTCAAGTCCATCACTAGGGCGGGAGCCGAGGTTTTAACTCTACGCAATGATGAGGCGACCAAACACTAGGAGCATAAGCCATTGAGCCACAGGGAGCCCTGATATTTTTTTAATTACATAATTTTAGTGACAGTAGAGTTATTAGATCCAGGCAGAATTTCCAACTAACTTACAGGTTCTGTTGTCACCAAATGCACTAGCATTTTCTTTGCTGGAGTATGCACATACACAATCAAACTCAAGCTCAACACATTTTCAAATACATTGAGACGTAAATTAAACATTTATAAAATGGCGGCATCATTAAGGGAACATGGATGCTACTAGATCGCTTTGCCATTTCAGTGTAATGTGAAACAACCACGTACCAAGCTCCTTCGCCTTCTTGGCTGCCTCATTGATGTAATCTTGTGACCTTCCATCGGTGAAGACAATGCCCACCTTGGGAACCCCTGGCCTGGCACCACCGGAGATGGAAAAGCTATCATCGATGAGATGCTGGATGGCCATGCCGGTCATTGTTCCCTTTTCCATGTAGGACATCTTTTTTACCGCCGACTTCAGATCTTTCTTGGAATTGTGGCGCCCCAGAGGGAATTCCGTCCGGACAGAGCTGGAGTACTGGACGAGGCCAACGTGTGCTTTCTTCTCACCCACATCCAGAGAGTCGACAATTTGGTTGATAAACTTCTTCACCAGTTCAAAGTTCTCAGGTCTCACACTCTTGGAGCCATCAATAAGGAAGACAAGGTCTGTGGCACTGGCTCCACAGGCTTCAAAGACACAAAACAAACAAAGGAAATGATTGCTAATTATTAAATATCGAAAAAAAATTATCACAACAATAAATATAACTTTACCTCTGATGACAAGTGAGAAAATTGATCCTTTATCTTAAAAAGTCATTGTGTTGTTTGATCTAAGCACATTTTAAACTTGGGGGTGTTGGGTAAAGAGGATGCTCATCAGAATAGCCAATATGGCGTTGCATTTATCAGCTGGCAGCTTGCCACTATTGTTCCGTACTCGGCCATAAAAGGTGTTGTTTGTATGAGTGACAAGGGAATTGTCCAGAAAATGTGACGCTTCTAAACAACGTTTCTTTCTTTGTTTGATTTCACTGATACTGTCTGCATTGGAGTTTGACAGCATAAACCAGGATGGCTAGGGAGAGGTGGGCAAGGGGATCTGGAAACGGGCAGATAAAGACAGGCCACATTAAAGTTCTAAATTTAGGGGCATATTTACTAAGATTTCAAGTGAAGTTGCTGTGCTGCATTGCGTGAAAGAGAGAGCAGAACAGCAGTTCTGATCTCTCCTAGCACTGATGCACTTGAGGCTCTCTGCGTTGTAGGCAGGAAGGGACATGGACGTCAATTCACTGAAATGACAGGGGTAACAGAAGTGACATCACACACCCTTTGACCTCCACTTTCACTCACACACACATACTTACACATACACATAAATTCACGCATATACCTCTCACACATAAATACACTCTCACCCTCAAGCACGCACATAACATACATTTAAAAGCATTTTTTACTTACCTTAGCTTCCATGGAAGGGCATATTCCAGCTTATTGTACTTAATTTTTATTACACTATTAGTGAATAATATATTTTATTTATTCACTAATAGTGTAATAAAAAATTGACAGAAAATAAAGAGAATGGAGCCCCAGCCGACCCTGTGTTCCTGGCACTGAATTTGCCACCTCTGAGGCCAGGGGTCACAATTGCAGTGCTAGAGGTAGCAAAGGGAAAGCCACGGGTCGCAGCTGCGACCCCTGGCGACCCCTAAATGACGTCCATGGGAAGGGATAACGTCCCTGAAGCACACATGCAAAGAGGAAACAATGAGGTAGATGCACCATTTTGGTGCAAACCTATGCTTACAGGTCTTTGTAAATGTCAGTTTGCGACAAAATACATGGATGAATGCACAGGAACACCCATGCACCACTCATGTAACACCTATGTGCTGCAAGGTAGCACAAGGCAGCAGAAAGCCATGCAAATTGTGATTTTCATGGCTTTGTAAATCCCAGAATGGATTTTACATTGGGGTTACACCAAGCAAGAGATGCAAACCCATCACAAAAACTTAGTAAATCTGGGCCTTAATATTCAGCCTTTTGAAAGGAGGTATGGGAGCTGATGATGATGTTGGCTATGATCGGCAGGTCATGCTGGGATGATTGGCATGGTTTTGAATGATATCATTATATTTCATTTTTAATCATTCACTTACTTTCAGTAGCACTCTTTCTGGTGGATACTCTAAGCACAGATTCCTCGCCATGTAAATTTCCCCAAGTGACCATTTGGTTCCAGAAACTCTTGCAATAACTCAGGTGTTGCCATCGGTCTACATTGTGCCCCCATTCTGCTTCGGGACATGATGACATGGAGCGGCATAAGGTTGCCACCGCTGAGCACTGGTGTAGGTTGTCTCCTATTTTTTACACTTCCTCAGGCGTGGGACATAGTTGACAAGACTAGAATTATACTGTCAGTGTGCAACAGCTAACGTGGAACCTCATTACATTTGAACGTCTGCTACGCAGAACAGAAATGCAGGTGGAAGGTATGGAATATGCAGTTAGCTACAGTATCATCAAGAAACAGAGTTACTGGAGATGTTACTTATTCTTCTGATGGATGCTTCTAAGCTTTCTCATATTCTGAATCAGTACCAATGCAATGCCCTCTCCAAGAAGGTGAGCTGAGGTGAGAACTTTCACCTGGAAGACCTGCAGGGCCAAGCAGACAAAATTACCCTCCCAGTGGACTTGAGAATCAATGCAGTAGTGCCTGGCAAAAGTATGGAAAGATTGAGACGAAGCTGCCTAGCAGATGTCCAAGACAGGAACACCGCAAGCCTGAACTGTAGTGGCAGATTTCACCCTAATGGAATGAGCTCTAAGGTCCTTAGGGGAATCTGTTTAGGCCTCGGAATAACCCAATTAGATGCAGAGGATAACCAATCATAATAAGATCCAACTATAAATCTCTTTTCCTGTCTTTGTACTAGCAAAACAAACGGTTTACCAGCTACATGGTACTCCTTATAGAATATAGAATCTAAAAACACACTGTGGTGTAAATGGCGTAGTATTTCCATCTCTTTAGATCGATGTGGGGGAGAAAAAAACACAAGGAACCTGATGGGCTGCCCTACGTGAGAAGGTGGCAATGTGATGGTAACAAGGTCAAGAGTCTCAGAGTACAGATGTGGAGAGCAGATCAAAATACTAGGCCCTCCAAAGCCAGTCTGGGACTGTCAGAATGGCCTACGTTCAGTCTCACCTGACTTTCTTCAACACAGTGGGATCAGGGGCAGAGTTGGAAAGGTTGAATTTCCACGAATGCTAGAGTACAAAATGCTTGGAATTTAGCCATTTCAGAGGTAGGAAAAGGGTCTACCAAGGGAGTGCCAAACTGTGCAAAGATGCTATATGCCACTTTCGGATGCAGATGCCACTCATGGTTGGCAAGATGATGCCTGCTGAGCTCATCTTTCCTGATATTGAGAGATCCTATTGAATGACTGCCCATCAGGGAGATCCTGTGAAGAGCCAGCCAGCACATCAACCTCAACTCCTTTAGACAAAAGCCCTATGACCCCAAGCTGCTCTGCTTATTGCAATACCCAAAGGAGGTTCTGTATTTGTTAGCACCTGTATCATCCTGCACTTGATAAAAGGCTGAAAGGTCTTTCAGAGCCAGTTAGATAGCATCCAGCTCTAGCAGATTTATGTGATATTGCTGCTCCACCAAAGACCAAATGCCTCTGATTTCCATATCATCCAGACGACCTTCCACTTGAGAAAATATACACCTGTTATTGTCAATTCCAGTGGCGTTAAAGAGATTGATCCAGAACAGGTCATATTGGCGTCTGGCATCTGCCATTGGGGGTTCTGGGCCGCCTCATCTGGGACACAGCTTCCCCACTGTTCGTACCACCACAGACGCAGGTTACATTGAAGGCTTTCGTGTGCCTCCAAGCATGAGCTACAGCAGGATCTAATATGGTCACAGACCCAGAGACCTCAGAACCATCAGGGTCAGGGCTGGAACAGTAACTCTTGCCCAAAACATCAGGATAATAGCTTGAATGCCCTGGACCCACTGCAGAGATGGAAATGACTTCAAGGCAAAGATGTCAAAGATGACCCCATTAAAGTGCAACCTCTGTGAATGTTGAAGATGTGACTTGGTCTCACTGATGGAAAACTCCAGAGTGTACAACAATAACCTTGTTTTCTGTAGATGATCCGAGACAACCTGAGGTGAGCCTTGCTTCAACAGCCATTTTTTGATGTACAGGAATGCAAGTATTCCCAACTTGTGTAGATGGTATACAACCACTGATATGACTTTTGTAAAGACAAAAAGGGCCTGTGTGAGGCCAACAGGTGCAGTAACTGCAAATCCAGGGACACCATCTAATCCTCATGATCCAAGGCCAATAAAACTTGCATCAGGAGCATGTTTTTGAACGTCTACTTCTTGAGGAACGAGTTCAGAAATATGATGTCTAACATCAGTCTCAAGCCCCCTTGCTTCTGAGGACCAGGAAGTAATCAGACTGACAGCTTATTTGCAGTTCTTCCACACGTGCAAACTCAACAGACCTTTTGGCGAGCAACATCAACTCTTCTTTGGAAGAATGCTGAAATGGTCTGCTGACATTTGGATGTAAACGGGAGAAATGTAAGAGGGATATTGAGAGCCTGAAGGATGGGTAATGTTGCACCAGGCCCCCTACCAGTCCCAGATACCCACTCAAGAGCAAATTAGAGCAGTTTGGATGTGTTGAATTGGGAGGGACAGGAAGGCGAATTATGCTGAAGCTGCTGTCCTCTATCTTTGGTGCTCCCTCAGCCCTTAACCCCATGACAAGTGTGCATTTGCTGCTGGATGTATTGTGACAGCTGCTGTTGGTGGAAGACGGGGCCCCTAGAGTAACATCCAAACTTCCTGTACTGGTGATCGAATTGGTAGGTAGGATATCAATCCCCAGGAAAGAGCCATAGCTATGCTGTGCTTAAAATGCTCGAAAGCTACATTGGTCTTCATTCAAAAAAAGTCTTGCCCCGTGTTAGACCTGGCATCCTTGGCGTGGTTTTCCCCTGTATTTTTGCCTCTGCCTCCTGTGTTTTTGTTGTGTGCTGAATTCCGTTTTTCTTGGTCTAGATGCTTTGGGCACTTTGTAACTGCTGATCAGTGCCAAAGTGCAAGTGTTCCCTCTGTAAGTTGTGAATATGGATTGGGGTTTCCATGATTGGCTTATTTGACTTACTACTAAGGGGCCGAATCCGATTCGGGCCGGAAATCTCTCCGACCGAGCCGGACCCGGAGAGATTTCCGACCGAATCGGACCCTGGCAGTCCGACCGAACGAGTACGATGCGCACGCATGCAATCGGACTCAAGTCGGTCGGACTCCCATTGAAGTCAATGGGAGCCGGATGTACAACGCGTACGCGGGCTCCCATTGACTCAAAGGGTGCGAGGCGAACAAGGGCGCCCCCTAAAGCGGGTACGCCTTGATGCGACTCGCGGCGTACATGCACAGGTAGGGGGGACCCATGGGTCCCCCCTGTGTGCGACTCGCGCGGCTAGGCGTACAGGGGGGTCCGACACGGACCCCCAAAGTGCGGCTCCGACTGGTCTTTTGAGCCGGACTGCGCGAGTCGGTCGGACTGCTCACAGCGCGCATCGTACTTGCCCGGCCGGGGAACGTCTCCATTGTGCGATGCGAGCCATGTCCGTGCGAGTCGTTCGGAGCGCTTCGGACCCGCAAACGAGTCGGTCGGCGATTTCGCGTGCGCTCGCATCGTACTCGCTCGCCCGGACGCATGTACGACTCGGTCGGGAAAGAGGGCTCCGAATCAGATCCGGTTAAGCCGGATCCGATTCGGTGCCCTACCGGCCGAGATCGGAATCGGCCCCTAAGTCTCTAGTACAGTGCACTGTGTGTGTCCAGGGCCTGTAAGTCAAATGCTGCTAGTGGGCCTGCAGCCCTGATTGTGCCACCCACACAAGCAGCCTTTCAAAAGGTTCTCAGACCTGCCACTGCAGTGTCTGCGCGCAGTCTCTACTGCCATGTCGACCTGGTAAGTGCACCCACTTACCAGGCCCTAAGCTTCCCTTTTCTTACATGTGAGTCACCCCTAAGGTAGGCCCAAGGTACCCCTGTGGGCAGGGTGCAGTGTCTGTGAAAGGTAGGACATGTTTTGATGTGTGTAACATGTCCTGATAGTGAACTACAGGGAATTACGTTTTTCACTATGAAAAGGCTATCTGTCCCATAGGATAGAATGGGAGTTTATTTATAACATCTTATAAATATAACTTCCCATTGGGACAAGATAGGAAGGTGAAGTTTAGTATGCCTGGACTCAGAATCTAAAGATACATCTTTTGGTAAGGGTGATTTTTACCTTCTGTGTTTGAAAATACCACTTTTAGAAAATAGGTATTTTCTTGCTTAGCCATCCTGTGTGCCTCTTCTGGTTTGTGGATTGAGTGTCTGGCTTTGGAGTGACAGAAGCTGGGGATGTGCATTCACTGTAGACAGCCACTGGGGGGGTTGAGGTGTGTCCTGCATTTCCTGGATGAGTCAGGGCTAGGCCGAATAGACCTGGGCTGCATTTAGAGTAGGGGGAGGAGATTTCATTTCACCTGAATGGGCCTGGTCTGCCTTACACAATGCTGTCTCCACCTCCTGCTGGGAAGCTGCACCAGAGAGGACAAAACTGGTTTTGCCTGAGCACAGAGCCTCTCTGACACCAGAGTTTAAAGAGAAATGCTGTATAAATCTTGGGGCCCAGACCCCAGAACTTTAGATTACTTCTGGAATTCAAGAGGAACCTTTGCCAAGGAGAAGAGCTGGAGAAACTGAAGGAGAAGTACTGCCCCTTTGCTGTGTGCTGTCTGGGTTTGGCCTACAGTGGCTATTGCTGCCAAGGAAAGGACAAGGACTTTGCTGTGTGCTGTGTCTCCTGCTTGAGGAAGATCTCCAAGGACTTGAAGTAGAGCTTGCCTCCTGTTCTGAAGTCTCAGGGACACAAAGACTTCACCCCCAGTCCCTCCTGAACTCCACTGCAGGGAGTTCTAAACTGCCAAGAGGTGCCTGCCAGTGTTCTGGGCCTCTGGAGGTTGTTCTGGGTTTGGGAACTGCAAAAGACCGAAGAAACTGTGAGAATCGACACACTGCCTGGATTCCTATGCATCGCAGCGGTGCGAGAAGAATTTCCAACGCATCGCCGCAGCCGAAGAAATGACGTATCGAGGGGACGCAGCTGAAATCGTCGCAGCTCTAGTTTGCCGCCGCCCCGACTATCAGCGCACCCAGGATCTTCACGCATCACATCGTCCCGCATTGCATCGAGGCGCCAAGTCTGTTGCATCATTGGGGGACGCAGTAAGAAACCGACACATCACCTCCCCATGCAGTAAGAAACCGACGCATCACCTCCTCTCCGGTAAGGCACCGACACATCACCTCCCCTGAGCAGTAGTAAGGAGTTCTGAATTGCCAAGAGGTGCCTGCCAGTGTTCTGGGCCTCTGGAGGTTGTTCTGGGGCTGGGAACTGCAAAAGACTGAAGAAACTGTGAGAATCGACGCATCGCCTGGATTCCGACGCATCGCAGCGGTGCAAGAAGAATTTCCAACGCATTACCGAAGAACCGACGCATCGGGGGGATGCAGCTGAAAGTGTCGCAGCTCCTGTTTGCCGCCGCCCCGACTATAAGCGCATCCCGGATCTTCACGCATTGCATCGTCCCGCATCGCATCGAGGCGCCAAGTCTGTTGCATCGTTGGGGGATGCAGTAAGAAACCAACACATCACCTCCCCATGCAGTAAGAAACCGACGCATTACCTCCTCTCCAGTAAGGCACTAGCACATCACCTCCCCCGAGCAGTAGTAAGGAACTGACGCATCCCCTCCCCCGGAGCAAGGAACCGATGCATCACCTTCCCTTGGTGTAAGGAACCAACGCATCACCTTCCCTGTGACCCTTTTTGCTTGTAGTTTTGACGCATCTATAGTACTTTGTGTTGAAAGTGTTGCATCCATCATTTTTTATGGGCCAAACTGTTTTTACCTTCTAAGAAGTACATTTTTATTATTGTATGTTGGATTTTAGTCGTTTTGGTCTTGTTTGGTTTAGATAAAGATTACTTATTTTTCTAAACTGGTATGGTGTCCTTTTTGTAGTGTTTTCACTGCATTACTGTATGTGTGCATAAATGCTTTACACACTGCCTCTGAGATAAGCCTGTCTGCTTGTGCCAAGCTACCAAGGAGGTGAGCAGGGGTTATTTTAGAAGTGTATCCTCGGATCACTGACAAAATATCGAAGGTCAAAAAATCGACCTACAAAAATATCGGAGCAAGAATATCGATGTCAACAATATCGATATCCTATCTACAACATGGTAAGTACAAAAATATCGAACAAAAAATATCGATGTCAAAAATATCGTTATCAAAAATATCGGGGTTTTTTGTTAAAAAAATATGTAAAATAAACTAAATAATACTTATAAATAAAATAAACATAGTTAAAAATATTTTATGTTTAAAATTAATAAGTAACATATATAATTTAATAAAACATTAATTAAACATATGCATATAATATATAATATATATATACTTACTTAATAATCAGTTTTAATAATTATTTTAATAAATTATAAATTATTTAAAAATATTATAAATTACAAATACATCTATACACATAAAACAATAACATAAATACAAATTAAATAATTATGTATAACAAATTAAAAAAATTAAATTTACTTTTAATATTTTTAAAATTAATTATATACTAACTTAAACATTAACTAAAATAATACAAAAAATATTAAATAGCGGAGGGAATAAAACTACTATTGCAACTCCCAAAAAAACAACAGTAAGAAAAATGTTGGATAGCGTAGAGGTTAAAATTACTATTCCCACTCTAGAGAGTGCAACAGTAGAGAAAGTATTGGATAGCGTAGGGGTAAAAATTACTATTCCCAATCCAGGTAGTGCAACAGTAGGGAAAACGTTGGATAGCGAGAGGGTAAAAATTAATATTCCCACTCCAGTGAGTGCAACCGTAGGGAAAGCGTTGGATAGCGTAAGGGTAAAAATTACTATTCCCACTCCAGTGAGTGCAACAGTAGGGAAAGTGTTGGATAGCGTAGGGGTAAAAATTACTATTCCCACTCCAGGGAGTGCAACAGTAGGGAAAGCGTTGGATAGCGTAGGGGTAAAAATTACTATTCCAACTCCAGAGAGTGCAACAGTAGGGAAAGTGTTGGATAGCGTAGGGGTAGAAATTACTATTCCCACTCCAGGGAGTGCAACAGTAGGGAAAGCGTTGGATAGCGTGAGGGTAAAAATTACTATTCCCACTCCAGTGAGTGCAACAGTAGGGAAAGTGTTGGATAGCGTAGGGGTAAAAATTATTATTCCAACTCCAGAGAGTGCAACAGTAGGGAAAGTGTTGGATAGCGTAGGGGTAAAAATTACTATTCCAACTCCCAGAGAGTGCAACAGTAGGGAAAGTGTTGGATAGCGTAGAAGTTACAAATAACATACTTATAAATAAAATAATTTTTTAAATAATTAATGAATTATTAAATAACTCTAAACTATTTACCAATACCAATAAATAATTATTAAAAACATAATTACAAATAGAAAATGTATTAACAATAAATTAATAATAAATACCAATAAATAATAATTAATAAATATTAATTACTAAATAATAAATATTGAACAATAAAATATTTTTAATAACAAAAACATATAAATTATTAAAACTTAATTACCAATTAACTAATATTGAACAATTAAATGCTTTTTATACCAATAATAATAATAATTAAACATTAATTATCAATTAATAATTACTTCTTAATATATTAATTAAATTTATCAATAAATAATATTTAATAATATTTAATTACCAATTAATGATAAAACAACAATAAATTAATTTTTAGAACCAAAAAATTCTAATTAAAAAAATTACCAATTAATAATTAATGTCCAATAAATTAATTATCAATACCCAAAAATAAATGTAATACTTACTTAATTAGATTTCAATTACTTCCAAAAGTATTCCCCTATAAACGCACAACACACTCCAATAATAAAATAATACACTTAACATAATAATCAATTAATAAAAATGAATAACCAATTAATAAAAATTAATTACCAATTATTAATTAATTAACAATAATATAATTATCAATACCAATTAATTAAAATTAATTATAACTTAATTACAATTAAATTACTTCCCACCCTATTCCCCTATAAACCCACAACCCGCTACAGAACTTAACCGCAAAAAATAATTAAAATAAATTTTTAATTCCTAAAAATTAATAATTAATTTAGTATAATTACATTACTTCCCACCCTATTCCCCTATAAACCCACAACCCGCTACAATACAAAAAAAATAAATAACTTAAAAAAAACATTATTAACATATAAAAATTGTATACATATATTTTTAGACAAGTAGAACACTTAACAAAAACACATATAACACATACTTATTAAAAACATAACAAAATACATAACAATAATACAAATATCGATATTGGTAACATCGATATTAGTAACATCGATATATTTGATTTCGATATTACTAACTTCGATATTACATACATCGATATAAAAAATCGATATTACTTACCTTAGGGTCGATATTCTGTCCATCGATATTCTTAACATCGATATTCTGTCCCTTCGATATTGTGACTTCGATATTAGTGTATGTCGATATTTTATTTTCGATATTTTGACTGCTCACCGTATCCTCCTTACCCTGACTAGGAAGAAGGGTCCCTACTTGGACAAAGGTACCTACCTCTGACAACTAGAGATCCCCATTTCTAGCACCCCGTAAAAGAGCATATCAATCAATGAGATCTGGACAACTCTGGAATATCCATTTGAGAGCATTTAGGCATGTTGACTGTTGACATGCTGACAGTGGGACCCATTGCATGAACAACGGAGTCGGTGGTATCTAAGCTAGAACGTAGAATCTGCTTAGCTGCAGCTTGTCCATATTGGACCGTTTGTGTGGAAGGCATCATGTAAGTTTTCAAGCAGCGCAGGTGGAACTTTATCCACCATATCCAGGGTGTGTGACTGTGACACTCCAACAGGCAGATGTCTTTCAGAGAGTACAGTAATAAAATAATCAAAGAAACAATCTTTTTGCCCATTGCCTCAATTTTTGTAGAGTCCCTTTCCAGAGAAACCACAGGAAAGGAGTTAGGGTTTACTTTGCAAGTGGAGGCCTATACCACAAGGCTCTCCATAGTGGGATGGTGAGTTAAAACTTAGACTCATCTTGCCCCTGCAACAAGGGTAGTGATCTTGACTTGGTGCCAGACCCTCCGTAGAATTGGCTGGTGGGGCCGCCTAACTTAGGCAACTCCGCTGTGCGGAACCGTCTGCTTCCGCAAATGCCGGACCTCCAGGGATTCAGCAACTGGGATCGAATAGGAATTTCAACTCTTTGAAATGACATGCAAAGGACAGTCCTAAAATCCTTTGAGGACCTCCAAAAAGACTTCTCCATGCACCATACTCAATTTTACCAATTCCTACAACTGCGACACGCCCTTCTCCCAAACATTAAAGATTTGACCAATTTACCAGAATTCAGTCCATTGGAGGGCAAGCTTCTAATGGGGAATCTTGGAGAGCACAAAATAACTAAGATCTACCAAACTTTAGTCACTAACCACTAGACGATGATGATTGGGTAGAGGCACTGCGATCACCACGTGAGGCAGCAATATCCACCCGACTCCACCTCATTCAATTTAAATATTCACACAGGGTGTATTATACCTGACACAGATTATGTAAGGCGGGACTGATCGTGTCTCGGCTCTGCCTCCAGTGCCAATCAGAAAAAGGCACCTTCATACACACAACTTGGTCCTGCCCAGCCCTAGACCGGTTTTGGCGAGGGGTGCTCACTTGTCTGGCGGAGGGATTGGCATGGGAGATACCGAGAGCCCCAAAACTAACCCTGCTACATAGTACGGATGGCATAGGGGGAAATAGATACAAAAGACGTCTTTTATTTTTAAGCTTCACATTGGCTAAATGGGATATAGCCAGGGAATGGAAGGCAGATGCTCCACCCCAAATATCGTGCTGGAAAACAGGTATGGATTTCATTATGGAGTTGGAACTCCCAGTCTTTATCGCCTGAGGATGCCCACAGAAGCACACCAAAATTTGGACAGGGTGGGCCACTCATAGAAACATCTCCCTGAAACCATATAATGCAGCAGATAGCCAGTTGTATACCGAGATTAAAACGTTTGTGTAAGAACAGAGAGTGTACAGCACTACTAATGGACGTACTTGGTGATGGGTGAGACCTAATTTCTAATGTATGAAGGCACGGGGTACAGTTGGAGTTAGGTTAATTACAGTGTTATTGTAATATGTTTTCAATCAGACTGCACATGGGGGGACGAATATTAATGTTTGTACTTGTTATGCTTTATCAATAATGTGTTGGCTCATGTTGCTCCAGTCTCCGGTATTGTAAGTCTAAAAGTCAATAAAATTTGTTTAAAAAAAAAAAAACTTAGACTCATCAGACACTGGTCTGTGGCATCTAGCAATGAGGCAGTTAACCACTGGCAAAGGAAATGATTTTGGCCAAGCTACCATGATTGGGCCAACTGGAGCCTCATTTAATGCTAACAGTGGTTCTAAAGCATAAGGTCCAGGTTGCAAATTCTTTGTCAGGAGGTTAGTCTTAGGGGCCGATTCCGATTCAGGCCGGAAATCACTCCGACCGAGCCGGACTCGGAGAGATTTCCGACCGAATCGGACTCTGGCAGTCCGACCGAATGAGTACGATGCGCACGCATGCAATCGGACTCGAGTCGGTCGGACTCCCATTGAAGTCAATGGGAGCCGGACGTACAACGCGTACGCGGGCTCCCATTGACTCAATGGGTGCGAGGCGAACAAGGGCGCCCCCTACAGCGGGTACGCGTCGATGCGAATCGCGCCGTACATGCACAGGTAGGGGGGACCCATGGGTCCCCCCTGTGTGCGACTCGCGCTGCTACGTGTACAGGGGGGTCCGACACGGACCCCCAAAGTCCGGCTCCGACAGCTCTTTCGAACCGGACGGCGCGAGTCGGTCGGACTGCTCGCGGCACGCATCGTACTTGCCCGGCCGGGAACGTCTCCATTGCGCGGTGCGAGTCGTGTCCCGTGCGGAGTCGGTCGGAGCGGGTCGGACCCGCGTACGAGTCGGTCGGCGATTTCGCGTGCGCTCGCATCGTACTCGCTCGGCCGGACGCACGTACGAATCGGTCGGAAAAGAGGGCTCCGAATCGGATCCGGTTAAGCCGAATCCGATTCGGTGCCCTACCGGCCGAGATCGGAATCGGCCCCTCAGTCTCTTCAGTGGGGAGGGGTACTTCCAAATCTTCTGCTGCCCTCCTAAAAACAACTGTGAAAGGGCACATTCTTGGGTCGAGGAACGAAACTGAGAATCCAGGGGGATTATGGAAAGGTATCTAGACCACTGGCATTCTGAAAGTTGACATATAAAATAAGCTTCAGCATGATGCAGTGGTAGCAAATTGTCTGTCTCTTCTTAATCATCTTTCTGATGTTGGGCACACTGAAGACTTTTATGGCATCAGAGTCAGACCCAAAAATAGCTCAATCCTCCTAAAGTATTGCGTTCGAGGTAGAGCATCTTGTTGACTTGGTTTGCATTAGTTATTGCACGCCGTGACCTATGTCACACTCTAGCCGAAGAAGGATCTGAATCTGGGGGTGTAGCCAAAACTACAGCCAGATCTAAGATCACCAGAGCTGGAGGCAGCACTATTTGAGGAAGAATGAAGAGCTGCATGGTATAGTAAGTTGACTTACAGCCGGACACCAGAGGTGGTGTGGCTGACTTCATCCAGGGTCACTTGGTGCCAGAGAAAGGCCCAACAGAGGAAGTTCAATTATGGACCCTACTGAGTAGTGTGGCCAAAAGGTGCACCAGAGGGAGACAGAATGAATTTGAAGAGCTGCAGCAGGACCTCCTTGAAGGGTGCAAACTACTGAGGAGCTCACAATAGCCCAGGTAAACTAGGGTGCATGGACTCCAGATTTGGCATCGGGTCCAATCAAGAGTGCAACACTGACATTGGGGGGCATATTTACTAGAGAATGATGCAGCACAGCGCTGCAAGCCACCCTGCTACGCTGAGCTGCGTCATTAGGAACATGCAAGGATGTGTCGTATTTACAGCAATATGACTCATCCCTGTGCTTTCCTCTGCGCTGGCGCACAATTGGCTGCCTAGCGCCAATGCAGGCACCCTTGCACAGTGGTGCAAGGGTGCCTGTGTTGCAGGGATGATTGTTTTTGTGCAGGAAGGGGCACCTTTCTGCACAAAAACAATTATTGATGGTGTTTTCTTACTTCTATGCGTGCTGCAGAATGCAGCACACAGAGGAAGGGAAAACAAGGAGAAATAAGGTATTTCTCCTCATTGTGCCACTTTATAACCTCCCCTGGGGAGGCATCAGTATCTGACACATTCCCAGGTTTACAAAGCCTTGTTAATCTGGGAATGGGTCAAAATCCATAGGTATTGTGTGGGAACACCCACAGCAACAACCATGGAATGCCCCTTTCATGCAGAGTAACGAGTGAAAGGGGGCCATATTGACAAGGCCTTTGCATGGCCTTGTAAATATGGCTCAGCATTGTGCGCCAATGGAGCGGCAAAAAGTGACTCCCTGCTGGCGCAGGGGTCTTGCAAATATGTCCCAGGGTTTCTTGGTAGCCAACTGAGTGACTACTTCGTGGGGCTTGGACATCTGGGCATCAAAGAGCCTTGTTTACTTTTCCTAAGTTTCTTTTTCACCTTGCCCTTGGTTTTGAGTTTGAATTACCTGATGAGGGCATCTGGACAGGGACTGGCCTCGTAATCTGGATTGGGAACGACATGCTTCTTGTGTTCAGCAAAGTAAAGTTTGGTTTCCTTCTCCCGCATACATATGGAATGCACCAGGAGAGATTTTCACAAGGCTTGGTGTCATGTTTGGTGCCAAGGCACCACAGGTGGATATCATGTGGGTCAGTTACTGATATCTGCTTCCGGCATGAGCAACATTGCTTGAAGCCTCTCATCTTCAGGAGAAACATACCTGCGCACTGCCAAAATATTTTGAACTGAAAGGGTTTCGGTAAAAACTGACATTCGTGGGAGCAGAGATCAAGATCCATTTTGGAGGGCAGGGGAGAAAGAGGAATTGACTTCAGCGTGCAGGAATGGTGCCTATATGTGGCTCTGTGTTGTCATGTTCAGAGGCAGGACACAGTCACAACGGGGACTTATAACATCACCTGCTGGCATGCAGGACTTATTGCAAGAGGGAAACGGCCTTTACAATGTGGGGAGAGCCATGCGTGCCGTTTCCCCACAAGCTCAACCAGGCATATGCCTTAACCACGCATATGCGTGGTTAAGGCAGTGCGCGGTCTAAATGCTGGGATAGGCGGGCCCAGGAACGGGAAGGATCAGGAGAGGATGCAGTGAGGTAAGTGGGGCTGGAGCTGGGTTTTGGGGAGGTGGGGGTAGTTTTTAGGGTTGGGGTACTTTTTCGGGCTCAGGGGGGTTTGTGGTAGTTTTTAGGGCTCAGGGGGGTTTGTGGTAGTTTTTAGGGCTCAGGGGGTGTTCGGGGTAGTTTTTAGGGCTCAGGGGGGTCAGGTAGTGTTTAGGGCTCAGGGGTGTTGGGATCGTTTTTAGGGCTCGGGGGGTCAGGTAGTGTTTAGGGCTCAGGTGGGGTCAGGTAGTGTTTAGGTCTCAGGGGGGGTCGGGTAGTGTTTAGGGCTCGGGGGGTCGGGTAGTGTTTAGGGCTCAGGCGGGGTCAGGGTAGTGTTTAGGGCTCGGGGGTCAGGGTAGTGTTTAGTGCTCAGGGGGGTCGGGTAGTGTTTAGGGCTCAGGGGGGTCGGGGTAGTGTTTAGGGCTCAGGGGGGTCGGGTAGTGTTTAGGGCTCGGGGTCAGGGTAGTGTTTAGGGCTCTGGGTTTGGTGTAGTGTATAGGGCTCAGGGGTTGGGGAGTGTTTAGGGCTCATGGGGTTGGGATAGTGTTTAGTGCTCAGGGGGTTGGGGTAGTTTTTTGGGCTCAGGGCAGGGGGGTTGGGGTGTGATCTTTACCACACTTCCCTTTACCAGTCATGCCTTTCCCATGAAATTGGTGGTAAAGGCATGCGTGGTAAAGGAATGCGTTTAGCCGCATTCGTTGTTGGGGCAGCATAGTAGAGGTACGTGTGGTTTAGCCATGAGTGCCTCTGTCATACAACCATTGCAAGAGTTTCTTAATCCAGTCTGGCTCCTGGGGAGATTCAGAAGGTGAGAGATGTGCAATTAGACGTATTGATCAGAATTCTTGTTTTAGAAATTATATAGTATGTAGGATTTTTAAATTATTTGCAATTGCAGTTGTTGCATAGTATGCATACGATTTAATATTTCCTTGTGAAAGAAAAAAGCCTCTCTTTTTGCCAAGAAGTAAATATTTACTAAACAAAACAAATTTTTTATATAGAACTAGTTTTTCATGTAACACTTACCACTTTAGGTTTCTGCCATTCTTAGCACTGTGAATAATCCGTTCTACTGCTGCTCAGTTAGACAGTAGTTAGTTTATCAGCGTATAAAGGATAAAAGGATGACCATCCCCTTCTAACATTCAAACATGTGACCTGCAGTTTGCTCACAGATACATCCAGTTGGCGGTCGCTCAGATATTTTACCTGCTTAAAATCCTGATTTTGGAAAAAATTTCTAGTGTAAATTTATAGTGAAATGTGCACTTTGCCAACGTCATAAAGGTTTTCCCTTAACTTGTGGTAGCTTAGGAAGACAAGTTATGATAGCTGTGCCCATCCTTAGTCTTGATGAGTGCAGTCATTGGCCTATGCTCCTCAACAATGGGAAATGGCCTTTACCACGCAGTCTTAACCACGCATTACCCGAACCACGCAGTCTTAACCACGCATTACCCAAACCATGCAGTCTTAACCCCGGGTAAGTCTTAACCATGCATGTTTTAACCACGCATGCCTTTACAACGCATTTGCCTGAACCACGCATTTTGGTAGGTAGATATATGTTTTATTAAGAAATGTTGTTTGTTACAGTATTAGTTATAAATATATCTCTATATCTATATCTATATCTAGCCCATCAAAGCAATAGAGATCTATTGAGCTTCTTCTGTATTGATCAGGTGGAAAGAAATGAGAGAGGGGGAGATAGGACCAAACGACTGCGAGTCCTAGAATCGAAATATATTATCAAACTGCAGACAATGACCCCTAATGGTTTAAATGGGGACGAGGAAATGTGGGTACATCTTTCATTTCTAAATAGTCTTTACTTAACTTTCGTGTCTAATAGACTAATAACATTGTCTTATTTCCCATTCATTGGTTTTTCGTCTTCCCCTTACCTATTTTCTCTTTCTTCCCACATAACCCCTTAACCCTTAACCCTTTCCTTTTTTCTTTCTTCTTTTCTTCTTTTTTCCCCCCCTTCCTTATTCCTTTGAATTGGACTTGTTAATAATCTCCTGCCTTGTAGTATCGCTTTCCATCCTTACTTTATATTTTGTAAAAAGGAATGCTCTCTGTTGAATCAATTGCTTCATTAAGGAAGATAAATGTAGTACCATCAAGTGTGTTTGTGAGTTAGGCCCATTGGGATTGCTTCTTTCTCTTCTTTTCTTCTTCTTTTCTCCCTCTCTCTTTTTTCTATAATCAATTCAAAACTAGCTCTTATATGAAATGTAGCTTATTTATTTTTGAATTGGATATGAAAAATGTATTATCTTGTAGCAATATAAGTTCAGTACATCAGTTGATCATTGCCCATTCAGGGCACAATTATGTTACAGGGAAACAATGGATATATTTAGATAATGAAATTTGGTAAAGTGCTTTGTGTTGAATATCGTGTTTATTGACAATCATGTTTACACTTGGTAAAAACAATATCAAAGCACCCTTGATTTATTGTTTGTTCCCCTAACAATCTGTATATACTTTATTTGTTTACAATCACATTTTATGGTTTGAGATTGTTTTATATTTTTATATTATTATTTTGTATCGATTGAGAAATGTTTTGCACTTTATAAGATGGCCGAAAAGAAAGAAGCCATATATCCTTTTTTGATTTCTTTTTCACTGTTATCACGTGCACCAATGAAATAGCATTTAAGAATATGCTGAGCAAAATGTCATCGACATTGAAGAAGGCGTCTTACGCCGAAACGCGTCTGTCGGTGCGGGGGGGGGGGTCCGCACAATAAATCAACTTGTTGAAAGATACCCGTGAGTGCGTCCTTTTAGTACTACCGTACTTTTGTGTAAGAATATATATATATATATATATATATATATATATATATTTGCAATGATCTCGCGCTGCCAGAGCGCAAGAAGGGTCGCACACAGGATTTCGATTCAGGAGTTAAGTATTTATTGACTTGACGCGTTTCGACAGCATGGTCTTTGTCAAAAAGTCATACATATTTATATATATATATATATATATATATATTCAGCATGTTCAGGTAACCTGCCCTTCTTTCCCCAATAAATTGACCTTGAAGAGGGAGTGAATGTCATCTTTTTCCTGAATATTACTGAGTGAAGTGATGAGACCATCTTAGGATCACTCACCATTGCAGGTCTTGCCATCTTCATTGAGGGTGAAGCCCTCCTTGCAGGCGCAGGTGTAGGACCCGGGGGTGCTGACGCAGATCTGCTGGCAGTCGTGGTCTCCAGTGGCGCACAGGTCAGACACAGCTGAGATGCAGAGAGAAGAACAGATTGGGATTACTTGATGACAAGGTTAGAAAGAAAACCAAGTCTACTGTGGATTTAGAGAAGACTTAACTTGTTGGTGCACCGAGTGCATCTCTCAGGAACAGCTAGTGGTTAATTGCCAGAGACACCCTGGGGCAAATTTACAAGAAAATGGCGCAGCGCGGTGCCGCAAGCAATTGTGCTACGCCAAGCTGCATAATTTTCTAAGTGCAGGAATGCGCCTTATTTACAACAATAGAGCGCATTCCTCTACTCACCCATGCACCTGCGAAAAAAAAGCAGCCTAGCGCCAGTGCAGGCACCCTTGCACCATTGTGCAAGAGTGCGTGAGTTACAGGGACGATTGCTGTTGTGCAGGAAGGGACACCTTCCTGCACAAAAGCAATCATCAATTGTGTTTTGCTCCTTCTATGTGTGCTGCAGAATGCAGCACACAAAGAAGAGCAAAAAATGAGGAGAAATAAATGTATTTCTCCTCGTTGCCCCACTCCCCTGGGGAGGCATACATTTTTGGCGCTGCCTCAGGATTACAGATCCTTATAAATAAATCAGGAGCAGTGTCAAAAAGCTATGGGTGTTGCATGGGAACACCCACAGAAACACCCATTGCACGCGCCTTTGCCACAGAAAACTGCGTTGAGGAGGACAATATTTACAAGGTGGCGTTAAGTCACGCAAAGTGGCTTAGCGCCTTCCTGTAAATATGGAGCAGGGCACAGTGCCACTGGAGCGTCGCAAAAAGAGATGCTCCAGTGGCACAATGCCCTTGTAAATATGCCCCACTGTGTGTAGGTCTAGAGAAAGTGATCTTTAGATATCAGCTCTGCACGCTAGTGGAGCTGTGAGTACAACTGGAGGTCTGCTCACTGGAGATCTATGGGCATATGTATGTAGGAATTGCATCACCCTTGCACCATGCAACTGGGTGCAAGAGCGACGCAACTCCTAAGTTTGATTTATCAAGCCACACAAGGCCACCTTGCTGCGTTGAATTACTCTGCTCCAGGGAGGCGTTCCATGGGTGGTTCGTGAGTGTTCCCACGCATCTACCCACTGATTTTGACGCATTCCCAGATTTGCCATCAGTGGTAAACCTGGGAATGCGTCAAAATGCTACACATTCCCAGATGAGGCGTAACCAGGAGAAATATTTTTACTTCTCTTCGTTACTTCCTCTTTCTATGTGTGCTGCATTCTGCAGAAAACATAGAAAGAAAAAATTGCCTCTGGGGATTGTTTTTGTGCAGGAAGGTGCCCCTTCCTGCACAAAAACTATCTTGTTTACAACACAGGCACCCTTGCACCATGGTGCAAAGGTGCCTACATTGGTGCTAGGCAGCCAAAAGGGTGTCAGCACATGGAGATGACAGAAATGCATCGTATTATGTTAAATATGGGGCATTCCTGTCCTTTCACGCAGCGCTGTGCAAAACCTTGATAAATGAGGGCCCCACTGTATGCAAAACAGAGAAGAAGTTCCTTGGGGATCTCTTGAGTGCACCACTAGCCAAACTGTTCCTAAGAGATCTATGCTGACACCATTGGGGAAGTAGCTCCTTAGAAGGATGCTGTGCACACTACTATGGGAAGTGCTTGTTTGGCGTCTACTGTGCAGTCTACTATGGGCAGTGCTTGTTTGGTGTCTACTGTGCACACTACTAGGGAAGTAGATGTTTAAATTGACAACCAGAAAAAAAGTTACTTTTTTTAGTCAAAATTGAAAACTCCATGAGAAAGCAGTTTTACTGAACAGGGACCCATCTGGCTGAAACAGCAAAAGTCAGCAAGAATCCTTACGACACCACTTAGCTCCTTCGCGATCTCACTATTATGAGAACCATTCTTATCAATCCACTGTGCATCCATAGACAATATGTTATTTAGGGATTAATTACTAGGAAAATAGCTACCTAGTGAGGTACTATGCACAACACTAGGCTAGCTGATCTATTGAAATCTGCTTTTATGCACACTAATTCACAATGCTTCCCTTGGCGACCTACTGTAACACTTAGTGATCTGTTTCTTGGGGATCCAGTAGGTGCACTACATCTATTAAGCACCTAAAGATGGTCTATCACTTACAGATATACTCTAAGGCACCTATTCAGTGTGTTGGTGATTTTGGATCCATGAGCAAACTCCTGTTTGTGCAGAGGACGGAATTCCGAGTTGCGTGGTATCTACCACACTCAGTATTTACCAGGAGCATTAAATAACTCACCCTTTGTCAAACCTGCTGGAATTTAACTGGGGAAGCTATATAATATTTGCTGTAAGATGCAGATTTTGGTGCCTTAAGCAACAAACTCCACAAGTTATTCCCCGGCAGCTTATATATATCGGCATGCTCTTCAGCTCTGGTAGCAATTAACACTCACTACAGATTAAGAGTTTGTCTCAGCATTCGTCGTCTGAATGAATCTAACAAGCATCCATCAGTAACTCTCTGACGCATAACTTCTTCATCATTAAATTCATTGAACTTACAGTGTATGCAGAGTGTGTCAAGTCTCTCTACAAATTCATCAATGGTTTCACCAGCTTTCTGTCGTTTCTGGTTGAAGATATATCTTTTGTAATCAACATTTGGCATTGGATTAAACTTGAGGTTCAACTCTTCTTTAATCTGACGATATGTGAGTTTTTCATTGGTTCGTGGCATTCTCTTTATGACTTCTTTGACACCATCACCAACAAGATTTTCGAGATACTTTATAATCGTTTTGTTATCAGTCTCTTCCAGTGCATCGATGAAATCATCAAATGTCTCTATCTAAGCAGTCCATTGTTCGCCAATATTTTGCTTTTTGGCGATATTGAATGGTGGTGGTGGTTTCAGGAAACCGGCAGCATTGTAGACCAGTGTGGAACTTAATGACACTGCATGTGGATCTCTGTGGCTTGACTTAATGTGACTCAGCAGTGAGGCCTTGTGCAGGGGCGGCCGGTGCAGGTAAGCGGGGCGGGTGGGCATGCTGGGGGGGAGTCGAAAGACGACAACGAGATAAAATAACATTAAAAAAAAGAAAATCTTACCTTGAGATCGCCACATCGCCGAGTTGGCGATGCGGTGAGCGCAAGGTAAGTGGTTTTCTCCCCCCCCACCCCCCTCCCACAGCGCTTACCTGTACCGGCTGCTCCTGGCCTTGTGACATGCTGGCTTCAGAATCATCTTTAATGATAGCCGGAAATGTGATTTCCTTCTCTGCCAGCTGAAACATTACACTATTCCGTAGATATTCGGAGACTGTGGTGATTGTGGCGCACCTGTCAAACACAACCCTTGTGCTTGACCTGGGTTGCAGCGCCTGGCGCTGAGGTCGTACCGGCTCACTTTATTCAGGTTCTGGTGAGTAAAGGCCTGTTTTATTCTATGGCATCTCTTTGCGCGCTCCTTGTCTTCACCACTTTCTAACTGTAAGTTATCTTGCACTTTGTGATTATCAAAAGCTGCTCTTTGAAAACCTGGTTTAATCTGCCTTCAGTGTTCACGCTCTGGATTATATATGACAGTATATTGCGTAGCAGCGCAATACCTTTACGTATGATCTGAGAGCAAGCCCTTGGTCGTAAAAAGGAAGATTTTTGTGCAATGCTTTCGTCATTTTTAACTTCTTCACAGCGACTGGAGTTACGCTTTGACTCCACATGCACTAAGTGCCAATTCCTCACTTTGACTGCAACACATCTGGCACGCACAAGCAGTTTGCTTGGAGTATGGCAAATATCCTTGCAGGTAAGTCCGTCTGTTTTAGGATCTGCCTGTGGTGGTTACAGCTGACAGGTAGCTTGGAGGTTAATAATCCCTCGCAAAACGTATCATCGTGAACTAGTTTATTAAAAATTTGCCACCCTAAATCCTCTAAAAATCTGACTACTACTACCATTTTCTTCTTCATGCTACCTTCTCTTCCCTCCCTTTGCCATTTCCTATTGAGTAGTGCTCACCTTTCGAATACCCAAAGAAACTACCTTAGATACCCCTCTCCTTTCTCCCTTCTCTACTTTTTACTACATTCTCTCTTGTCATCTCTGCCTTCTCTCCTCCTCCCTCATAACTCTCCTTTTTCTTTTCTTTCTTTTCTTTTATTTGTTCTTTGGATACGTTTAGCTTGGGGCTTCTTTTAAAGTATATTATGCAATGCATCGCTGTATATTTATGCTCATCCGATTTTCGTTCATGTACGAGCTACTTTCCTTCTGTTGACCCTTTGTCATCTTACAAAATCTTGTTGTACACAATAATCTAATAAAAATTGTTTGAAATTAAAAAATAAAGCTTTCCAGCCACTGGCTTTCCAAAGCACAGAAGTGGCAGGTTCCAAAGACGTGTGGCCTTTTAATTACAGGCCACAGAGACCACGGGGAGCTGGCTCGGGACAGTGACAGGGTCCGGGAGTTCCTAATGTCCCACTGTCAGGCTTCTACTATGACTCTTCCAGTGACAGGACAACCTAGTAGTTTCATGGGTCTGGATGTGTGAAGGTGCAAAGAGGCAGGGCTTACAGCTGTGCAGACTCTCTTCATTTAATTTGCATAAACAAAGTGTGGAGCTCACAATTCAAAGAAAAAGCAAAAAAGTGGCAGCTTTTCTGACCCTTTGAGGTAGCTGGAAATGTTCATGGGCCTCTCATTTAAACGGGGGCTGGCATGGCTTAGCAGGCGTCCTATCCCCTTCACTAAGCCTCCCTGCCTGCGTGGCACAGACCCAAGGACCCTGCCTCCTCGATGCAGCCCCAATACCTCGCCATCGCACACAGCCATGAGGTGCACTCCCCCTCAAGTCGAAATCCTCAGTTGGAGCCTCCGCTCCCCCCACAAAGCAAAGAGCACATGTTCCTCGGGCCCCCACTCCTGCAGAGCACCGAAACCGCTGGCCTGCCCAAACATCAAACACATCCCGCCCCGTCCAGATTCTCACACCGCCCATTTCCTCACTGTCATTTCTGTGGCCGTTCCCAACACCCCTTGGGGAGGCGGGAGAGCTGCAGGCCGAGGTGATCTCATGCTTTGGGGGTATCCAGCTGCAGGAAATCATCACATGAGAGACTGGCTGGAGTTTTCACTATATCAACAGCAGTGCTTTAAGTGGGCCGGGTCTTGCCGGTGCTTCGGCAGTTCTTAGAAGCAGATGCCGAGACGGGTCCCTATCGGGCTCTTCCTTTTTGCCCTCACCATGAAAAAAAAAGAAATCTTACCTCTGCAGCAGTACCACCCTTCACTACCTTTGCTGTAACTTCAAAGAGACTCGTTATGGTTCTATCACAGTCTCATAATTTCAGAACTGAAGCATTTTCAATAATATGCTATATTACGAATGCACGGTTGTTGCTAATTATCTTATGCAACTAACAACCATTGACAAAGCCAATAGTACTGGCTTGTTGTAAGTGTAATGTTACTTGCTGTATTATATATCTGGATGCAATGACAGAAGTAGCAAAATACCAGTTTGGCGGCACACTAAGCATAGATTTTCAGCTTAACCGTGCTTTTTAAGCCACACCCTTAATTAGATCGGCCACGCCCCTTTCAGCGACCCTCCAGTTTTTTAATCCCACTTAAAGCCCTGGTCAACAGAGAACTGGGCACTGTCAGCTTCATGATGGCGAACTTCCCCTACTCAGCCCAACTTCGCAGATATAATGACAACTCCTGTGGGGCGAGAAGCTGCCTGCCCCTCAAGGGCAATTAGTACTTATACCCAAAGGCACACATTAGGGTCCTGCAGACAGTCTCTAAGCTACCTGGATCTCCAAACGTGGCTGGGAGACACTTCTTAGGGCATCTGTGCACTTTAAGGCTGGTGGTGGACCCGAGATCGCACCAGGTGGGGAGGCTTGTTTGTTATGGCATAGAAGCAACCGGGGGTCACACCGAGGGGCATATTTACAGGCCCCTATCGCCACGGGAGTGTCACTTTTTTTGACATTCTGGTGGCGTAGCGCCATTTTAAATATTTACAAGGTGGTGCTAAGCCACTTAGAGTGGCTGAACGCCACCTTGTAAATATGCCCTTTCAGCCGCAGTCCTCTGCGGCAAAGGGGCATGCAATGGGTGTTGCTGTGGGCATTCCACCGCAACACCCATTGCTTTTTGAAGCTGCCCCAGATTTACAATGAGGTGGAAATCTGTGGCAGTGACAAAAACTAACGCCATGCAAGGGCAGGCGTTGAAATGGCGCACAATGAGAAATGCTTTTATTTCTCCCCATTTTTGCTTTTTCTATGTGTGCTGCATTCAAGAGCAAAATGCCATTAATGATTGTTCATGTGCAGGAAAGTGTCTCTTCCTGCACATAAACAATCATTAAATAATGACAAGTTGCAACTTCTATATGTGCTGCATTCTGCAGCACACATAGAAGTTGCAAAGAGCTATTATGGATTGTTTATGTGCAGGAAGGGACACCTTCCTGCACATAAACAATCATACCCTGCAATGCAGGCACCCTTGCACTATGGTTCAATGGTGCCTGCGTTGGGGCTAGGCAGCTAATTTCAGTGCCAGTGCTAGGGGAAACGCAGGGGTGCACCGTATTATTATAAATATGGCGCATCCCTGCATTTTGAAAATGTTGGAGCGCGGCGCTCCCAAATTTGGCATTGCTCCACGCTCTGACATTTTCTCGTAAATATGCCCCCAAGTTCAACACAATCTCGATACAATTGTTAATACAGGGAGCAGGTGTGCTTGCCAGCAGTGGCGGCTCGCAGAGGGGGAGGGGCAGGGTGGGGGGCTAGTGGACTCCGACATACGGAATTGTCCAGAACATGGACTTCTATTGGAATTCTCAAGGGCATATTATCAAGCCCATTATCGCCGCTTTAGCGGCAGTTTTCTGCCGCTAAACCGGCGATAATTTTTAACGCCGTTCTTGATAATATGCCCCTAATTTACCAGAACAGAATCCCCCAGGTCTCCTGGGGGCCGTGGGAACATTGAACCGCCTGCTCTATTTCAGTTGTGGCGACAAGGGCTGTTGATCTAACACCCGTATCATGAGACAGCACGCGGCTCTTTTGCAGATCTTAATAGCAACTTCCTGCCACAAGCAGATGTACTGGTTTCCGTTGACGTCGCTCTTTGGACGATTTTACTGGCACGTGAACATCTGTCGGAAGGCTGTGGCTGCCCCCACTGGGTTCCAGTGTGCACTGGAGTCCCGTGGGTGTGGGGCCAGAATATTTCTAGTGCACTCCGTTCAGGCAGGTGCGATTCTAAGCTTCAGGCACCTGCCCTGCGATGTGCTTGAGACACGTGAAGATGCATGAGCTTGTCAGGGCCGGACAGGCCTTGTATTCCCCCGGGCATTTCCGCGGTGGGATGGAGACCTTGGAAGCTGGTTCTGAAAACGCAGGGCTACTCCCAGTGTCTCTGTCATTTTCCCCACCTCCCCGAGGTTAATTGGTGTCAACACAGCCTTAAATCCTTGAACTTCTGAATCCATGGGTAGAGCATCCAAAAGGGCCAATGGTCTTTCTGGAATGTTCGGCATAGATCGGTCGCGTGGACATATTAAAGACAGTATGCACTAAGATGGAGGCGGGGCTCACGCAACTCGTGCTTCTTACATGTCTCCTCTGAGCCGCTGCCTTCAAGTAGGCCAGCTTCTCCCTATAAAAGCAGAAAGACTGAAAGCAGACGGATTAAGTAAAATAAGGCCATGCGGGAGACCACCATGCAGAGTTTGTGTTTGATGGCTGGTGGATCTAAAGGTTTCTGTGACCTTTTCTAAAACAAGAATACAGAATTTGAATTCAGAATTCCAGAAGTATTTGCATGCGCTCTTTGTTTTTGAAGGTTTGGTCCTGGCAGCTCTGCACAGAAGATACCAGGAGAGTTACTTTGTGACCCTAGGATAAAATGCAGTTTGGTAGGTTAGTGGCCCGAGAACGTAGTGTGAGCTCATGTCCAGTGCTTCTTACCCAAGGATTGGAAATACCCAGAGCTTTGGCATCGAGCTTTAATGTTTCCTTGTTCTTTCCCCAAAATACGGTTGTCTCTGCGAAATTATCTGCGTTTCATGGCATCTGCACACTAAATGGTACATCTTCTGCCCTCTGTGCCACTTCCTTGACCTATGACTACCCCTGACTCATAACACGATATGCAATGAAAAGTTTTTAGTATCATTCCATATGGAACTCTAAAGGACCCACTCCCTGTTCTTCCGAAGTAACTCACCGCAGAAGGCCTCTTGGAACTTCTTGGTCAGCTTTTCGATGACGTGGTAACTCTCCACGTAGTCCACGTGGTCATCGAGCGGCTCGCTGGCGATCTGACGCAGGATGCTCTTGTCCACGCGGCCCACGCCGATGGCAAAGATTTCCAGGCCGCTCTCTCGGGCCCGCGCAGAGATGTCCTTCACGCCGTCCTGTGGGCGGCCGTCTGTTACCACAATTGCGACCTGGGCAGTGGAGGAAGGCACATGCAAGAATAAATAAACAATAATTCTCCTGTGGGTTGGAACCTCATTAAAAAAAAAAAAACATACTTTATTGTTTTTTTTCTCGAAATAAGACAAGAACATTGCGCTTACAAACACAGGTGTTTCAACAAATTGCTTCATTAGGACTAGGCGCACATGCGTGCACCTTTGCAACCAGCTCATTATTACAGTAATGTACCGTATTCTCGTCTCGGGTGGGCAGTCACATTCTAATATCAGACAATCAGCAGCATAACACGCATGGAACACTCATTAAGCATTGTGTATGCTAATGAGGAACTCACTTCAGGCACACCATGAAAACACAACGACTTTATGGAGGTCTCACCCCTGACTTCCAGGGAGAATGCCTCCATTGTGAGCTGGCACCTGCCTCACACGTAGCCGTTACAAAACATATGAAGGGGTATGTAAATACAGGTATACAACATGCAATAGGAACAGAGAGGACACCAGTAACTGATTAAGTAGTGAGGAGCAGCTGGTAGCTAACGTCTCAGCAATGGTAGACTGATCTAAGAGGGCCTGGCCCACCACTGGCTCTTTTCCAGCTCAACCTACCGTAGAAAGTTTCTGCGCTGATAGGAATCCTTTACACATCATTGCGATGCTCACTTCCTACTACATTTCTAAGACACCGCTCGTTTGAAGGCTCCCTCAGTCAGCACCCCATTGTCAACAAAAAGGAAACTACTGCTCGCCCTGCCACTAGAACTCTTTACAGAGTCCTCCCTACTAATGTACACATTTTTAAATGTTCCTCTCCCTGCTATTATGCCCTGCATGCCATTGCTTCCCAGGTTTGTGATGTACAAGTACCATCCCACGCAAACATATGTACATGCATAACAAAATGCAAAACCCTAAAAGTGCCATACAAGCATTCATACCAAAGTGCTAAAAAGATTTCTTCACCACATGCAATTTGGACGGCCTGTAGAGGGCGCAATGTCCCGGTCACACCCAGTTAAGGGTGTGCTGGGCGCAGGGCACAAGTCCTATAAAAAGAAGTGGGGGGACTGACCAAGTTAGGCAGTATGCAAGTGACACCATGGCGCATGCCATCACAGCACATGATGTCACAACGTGTGACATTCCACGTGGCATCACAGTAAGTGGCCTCACTGGAAGTGACATCAGATACTAAAATTTCACACCTGTTTATCAGGTGTATCATGAGTACATTTAAGAGCATTATGATATTTAACAAATGAGATTTGGAGTTGTGGTTGTGCCAAAAAAGTGGTGCAATCCTGACGCAAAATCTGGGCCTCAACTAATACTTCTTTTTTCAAACCCTGCCACAAAGAAATTGGCAACAAGGAAAAGCATGGTAGTAGATCTGTTCTGCTTAATTGGTTGCAAAGTCTTCATTTTAAAATAATTTGTGGGATTAAGGCCCCTGCTGCAGAGGTGCCCAGTAAATCTCAGGGAATAATAACAATGGTGAGATAGCTCAGGAGGTTAACACATTTGTTGGAGAGATCTGTGTTTGTGTAGTCCCAAATTTGTCTCAAAGTAGTATAGAAGATTAAGTTGTCTCCTGCAAAACATAATCACCCACTGTTCTTGGGAGGGGTGGGACGCAGTGTTTGGGGATTGTTGAACCTCTATTTTGTTGCTACCTTCTTCGGGTTTGTTATTCATGATATCGCAACACAATTGGTGTGCATCTTACACAATGTTGTGAGCATAAATGTACCACATAATTATGCAATAGTGCTCTGATATGTGTATGATATAACATTTGCCAACTGAAAAAACAATAAAATATGGGTTTTTTTTTTAAAGTTGTCTCCTGCAAAGCACATCATGTAACATTCAGATCACAGATTTTTATTTCATGTAGATAGGTAAGTGAATTACTGCTTTGCACACAGAGATCTTTTTGTTACTTGCAGTTCATAAATTGTAATACTTCAAGTAGACCACAGTGAGCTATGAAAGTAATTTGACTCCTACACCTTGTAACCCTGACTGTCTCATTTAACACATCTTGTACATTGATTTGCACACTTACATGATTTATTTTGAATGGATAATGTGTATGTTATGTAATACGCACTAACACTCTGCATTGGGATGAGTAGCGCTATAAAAGAAATAAAATAGTGCTATTTAAATTGTTATTTGTGTAAATACTAGGACAGGCAAACCCATCTGACATTCTTACTGTGCATGCCCTATATATAAAGTGACTGAACAAAGTAAAAAGCATGCATCTCTTAAGTACCTGTGAAGAGATAACATAGCTGTGTGCTTTTGTTTTCGCTCCTTTGCATTTGCATGTAAGTGTGAGGTTCCAGGCTGCCTCCAGTCCCATACTCGGTCAAAAGGAGGCCTGATGGCCCCTTAACTTCTGCCTTTATCTGTGGCCCAGCTGGAGGTGAAAAAGAAGCCCCCTCGTTGCTGCTGGGAATGGGTAGCAGACAATGTGCAGGAGCTGCTGAACGTGTCCGGTGTCTGAAAATTACACTGGGACAAGTTCAACTTATTTCTGTGGGGTCCAACTTCTTGGCAAGGTGGACGGTGTCCACCCTGTGAAAATAGTGGTTGGATGCCCTGTACCCGCGTGTACCCCCGACTCGTGCCCTGGCTGGGCGCCTTATACATAATACGGACCCCGGTGGAATGAATAAAACAAAATAACCTGTAAAGCAATTTGGTACTCAGGATGTGAAATTAAATTAAAACAAGGACAAACAATACTTCCATAAAATGTCACAAACGTTTTTGGAAAAGTGACATTAAAATTCAATCAAAAAGCTGCAAAGATGAACCAGAGTAAAGTATGTTTTTAAACGATAAAAATTGAAATAAAAATGTTTTTTTCTTGTTCACTTAGCTCACGTGGACCTAGAACCGCTACAAAATTCACGGGAGAACATGGCAGCCGGTTAGCAGGTCCGGTCGGGAGCTCTCTCCCTGTTTTGGTCAGTGAAGTGGTGAGCGCGATGTTGCGGCGATAACTTAACTTTTCCACTTCGGGAGGAGATGCGGCTAAATCACATAACAGGAAAGTTTCAAAAAGGAGATTTGAACTAAAATTAAACTTACACGCCGGTGGGCTCGGTACTCGGCGGCGTTTGGCGGCGTCCATGCGAGGAGTCCAGGAGGTGTAGCGTTGTCAGAGGCGGGTCTCGGAGGTCCAGACCCCGGAAGGCTCTCTGCGGTGGGTGGAGGCAGCCGCCAGCACGAAGCGGAGCAGGAGAGCCGTGGGAAGGATTTGCTTCCGAGGAGTTACTGACTCCACCACTGCGGTCCTACAGCAGAGCCAGCGCCGATGTCAGTCGGAGAGAACGACTGACGGCAATAGCGAAGCTAAAAGTGAAGCCAGGGTGAAGCGGTGTACCTCACTTCTGGAGAAATCTGGACCAGAGGGGGAAGCGCGTATGACTCCGGTAAGTGCCCGGGAAAGCAGGAAAAACGCACGGGCCCCTGCCAGTTTGGACAAAGGGAAGGAGGGAGGGGACCGGAGGAGCCAGGAGAGCCAGGAGAGTAATGAGAGGGGGGAAACGTTGTCAACCCTTCATCAGAAGGAGGTGTGCTTAAAGCAGGGGATAAGTTATTGTTTACGCACAAGGAATTTGGGGATATTACCCCACCCTGCTATCACCCCGAAAAAAAGCTTGGCCCCTTTGCCAGTGTATACTTCCCAGAAACAGAAGGGGAAATCTACCAAACCCTCGGCACCTCCGTTATCTGCCCCATCTAGGGAAAAAGGCAAGGGTCTTAAACCTAAAATCACCCCCTCATTGCAGTCCTTTTTTAAGGTGCAAGCTAAATTGCCCTCTCCCTCTCTGGAATCGGATATAGGTAAAGCAACTGTCCCGGAAAAAATCCCTGATATGGAAGCGAGTGGTGGAGGACTTGCAGGGGTAGGGGCAGGTATTGCGTTAAGCAATAGGTTTCAAATATTTGGAATGAGTGATCAGGAAGAAACAACGCCCCCTGGAGTTCAAGGGGAACAGAATTGTGCACAGAGTCAAAATCAGAGTCAATATCAGGACCTAAGTCTAAGTAATCCTACCATTCAACCAGCATGCGGGCTGAGTTTCAGAATCCTAAGGAAACCGTATCAAACCCAGGGGTGGAAAAGTTGATGGAGTCTATGATCCTAGAGATGAGAGAGAAGTTTGCTATCTCTGAGAGGAATCAGGGCAAGATTCAGGAATCTTGTGAGGCATTGGAGGAAAAAATGAACTCTCTGATGAATCGAGTGGCAGTGGTAGAGGCCTCATTGATGGATCTAGGCAAAGAAGTTGAGGAGAACCGGGGCGAGATAAAGGCATTAAAGTCGAGGGAGAAGGACCTCAGGGATAAAATGGAATTTTTGGAGAATAATGCGCAAAGAAATAATCTAAGGCTGCTAAATATCCCGGAGGGGAAGGAAGGTGATAATGTGAAAAGTTTCATAGTGGACTTCTCTGTGAGTTTACCCCTGGATTGGAATCATCAGCATTAGAGAAAGATATACAAAGAGTCCACAGAGACCCATTCAGGAAATCTGGGGCAAGGAAGAACCAGCGGAAAATCCTAATTAATTTTCAGTCTTATTCTTTAAAAGAAAAGATCTTAGTGGAGGCACTTAAGGCAGGCATATATAAAAAAGAAGACTGGTCATTTAGGATCCGCTCTGACATCTCCAGGGCTACTCAGGATCGGCAATGGGAGTTGGGCAAATATATTCAGGAGTTGAAAGCATCAGGGGCAACGGCCCAAATGCGTTTCCCGGCATCCCTAAGAGTTATGTGGCATAATCAGATGCACAACTTTAAAGATCCCCAAGAAGTGGAGTTATTCATAAATCAGATTAAATCGCATCAGAATGGTGTGAGTTAGGGACCAAAACAGGCAGGGCCTCCTCGAAAGGCGAACAGGTTTTCGCCTAAGTAAGGAAGGGAGGGTTCTCCAGGGTGGGATGGGGGGGGGGAGTACACAATTTTTTTGATACACATTTTTTCACTGGGGTGATGGGAGCATATAGGGAAAAAAAAAGAAAACATATGTCCGAATTTGTGCTCTATAGAGATCTTAGGTGAGGAGCAGGAGCAGGGTCTGAGGTAGAGCAACAATCCCAAATGCGATGTCGGTTAGCATTCTATCCTGGAATGTAAACGGGTTGAGGGTAAGGAGTAGGAGGCAGAGGATATTGGAATATTTAAGGGTAGTGGAAAGTGATATCATCATTTTGCAGGAGACTCATTTGTTAAAGTCGGAATGGGAGGAGGCAATAAGGAAGTTAAAATGGGTAGATGTTTCAGTGTGTACAAATCAGAGCTGTTGTGTTAAGACGGTGGCTATCATATTTAAAAAAGCAGCGAAAGCTGTAATAATTGAGTCCTTTTGGGACCCCAGAGGGAGATGGGTGGCAGTTAAAGTTAAGATTCAGGGGAAACCGTATGTTATTGCTGGATATTATGGTCCAAATACGGATGAACCCTTACCACTACAATCCTTGTATAACCAGCTTTTGGAGTTCTCTGCCCCCATAATTTTGGCCGGTGATTTTAATTTATTATTGGATCCTAGGAAGGAGAGGTGGCCAATTGTAAAGTCATTTATAAAGCCGAACTTACCCCAAATGAGGTCAGCGCTTAGACGTTGTATGCAGGATTTTGGATTATTGATTGTGTGGAGAGAGAAAGGGGTGGGCAACCAAAAATATACCTTTAAGAACAGGAGACATGGTCACGTTTCTAGGATTGATTATTTTCTGATGGAAAAAGGAGAGAGTAGGTTGGTCAAAATGGTGGAAAACCTGCCAGCTCATCTGTCAGACCACTTGGCGGTTCGTTTGGAACTAAAGGTGGGAGAGGGGGTCCCCCTTCAAGGTGGACATTGGATAGAACTCTTTTGTTAGACCAACAAGTGGTGATACAATTGAAGGAGATAACGAGGGAGTATTTCCACATAAACAACATGGGCCTGATTCACAGAACTAACTTACGTCAAAAACGTAAAGTTAGTACTTTGTGGTATTCACAGAATACACTTACTCATTTTGGTATTCACAGAATGAACTTACTCATTTCGGTATTCACAGAAGTTAGTAGTCCTAACTTTAGGACACCTAAATGCCTTCTGTGAATACCGAAGAGTCTTAAAGTTAGGATTTTTCTCAGTTTAGGAGTAGTAAAGTTACTACTCCTAAACTGAGAAAAATCCTAACTTTAAGACTTTCGATATTCACAGAAGGCATTTAGGAGTCCTAAAGTTAGGACTACTAACTTCTGTGAATACCGAAATGAGTAAGTTCATTCTGTGAATACCAAAATGAGTAAGTGTATTCTGTGAATACCAAAAAGTACTAACTTTACGTTTTTGACGTAAGTTAGTTCTGTGAATCAGGCCCCATGAGTACTGCACCACAGATAATCTGGGACACGTATAAGGCAGTTATAAGGGGGAGGTTGATTGGTATTGCTGCATTTAAAAAAAAGGCCATTAAGAGTAAAATATGGTCCTTAGAGGATAGATTGGAACAGCTGGAAGAACTGGTTAGGAAGCAGGATTAAGGACAAGGGACCCAGTGTGGTATGTTGCTGGAAGAGGAAATAAGGGAAAGAAAGGAAGAGTTGTCTTGTTTGCTGGAGGAAATAGTTAGGAGGAAGTGGGAGGCAAGCAAGCTTGTGCACTACGAGTATGGGGAGGGGTGCGGTAAACTCCTGGATTGGAATTTAAAAACGGAGCAAACCAGGAATAAAATTCCAGCCATTAGGGTAGAAGGGCAAAGTGCACTTAGGTGTGAGGATAGGGAGATAGAGGGGGCCTTCGCAGAGTTTTTCCAAAACCTATACGCAGAAGAGGCTGGCGTTACAGAGGAGCAAGATGGAAAGTACTTTGAGGATTTGCAAATTCCAGTACTGTCAGACGAGCAAAGAGGGTTGTTAAATTTGGAAATAACATCTGAAGAGGTAGTAGGTGCAATAGAAAAATTGAAAAGGGGGAAGGCGGCGGGCCCTGATGCCCTCCCTAATGAGATTTATCTGTCTCTTAAAGATGAGGTTGCCCCTTTTTTGACAAGCCTATTTAACTTGATTTTCCTTGAAGGGTCGACTATACCGGTATCCTGGGAGGAGGCCACTATCTGTCTTTTGCATAAAACAGGGAAAGACCCAGAGTGTTGCGAATCTTACAGACCTATCTCACTGTTGAATAGTGATTATAAAATCTTCACACAGATTTTGGCAGGGAGATTAGGAGAAGTCGTGGACAAACTAATTCACCCGGATCAGAAGGGGTTTATCAATGGTAGATTGATACACGATTTAACACACGAGCTACTTGGGGCAATTGACATGGCAACTCAGAACGGGCTCCCCTTGGCGACTATCACCTTTGACGCAGCAAAGGCCTTTGATAGGGTCAGCTGGTATTTTCTGCATAAAGTCACAGAGAAGTGTGAGCTGGGTTTAGAGTTCGGTAGGGTCCTAAAATCAATCTATAAGAACCCATCTGCTAGGATACTGGTAAACGGGAACCTTACCCAGAAGATATTTATATCAAGAGGTACAAGACAAGGCTGTCCTCTCTCCCCCCTCCTTTTTGACCTTTATATTGAACCCCTTGCTAATAAACTTAGAGCTAGTCAACAAATTCTCCCCTTCGTATTTCAGGGATGGGAGAAGAGGGTGGCCCTGTATGCTGATGACCTGATGGTATTTACCACTAATTTGTCACTCTCACTTCCTATAATCTCAGACATCATGGGCTCGTTTGGGGTGGTTTCAGGTTACCAGAATAATTGGCAAAAAACTGAAGTGATGGAATGGAACTCCCAGAGTGATAATCCTCTGGTAAAGGACTCGATAAGATACCTAGGAATTAAGGTGTATAAGAATTTAGAGGATGTGGCACGTCTGAATTTTGAAAAGGCAGCAAGTGAGACTAAGAAGTTATTAAGATCCTGGGCAGGGCTTCCGCTGTCCTTTTTAGGCAGGTCAAATATTCTGAAGATGTCAATACTACCCAAATTTACCTTCTTGTTTGCTTCGATACCCTTAGAGTTCAAGAAGGCTTGGTTTGATAAATTACAGGGGGACCTGACTAGCTTTATTTGGGCCTCTAAGGCCACCAGAATTGCGTGGAGGAAACTTCGTAGGGGGAAACAACAGGGAGGGATTGCTAGCCCGGATATGCTCCAATATTGTAAAGCATTTCAGTTTAAATCAATAAGAATTTTAATGCAGGACTATCAAAAGTACCCTCCGTACTTACAAGCCATGACTAAATCAGAGGGGGATGGATTTTTATATAAATTTGGACACCTGAAATATTTCAAAAAAGTGAAACTTAAGATTCACCATGAAGCTTGTAAACTTTGGTTTCAAATTAGAAGGGCAGTTGGAATTCCGTACTACAGCAGCCATGCCCCAATATGGGCTTCTCCAGGAACCCCTGAGTGCTTGAAGGACAAACTTTCAAGCCCACTAGTAGAAGCAGGGATAACAAGATGGAATCAGTTACTCATCGGACGGACCTTAGTGGATTGGGAACAATTATCAGCAGTCTCGAATGGGAGTGTTTCCAGATTCAAGTATTACCAGCTGCCTAGCTGAACAAAGTCGCTAGAGAAGGACGTAATGGGAAATGGTGACCTGGAGGGGAAGTTTCTAAAAAATCCATCACAGAAAAAAGAGATATCAGAGTGGTATTGGCTGTTTGTGCTTGCCGGAGATGAGGAGTTTACCCTTCCCACAGAGATCTGGAGGAAGGATCTGCCTTCGGGGGATATACAAAATCTTTGGGAAGTATCGATGTCTATGCTGTGGTATGTTGTTAGTGCTGCCTCTCTCAGAAAAAACCATCTGTTTACAATACATAAGGCTTATTGGACACCGAAAAAGCTGACAAGGATGAACAAGCAGGTGGTCAAGAGCTGTCCTAAGTGTGGGGAGGAAGATGTTGACGACTTACATATGTTTTTCCGCTGCCCAAACCTCCAGGTGTTTTGGCATGATGTACGTGCGGTTCTCGCAACAGTATTGGGTGTAGACCTGGAGGTAAGCATAAGTTTAATTATTTTTGGGACTGTGAGTGAGAAGGAGGAGATAAGGGTTAGGCTGGACAGAAAACGGAGGAACCTGTTGTTCGTGTTGATATTGTTAGCTAGACGAGAAATCTGCATTAAGTGGATAACCTTGCATCCCCCGTTAAGGAGGGAGTGGTTGGTTTCGGTACGAAGGGTGCGAAAGTTGGACGAGAACAGAAAGGGCATTAAAAAGCTTGACTTTTGGGATATTTAGGATCAGAATCTTTTAGTTTAGTTTCACAGGTGTGTTAAGTTATTTAAGCATGTAAATACTGATTCAAATGTCCGATGATTAAGCAATTTTGCAATAACTCCCTGGTATACGGTTCAGGACTGGTGTCACCAGGTCTTCTTCTGTTTGGACTCCGAGGGACAGGAAGATTGGGGACTCGTGCTCTGCCACCTAACCGGTTGGAGTGAAGTGCGAATTCTCCTTGTTTGCTTTCTGTTGAATTATTGCACAAATGATGACAAAAAAAAAAAAAAAGAAGCCCCCTCCTTGCCTGCACGTTGCTGCTGGGAATGGATAGCAGACAATGTGCAGGAGCTGCTGAACGTGTCCAGTGTCTGAAAATTACACTGGGACAAGTTCAACTTATTTCTGTGGGGCCCAACTACTTGGCAAGGTGGACGGTGTCCACCCTGTGAAAATAGTGGGTGGATGCTGTGTACCCGCGTGTACCCCCGACTCGTGCCCTGGCTGGGCGCCTTATACATAATACGGACCCCGGTGGAATGAATAAAACAAAATAACCTGTAAAGCAATTTGGTACTCAGGATGTGAAATTAAATTAAAACAAGGACAAACAATACTTCCATAAGATGTCACAAACGTTTTTGGAAAAGTGACATTAAAATTCAATCAAAAAGCTGCAAAGATGAACCAGAGTAAAGTATGTTTATGTTTTTAAACGATAAAAATTGAAATAAAAATGTTTTTTTCTTGTTCACTGAGCTCACGTGGACCTAGAACCGCTACAAAATTGCTTTGACAGAGGTGAAGTGTCGAGAATGGGCACTAAATAATTGAGAATATTGGAGCATTCCTGCTCATTGTCGATTTTTCACATGAAGCCTTGATGTGTATTCCTTGCACCAGCAGAGGGAGGTGTTACATTAATAATCTCTGTACAATTCCATCCCCCCTCTCATCTTGAGGCAATGTGGTGCCACAGATCTTTCGAGCAGGCATCTATAATGCTGGGAGCTCTTCAAACTGTCAAATATTGTCCAATATGTATCAACAATATTTCAATAACACTAATCAAGTAGCCCTATATTTTCATCACATCTAAGCTTACAATGTGCCATTTTTGCCATCAGGTGGGAGTGTTGCATTAATAAACCTAACGCCTTTTCCATTGCCGTTGTGAGTAATATAGTGACATAGACCCTTAGAAAAAAGCTGCTTTGTCGCGAGTGCTGTGGACTGACATACATACACTACCTAAAATGTACCTTAATCTTTATCAGATTTACAAACAAAATATAGCAATCTATGCATTACTGCCATGGGAGAACATGCTACCTATTTGTTTGTATAGCGTTCTACAAAATTAAATGAATAAATAATATGTATGTAGAGGTCTCATTCTGCAGGGAGTGTTCTGGCGAATGCTGTGATTAAGTGGCAGGCATTATTGAGAGGGTGAGTGACGTGTGCATGCCCTGTTGGTACTCTTAGGTGGCAAAGCTATAGACTGCCTAAAGGAGGCGAGATAACAGTGGGTTCCCTTCCACTAGCACTAGGGCTGGTTTGCGGTAGTGGGTGGAAAGGATCTGGTTGGCAGTGTGAACTGGATTAGAGTCAGTGCTTAATTTGTCCCAAAAAAAAATAGGTGCCCCGGCCCTCATCAGGAGTCCACTGCAGCTTGCACCATCCATTGCCCCCGCCAGTGCCGCAACTATTAACCATCAAACTCCTACAGGTGTGATAATTCAGACTTTTTCAGGCCCTCAAAGCTATAAGAATGGCTCGGGCCATTTGTCGTTTTTAATGTATATTTAACTAATAAACAACAGTTGTGTTTCTCATCTCCAAATTACACAAACAGCACCACCATGTGGCAGTCTGTCATAAGTGCGGGTGTCGACTACCGGAACCGGAAGCCACCGGCTCAAATTAAACACTGATTAGAGTGTGGCTGCCCTGTGGGAAGGGAGCATGCGCAGAGTCTGCTTGGGCGGGAATGTTCAGAGACCCGAGAGAGAGTGGAGTGCTGGAGCAGCTGGTCTTAGTACATTGAGGGGCGTGCTTCAAACAGCAGGGCGCTGCATGGAGACGCTTCTCCCAAGGATTTAGATCGAGCCCACGGGGATGCCCTTGAGCAGGACAGATGAGCAGGACACCTAGGAGTAGCAGGTGTTGGGTGCTCCACAGTGGCATTCTTCCCCCTAGAGTAAAAGGAGACAAGAATGTCTGGACTATGTCCTCATTACAAGTGGCTCTGTTTTATGTGTGATAACAATCACACACTATAACAAGCATTGGAAATGCAATAGGTCTCGCAATTGCTTAAGTTAGAGCTATTGGCGTTGTAAATGGCGTTGTAAATGACAATGTCTTATCCATGTGTTATGGAGTGTATGTGGTGTGTAGTGAAGTTCCCGGTTTAATATTTACTTGTAGAGCTGTGCAGTGTTTGAAATAATATTTTTTTTTTTGCAGAGTGCTTTATTAGTTCTTCCAACAAAAGTGTGTTACTGTCTCACTGCCCCAGACCGGCCTGCTGGTCTACTGGCCTCAGGTTCCCAGTGATTCTCAGCTAATCTGTTTAATACTTGCTTACACTGCCAAGTACAATGCCGATAGCTTAAAATTTTGCAAATGCGAGACCTATTGCATTGCAAATGCTTGTTAACATGGCCATTGAAAGGTGGCGACTGAAAGGTGGCGAGTTAACCCTTACAGGTGTCTGCCACTGCACGGAACGAGGTTTGGCGCTTTTGAAAGTCACTTGATCCGTTTGAGCTACAAACATCATTTAGTTTGGAATCTGCAAATTATGAAGCAGTTGGTGGATTATGTGGCAAATACGGTAACTCTATAAATGCGAAAACGTTGCTGCCGCAGAATCACAGTCGCCCTGCCTATACCGAAGCAACATGGTGAGGTAGTTATACCGGAGAGATTTTACCCAGAGGAGACTAACTGCTCACACCACTGAAACCACGCTCAGTAATGCATCAAACGAACACATCAGAAGGACGTGAGCAAGTATGCGCACTATCACACAACCGAAAACACTAACGCATAAGTCACACAGGAATATAGAATGTATTAATAAAAGCGACTCTATTCTGGTTTTGCACGAAAACGACATTACATTAAAATGCACACCTAGGGGGAGGAGAACACATTTATACACACCAAATGCACAGGAGTTCCCCCAAATAATCCAACGACAGCTGAACTCTTATATAGTCAACTGAGTCACCTCTAGGCGTCTGGGTGAGAGCAAGGTGCTTCAAGGTTGATCATGACAGAGAACTCCGGAGTGGGGGGGCAGAAGGCAGTGAGAGTTTTTCAGAGTGTCTGGCACTAGATCACATCAAGGTGCTCAGACTGCATGCACATTCAATCCTTGGCCTCTCTGTAGAGCGCACAGAGTGCTGGCCCCATGTTTGGAGACTGTAAATACAGTTCTGTTGGAAAGTATATGAAGGAGGTGCTCCGTTGTCGAAATAACGGGAAGGATATTTGTTTCCAGGTGGCAGTGACGTGTGTGTGCAGGAGAGAGAGGATGAAGTAGAAATGAAGGAGTCCGGATGTAGAGACAAAAGGTGAGAGTGAAAAGACTGCGAGCAGGAGAAGAGCGAGAAAGGTGAGACATGTCAACGGGCGGATTTCAGAAAAGGAGTGGGGGGGGAATGACGCAAGCAAGTAAAGGAGAGATAGAAGCTGCACGGGAATGTGATGTGGAGGGGGAAGTGGTGTGATTGAGACACTGAGGACCCGCCCTCCCCCGTGATATTTTAATGTTTAACTCACAACCTCATATTTGAAGAATTTTTCAACAACTCGTATTTTCAGAATTAAAAGGTAATGTATTTGAATTATGCGGCATCGTCGTGTGTGTGCCACACAGAACCGTGTGGAAAGGCCTCGGCAGTGTTGTGTGTAGCCAACGCAGCGCCGTAATGTGGTGCAAGTGCTCCGAGGAAAGTCCGTGGTGTAGAGGCGCACGCTTTGAAGGGGGGTGGAGGGGGACGGGGGGGGCAGGAAGTGCGTGGCTGTCGGCCTCCCATAGCAGCCATTGGGAATGTGTTTTCTGTTGTAAACGTCATTTTGGACCATAACGTGCAGGTATATATTCGAGGTATTTGTATGTTGCATATGAAACAAGTGGCGTAGGTTCCTATTGGCTGAAGTCTGTAAGTCACACGTATGCGCTGTTTCTCATGTATTATGGATTCCAGAACCGCGTATGTTTCTGCTTCAGAAACAATAACCTCACACGAGATCTCAGTATATTAATAGATGTATGTGCACATGTACATATATAGGTGGGTATGAATAGGCATGAGCAGTATGTGCAGTAATATTAATATGTATAATTAATTTAGTGATTTATAGCGGCCCACAATAACAAGGTAATTCTGTCGCTTCTCAGTAACAAGCGCGCGCTGCAAGTTAAAAAAAAAAAGAGGCACGTCTGGCGAGTGGTGTGCGCGCACCATGACGAGAGAGGAAAGCCAGATGGCGCCTCCGCTCGTCATTGTGCGCGTAACCGCATGCTCTATGCCAGCCAAAAAGCTGTGGTCGGGCTTTTTAAAGCCCACTCACTAAATGTCTCGCCAGAGCGAGCAGCGCATGCGCTGGCTCAGGCAAGACCTAAAAACCGACACTAAGACGTACGGAATTTATTGTGTGCAATACTAATCGTCTATTACGAGTTTTGCCCCTAAAATGGGGTCTTAACATGCCAATTCTGGTGCTTACCAGTTACCACACCAAATTCCGCAAGATCCTGTATTTACTGGGTATTTTGACCTGCTAAAATGTATCCCAGATTTGAGGACGTTATCGCTCCCAAATATACAGAGGCAATCTTTACAATTTAGTGGTAGATACCATAACCCCTGAGTGAGGTATTTGCCTTGTGTGGTAACTATCTCTTATTACTACTTTTTAACTTGTAAATAAGACAATAACATGCACAATCAGTATTTAACACACCAAATTCCACATGTTTTGCCTTTTTTATGGGCCTTTTCCCCTGAAACATATTGGTAGGTTTGACCTGCAGGAATTTGTAAGGGGGAAACTGTGACGGTGTGATAATTATCACACAACTTGCAATTCGGAATTTAGCCTTGCACTTGTAATCAGGGCCACAGTGTGATAAAAACCTGAAAACTCATAATTCCAATATGTGTGGAGACAGGAATTACAGCAAATATTGGAAGTTATCAATCACTGGTGATGAAGGCCATATAGTTTACACGGCACCATGAACAGTGCGTCCCTAAAGCAGGCGCCTTGAGTGACTGACTATTTAGTCACGTCCATGAGTCTGGTCACAGAGACATTTGCCATGTACTGACATTGGCATTTTTTACCTGACATTCCAGGTGCACCCCCTCTCACATAGACCATGCTCACTTACTCCGAAACCTCCTGGGACAAAGAATCAGATGAGCGGCCAGGACAACTAGTACCCCAACCACCCATGGGAAAGGCAAAGAAGTGCCATACACCAGCACCCACAGGCTTACCGCACCCTATAGCATAAGAAACCTCTAGGATTACTCAACAATCTCCAGCTTCTATGCAGTTTGATGAACTCTCAGAGAACTGAGGACCTGTGCTGATGAAGACCCACAAAGTTTGTTCCCCGGGGTCAAAACAAATCGCACAGACTTTCACACCCAGGAGGATCCATGCAATCCACCAAAAGGAAACACTGGGAGCGTTTTTAGGACATTTAATAGCTAACAGGCCGTTGTCTGCTGCACGTCTCTGCCATCAGTGCTCCGCTCCTACTCTTCTTGCTACAGTGTGCCAGCAGCTCCCTGCCCGTAGTGCATCTGCCCACACTCTTCCTGCTGCAGAGTGCGGCAGCTGGCTGGCTTGAATGCTCCTGCACTATTCCTATTGCAGTGTTCTGCAGCTGACGCCTACAGTGTTTCCGCTCCTGCTACTAATGCTCCTGCTGTAATGGTGCTCCTGCTGCATCTTCCTGCCTTCAGTGCTCTAGCTCCTCCTGCTGCAGTGTGCTGCAGCTTCCTGCCTTCAGTGCCTGTGCTCCTCCTGCTGCAGTGTGCTGCAGCTGACTGCCTTCGGTGATTCCTTTGCCATTACTTATACCCTGTGACCCTGATCTGCCTGCTGCAGCTTTCCTCCGTCAGTGCTCCTGCTCCTCTGGCCGCAGTGTGCTGCAGCTGACTCTTACAGTGTTCTTGCTCCTCTTGCTGCAGTGTGCTGCAGCTTACTGCCTTCAGTGCCCCCGCTCCTCCTGCTGCAGTGTGCTGCAGCTTACTGCCTTCAGTGCCCCTGCTCCGCCTGCTGCAGTGTGCGGCAGCTGACTGTCCTCAGAGCCCTGCTCCTCCTGCTGCAGTGTGCTGCAGCTGCCTTCAGTGCTCCTCCTTCTGCAGTGTGCTGCAGCTGCCTTCAGTGCTCCTCCTTCTGCAGTGTGCTGCAGCTGCCTTCAGTGCTCCTGCTCCTCCTGCTGCAGTGTGCTGCAGCTGGCTGCCTTCGGTGATTCCTCTGCAGTTACTTGTACCCTGTGATTCCTCTGCAGTTACTTGTACCCTGTGTCCCTGATCTGCCTGCTGCAGCTTACTGATTTTACTACTCTGTAGCTACTCCATGCTTGTCCCCTTCCGAAGTACTCAAGTCACAGTTAGCTGTGTCTTTTGTGCTTTTCACTTTTCCAGCCTTCTGTCCCACTAACATCTCCACCCCTTCGTTACCAGTCCCTTCGTATTCCACTCTGCGTATACTTGAATTCCAGTCTACAGTTCTATGGTGTCTTTAATATTCTAGCCCACTCTGAGCATTATTTTATAGTTCACTGCGTGGGTGATATGGCCATGCAGTTCCCTGAGCACTCCATATTCATAGATTCCGAGCAATCCTCCTCTTCCTCTCAGTTCCATGCACGAGTGATCCTTTTCCTCTCTTTCTTGCATTGCTGTCTCTTTCTTTCAATCCTTTCCTCTGCCCTGTTCTCTATTTTAAGCCACTCATTTCCGCAGCCTATTCTTGACTGCTTTGGGGATGTCCTCTGCAGAGTTTTGTTATTTATAAGTGCTTATTACCGAATAGAGGAACTCACAGCCAACATTTGTAAATCTGGGGCAGCGTCAAAAAGCAATGGGTGTTGCGGTGGAATGCCCACAGCAACACCCATTGCATGCCCCTTTGCCGCAGAGGACTGCGGTGGAAAGGGACATATTTACAAGGTGGTGTTAAGCCACACTAAGTGGCTTAGCACCGCCTTATAAATATGGAAAATGGCGCTACACCACCGGAGCATCAGAAAAAGTAACGCTACGGTGGCGATAGGGGCTTGTAAATATGCCCCCTAGAGTTAGGCATGCAGCAAGCGATGAGAGAGATACACATATATGAGTATCATTAAAGGAAGTATCTTTTATTTACAGTGCTTAGCATCTGAAGTGTGACATGAAGTGCTATAAAAGAACAGATATTGTTACAACTAGAGACACTGTCTGTTTCTTTCTGTGTCTCTATGCCTCTAAGAGAGAGTCAGTCTGTGAAAGGCAGCCAGAAGGCCACGGAAAAGAGACAGGCAAAAATAAATAGAAATAGTGTCAGGCAGGCAAAGAAAAGTGAGACAGACATAAATAGAGAGAGCGAGAAGCGGAAAGACACAGAAGACAGACTGGGATAGAGGCAGACAGAAAAGAGAAACGAGAAAAATAGAAACTGAGAAGCAACCAGACACAGAAAAGAGAGACAGGGGGCATAGAGAGAGTGAGAGGAAGGTAGACACTGAAAAGAGAGACAGGGGGCAAAGAGAGAGTGAGAGGAAGGTAGACACTGAAAAGAGAGACAGGGGGCATAGAGAGAGTGAGAGGAAGGTAGACACTGAAAAGAGAGACAGGGGGCATAGAGAGAGTGAGAGGAAGGCAGACACTGAAAAGGCAGACAGAGCTAAAGACAGGGGCGCGCAGATAGGCAGTGGTTGTTACAGACCCATGCTTTGTGTTTGAGGGGTGTCTGCTCGAGGTGTTCTGAATGCCGCGCTGTGACGCCTGCGCTCTCGGGCCCTCTCTGTGGCAGGCTGCGAGGCTTGCTTGAGGTAGGTCTTCGTCCGTCGTAGGCCGCAGCACTCGGGTTTCGTGTTCGGGGGCGGCTAGACACCCGCTGAGCTCGGCCGTCTCAGGGGAGGCGCGGCCACAGGCACGCAGTGTTCATTTATACAGATGTAAATTGACTGGCGGGGCCTTCTCGGCAGTCCAACCGCGGCCTTCCCGGCGTATTTCCTAAATTACAGTGCGTGGCGCGGAGGCAACCGCTCTCGTAGAGCCAGTTTTACTCTCAACGACATACATACCTGCCCTCCACCTTGAAATGCATACCTCGGGCCCAATAACACTGGAACAAGTGATTGACTTTTTATCCAGGTTTTGAAGCAGGAGGGAGGGAAGGTAGGAGAAAATCACAGGAAATGGAATCTCCCTGTGCAATATCCGAGACAGTGACAGGTTGTGAATACCAGCTGCCAAAGTAAGAGTACTACCGACTGTTTTACACAGGAAGTACGACTGTAAAAGCATTTTGTTGTTGTACATCTGCATTCGAAGATCCAATGCAAGCAGTGTGCGCATGCGCAGGGAGCTGCACTACAAACTGCAGACTCATTTGGGTGTATCACAGGCTGTGCACACAAAAGGAGGGAGGGAAACTGCAGACTATCTTCACACCTAGACACAGGTAAACTACGGACTGCACACATGTTCATGAAGACATGTACTGCACGCATCCTACCTCAGGAAGGTATGCTGAAAACTTCTAGTCTGTAGCACTAGTACTCCTGCCTCTGGATCTGCGGCTGCCCGCGGCCCCCGCAGGGGGCCACCCTAAACGGGCGGCCCCTTTAGTGCCATTTGGGCACTTCCCCACCCCCCAATGATGTGCGGGACTCAAGGAGGAGTCCCCCTACCAGACGCGTCACTTCCGGCACGCAGAGGAGGTGGGGAGGTATTTATGCCTCCCCCGGCCATCTTGGCGTCCTCTTTGCGCCGGACACGCCGTCTGGGGGGTCGTGCTGTTGGTCTGCTGCTGGACATGGGGTCCTGAGGTCGTGCGGTCGGTCGCGTCCGGTAGTGAGGTGAGTGCGGTCACCAACCCACCCCCCCCCGTCCTACCACGTAAGGCCATGGCCGGTGTGGGACACCTCCTATCTGCAAATTCTTTGGCCCGGCCCGCAGTAGGTCCGCTGGTGTCGGTACCTGCGGGTGGGGTGCTGGCGAGGGATTGGGACGGGGGCAGGGTAAGGGGGGTACACACTTCCCGGCCTCACACCGCGCTGGTGACCGAACAGCCGTAGACAGAGGAGTGTCACTAGCTCCTCTCACCATTCCTTAGCACGCCCCCCCCCCCCCTCCATGATCAGCGCACTGGAAGCTCCAGAGGCGATGCATCAAGGGGCAAGCTAGCAGCGCAGGGGGCCCGACCGCTAGGCGATAACCGCACATGAGGGGTGGCCTCAGCTGCCATGCTGAGAGCCCTGCACGGCACTCCCCAGGTGCGCGAGTGAGTGGGCCGGCAGCCGGTGGGCACGCTCCTTGCTGGTGACACCGGGTCTTTCTCCGCATGGTTTCGGACCCCACTTCTGGTACCATGCCCGACATGCCGTCTGGAAAGCGGTGGACATCGAGGGGCAGAGGCCGGCGGTCGCGTGTTGTGAGGTGAGCGTAGAGCAAGAGTGTATGGGGGCGCTAAAGCCCCTGCACGGCGCCCCACGATGTCCACATAGAAATAAGAATTTCTCCCCGGTGGGGGGCACCGGGCGGGTCACTCGGGTCTGGAGCCTTTGTGCCGCGGCATTTGCGGTAGTTCATACGCTCCCCTGAGTGCAGTCTTCTCTGCATGGGAGCACTTTAGCACGTTGTAGTCTAGCTCAGTGGATTAACTCGTTAAGGGTTTTCCTCCTCTATAATATTGCACCGTCGCATTGCATGCGGGGAATGAGAATGGGGAAAGTGAAACCATAAGTCCCTGATTATAAAGGGCTACTGGTGAAAGTGCCGGGAGCAGCCATTGTGATACTTACTGCCCGTACTCGACAGGCGTGTGCTCTTTTTAGGGCGCTTTAATTTGGCCAATGTAATACTCATATTGGACCGAATGAAGTACCTTGACAGTGATCACTCAATTGTAAGCGACCCATTTAGTGCCATGGCCTTTGAATCCAAAGATACACTGAGACTGTACACTTCCTCTTGCCCGAATCCATATATTGGAACTACCATTAGTCTCATAGAAAAAAGAAAGAAAGAAAACGGATTTCATAAAAGATTGCCCCCTTTTTGTTACTGTTTATCCAGGCTCCGACTGCTTTCGGCCAGGTCGTGGTCCGGGGGTATCGCAGGCCCTGGTGAGTGCGGGCGTCTGACATACCGTCAGAGGCCCGAGACTGACGCATTTGCGTTTGTAACCTTGGGGGTTCACCCTACTATACACTTGCAGCAGGGCGTCTATCATAATTACCGCCTGCCCCACTTAGTCATGTGGAGGTCCCCACGATGGTGCATACAATTGTCTCCACACAGGGACTAAGCTGCATCTCCTACACCCTCTCGTCCACCTCTCCCTGGTAATAATTATCACCGCGTGGAGCACAGAAGCCTATGGGCCTCTTATACGGGAATACTGTATTTACCGCTCCGGACCACCTGAAAGTGGTGAAGGAAAGGGGATTATCTTTACTCCCCGAGCAATCAGCGCGATACATAATTGCGCCTGGAAGCCAAAGGGTTTATCAACTAATGGCACGCAGACCCCCATGCAGCCAGCCACGCGTGAGAAAGAGCTAATTTGGGGCCAGGATTGCCTATCATCCACTGCCATACGTAGGGCATGCCGGGCAAAGACCTTGCTGACGCGCCGCCACTGATCAGAGGGGTTAAATCCATCAGAAGGAGAGCAATGAGGACCTTTGGACCTCTTTGTGGAAAGGGAGCGCTGCCAATTACACCAGCAAGAGCTTGTGCCGGGAGAAAGCACTCCCTGCGGGGGTGGCCGCCATTTTTGCCCCGCCCGGCCAGGATGTGGTCCGTCGGCTAGATTGCCGACTTTGGTGCTGGAAACCAGGGTTCGAGGCTCTGGGTCGCGTCCACATCCTGTGATTCTGGGCAAATCACTTAATCTCCCCGTGCCTGAATGTGTAATGTAAATACGGTGCTCATGTAAAGCGCTCCAATACCTTCGGGTCGAGTTTGCGCTATATAAATATGCACAAAAATAAAAAAAGAGGCCCCCCCCCCCTACGCTGCCGGAGGCCCTAGGTTACCCTCCAAACAACTCCTAGAGATTGGCGGGTGCATCGGGAGAGCAGCTTAAGGACTCAGCCCCCCATGTTGCCCATATAAAATACCCTTGCCTACGCGGCATTCGTACCAAAATACCTTACCATGAAGCCGTATACACATCGACTTGCGGTCGCCCTTCACCACCAAGCACTGCCCAAATAGAACGCATTGCGGCGAGGAGACCGCTATTGTAGGCAACACAAAATATGCTCGGGTAAACAATGTAAAGCGCCTGCTACCCATGCGAGGGTTTTCCGCATAACATTGCGCCGCGGCCCAACCTATGAGCCCCCTCGTTACCGTGCGCCAGACAACAAGCGTTGCCACCCCATGGCAGCCACATAAGCCAAGTTCAACCACATAACACGGCTGTGCAGCCATGCAAATCGGGACCGCATTAAGCACCGCGGCATGCCCGGACATTCAAATGGATCCCTGAGCCGTTCTGCGCGTACTGCCCCCAGCATGAATGCAGGCTCCCAAAATACCACATCCTCTGGCTCCGGGAACCGATCTGGAGCAGGGCACTATGCCCGAGGGAAACAGCAGAGGAGGGGAAGCCTTGCGCCGCACACGTCACAGGATCTGTTCGGTGGTTCACGGACATGCTTTGGCTGCCGGATTATATGGGCGCAGCGTCCTTGCTAGGTGGAACAGCCCTAGTTCCTGCATAAGGGCGATAAAGCGTTCTGTTCATAGCCAGTTTGTTGCCACAGGATTATATCACTGTGTTTGGGCAAAAGATTGAATTTTAATAGCACACAGGTTAGGTGTTTGATGTTACCGCGGACCGGCAGCTGTAAACTCCGGGGTATCGCTCAAGGTCTACCAGTGTTCGTTCGGCATGAAATGACAGTGTATGTGTCAGGGCTCTGGCGGAAGTGTCTCGCGTACAGCAATATGCCTTGAGCGCGATGCTTAGACACTGCAGGAGTCAAGGTAGCAGAGTGTCCGGCAGAAGTTGTGCATTGGGCAGGAAAAGCACCCCCGGGGAAGACCCGGCTGTGGGGGAGTTGAGAAGCAAACCTATAGCTGTGTGATTCCTTCAGCCCGTTTTGCCATGTGTCTAAGAGACGACAAGAGTCTAAGACATTTTATGCAGTACAGCTCGATTTTGATGAGTCTACCGTAGTTTCCGATCGATGTTTGGGTTGTTGGGCTGCACTGATATTCATGCTGATCCCCTGGGGCGAGCTGCATGCTGGAGCACATGTCGCCATCAGATGGACAAAGGCCCTCAATTTTTTTTTTTTTGATGCTTGAACCTGGCTTTACAAGAATAGGTATTCCGTTTGGAAAATGTGGTGTAGGCTCTTGGGCCAAATGTGGCATAGTGTACAGGGAGACGGCTCAGCAGGGAGTATACTGCCAAATTACCATCACTGTATACTAATTAGTTGGTTCTAAATAAAGTCGCATTGTGAGTTTCTGAAGGATGGAAAGAGAACACCTCTGCTGGTTTTGTGTTCCAAGGAAAGCACGGACCTATGAGACTCTTTACCCTCTATGGTGCCGTAGGTGTTTAGGCCACCACATGGCTGGGGGGACAAGGCGAGAGTCGCGGCCTGGGAACTGCGCCACGGGCCAGGGTTCACGCGTTGAGGCAGTGATTTCGAATTTTAGAGGGCTATGGGACGGTCAAAGGCATTGCCCTGAGAGTACTATGAACGCCTCACTCAATGGGTTTCTCCTGAAAATATTTAAGGCGCACCCATGCCTCGCTTTTAGTACCATGCTTGCAGTTGTATAAGGGCGCCGCTCCGGTTCTGAGGTCGTCTGGTTATGCTGGCGACGTACTCTCCTGGTGGGGCTGCCGTGTGCCCCGAGGGGGCCAAGTTCCTGGTGGCGGGTGGTGCGCGCCTGCTGCCTTGTGCCTGGTATATATTTTGGTTAGCTTGTCGCACGGGCCATTAATTTGGGTGCCACCCCAGAGATAGTTGTGCCCACTGCACTTTCCCTCTCCCAGCTTGAGAGCAGGGGCTTAATTTGTGTAATAATTGGCGGGGGCCACTGCCATGTAGAGCTAACTGTGCCTGTAATATGGCGTAGGTCATGGTATTACGTGACGGGTGCTCATGAAAGGCGCATCGATAACTTCAGCTTGAGTATGTGCGTGAATGAATAATGCCTCCATTCACTAATACCGATAAGGGGCATCGCTCCATCCTTCTCAGCTAAGTAGACATAAGTGGTTTGATATGTCCTTTGGCTTTGAGCGGGTCATTCAATGCTTTTCTTTCATAGAACTATTCTCGCCAATTTTAATTCGGCAGTTTGGATGGGGCATAGGTCTCTAATCCATCAATATTTCTTTGACGATCTGGTGACCCGCATTTAGGAGATGTCCATGGTTCTTGGCGGGGCTAAGTAATGTTTCCAGTACACAAAGACCCCGTTGCGTAAGGCCTCATGCTCCTTTGTTTCAGCCTTGTTTTGGTCACACCATATTGGGGGCCAGTCACTTACATGTATAAACTGTTGGTGGGCTACGTCAGAAAGACTTTTCTCACACCCTAGATCTGGAGCCCCTATAGCTGCGTATTTCGGAGGAGAGTTGGTAAGACCACTGCCTCCAGGGGGTGTCTGCCCACTGTACCACCAAGGGGCTAGGTCATGCGGGCATGTAGCACATTTGTTAATGGTGCAGGACAATCATTGTTTTACTCCAGGAATCTGGGATCTCATGACCAGGTTCTGACTTGTTGGATGTTAGTTACCGGCCCAAGGGGGGGGGAGCACAATTTTTATTTACTCTGTGCTGTTATGCGAAGTACAGTTGCTGCCAACAACTACGGGGTTGTGCTATCTGAGCTGTAGGACGGTGGCCCGATTGACCTAGTGAGTTATATAATACCAGTGAGGTCATGATAAGGTTTGGTAGCACAGAGTAATAGGGGCAGATGGTACTAAGTCTCTCTTGAGTGGACGATACGCAGGGTATTTAGAATTGCCTGGTATGGAATCTCTGCTGCAGGTACCAATGTGGGAGTGCATATGGCACATCAAATTTAAACTGCCTCTGGGATAGCCAGTCTCTGCCTAGCCACCTAAGGGGTGGGCAGGAGACAGCATAAGTGTGCACCCCCTTCCCCTGACTAGAGGGGTGGCTTCGGCCAGGCTTAGGTGCATACCCTAGCCTACCTGAAACTCCATTTACAACATGGGTAGAGAACGCCTAGGAGTGGTTTGCAGTCAATTCGCATCCGCCCCACAGGGCGAATGTTTTAGGCCACAAGGTTGTGGATGGCTCTTGCGAGGGAGCCTGGTGAAGAGCCAAGGTCAGGCTAGGAAGTCTCGCGCTTTCGCCGCACTTTTGAGGCCCAGTCACGAGCGCATTGTAGCAGGGTGAGCTGGCTGTGGGGCATGAAGCGCCAAGGCATCAGTAGCACTGAGGCGGCTTGCAGCCGGAGGCGGTATCCGATGCATGGGGCACTTGTTAGAGTAGAGCCCTACTCAGAGGTAACGCCTTTAGTGCTAGGAGGTCTGTTGGCACCGCCTTTCAATGGAAGCCATTGTCTAGCGGGCTGCTCTGTGCAGAGCATTTGCAGGCGTAAGTTACAGTATCCGCTACCATTTCAAATGTGTATCTTTCACAATTTACTCAGATAACTGGGACAGGAAGTAAGGTGGGCTGGATAACTCTTGCTTCTACCTGAGTGGCATATCTTGGCAGGAGTGTTTGTCAAAGGGATTGCACTTCAGCCAGGTAATGTTAGCACCCATCCACACCAAGCCGATCGTCAAGGTCACCCTGGGCCTCACTTACACAGCCCAGTAGGAGCCCCTTGTGGTGGTCAGTGACAGGAATTACTAATTTGAACTGACAGGAGGCGTGTCCGTGGGTTTCAACAGCAGAAGTTTGGGGAGAGCTAGACTCCACCCACCCATGGTCAAGGTGTAAGTTTTATTAGTTGGAGTGGCACTCTTATTTGACCAGGGGTTCATTGCCACACGAGGGCATCGCTGAGTTGTAGCCAGAGCACGGGCATTGTGTGTTTCCCAGGGAGCAGCAAGTGAAGGCAAGACTCTTCCCAAATCTAGCACCAGAACACAAAGTAGTCAGGGTCTACTTGTCTGTTGGGTGACTTGTGTAGGCACTGGTGTAGTTGTCACTCCACAACTACACATGAGGGGTGAGTTGTCTCCAATAGAGGGCACAATGCATATATATTGTTTCAAACCAGAATTGACTCCATCAATGTGTTCACCAGGGTCTAGCAATCAAAGAGGCCTGTGAAATTCTGGTCAACGGCGTGGATTAAGTGCACTCTAGAACCGAGGTTAGGTGACACAGGAGGGTGATTCAAGATACACAGGTGGTGTGACGGCAACGCGAGACTGTCCGCTTATGCTGGGTAGGAGGTTCCATATCACCAACCAGAAGGGTGACATGTGGCAAAACCGTGAATGTTTAAGAATGGCATAGATGCCAGTCAGGAGAGGTTTGTCAAAGGCATTACACTTATTGCCAGGCATTGCTAACTACCCATCCACACCAAGCCTATTTTTAGGCTTCCTGGGCCGCATACACACAGCCCGGTATTAGGCACCTGCAGTTGTCAGCGCCAGGAGTTATTAAATTACAACTGTACCGTGGGCGTACTTGCCGACCGGGCAGTACTGCCACGGCCTCCAAGGGCCAATTAGTCAGACACCAGTAGCAGTGAGTGTGGCTTGCCCTCTGTGCAGTTGGCGGGGAATTTAATTCCATGTACAGGCTACACTAAACTTGCTTCTGCAGGTCTCGTGGGTGAGCGAGTTCACTGCTTTGAACAAGGAATAAAAAGGAGCATGGCGTGACACATAGACTATTAGGAAGTAATTCAGGGACCGGGTACCTTCACACACGATTCCGGGGGAGGGCAATTAAGTTCGGGATAACCAAGTGTACCGGGTGTAGTGCCTTGCATCTTGGGTCAAAGCAGGTTGGCTCACAGGGGGTGTCTAGGATCTTCCAGGCACACCCTGCAGGGTAGAATGCTATAGAACTGCACGTTGCCACTAGTTTGAGTGCAACAAATTGATCCCTCTCAAAGCAAACCTAGGTTTTATGGTCAGTGCACAACATACAACCGTTCACTCCAGCTTCCTGAAGGCAGTCTGTTAGAAGAGGTGTCGATCGGGACGTCCTGCGCCAGGGCGCGGACATTGCACGGGCGACACAGCAGATAGGGTGCTGTCAGACGAGGGTGCTTGCGGGCTAGGTGGCCAAGCAAGATAGCAGAACCAATTCTATGGACCTCTCGTCCACCTCTTGACTGCCCGAGACTGTGAGTGCAGGGGGATTTGCAATGTTACGGGTATTTTCCCGCCCATACAGGGGCAGAGGGGTACATTGCAGGTATCGGCATAAATAGAGTGGAGGCAAGACCTACAGACTATGTGCACCAGTAGCCGCAAGAGGTTGGCGTTAAGAGCAAAATCTCGCAGCGGCAAGGTAGCCAGGTGGCATGCGCCAGCTGGTTAGGCCAGAATGTGTGCTGTGGCTCCAATAGCGGTTTGAAATGTGTTTGGAGCACCATCACTGACAATTCCAGAGCACACTATGCACCTCGGCCCAGTAGGTGTAGGCCATAGGCTCATGTGCGGCTTGATCTTGTGGAGGGCAAAATTCCCTGGAATATCAAGGTACTAGGTCATTAGCTGGGTTGAACATCAAGGGTCACAGCTGGTTAGCAGGTATGTGTGTATCTGTCATCGAGCTTTAGTTAAGCAAGCCTGGCAGGTGGCGAAGTTGTCACTCCAAATGGTTGTTGTACTGCAGTAGTGTGCGCTAGGCGATCAGTCCTGTTCGCCATGGTTTATTAATCACAAAGGTCGGTGCACATGTCTGGTCAACCTCAACAAAGTAGGTGCACCCTGCTCCCTGGGCGGGTCACGGGTTGCTTCAGTTAAGCAGGAAATGCCCCGCCCGTATAGCCAGAGTATATAGCCTGGTTGTGGAAGCGGTCTTCAAGCATGTGTGCTGCTGTTCCAGGTATTGGGGAAACAGGTGTTAGGGAGCACGAACTGCTAGAAGGCCTGCAACTTCAGGTTGCAGGAGGTGGGAGCCACATCAGCTTGAAGGGTAATACAGCGATGTTTAAGGGTAGAGCTCCCTCCTGGGAGGCCATCACATTCTTGCAGCGCATGTGAGGCACTGGTACATTCCCAGAGAAGGATAAACCGCTCCATGCGCAAGTTTGCAGAACAAGGGGCTTTGGCTTCATCAGGCATGAGCTATGCCGGGCGAACACCAAAGGTTAATTTGACAATGTTGGGGTGCACTTGCACAGGTGGGCTTGGATATGTTCCTCTGGACATGAATGAGGCCCGGGAAATAGCAGGTTGCAGTGAGAAAGGAGCTGTTTTGGTGGGGGGGCTCTTTAGGCGACGGGGGCCGCCTCCAGAGCTGTGGAGGAGTTACAGGGCGATCTGGAAGCAAATGGGTACAGAAGAGTACCTCTGCAAGAGCACAATAGGGGTGCCAGAGCCAAATCCCAGGAGCCTCATGGGAGGGTCCTGGAACAATTACGTCGGCGCCCCGTTAGTCCTTCGGGCGGTTGTGGGCCTGAACAACCGGGGGCTTGCCTTGCTACGCTCCGCCCTGAAAGGGGCGTGAGTAATAGGGACCAATGTGTCACGTGATCCAGTAAGGGATCACCCCCATAAGGGTAGCGCTGATTGGTTACTCCACAGTGCTTGCCTCATCAGGCGGGCAGGGCAGCATAGGTTGGTACAGCTGCCTGCCCTTGGATCGCCCGTAAGATAACCCACCATATTGCATACTTTTGTATGGAATAAACCTGCAGCACTAATTTTCCCAAACAAAAGTTGTGTTGTGTATTTATTTATGCATGCATACTCTGTTGTGGTGTGGGTGGGGTGTGTTGCCAATAATGGGACTATGCGGCTGCCCGCGGCCCCGCAGGGGGCCACCCTAAACGGGCGGCCCTTTTAGTGCCATTTGGGCACTTCCCCACCCCCAATGATGTGCGGGACTCAAGGAGGAGTCCCCCTACCAGACGCGTCACTTCCGGCACGCAGAGGAGGTGGGGAGGTATTTATGCCTCCCCCGGCCATCTTGGCGTCCTCTTTGCGCCGGACACGCCGTCTCCCACCCTACCGCTTACCCGGCGTGGGGTTGGCAGGCGAAATACATAGAACGTTGTAATGTTTTCTTTCTCGTTGCAGGAGGAGTTACAGGGCGATCTGGAAGCAAATGGGTACAGAAGAGTACCTCTGCAAGAGCACAATAGGGGTGCCAGAGCCAAATCCCAGGAGCCTCATGGGAGGGTCCTGGAACAATTACGTCGGCGCCCCGTTAGTCCTTCGGGCGGTTGTGGGCCTGAACAACCGGGGCTTGCCTTGCTACGCTCCGCCCTGAAAGGGGCGTGAGTAATAGGGACCAATGTGTCACGTGATCCAGTAAGGGGATCACCCCCATAAGGGTAGCGCTGATTGGTTACTCCACAGTGCTTGGCTCATCAGGCGGGCAGGGCAGCATAGGTTGGTACAGCTGCCTGCCCTTGGATCGCCCGTAAGATAACCCACCATATTGCATACTTTTGTATGGAATAAACCTGCAGCACTAATTTTCCCAAACAAAACTTGTGTTGTGTATTTATTTATGCATGCATACTCTGTTGTGGTGTGGGTGGGGTGTGTTGCCAATAATGGGACTATGTGCAACGCTTGAGGCACAACCATGTCTCGATGTGCGCACATTCTGTAGTGCGCCTGTCTCGTCTGAACACAGTTGGCAACATTCCTGCTGGATCCCCGTGTAATGTTCACACCATGACGCATGTGCACAGTGCACTACAGACTGTATAACACCTGCATCTGGATGTGCACACAGACTACGCACAGAACCAAAGGCAGGAGCATTTGAGACTCGGTGTAGAAACTGAGGGAGGTGTCCTGAATACTGTGGGTCTCATTTATGAAAAGTGTTGCATCGCTGCGTTAAAACAGTGATGCAACACTTTTCAGTGCGCCCTCTTTGCGACACCATGGATGCGCTGTATTTACTGTATGGCGCTCCATGTTGCAAGGATTTACAGATACGTCAGTATTCCTGACGTATCTGTAGGCGCAAAAGTGGCACATTGTTGGGGTGTGTCTGTAAACAGACGCAACTCCAGCAATGTGTCCTTTCACATGGGGCAAGCCCCATGTGAAAGGACCTGCGTCAGTCTTACGCCTGCTGTGAAGCAGGTGTAAGGATTTGACGTAGTGGCTTCCTAGAAGTGGCTTAGTGAAATCTCTGCACCACTACTACGGGCCTTTTATGCGGGGGAACACCCACCCTGCATACATTATACCTGACGCAGGTATGATGTAGCGCAGGGGTTTACAAAGTGACACATATGCCTAGATGCGTCACTTTGTAAATATGACGCAGTGTGGCTCATTTTTTACGCTGCTGCAGCGTCACAAAAAGTGACGCAGCGGTGGCATAAAAGGCTCATAAATAAGGGCCTAAGTGCCTTGTTATCTTATACATTTTTATAGCGCAGCGTTAACCTATTACTCCGTTTCTTGGGGCTTTTTGTACATAGCCTGATTTAGCAACACTCCCAATGTAGGGTGTTTTTTTAGGATTGGTTGGCCGCCACCTGGCCTGTGTGGGAAGTATGTTATGTGGTTTGAGGTGTGTTTTCTAAAAGGAGGTGCTACATGGGGGTACGGGAGAACGTGCCCTTTATACTGCTCATGTGGGTGCGTGATACAGCTGTCGTACTGACATATTTGGGGCCCACCTGTGCTTATCTGGGGTGTTTTGTTCTTAATTTAATCTGATGGGCCGAAGACGTTACAAGAACCTGCTATTAGCTTCTCCTGTATGTGGCTGGTCTGTCCAACGCTGCCCTGTTTCTAATTAGCTTTAATCCACTGGATTCAGTCTCATTGTGGTTGTGCAATGCTTTAAGTGGAATGAAAAAGGTGTCTGTGCGTGTGTGTGTGGATGGGGGAACAGGCGAGCTGTAAATGTGTCAAAAAAGGGTGTGGCCAAAGAAACAGAACTTTACAGGAAATGTGGCATAAGACACGTGATCTAGAATCTATGCTTTATAAACAAAGTCTGACTCGACAGAGAACTGAAATCCGCAAGCAACAAGATATGTAAATAATATCTTATTAATCCTATGCAAGGTACAGGTAACATTGGCCAGGGACACACAGGGAATCCAGAGTACTACAGTGTAATCCCCAACCTCTCTCTCATTGTAGGTGTTCACATCTCTTTCCATAAGCACCCCTGGACTCCGCATACCTTAACACGCAACCACCAGGGCAGCTTGAGGGGCTCGAGGTCAGTGATGGGTCAGTGAGGGGTCAGTGAGCTCTACATGGTCTGTCTGTCTTCGTAACTGACAGCTGCTGGGTTGCTAAAGGGGAAATTCTGCTAAGTTGTTCTCTTATGCAGCACAAAGGTTCTGATTTCACTCAGAGCAAGAACAGCTCCTTGGTCAAGGGAGCTCCCTGGACTTGCCGTAAGGCTTGGCTCCCTGCCCGGGCAGCCGCTACACCAAGACGGCGAGTTTGGGCATCATCAGTCACTGTGGGTTTTGTGGCATGGACGCCAGCCCACTGGGCAGTGCCAGGAGAGCACTCCACACTCGAGCAATAGCCCACGATCAAAGATCTCACTGGGTTGCCCATATTTGTAACACGGCTCATTGGCAAGGTATTGTAGTGGCACCGTCAGATACCTCTGATTTCTTTGGGGATTTGATCAGAACAGTTTGTGTTCCATGGGTCAATGTCAAAATGTCATGGTCCTACTCAGGGGTAGGAGTATCAGAGGGACTTTCATGGCATTTTCACAATAGAATTTATCAAACTCACCTTGCTTTCTTTCTTGAGAACTCAACCTCTGACGACTCTAGCTCAGCCTGGCAGAAGGGGTGAGGGAAGAGGGCTGACTTTCAGTGGAATACACATCCAGCCTCTTTAAATCCCGCTCTCTTCCACCTCCATCCTACTTGTTTCTAGTAAAAACTGAGCAGCATATTTATGAGTCCTGTTGCGTCGCGCTTGCACCACGCAACGTGGTGCAAGCGCAACGCAACTCAAAAATGAGATTTATAAAGCCTCGCAAGGCCACCTTGGGTGGCCCTGAGTGGCTTCATAAATCTGGAGTAACGCAACACAGCGCAAATTGCTTCCTTACGTTACTCTGCCCCGGGAAGGTGTTCCATTGGCATTGCGTGGGTGTTCCCATGCAACTCCCATGGTTTTTGACGCATTCCCAGATTTACCAGAACTGGTTAACATGGAAATGCACCAAAAAGATACCCCTTCCCAGGGGAGGCGTAACTAGGAGAAGTATCTTTATTTCTCCTTGTTACTTCCTCTTTCTGTGTGTGCTGCATTGTGCAGCACACATAGGTAGAGGAATATGCCTCAGGATTATTTTTGCGCAGGAAAGTACCCCTTCCTGCTCAAAAACAATCCTGCATGCAACACAGGCATCCTTGCACCATGGTGTAAGGGTGCCTGCATTGGCGCTATGCAGTCAAAACGGTGCCAGCACAGGGACAAGAACAGGAATGCACTGTATTCTATTGAATATGGCGCATTTCTGATATTTCCCTCTGATGCAGCGCAGCAAGGTGACTTGCTGCGCTGCGTCACATCCTCATAAATGTGCCCTTAATGTATGTCTCCCTTCATTTGACGATGGCAGATAATGCCTGAAGGATCCTCAGCAATGTTCTGCTTTGGATCTTCTTGATCCTTATGCCACCTCCTCCTTCACTGTCTTATGGCTCTGTAAAAGCTGTGTCATACCATGCTCCCCATCGCTTCATGGTTAACAAGTTTTTTCTGCTACACTAATCAGTTCTGGCCCTTCATCTGGGGGAGCCTTGTCATTTCTGTGCAATGCATCTTATAGTCAGGGCCACTGAAATTATGTGATTCTGCAACTGCAGCGTTTTTCACATAATTATGGATTCACTGCATAATCAATCATCTGCTGCATAATCTGCAGAGTGGAAAAAAAAAATTTATAGCTCAAACGGATCAGAAGATACTAAAAATGTGACGAAGTGTTCCCGCAAATTGGGTGACTGGTCATCTTTAGTTGCTTATTGCTGTTTTTGGTTGTTAAACCAGTACTAATTAGGTGAAATCTTTGCCCATACAGTGGTAAAATAATGAAATTATACTATCACAAAATGTACCCTGTTACGCCTCATAATCTGCCTTTTCTGTGGTCCTCTACTGCGGCATAATTCCAATGGCCCTGCTTATAGCGTATCACTCCTAAGTGAAATTGCTGGATAAAGTGGGGGAGGAGAGCACCTGACCTTTTTTTTATTGAGTTAACATATTTATATTGCACGTACATGTTCCAAGAGCAGCAGAGCACTTTACATAGTGATTGACAGAGTCAATGAACAGTTCAACCAACAATAACAATATAGACGTCAGCAAGATCATTGCAGTATATAATATAGTAAGGATCAAAGGTGGCAACAATAGTTAGAAAGTACATACATGATAAGAAACGATACAAAATGTCCATGTTTCCGAGATTTATATACACGAACAGATAGAGCGTACACATGATAGGTGACATTATTCAGAGACTGGTTATTGTCACCATGATGGGCTTAGGTGACCACATATTACTTGTCTTTAACTGTCCTGGTCTGATGTTTCTCATTCTGTGATCTTGGCTTTAACGCCTGCATTATGGATGTGGTCTCAGTGCTAAGAGGCCTGTTTGTGTCCCTTGTTATTGGTACTTCCTCTAGGCTATGTTAAGACTTCAAAAGACAAGTGTAGAAGAAATAAGCAACATTTTTTGTTCTAGTCTCTTCTCCCATCTGCTTTTTAGGTCTCAGCTAGACAGCACATGCGCTGTCTCTTCGAGACATGTTGCTTACACACTGTGGCCTTACAGCCCGCCCACAGCTTTTCATTTGCTTGCTGCAGCGTCGATCTCATTACCTTCATTCGGGTTTGTGAAGGCATGTCTACGCCTTGTCCTCTCTTTATGCATGGCCCTGCCCAGGAGCATGGACCAAGTACTTGCGTCCATCTGCTGCCCCTGTTTTTGGAGCTACTTTTCTCTTTGTGTTCCAGCACTCCACATGAGTGCTTCTGTTTTCCACTCTGCTCCAGTCCATTTCTTTTATGTTCCAGCACTCCACGAGTGCTTGTTTTTCCTTCCGCCGCAGTCCATTTCTTCTCCACCCCCACCCTCCCACTCCCTATTTCACCATCCCAACCACCCTCCCTCATTCGTGTTGTGCCTGTGAAACTAGAAGCCGTTTCAAATGGAACAATACACTCCTGCAACTGTCTTGCCGGGAGCTGCTTGTTGCGTGATTTTCTTTTTATTTCTTTTACTTTAGGCATCTTTGGTGTGTTTTACAAGCATCCCCTCTCAGTCAGGGAGAAGAGTGGGGTGGGAGTGCTGGTTGCACAGTGGCTCCTTTGTGTAGAGCAGTGAGCAACAACTCCTGAATTGATTTCGAATTTGTGTGTTTTTTTGCCCCGTTATTGCTGAGTTTCCACCTTGAAGCTGGCCTCTACATCAGCTGTGAATGAAAACAGATGGTTCTGTAGGTCTCTCTCGAGCACTTAAATGTATTTGTCTCCCCATGGAATGTCTTCTTTTGCAAAAATATGATCTGTTTTGCGCCCATGTCTACCAACTCTCTCGGCGTCCTGTCAACAGCCTGTGATTTTGGCCACATCACTTAATCTCCCCATGCCTATAAACAGTGGTTGTGAGCTTGTTTAATGTAACTAGTGCTCATATAAAGCACTCAGATTTCAAATCCATAACATAAGAAAAGACAAATAGACACCTATTTCCTGACTGAGTTGTACAGATTGAAATCAGAAAACATGGATAAATCGCAGCTTCTCCAAACAAAATGTGAGCTCTTTGCCAAATATTTTATTCCACCAAAATTATTTTCTTCATTAGCGCGCATGTAAGCACTTTCAAATATGTGAGTTTAGAATTCCAGCTAGACATAACTATCACTTTTAATAAGTACTTCTTAGTGCAGTGCTACAATGTGACATTCCTCTCATGGCTCATCTACACCTCGGCCGGCTTTGCCTTCTCATCTGAGTTTAGGTGAGTGAGTTGGGGGTACCAAGGTGTGAATGTCATACGCAAACTGTCAGCAACAGGTTGCAACACAAGCGATGTGGAAGGAGGGCAAACTCTTAGGCTGGCACAGTTCAGTGACAAGGCTTGCTTTGCTTTGGCTAAGGACTGGACTGGTGACTGCAAATAGCAGGCAGGGACCTAGGCTAATGGCCACGGAGCAGCACCGTGGGGCTTATTTATAAGCCCCTTGCGCCAATGGTGTGTCAATTTTTTTGACGCTCCGGTGGCTCAGGAGCCTGCTCCATATTTACCAGGCAGCTCTAAGCCATCTTTTTGGATTAATGCGGCCTTGCAAATATCGTTCCCGTTAACGCAGTTTTCTGCGTTAAAGGGGCATGCAATGGGTGTTGCTGGGGGTGTTCCCAGCAACATCTATGGCTTTTTGGCACTGGCCCAGATTTACGAGAAATCGTAACTCTGAGGCAATGCCAAAAACTTACACCTCCCCAAGGGAGGCATAAGGGAGGCATAATGAGGAGAAATATCTTTATTTCTTCTTGTTTTTCCTTTTTCTATGTGTGCTGCATTCTGCAGCACACATATAAAGAGGAAAAAGCCTATTGTGATTGTTTTTGTGCAGGAAGGTTTCCCTTCCTGCACAAAAACAATCATCCACGCAACGCAGGCACCCTTGCACCATGGTGCAAAGGTGCCTGCATTGGCGCACGCAGCCCATTGTGCACTAGCGCAGGGGAAAAGGACATGAATGAGCCGTATCTGATAGATACAGCACATTCCTGCCCTTTTCCTTTGCCGTAAGGCAGTGCAGCAGGAAGGCCTGCGGCACTGCTCTACAGCAATATCTAATAATAAATGAGACCCTGTCTTTTTTCTATTCCTATGTACTGCTAAGCTGTTTGCCCTTAGTGTTTATGGTTATTCAGTGGCACACTTAGGAAAGAAATGCCTCCTTTTTTATTCTCGAACTACATATAAATTACAATGGCTTCTAGCAATGGAAGTATTAATGTGCACAGCATTTGAACTTCCTGCGACCCTATTTTAACAGAGTATCTAAATTAGGTTGCTATACTATGTCATTCCTGCTACATTTTTTTACTTTCTGTAAGTGCTGCACGTATCTAGGCATGTAAATCGTGCATTCCACATGGTAAAAACAAGGACACTTTTTTGAATTTTGAAGAAACTTTTCATATTTTACGTGATGTGTGTTGCATGATTTACATAGCAAATATTTTCAGGGCTCGGCTGGTGCACGGGCTCCAAGATCCCAACTGCCCATCACCCCCTCCCGTGTTGTGTTGCTTGACTTGCCCCCGCTCATTACTTTGCATGTTTACCTTCTCCCCAACCGCCCTCCACCCCATACAGTCTTATGTGGCTTGACTCACCCCCAGTTGTGTTGCTTGACTCCCCCTGATGTGGTGCTTGACTTGTTGCTATTCAACATAACTAAAAGACATTGACAACGCCAGTAGCTCTTGGATTGCTAAGACCTATTGTTTATCCAATGCTTGTTCTCATTTGCATTTCTACAGTACAATGGGACATGAGGAACCAACGTATGGAAATGGGGGACTTGGTAAAGGAATATACAACAACAGATTCCTACGCTAGCAGTACGAATGCAGGGCATGTGCTTGACCAGCAGTCACCCATGAACTGGACTCAGGATCACTTTTGTACAGTTACCAAAATGTGTTTTTACTGAACTTGGCTCAACTATAATCTCGCCCCATGCAAGAAAATGTAGGACAACGCATGAATGAAGGGTTACTTCTGGGAAAGTCAGTAAGCCAAGTGAAATGTTGGTTAGTGCAGAAAAACAACATATGGCCCTAGAAACCTACAGGGCCGCCAAATGGATATCCAAAAGTGCGAGGGTTGAGAGTTATGAAGAGTACAACAAGAAGGCACTGGAACTGCAAGTGAGTGGAACAGGTGAAGGCCTCGTTCAAGACAATGAGAGAATTTCCTGCTGACTGCTACTGGCATCTGCTCAGGAGCTCGCACAATCCTGCTAACCACAGACACTGCAATGCTCAGGTTCCTTTCAGTCACAGGCCTCCTCCTCTGCGCCCATTCCATTTTGGGTCCCTTTGTGTCCACGATTACTCACCTCACTGCCACCAGCACCAGTGGTTCGCTTGCAGACCAGTTTTTTGGGCTCCTCAGATATCAATTCCTGATCCTCTGTGTTGATGATATTCAGTAGTACAAGCTAAACATATTTTCTTCTCCTGGGATCTCCAGTTACTGAACAGAAGCTGATGGAAACATATACCATACTATACGCTATTCTTTTGAGTTTACTTAGAGAATGGAGTATCATTAGAAGAGCATTAAAAATGAGCTGCAAAAATTAACCTGAGAGCTGAATGAACTAACTGCACTTTTATTGTCAGACACCGATTTTCTGCAGTATTGACATTTTACAACATTATTATGATGCATTGACTCCAATTTGTTTTCAAAATTAAAATGATGTTCAAGAGTCCCTTTGGTGCACCCTCTTAAAGGCTTTTTAGTGGGATTGGCCTACCTGTATATATACATGTCTCTGTTTAAGTACCAAGCACCCCAGCTTTAGAATATATGTATAGTATGCTGTTTACCTTGCTGATTTCAGGAGATCTCACTCTGGCCCCTTCGGATTCAGAGAATGCATTGTTCATGGCAAATTGGATGGCCAAACCAGTCATAGTTCCCGTTGACAGTGGCTCAATTTTCTTGACTGCCTGGAGCAGGGCCGTGGTGGTCTTGTGGGTTTTCAAGGAGACCTCATTCTTGACAGAGCTTGCATAGTTGACAACACCAACACGGGTTGCATTGACACCCACATCTAGAGCCCCAATAACCTGTGACAGGAAGACCTTGACCTGCTCAAACTCAGAAGGACGCACGCTGCGGGAGCTGTCAATGATGAACACCAGGTCAGTTGGCCGCGTCCTGCACTGTGGTCCTGTTGGAGAGAATATGAAGGCATGTGAAGCATGAGAATAACAAGAACAATTGGCATGGTAAATGCTATGACAGACTGTGGTAGGTATAGCCTGCAATCTAATCACGACTTATAGAGGCTGTGGCACAAACTGGGAGCTCTCACAAGCAAGAGAGGTTCGTTGCTAATGCCTGTTGAAATGGCTGCCAAAAGATACTTTCCGCTCCTACATATTGTTAAGATTGCTTGAGCGATAGCAAAATGCGCTATGTGATGGGAGCAGGCTTCAGCAAAGCTCTCTTTGCAGATGCTCTCTCACCCCTACTTACCATTGTGAATGAAGGCCTCCTCTCTAGGCATCTTCCCAGAAGCTTTCAGGACTGGCCAGATCTTTTCACTCCTAAAGAAAACCTCACTAGACTCTGATGACCACCCCAACTACCAACCCATCACCCACCCACCATTCATTGGCAAGATCATGTGAAACTTGAAGACTGCATTAATGCTCACTATCTCCTGCACAACTACCAGTCTGGCTTATGATCATGCTGCAGTACAGAGGCTGCTAACTACAATGCCCTTTTGACCAAAGATGAAGATGACCCCGGCCTACTGATATTGCTGGACCTCTCAGTCGCCTTCAACACAGTCGACCGTCCCACCTTCATATGCATCCTAGAGTCTCAAAGGTGATTCATCAGCAATGTTCTTCACTGGTTCTCCTCCTACCATTCAAACTGACTCCAGTTTGTTCACATGGGCAAGTCCAGGTTACAAAACATCCCTTTTACTTGTGGAGTACCCCAGGGCACTATAGTGTCTCCTGTCACCTTCAATTCATACATGGAGCCGCTTCCTGTTCTACTTCCAGATAACAGCATCAAGATTCACCAATAAGTTGATAATAAACAACTGTATTTCAAATTCTCCTCTGCTTCAGAAATCCAATGCCTCAAACACTGTTTGCACGTCATCACGTCATCCATACTTGGATGTCCAGATCCTACCTGACGCTCAGCCCAAACAAGACAGAATTCCTGTTATTTGCCAAGATCAATAATCAAGACACAATACAAACCTGGCTCCATGACATGAACTTTGACAACTTCGAGCACTAACTTACACCGAATACCAAGTCACTTGGATTCACCCTGGACACCTACCTCACGCTCTAGGAAGACAGTGCCAAAAAAACATAGACAACCTGGTACCATTTCTCTCTTCTAAATAAAGTTGTATAATTTCTTCCAGGAAGCGAATTCAGAACTGCTGTTCAAGCCCTTGTACTCTTGAACCTGGGTGGTGGTAATGCCCTACTCAATGGCTTCCCAGAACCCACACTGGCACCACTTAGGGCCATCCTTCATGCTGCAGCACTTCTCATCTAGGGCTTGAAGAAATCTGACCACATCACTTTCATCCTGATGGAACGCCATTGACTCCATTGGCACCATCTTCAAAGCCAACTGCATCATTTACAAAGCAATCATGACCAGCACCCCTAATTATCTTGCAGATAAGCTCACCCACTCTGTTGGATAATGGAATACCCACGGCCAGAACACCATCAGACTGCAGACTAAGAAGAGTAAAAAAGAAAAAACAAGACAGCAGGGAGGCGATTCACAAAGGGCCTCCGCACTGGTAACAGAGGCCCCAGCAGACCTGGCAGGGGGGCCCGCACTTGTCACAAGACCTTTGCAATGAGTAACTGCGGTTCGGAGGTTCCCCCATGAGTGCAGGACCCCCCAAGACTGCAGGGCCTTTGCCACGAGTGCAGTGGCCCTTTGTGAATCAGCCCCCAGTTCTTTTGCATCTATGTACCCAGGATCTGGAACAACATTCCCGTACACATCAGGACCGCCCCAACAGTGCTCCAATTTAGGAAAGAGTCTTTAAAGAACACTACATCACAATTCATTAGCCATCCGCAACCCAGCTTTCTCACCTCTTACTCGTTGACTTTATACGTGTCTTGACCATGTACAGCACACCGCTGTGTTTTAGCTAGGTCAGCTCTATAGAAATACTACATACATACATACACATATACATAAATACATACATACATACATATGGGATTAATAGAATCTAAATATTTTCTGGAAAATGAAGCCAGCTAGATCCACAAGAGTTTCTCTTTATCACTTTGTAACATACAGAAGAGGCAAGCGAGCTACATTGTTATTCTAAATAAAGAGATCATTGTTAAATTGTTACATGCAAAGTACTGGATGTGCTCATTACATAAAACAAGAAGCCAAAGAGACACAATTCTTGGTATGATTTTTGTGACAAGTAACCATGAAATGGACAGCCCCATGTCCGCGTTGTAGGATAAACAACTGAAAGCAACAAGGGATCATCCTGTCATCACTTTACTTTATGGGAAATCAGAGAGGGGTAATTTATGTTTACTGCTAAGAACTGGACAACTGATAAAATAAAGAGGCAGGGGCATATTTATCAAATATTCATGCAACGAAGCCAGCCACCTTGCTGCACTGCCCTGTGTGAAAGGGAGAGAGCAGGAGTGTGCCGCATTTAACATTATACGGCGCATTCCTGCTCTCTGCCTCCTGCACTGGTGCACAAACTGCTGCCTACGGCCAACGCAGGCGCCCTTGCACCATGTTGCAAGGGTGCCTCTGTTATAGGTAGGATTGTTTTTGTTGAGGAAGCAGCAACTTCCTCCACCAAAACAATCCTCTGAGGCTTTTTCCTCTTTCTATGTGTGCTGCAAAATGCACCACACATAGAAAGAGGAAAAAACGAGGAGAAATAAGCATATTTTTCCTCGTTACGACTTCCCTGGGGAGGCGTAGCATTTTGACGCATTCCCAGGTCTACCACTAATGGTAATTCTTGGAATGTGCACAAATCCATGGGTGGATGTGTGGGAACACCCAGGCTCAAACCCATGGAACACCTTCCTGGGGCCAAGTAACGCAAGTCAGCGCTGCCTTGAGTTACTCCACATTTACTAAACCACACAGGGCCACACAAGGTGGCCTTGCGTGACTTGGTAAATGTAATTCTAGGTTTTGCATCGCCCTTGCGCCCCCTTGCATGGTGCCTGGGTGACGCAAATCCGTGATAAATATGTCCTACAATGTATAAGCATCTGCAGTTGCTACTTATTGATGTCAAACAGCAAATGCACCTGCAGGGGTGTAATGCAAACCTCTGCAGCCCCTGAGGCACAATGGGCCTCCACCTTTTATGGGCATACAGTCAGTCTAGGACCTAAGAATATCTCCAAGATACAGGACTCTCTGGGACCCATTATCACATTCTACAGAGGGGCCACCTCATTTTGTATTGAGCCACTGTGCACACACTTTACCTTTGTGTTGCACTATTCTTCTACCATGACATAAGCGCACCACAACCAGGAACAAGGACAGCCAATTTGCTCTAAAATATAAAAACAGAGCAACTCAAGCAAATGAAAATAACTATATGGTGAAAAACCAAAAAGAACTGTTTGTGCAACCCCTACAACATAATAAAAACATTATTTTAATATAATCATCTATAACCAAAAGGTTGATGACTTTAAACAACCAGCCAGGATTTTCCAAAAGTGGATATAGATCAGTCCTGATGAACAACCCTTTGCGAATAGTAGGGCAAGGGCTGAAATGCATTAAAATAGTATGTGGATAGAGAAAGAAACTTAACATAACAGAAATAGTGCACCTAATAAAACATGCTACACTGCAGACATAAACTGCAATTTGCTGCTAAACATTTAGAGTTTCCTAACTAATCAGAATTTGAGACCTATAAATGCAAATTAGATACTCATGACCACATGGACTGATATATAACATTAATAAAACCTAAGTACACCTGGTGAGGACCATTAGAAGCATTGTTTTAAGCAAAGTTGTGTTCTATAGGTATTTAGAGCACACTTCATTAATAAATAAAATGAAATATACATTATGTATGACAAATTAAGATACAATATGCCATTAGAGTGAGTTGATGTCATAGCTCTCCCCATGATAGGTATGGAAACATGCTCAAATTGATATAACAACACATTTAGGGCAGGATTCCCCCAAACTAATTCACACGTAAATGTACCCAACAGCGATCTTTTAAGTGCACAACTTTCACTGTTCACTGGTAACAATGCAAAACCAAAGAAGGACCGCGTGTGCTCATTGATAACAATATAAAGCTACATAGGAACTCTGATTGCTAATACAAAACCGAAGCAGCACTGTTGTGCATCACTGACAATGATAAAAAAAATAAAGGACTGTTAAGTTTAAAGCCGGCTAATTAAAAGTAAAGAGGGACAGCTCTTAAATTGTGGTATGTAGTCTTGGTAGATCTTCTCTAACCACAAACATGGAGTGTTGGGTCTACCTCTGCTCCATGCCTCTGTGCTGAGCTCTCTTCAATGTATGCACTAACTGGTCACTTAGTGCAGGAAACAGAGCTATTTTTCCTAATGAAGCGCACCGCCACAGTCCGCTCCAGGTTTACACTGTACGGATGCGACTAGGTGCAGTCATGTTTCCTGTGCCTCGTCACTATTAAGGGCCCCTGGAGTTCAGATCACATCTCCAAGTACAATTCTCAAATGACATTTAAGATCACAAATCATTCATACTGTCATACCACGCCCATTGTGATGGTCTGAGTGGACCTCCTACTTAGAATTCACCTAGAGTCAGCTTTGGGTCAGCCCCCTTCAACCACTGGCTAATTTGAATCAGCCTCTTTCAGCCACTGGGCTGAGACATTGTCAATCACATCTTAGACAAGCCCAATGGTGTATTTGTCTGTCAATGTGATGTTGCTGGCTGTTTGTTGCATCATTCTGGCAGTTCTATTGGGTGCTTGGATTGCAAAGCATGGAGGCTATATTACATCAAAAACATACACTCAAACATCACCGTTTTTGCCATATTCACTTGTTTCTCACATAAATGCACTGTCTACAGAAAGTAATGGCTCCTGTCATGACTTTAGTGGGAACCTTACCTTAATAAGACCTCCTAACTGCTTTTTGTTTATCACATCGGGCAGGTATCTAGGGGTCAGGTCACTCCGATATGAATAACAAAGCAATCAGGAGGTGTATGAAGTATACATATGTTTCATGTGAGTAGCTTATCAGAATACAAAAAAAGAGTAATGAATGAGGTCTGTAATGAAGGCTTTCTTGCTATCCATAACCCTCAGTATAGTCCATGTGAAACAAAGGTTAGATAGAAATGAGCCTTCATTATAGTTATCACTGCAAAGAGAGTGAAAGAGGAAAACACTTGCCACACAGTCTCCCTATCAAAATCACAGATCAGATCAAATGTGACAGATAGTAAACAGCTAACTGTATGACACCCTCAGTGAGCCATAGGTTTCAAAGAATACAAAAGGACACCATATCCACATTTTTGTGACATGCTTCATCATTGGTGTCCTTTCCCGCCCTTGTAGGTGAATACCACTAGGATGGACTCAGTCTTGGTTTTAGGGAGTTCTTAATAAGAATTGCCTGGATAGATCTTCCAGTTTACTAAAATTATCTTAGAGTAAACCCAAAAGATATCTCTTGAATAGGTGGATACCTGGGTATGGTTAAATAGGGAATAATGTGGTATGTCTTTCGGGTCAATGTCTCATATCCATTATCAAGTGCCAGCATGTTTTGGCCATATTTTGTGCCCGTTTAGGTCAATTGCCTTCGTCAGTCATGGATAGCTCCCTACCTAGAGAGCATTCAAATTCATGCATTCATAATCCAATTTGGCACAACACTCTCATACATCCATTGGTAGAAAGTACTAGCAGACATTGCCTATGGTTGGGATACAAAAATGGAGTTAAGGTACATCACTTATAGCTTTGTTCTACACTGCTGTCATAATCAAACACTGAGATGAAAACAAGCACACACAGTGATTTCCCAAAGCGATATGTAGTGACGTCACTGCAAAGCAATACACACACAGCACATATGAGGGGAAAGCATGCACACTCTCTCCAACACATCACTTACCATAAGTTGGGTTTAGATATGCTTCATGGTCATGAAGTGAGGGCACTCTTTTTAGTCACATTCTTTCATATAGAGACAGAACTCTAGACATACATAGAACATACCATTAAAAATATTGAAGCCCTTCATGATTGTACTGGACTGGGTACACAGTGTGTACCTTCTAGACAATTAGACTATTTGGGCCCCTTCATTCTGGTGCAGCTTGGTTCCAGTGGCACAATGAGCATGGGCCCATGTCTGGGAATTGGCATAGGCACTTAGGCGATTATATCAAACACACATAGAAAGCTAGAAAGATTGTCAAAGGGGGCCATGGATGGCATTGTAGTCCACTGTATGGAATGCTGCTGAAAGACTGAGAATACTTTCTCAGGTGTCTACAAGTAAGTAGTTCTTCCATTACATTAAGGAGGATGGTTTTGCTCTTTCAACATGAGAGATTAAAAAAGAGCTCTGTTATGTGATGGCATGCCTAGGCCACTCATTATTCAATGACTTTGGCCAGTGATAGAAATTGGCTGTGGAGGGCTCTGGCTGCACATGTGAAAACTATTTTTGTGGAAGATTAAGAGGGCTCCATGAAGAAAAGGCAAAAGGCATCCTTTAATGATGATATAGAATCACTAACTACTGCACCATTTTTCACTGGAAATTGAATGCATTGCATTAATTCATTGTCTTTTGTGTACATTTCTTAATCAAATAATGTGTTGTGTGTACCACCGGCACTTTGTTCTTCCATGAATTGAAATACTCTCACAGCATGCTGGCTGGTGCAGGTTCCTGGAAAGATGCAAATGAAAGGAAGACTGGTGCTGCTGCAGATGAGCTTGGACCTAAGCTGGACACAAAGTGGTAAATTTATCATCACTTTGAACCGGGTTTGCATCACTAGAGTAATGCAAACCCAACAAAAATGTGTTGAGATTTTCATTCCAACGTAAATCCTAATTTGTGATTGGTTGCCTAAATTAATGCAATGTAGTGCTACGTGCTACTTTGCACTATTTTGCATCAAGGCGGCATTGCATGGGTGGTAGAAGGGCGTTTCAATTAAACCAATCCCTATCTACTGACATTGGTAGACACTGATTTGCACAAAATCGTATGCCTCCTCAAGGCAGACTTGAGGTTTCAAAAAGTTTTCTTTTCTCAAAATGTTTTAAACTTTTTATGTGTGCTACACTGTACAGCATGCATACAAAGTGGCAAAAGTATTAAAGCATAGTTTTTGTACTGGAAGTGTATACACAACGTATGCTTCACAGAACACATATTCACCTACGCACTATGGTGCAAGGGTGTTTGCATTGGCGCATGGCAGCCAAAAGTGCACAAGATAAACAGTGCTATATCTTTGTAGATATGATGCTGTTTTTGTCTTTGCCATTGTGGAAGAGGTGTGGCGCAGCGGCCAGGCCGACTGACTCCGGATCCTGGGGCTCATGGTTCGATCGCCGGCGGCAGATCAGCCCAGCACCATGTGACTCTGGGCAATAGCTCGCTTAATCTTTCCGACGGCCCCCAGCGCCGGGACACCTCTCCAGAGGTAGCTGTGCGCTTTACAAATACTGGACATTTACATTTACATTGATGCAACGCAGTGCAGAAACTTTGATTACTGCAGGGTGTGCAACTATGCAGCATTTTGTTATGACGCAGTGTACTCCACATGGAATGTATGGCACTATGTTCCGGTACCCCCAGACATCTCACCTTACAAGAATATAAATTGAGTAGTGCTTTACACAAACAAGTACACCAGATGAGGAGAGGGGACAATGGTCAAAACAGAAATCAAAGATTGACTTGGTCCTTACTGTCACATGTTGTGCTGAGAAATGCCCCAGTTACTTACCGGTAATCTTCATTACTCCGAGTCCTGGTCTTCCTCGCCACAGTAATTACACATGAGCATTCTGCTCCCACAGAAACTCCAAGCAAAATTTAGTTAGCCTACTAGTCTCCCTATCCCTCCAACATGGCCCCCATTGTCCACCACCAATCACATAAAAGGGCACAACTCCATAGCCACGACCTGTAAACAAATCCATAGACATGAAGCCACAACAGAGGGCCGGGAGGGAAGGGAAACTATACTGTGGCAAGGCTGCCTCCATTGTGCTTCGCTGTAGTTTGGTTTTTGTTTGTGGTTTTTTTTCCTGCTTTTGTAGTGATTTTTGACGCCTGACGTGTGTGATTTGCAGGCCTGGCGCTGCTTTTCGCTGATTGTCTTATCGCGGTTGGGCCCATCGCAACTTTTTTCGCGTTCGGGTTTGGATTTTCATCGCCGTCCCGGTAATGTTATCGCGGACATTTGACGCGTTATCGGGAGACTATCGCATGTTACCGCCGTGTTCAAAATCCGACGTTAACACGGAGTTCTTTTCCCGCGATAGACGGCGATATGAAAACTTGCGTTAACCTATTTTGGCGATGTTTATCACACGTTCTTGAGAATATCCCCCATAGAGTGATATTCCAGACATGCAGTGCATCAGAATTAGTGCTACCACCCTGTTGGGAGGGTTAGATGGCATAGAACGGGAACCTTAGTTAGCTTCATTAGAAGGGGATAGGACCACAATCACTCTCCAACAGCCATTGCCACATATTTTGAATTCTGAAAAAGGGGTCTCAGGCATAATCCAATGTTTAGGTGGACCTGAGAGGTGCTAAGGAGGATTTCTGCCTCATACCTGCCCAGATGAAGTGGATTCAGATTTTCCATTTACTGAGCTGGCACCCCAGAGAAGGTGCAGCACATTACCTCCTTGTCCGTCTTCCTCACCACAGTAATTACACATGAGCATTCTGCTCCCACAGAAACTCCAAGCAAAATTTAGTTAGCCTACTAGTCTCCCTATCCCTCCAACATGGCCCCCATTGTCCACCACCAATCACATAAAAGGGCACAACTCCATAGCCACGACCTGTAAACAAATCCATAGACATGAAGCCACAACAGAGGGCCGGGAGGGAAGGGAAACTATACTGTGGCGAGGAAGACCAGGACTCGGAGTAATGAAGATTACCGGTAAGTAGCTGGGGCATTACCTCCTCGTCCGTCTTTCTCGCCACAGAAATTAGACATGAGCAAATACCAAAGCAACATCAGTTTCATTGATAAGTAAACACAGCCCACACAGGGAAGGCAGTACAAAAATGTTTAATGAAAACAAGTGAGACAGATACACATCTCAAGAAACCACAGATTCCAGATCCGAAGAGGCAAAGGCAAAGGAAGCACCACCCCCAACCTCAAGCCGGTAATGAGTCATGAAGGAATGAGGGGAAGAGCAAGTGGCCGCTCTGCAAATATCCTCCATGGAAACACCCTTAAAGGCGGCCCAAGAAACAGCAACAGAACGAGTAGAACACCCCAGAATTGGCTAGGTGGGAACCACAGACTGGACATCATACGCCGACAGGATAGCCTCTTTAATCCACCTGCTAAGAGTGGAAAGGGACTGCTTCAGGCCCTGCTGGGCAACACCAAAAGTGACAAACAGATTGTCCACCATACAAAAAGAAGCCGTGCAAGACAAGTAAATCAACAAGGCACGCTTCACATCCAAAAGATGCAACAGAGACTCCTCTGCTGAAGAAGGAACAGGAAAGAAAACAGGGAGGACTACCTCCGCCGACCGATGAAAGAAAGAATCCACCTTAGGGACAAAAGTAGAATGAGCCCGCAAGACCACCCTATCCTCCAAAATACTCAAAAAAGGAGCAGACCGCAAGAAAGCCCCCAATTCACCAACACGTCTGGCAGAGGCAATAGCCACCAAAAAAACACTTTCAAGGTCAAAAACTTTAAGTCAACAGACTCCAAGGTCTCAAAGGGTACCCCCTGCATGGCCCGCAACACCAACGGAAGGTCCCACAAAGGAGGAGACAACACAGGACGAGGGCGTTGGAAGGCCAGAGACTTGAAAAGACGAGCCACCAGGGGCTCCACCGCCACAAAAAGGGAGACCATGAAAAGTCCGAATGGCCACCCACTGCGCACAGAGGGTAGAAAGGGCCAAGCCCAAATCAAAACCCTCCTTAAAAAAATACAGAACACGAGCAGGATCTAAGTCCTCAATAGACCAACCAAGGCGCAGACACCAACCAGTAAAATTGTCCCAATGCTTAGCGTAAGATTTTAAAGTAGAGGGGCGCCTGGACTGTTGGATAAGAACAGCAACCTCCAGGGAACAATCACTCTGGATCAGGGAACACCTCTCGAGCCAAGCCTGAAGACCCATGGACCTGAACACCGGAAGAGGAACCAGCGGGCCCATCAATGGATACGGATGGAATGGAAACGTCCAACCCGGACACACCGCCAACTCCAACAACAGAGGAAACCACGGGCGGCGGCGCCAACCCGGCACCACCAGAAGCAACAAAGCCCCCTCCCTCCTGATCTTCTGCAAAACCGCCGGAATCAGGGGAACCGGGGAAAGGCATACAACAGGCCCCTGGGCCACAGGAAGGACATCGCATCCACCCTCCAAGCCATCGGACAATGCATAATTGTGCAGAAAAAACGGATCTTGGCAGAGGAGGTTTGGGTGTCCGGTGGTGGACTTGTTTGCATCTCCGGAGATGCAAACAAGTCCACCACCGGACACCCAAACCTCCTCTGCAACGTCCGGAACATCACCGGGGTCAGAGACAACGACCCCATGGATGGAAATACCCTGCTCAGACAGTCTGCCACCACATTCTCCCGGCCCGGGAGGTAAACCGCAGACAGGGACGCAAACTTCGACTCCGCCCAGGAACAAATGAGGCGACTGGGGCAACTGAGGGAACGAACCCTGCAACCCCCCTGATGACATAACAACCTGGTTGTCCATCCGGACCTGAACATGGTGACCCTCCAGCAAGGCAGCAAACACCAAGAGACCCAACTGAACAGCCTACAGCTCTCTGTAATTGGAGGAACAAGACATCAGAGTCATGGACCACCAGCCCTGCACCGAAGAGTCGTTCATTGTAGCTCCCCAGCCCAACAGACTGGCATCCGTAGTAACCACCTGAGATGGAACAATCAGAAACGGACGACCCCTGGATAGATGATCCTCGTCCAACCACCAACCCAGATCCTTCCTCACCTGGGTCGACACAGGAACTCCCTGAGTGAAATCCTGACCACAGGGGTACCAATGGGACAAAACATGGTTCACCACAGGATACATATGGAGACAAGCCCAAGGAACCACCAACAAGGAGGCGGACATCAGACCCTGCACCCTCAACCAAAGTCTCACAGGAGGGCAAGTCCTGGACAACAGGGATCGAATCTCCGACATCAGAGTCAATTTCCAGGCATGAGGCTGGAACACCAACCCCAACAGAGTCCTGAAGTGAGCCCCAATGTACGTCAGATCCTGAGAAGGAACCAGGCAGGACTTCCTCAGATTCACCAGAAATCTGTGTCCCTCCAGCACCTGACAAACCTCCTGGACATGAAGCTCCGCCTTAGAGAAAGAAGAAGCAGAAATCAACAAATCATCCAGGTAAGGAAAGATCTTAATACCCCTATCATGCAAAAGTCCAATCAGGGGGGCCAGAACCTTAGTAAAGACACGAGGGGAGGAACACAGGCCAAAGGGCAATACCTTGAAAATGATGGCCAACACACAGAAGCGGAGAAACCTCTGGGACTCCAGATGGACAGGGACATGGAGATACGCATCCTGTAGGTCGAGGGAAGCCAGACCAATTCAACCACTTCAGATCCAACACCGGTCTGAGGTCCCCGGTATGCTTCTCTACCAGGAAGAGAATAGAGTACACCCCTAGCCCCCACTGCTCCTCGGGCACCGAAACGACAGTGCCTTTTGCCATTAGACAACGGACGCCATCCAAGAGAGCCTCCTTCTTTAAATCGTCTCTGGGACATGGAGTGACCCGAAAACAGTCTGGGGTGTCTGGACGAACCCAATGCGATAACCTTCCGACACCACTTGAAGGACCCATTGATCTGAAACAGTCCTCATCCAGTTGTCCACAAAGAGAGACACGCGACCCCCCACAGGACCCATGCCCGGAGCAACCCAGTCAGGATTTAGAGGGGGCAGAAGAGGAGGAAGAAGCGGCAGGGAACTGGGATTTGTCAGAGGAAGGAGCACCCTGGCCATGCCCCCTTCCATGAAAGGGCTGAGAAACCCTACCTTGACGAGCTGGACCAAAAGCCTGACCTGCCCCAAAAAATTTGGAACACGCCGATCTCTCCGGAGCCAAAGTTTACGATCTTCCGCAGATTTCTTGACCATATCCTCCAAGGGAGCACCAAAGAGCTTAACATCAGAAAAAGGAATTTTCATGAGCAAGTCCTTCTGAGCCGCATCGGCCTTCCAGGAACGCAACCACAATTGGCGAAGAGCCGCAACAGAAGACCCAGCCATAGATGCTGCCGCTCCAAGGAATCAAAGGAAAAGTCAGAAAGGAGCTGGGCCTGTTGCTCCATCAGAGCGAGAGTGGGAGAAACGTCCTCGCCCAGGTCCAACAACTCAGGCAACGACTGGAAGTCCTTCAACAACGACTGGATGGCATAAGAGGAATAAGTAGCAGCTCGAATAGAAAAATTGGCGGCAGCAAAAGTACATTTCACCGCCGCATCAACCTTCCTATCCACCGGGTCAGCCGGGAAGCATCCTCAGAAATAATAGCTCCCTGAGAAACATGCCAGCCATCAAAGAATCCACCTTCACCGAGGCCGAATATTTAACAGCAAAGTCCTGCAAGGGGTATCTCTTGGCCAGAAACCGGGGAAAATTATTCCTATCAACATCTTTCCACTCAGACTCCAACACCTTCAATATAGAGGAGTGTAGAGGCAACGACTCTGGCTCCTTCTTCTGATATTGCGAAAAGAAATCCATATCCTCCACATCAACACCAGAATCCGGAAATAACAGGTTGGAGTGAATATGCTGAAGGACGTCTTTAAGATCCGACTCCTGCACAAAACGACCCATAAGCTCCACATCATCCTCCCCATCAGAGTCCTGGGAGGGACCAGGGTCACACTTAGCTTTCTTAGAAGGAGGAACAGCCTCCCTATCACGAAAAGCCGCAGCCACCGCAGACTGTATCATTTATTGAATCACAGCCAGCGAAGGCACTGTGTCAGCAGAGCCAGAAGACTCCCCAGCGTGGGAAGAAGTCAAGGCAGCACCATCTTCCATACCCTCCATATTATAAATCGCAGGAAAAAACACTACAGCAAGCAAGCACGCCTAAATAGCTTCTTATTGCCCATAGCAACCCCCATAATGCCGTAGGACGGCCTCCGGCATGCCCCAAGCATGCACGTAGCGGCTCACCAACATGTCTAAGACGCAAAATGGAGCCTGACATAGCGCGCAGACATGAAAGGAGACGGCACAGAGCCACGCCCCCCTCAAGCCGATGCACAACACCCGACTGCACCCGGACCACAGCCGAGCCACGGCGGTGAGGAGAATCAGGTAACGAAACCGGGACGGAGGGAGCCCGCACAAGTGCCCGGGCGTCACTTCAGTCCCAGATTACACAGCGAGAGGCACATAAGAAGGCTGTAAACAGGGGGCAACCGACCGGGAAACCGCTGATCAAAAATGTGCAAAAACCTGCTGAGTCCGCTAGAGCAGGACTCGACAGACACCAGTAATTTAAATAGAGAAACACCGCTCACTCTGGAAGTCCGCTACAGCAGGACCCGAGGAGCATGTCATAAGAGGCCATAATCGAATGCCTCGCAAACCAAGACCCCCTGGGGCATAAGAGTCCGCTAAAGAAGGACCGCAGCCCCCACTCACCCGAACACAGGAAACAGCACTCGGAGTAGTGCAGAAACCAAAAAACAGGTCGTGGCTATGGAGTTGTGTCCTTTTATGTGATTGGTGGTGGACAATGGGGCCATGTTGGAGGGATAGGGAGACTAGTAGGCTAACTAAATTTTGCTTGGAGTTTCTGTGGGAGCAGAATGCTCATGTGTAATTACTGTGGTGAGGAAGACGGACAAGGAGGTAATGTGCTGCACCTTCTCTGGGGTGCCAGCTCAGTAAATGGAAAATCTGAATCCACTTCATCTGGGCAGGTATGAGGCAGAAATCCTCCTTAGCACCTCTCAGGTCCACCTAAACATTGGATTATGCCTGAGACCCCTTTTTCAGAATTCAAAATATGTGGCAATGGCTGTTGGAGAGTGATTGTGGTCCTATCCCCTTCTAATGAAGCTAACTAAGGTTCCCGTTCTATGCCATCTAACCCTCCCAACAGGGTGGTAGCACTAATTCTGATGCACTGCATGTCTGGAATATCACTCTATGGGGGATATTCTCAAGAACGTGTGATAAACATCGCCAAAATAGGTTAACGCAAGTTTTCATATCGCCGTCTATCGCGGGAAAATAACTCCGTGTTAACGTCGGATTTTCAACACGGCAGTAACATGTGATAGTCTCCCGATAACGCGTCAAATGTCCGCGATAACATTACCGGGACGGCGATGAAAATCCAAACCCGAACGCGAAAAAAGTTGCGATGGGCCCAACCGCGATAAGACAATCAGCGAAAAGCAGTGCCAGGCCTGCAAATCACACACGTCAGGCGTCAAAAATCACTACAAAAGCAGGAAAAAAATACACAAACAAAAACCAAACTACAGCGAAGCACAATGGAGGCAGCCGGAGCAGGTACAGAGGACGGCCAGAACCCAACAAGCCCTCCGGAGGAGCAGCCTGGGACCTCGGGGACAGGGAAGGACAAGAAGAAGAGGAAGACGCGGTTCAGTCCGCAGGAAAACAGGATCCTGATCACGGAGGTGATAGAACACCATCAACAACTGTTCGTCACCTCCACTGTGTCATTGGCAACAATAAATGCAACATGGCAGTCCATCCTGGACAAGGTGAATGCAGTCGGAGTGCTGAGGAGGACAATGGAAGAGCTCAAGAGGCGCTGGAATGATGTGAAGCGCAAGACCAAGCAGAAACTCGCCAACAACCAGAAGGCAGCAATGCAGACTGGAGGTGGGAGTCCAGCGCCACAGGAGGAGCTGGATGAGATGGAGGAAATGGTGTCCACAGTCATCAGTGGGGAGATGGTGGCAGGAGTTGGTTGACCGGACACTGCTCAACATGACCTGACACAACAGCAACAGGGTGAGTAACGACCAGGGACTGAGGGGACGGGGGGAGATGGGCACAATGGCACACATGCACAATCAAGCAGAGCACAGTGCACACCCACAATGACTCTGGATCATGTCCCTGATCCCCTTGGCACACTGCAGCACACATAGAAACAGCCCGTAGGCCCCCGTCGACTATGTGCCCAGAGGAGGCCCGCCCACACATCACTTATCTCACAACCAACCTATGCACATGTGCTGAACCCACCAAAGCTGCGGGTCCGTGAGCCACACTGACAATGCAAGTGACACTGCATGACGATTAGCATGGCTGCAGTCCGATCATCATGACATGGTAGACGCCACCACACTAAGGTGGCTGAGTGTGGACCACATCCGTAAAGGAGCAGGTCACACTCTGACACATCCACCTGCACAAACAATCCCTGACGTCAACAACACATCTGCGGACAAACCATGCCCCAGAGTCCCAACTCCCACCAAGACCCAAATTCACACAAGTCTGCAACATCTCAGTACTGTATGGGCACAGAGGTCAAAGGCACACCGCCTGAAAGGGACAAGGGGCAGCAAAATCAGAGCTGCAGGGGCGACTCTCCCAAAATGCAGCACACACACATGACATTCAGAGCACATCAGCATTGACAACAATGTGGTACAAACTGCAACACGTTTACAACAGGACAGAGGACACAATAGGTGCCGCTTGTGTGTAGAAACTGGCCAATCACATTTGGCATAGCAGGGAAATGTGAGATGTCAATGTACAAGTACAAACACATATCCGTGATGTTGACGAAATGTCCACTGTCCCGCATCAAATAGGCATCTCCTCCTAAACAGTCACAATGTACATTGTCAAGCAGTCTGCATGTGAACTTGTACAATGCGACAACATACATGTGAACACAATGTAATACTGCATCTCCCCTTCTCATTGCAGAGGGAGCATCAACACCTCCTGCAGAGCAGCCTGAACAACTCTTCACTGATGACGATGAGGACATCCCCAACATCGTCACCGAAGCCCTCCAAACCCTCATTGACAGCTTCGGCACCCCACCTCCAGGAGCAGGGCAGCCCAGCTGCATCGAGGAGACCCCACCCCCTGTACAGACCACACAGCAGGAAGCACCTACCACCCCGGCTGTCTCCCAGGACCCCACGAACAACACATGGCCTTCCAACGCCGCGTGTTAGAGGTCCAGGAGAAGATGGCTGATCAGGTGCGGGTGGGGTTCGACCTCATGGCAGCCAATCTTGATGCCATACATGGGTGTCTGATTCCCATCAGGGACCACTTACAGTCCCTAACGGACACCCACAGTCCGCTCCATGCTCTCCAACGATCCATGGCTGACATCGCTGGAGTCATGATACTGAGACAAGAACAACTGTCCAGTCAGAGTGGCTCCAGCGATGTCAGCTGGGAATTGGGACAGATGCGGGGGCTCATGGAGAACATGGAGCGAATGACGGCGGAAAGAATGGCTGCCACGGCTGCACACCAGCGAGATGTGGCTGGGACCTTCCATGCCCTGCAGCACATCGTCATGGCATTGCTGCCTCAAGGCCTTGCGCAGATGAATGCTGCTGCTGCTTCTACATCCACATCTCCGCCCCCTGATGTGTAAGTGCCTCACAGTGCGGCAGGCAATCCACCTCCGGCCCCCGATGTATCAGTGGCACACAGTGCGGCAGGCAATCCACCACCACCCACGTGTGAGGCACATGTGACATCAGAGGACGAAGATGCGGGTGAATCAACCTTACTGGTAAGGAGGAGGCAGTAGCATTCATCTCCGCCATATGGCCTGTTTCTGCTTGGTTCTGCCCTTTGCATCATCACCTTCCACTGTCCCCCGATACACTCTACGACACTCACCTTGGACCTCGACATGGACTGCCATTTTCTGTTTGGTTACCAATGACACAGCGATCAGACTGCGGACTGAACTCTTCCTCTTCCGATGTACTTGTCATTCCCTGAAGGACTCTGGCTGGCCCTCCACGTGCCAATAATGTGAAGTGGGGTTTGCATGGCCCTGTACTGCTCCAGCTGCAACACTCCACTGGATGTGAATTAAACATTCAGTATCGCACAGATGTTTCATGTCTTTGATCATTCAAGTATGAGAGTATGGATGAATGTAGGGTCAGTGATTCCCCCTTACGTCCATGTTGCTCATGTCGTGGGACTTGAGTCACAGGGTGCAACATTGCCGATTGCGGTCCGGGTGGCGTAGACACTACAACAGAGACACAAGCATCAGTTACTTCCTTGTCCAGCCCAGAACTGAAGCACGCCCAGAGCCCCGGGCTCATTGTTCCCTCCCCTACGCTGGCCTGCCATACGCCAGGCCAGTCCTCTCCGCTTACGCTTACAGGGGGGACGACAAAGCTACATGTCCCAGGTCTTCCCTGTAGTGATCTGCTGATCACTGGTCTAGTTGTCAGCTTGCCACAGCCACTCCCTGAGGGCTGGTTAACACCCACACCACACCCATCCAGCACAGGCATCACAGGACATGTGACCCTGCCAATAAAAGGGGCCTAGCACATCACATTCCCCACTGCCGGAGATGACATGATGGCGTCCGCACCACGAGACTCAATCATAAAGGGTCCATGACTTGTGGCGCACTGGGTTAGTGGCACCCGATGCACTGCGGCCGGCACGGGCCTACCGCCACGGGACGATGACTTGCGGTGCACTGAGTTGGTGGCACCCGATGCACTGCGGCCGGCACGGGCCTACCACCATGGGATGATGACTTGCAGTGCACAGGGTTAGTGGCACCCGCTGCACTGCGGCTGGCAGGGGCCTACCGCCACGTGACGATGACTTGCGTTGCACAGGGTTAGTGGCACCCGCTGCACTGCGGCTGGCAGGGGCCTACCGCCACGTGATGATGACTTGCGTTGCACAGGGTTAGTGGCACCTGAAGAGCTGAGCGGGTGTGCAGCCTGCGATGATGCGTAGGCCTTGATGAGCCGTCCTGCTAATCGTGGTTTGATTTGAATTGTGAGTCCTGCTGGACCGTAGTGCACGCTGAAGGCAGCAGTCAGCACACACATGACTCCGCTGTGCGGTGCCGCAGGGTGCGCTGGGGGCCTGTGGCACGGAATCCAGCGATCGGCTGAGGAGGATGCACCGGCATGTGGTGGGCCCTCTTGGAGACATGCCGGTGGTGGCAGGTGAGCATTGAGGCCTGGGTGCGCAGGGGCGGCCAGTCATCGCTGGGCGGAGGACCGGTCTGGGGACCAGGGCAGGGGTGCAGCAGGCGCACAGGATTGCGCAGACACCACCGGTCACGGCGGCGGACTTGTGGCTGGGTATGGGGCGCCGCCCTTGCTGACACGACCCTGCATGCGATGATCGTGATGTGCGTGGGTTGGTTTGGGAATTAGCCACCTCGTCTCCAGTGTGAATGTGCCCGTTGAAGGTGGTCGGCCATGTGTGTGTAGGCCTATGGACAGGTTGTGGCGGAGACTGAGACACACGCAGTAGTCACTTTGGTGGTGGATTTGTGACGTGTGCATTCCCACAGTTGTGAGTTGGGGGATTGTGGAGTTGAGGTGTGTGGTGTCTTCAGTTGGTACTTGCCGATGGGCAGTGCATTTCCATGGGGGCCATCCTCAAAACGCTGGTTGGTGGTGGACTTGCGGACATGTGGGAATCATGCACACTGCCTGGGGAGTTTGCGACGACATTGGTGGACAGGCCACGGTGGTCCACTTTTGTATGCACAGCAATGGCATGCGTGTGGTTGCTGTTGCGGTGATTGTGTGCAATTTCGGCAGGGGGCACAAGTCATACACGTGTGCTGTGAATTGCCCCCAACACGTGCATGACGCCAGCTATGGCGTAGTTCCCTTGCGTGGTCTCAAGATGTTCCTGCGCAGTGTGGGAGGAGTGAGGGGCAGGGGTATCGAGCTGACACACCGTGATGCTTTTAGGTATGATGAGTCCTGCATGATGTGACCGTAACAGCAGTTCATGTGGTCGTTACCTTCCTCTTCATTCCTACGATGGTTACGGCCACACGAACTTCTGTTACGGTCTTCTCATGCATGGTTTATCATGCCTGTGAGCATTCCGGTTTGTCCAAGTGCAGTACACTGTACCAGATTAGGCATGTGACTATACGGAAGTTTGACCATTGTCACCATTTCTCCCACAGGTTTCTGAAGACACGTTGCCCTGTTGAAGTTCTCCGTTGGGAATGGAATGCGTTGGCTGAGCTTTTCGTTTTGTTTGTTTGTGTATTTGTAATAAAGTTCTGTTTTTACACTACTGTTGACTACTGGACTTCATGACCTGGCGCACCCACATTTCGGTTACTACGATCTTGGGTCTGGGGCACGGAGGCGTCTAGCACGGCTGGCGTTGGGGTTGGTTGCGCAGGTACACTACGAATTGGAACTATCGTGTGGTGCGGATACAGGGGCCCGCCGTTGCTTTTGTGGACATGCATCCATGACATGTGTGAGGGAGTTTGATGGGGCTGGCTGTGAGACTCCTCCGACTCCGGCAGTTGTTGGTTGGAAGGTACCAGGGGCCAACAGGTGCAGCACAGCCAGCAGCTTTGTCTGCGGGGGATGTAGGTTGTCCGCTGTGTTGGTACCATCAGCCTGTGGGCAATGTGGGTCAGGATGCAGAGGATGGTTGTCCTTTTGAGCCTGTGTTGGCCAATGGCTTCCTCTGGCGTTGAGTCTCTGGGGCTGGTGTGTTTTAGGGTCGTCCGCTGTCCTGCACTGCCTAGGTGGTAATCTGGGGGGGTGGTCCGGGGGGGCCTGGGAGTGGTGGCGGTGGGTGTTGTGGCCCTCTTGGTTCTCCGAGCTGCATGATCAGTAGCTCCATGGCATCTGTTGGTCTTCAGATGAGGCTCTGGGCTGGGCTCCCTCTCATACTGCAGGTAGTCGTCCTGCTTAACACCAGCAAAAGGCAGGTGTTAAATCCCTGCTGCTAACGCGCCTTATCGCCTGTTCTTGGTTCGCAGATCTGGCTGGTCATTGAGAATATCACGAAGTGGTGTTTTCGTGTGTTTTTGCACGGGAACGCCTACTCTGCATATCATTAGCGTTAGTTGTTGCACTCATCCGTGGCGATGTTTTTTGCGGCAGCTATCGCTGGTAAACTGGCGATATCGGCAGTTTGCACCAGCTTGAGAATAGGGCGATAAATCTATCGCCACTTTTGCTGCGCTAAAGTGCTGATAAAACGGCGATAAGTCCTTGAGAATATGCCCCTAAGACTTACTTCTGTAAAAGCTCCACAATCTTGCACGAGTTGATTGAAGATCTAATTCTGTTTAAAACAACTCCACACTCTGACAGATCACTCTGTCTAAGATTTAGTTTGACAAATGGTTCTATTGAAGATCTAATTTTGCAAAATCTTCACAGTCTGACATATCGCCTTGAGACTCTTATGGGTGAGTAGCCTCACTATATAAATTCCTGATTGATTAATTGATCTAAAATCTACATTTGTGAAAACTAGACAGTCTGATAGATATCTCTGTCCAATATCAAGTCATGCAAAATAATCCACAACCTGAAAAATCACTTGATCCAAAAACTAATGCTATAAAATAGAGTGAGCTAGCCAATTATTTGGTTTCAAAAACTATTTCTGTAAAACTTGCAATCTGTCATGATTAAATTGATCCACTAGACTGGAATTTTTATATCATTATATAACATAAATAACAATATAGGTGCATCTGTACCACACTTGTTTATCGCCATGGTGGCATCTTGGTGCTATTGACAGATAACAGAGAATTATTGTTACCCAACTCATTCTTACTCATTTTATCCACCTCAGAAGGATGAAAGCTGAGTGGATCTACCTAGATTCGAACCTGTGACTATGGGTTTAACGAAAGATCCTTTGAGTGGATGCATTCACCAGACCCAGTCTAAGTATGGAATCTGTACGAAGTTTATAACCTTGCAGATCACGATTATTTATGGGTTGGACCTTTTCAAACCAGTGACCTATCATTCTGCTATCTAAAACTGAAAGCATTTAAGGGTACCAACCCGATAGATTGTATTGTACTGTATTGTGTATATAGTGCGTCATACTTCTGAAGCACTCCAGTTTGCATCAGGTTCTTTGGTGCCCTTAAAGTCTATGGTTAGATCTGGTGCTTCATGTGGTTAGGCTTATATGGAGATGATATGTGAGGTCTGGAGACATGCTCTTAACATAGTGCTGAGGCATTGCTGCGCATATGCATAGAGTGTTGGTGAAAAATTGGAGAACACATGCGGTCATGTATGTAGATATCTACTTGGTTATTTGGGAGCTAACCATGAACAGATAGGGCTCTAAAACACCTAACCTCATTCCTTTAGGATAGATCTCAAAGGTGGTCGGTGAATCAGTTCCAATCAAACCCATTCTTCCTGCCAAGTGGGGTGCAGCAGGGCTCTTCTTTCAGCCCCACGCTATACAATCTTTATGTCTCCCGACTGGCTAGGCCCATATGCTCCTTTGGGCTACAAGCAGTGTCATACGCTGATGGCACTCAGATAATCGTGTCGATTCCTAAAGACATGGATACTACTGAAGCCAACTTTAACAACTGTATGACAGCAGTGGCTGGGTGGATGGTAAAAAACTATCTGAAGCTTAACGGTGAGAAGATGGAGATGTTGTTCTTTAAACACAAGCCTCTATTTGGAATAGGAACTTGTGGCCCGTTACGCTGGTCTCCTTACCGGCTCCAACAAACACGGCCAAGAATCTGGGGGTGATTTTGGATAGTGAGCTTTCACTTGACCAGCAGGTTAATCGCACCAGGTTTACCTGTTTTTGGATCATTTGAATGTTGAAGAAAATGTTTCTGTTCATCCCCCTTCTGGCATGGAAACAAGCAGCCTTAGTGTTGGTCTCTTCTAGAACTGATTATTGCAATGTGCTTTACCTAGAGACCAACAACACTCAAGCCAAATTGCAATTAGTGCAGATTGCGCTGACAAGAATCACCTTGGATATCCTGGAACGGCAGTCGGTGTCCAAGGGACTACATGATCTGCATTGGCTTCCAATAAAAAAGCTCATTATGGTCAAGGCACTCTGCATCGTGCATAAGGCTCTCTACCATGTAATCAAGGCCATGTTCCATTGGTATATTCCTGGGAGAAATCTCTGCCCAGCTCATCACAACTTGGTAACTGTGCCCAGAATTCAGAAGAAGAGATGGGGAGGCAGAGCTTTCTCGGTCACGGTATCAAGGCCTGGGACTCACTTCCTCATAATTTCACAGGTATTAAAATGCATCTTCACTTTAGAAAAGCCTTAAAGACCTGGCTCTTCAACTGATAGTGAAAGTTAGTTTGTTTTGCAATCGTGCCGAACCAGCATGTTTGCCGGGCAGTATACCGCGACTACAGTGCCTTGACGCCTACGGGTATTTGTTGGGCTCTATAAATTTTGCTCACATCATATCGTATCATATCATGGGAACAACTGAGTTTTTAATTCTCTCCCCAATTCAAGATGGGTATATATTATTCTTTTTCTAGCAGGGAGTATGCTCCATATATTAGCCATTTGAACTAGGAGGGGTTTCCACAAATGAAAGATTTTTGAAGGCAAAGATGGGCAGGATAGGATCAGAGAGCTTTGGTTTTGTGGTATGTCCATAGTTACTTGAAAAGAGGGGTTCAGAGCTGTGAACTGCATAAAGAGCAATGCATACTGCTTTGAAAGTGATACATTAGCCACATGAGGCCAATGTTGACACTGAAGCATAGGTGTAATGCAAGCATAGATGCCAGGATTAAGGAGGTTTCTCGCAGCTTCTGGATTTTCTGGATATTCCGAATCACATTGAAGAATGCTTCAAAGTATAGTCATTGGCATAGTCTGGAGAAGAAAGAACAGGCTGTTGGTTGGTTGTATCCTTTAGGTGAAGCATAGATAAGGGAAACCACTCCTCATAGGCACCTCAACATGTAAAAGGGTTCCCTTTTGGCTTTATTCACTGAGATTTTAGGGAGAGGTTTATTCATAATCATGCCTAGATTCCTTCCTTGGTGTGATTGGTTAGTTTAGTGTCTTGTGAGTTAGAGATGACAGGCCCTTTTGGTTCCTGAAGGACTCAGTTGAACAGTGACATAAGTGTGTGGGTGATAGAATTCATGATGTAAAATGTTCAGTTAACAGCTGCACGCTGATAAATAAAGACATGTAATACCAAGCTCCGTGTGTGGTGTGATCATTCACATGTACCCGGGCTGGGGAGGACGCTACAACTGGCAGCAAGATAGGGGATCACATAAACCCCATGACCCGAAGACCCAAGAATGCTCACCCGGAGAGTTTGCTGTGGTCCAGCAAACTGCCCATGTGTGCCACTTGTGCCTCTGTCGAAGTGAAAATCGGTGATTGGCGTATGTGGAGTCAAAGAACCATTCCAGCCAGTGCAAGGCCTGTGGAGATAGTGAAGGCCTTACAGAAAGTTTGTTTGTCGTCGGCTCAAAATTTGCTGATAAAGTCGAGACAATAGGTACTGTGTGACAATGCGACACAGAGCCATCATTCATACAGCAAAGAAACGCTAAATGCAATAGAAGGTCAATACAATGCAAAGAGGTGAGAAGTGTGGAGAACTCATGCAACAATCAAGGCCGCTACTCACCACCAAAGAAGAAGACAACGCCTTACAACCGGAGAGCGGGCGCGACGACTCAAATATCAGCATGCGGCTTGTGTGTGATGAAGCTGCCGGTACACGCAGGCAGCAGACACCGCCGGAGCAAGCTCCGCTCCCGGTAGCAGAAAGTTCCACAGGTTATGATGCTGCCGCCTTTCTAAAACCACTGCTTCCCTTCGATACCACCAAATAGCAAAATATTGGTGACAGATGGACTGCATGGATCGAAACCTTCGATGATTTCATTGATGCAGTGGAAGAAGCAAATGACAAAAAGATCATTAAGTATCTAAAGAATTTAGTCAGTGAAGCAGTATAAGAAGTGATAAAGAAAATACCACAAGGTGATGAAAAGACGTACCGTCAAATCAAAGAAGCATTAAATACCATGTTCAATCCAATGCTGAATGTCGACTATGAAAGGTACATTTTCAGTCAGGAAAGGCAGAGAGTTGGAGATGGATGAGTTTGTAGAAAGACTTCATTCGCTCATAAAGCATTGCAAGTTCAGTGAGTTCATCGATGAAAAGACCATGCATCTCAGAGTGATAGATGGTTGCTTCTCCGGTTCCTTCAGATGAAGACTGCTGAAAGAGACACTCAGCTTGGAGCGCGTTCTATTGGCTGCCAGAGTGGAAGAAAGAGCTGACAGACAAGCAGCTAGCAAGGAGGCAGGAACAGCGCAAAATGAATTAGCGATGAGTGTGAAAAGCAAGGCGAAACATAAGGCAGAAGGCCATAAATAATGTCTCCAAAGAAAAAGAAGTTGTGTTTTTTATGTGGATTTTCCTTTCCACATGAAGGTAAATGTCCTGCCATTGGACAGATATGCAAAGGATGCGGGAAAGAGAACCATTTTACAACAGTTTGAAAGGCAAGGGAAAGATCAAGCATGTCATGTCGAGAAAACAAAATGGAGGAAAGATCAAGTGCGTCATGTCAAGAAAACAAAATGGATGCCAGAGCGTTCCAGATGCGATGTTCTACGTGTGCCCTTAAGGCCAAGCAACCACATCAGTTGAGGCAAAGACATTAAATGACGTTGATTGTCATCAAATTCCTTATCTAAATGTTTGTCATCGTCATTGACAAGTGACAGTGAGGCAGATGGGTGTGCAATGTCAATCTTACTGTTGGACAATGTGCACATGTAGGATTAGCTTCGTGCAAGGAAATATTTTGGCCAAAGCTAGGTCGACAAGTGAAAGTGCGGAATTCATTTGGACATTATTCCAAGATCACACTCAAAGTGAATGGGTGCGCCATACTTTTTATCATAGGCAGTGGCGCGTCAATAAAAATTATGCCAGCGGAAAAGTAAAATTAACTGTCTCCAATTTCCATCCTTGTTTCATGGACTAGGAAGACTTAGAAAGTGCAACTTCATATAAATGAGGACGTTCGTCCTATTGCTCAACAACATCGTCGAATTGCATTTCATTTACAAGAGGCTGCTGAGTACGAACTTGAGATACTCTTAAAGCATGACATCATTGAGCAATCCACTGGACCGGTATCACCCATAGTGGTAGTGCTGAAAAAGGATAGTGGAGGAGCCGTGCGCATCTGCGTTGATATGTGCCAAGCAAAAAAGGTGATTGAAAGAGAGCGCCATCCATGTCTGCACATTGCTGACATGATTACACAGCTGAATGGAGCTAAAGTTTTTCCCGCCTTAATTTGAACAAAGGGTATCACCAGCTATAACTGGAAGAAAATTGCACCTACCTTTTCGACTCATGTTGGTTTATTTACATATAAAAGGCTACGTTTTGGATTGTCCTCAGTTGCAGAACTTTTTCAGGATGTCATTTGTCGAAGAATATAGCCAGTCACAAATGCTTTCAATTACAGTGATAACATACTAGTTTTTAGGGCCACACGAAAGGAACATTATAAAGGTCTTGCCCATATGTGTTGTTTACTTGCCCATGGAGGTCTCACTTTAACTGCAGCAAAGTGTGAGTTTCATCAAGCCAAACTCAAGTTCTTTGGTCATAAAGCTGGTCATCTTTTCTGATGGAGGAATGACTTCAGATCCAAATAAAGTACAGGCCTTGTCATCCATTTCTCCCCTACAAGATGTAACTATGCTGCGATCCTTCCTGGGTATGGCCAGTTAGTGTTCAAGGTGTATACATGACTTTGCCACTGTGAGTGCCCCATTGAGAGACTTAACGAAACAAAATGTCCCAATTCAATGGTCGAGGGAATGTGAACGAAGCTTCAAGAAAATCAAGCATGCAATTGAGAATGCAACTGAAATGGCAAACTTTGATCCAAAATTGCAGATGGAGGTTGTTGTTGATGCAAGCCCAGTGGAGTTGGCTGCCATCTGTGCCCAGCACACTGGACATCCCAATTCCCCAGGACACATTGTGGCTTATGCTAGTTGAAGTCTGTCATCGACAGAACGTGCCTATTCACAACCTGAAAAGAAAGCCTTGCTGTGATGTGGGCTTGTGAGCTTTTTCATGTGTTCCTATATGGAAATCATTTCACAGTAGTCACCGATCACCAAGCATCACTCACCATTTTCGGCAATCTTAAGGCCCTGCCAGCTTAATGTTTGGGCGAGCCAGAGGCATCAAAGTGCCACAGTGAAAACACCACACAAAGTACTCCACACCAGTTTAGAAAATTAGCCAATATTTATCTGAGTAAAATGAGACCAAAACGACAAAAATCTGACATACACAAGTCAAGATATAAATTTTTCAAGATTAATAAAGTTATAGCGCTTAGAAAAACAATAGCTCTGGCTGGGGCTATCTCGATGTGCTTGATGGGGATGAATCCACAACCATAGGCCTACCGCGATGGAGCACGGACCGACTACCAATTCACGCAGAACCTGGTTACAGTACCTTGGAGATGTCAAGAATCAAAGACGATGCGAGGCACCGGGAGATGAGGCGTCACGGAGGCAGTTGCAGCGTCAGTTCCTTACTGCTTTACAGGTGATTGGCACATCGGCGCTCAGGGACACAAAGCAGGTGAGGCATTACTGAAGCAAGTGAGATGTCGGTTCCTGAAGGCGGTGCAGAGTCGTTGAGCTGCTGATGCCCTGGGACGATGTGAGGCGCAGGGGAGCTGATGCGGCATTTGCGATGAGGCATCAGTTGTGATAACGGTGCAGTATCAATGAAGCATCGAGGGTCAAGCCGTGAGGCGTCGATTTCGCTGCATCAATGTCACACCACGGGGCCACAGGTGCTGCGGCAGAGTCAGGCATCACAGACTTTGGTGACACGGTACTTGAGACTCACGCTGTGGCGGTTCTTTAAAGACACTGCAGCAGAGCTTGTGTTGCAAGTCGCGATCGCTGCGTTGAGTGGGGACCACAGCTTCGGTGCAGGCAGCGGCGTGGTGTGGAAGTGCAGAGCGATGCCGGTTCCGAAGTGGCGCTCAAAGTCGATGTGTTGGGTTCTTCTTTTTAGCATAGAAACTCACTTTCAAGGGCCCAGGAACTGGATTTGGCACCACTTGGCAGAATTGGGCTCTCAGCAGAGGAGCCAAGGTGCTGCAGGTGAAGTCTTTGATGGCCCTCAGACTTCCAACAGGGGGCAAGCTCAACTCAAGCCCTTGGAGAAACTTTAGACAGCAGGATGCAGAGAGCAAAGTCCAGTCCTCTCACTCCCAGGACAGAAGCAGCAGGCAGCAGACCAGCACAGCAAAGCAAGCAGCGAAGTGGCAGTCCCTCCTGGCAGCACAACAGCTCTTCTACCTGGCAGAATGTCCTCAATTCAGAAGTGTTCTGAGTCTATGGTGTCAGAGGTCCTGTACTTATACCCATTTTAGCATTTAAAGTAGGGAGACTTCAAAGAAAGGTCTTTGTAGAGGGGCGTGGCCAAGCCGCGGACCAAGATGGCCGCGCGGCATTGAAGCTCCGCCAGCCTTTCCAGTTACGTTGATCATATCCCCCATGTAGGCCGGTTGGATCGCCGTGAACCTGCCGCCGCTCGATCCTTGAGCGACTACTGGGCCCGGTGAACTTGCCCGCTTGAAGAATGGAGCCGTCGCTGAGAAGATCTTGACGTGGGATGAGCGGAGCGTGATCTGCGTAATGGCGGCGGCTACAGCCAGTATCCGGTGACCGTAGGAGGAGAGTGGGCCCAGGAAGTGCGCTCGGACAAGACGGGGTGGACGCGTGGATGGTGAGTGCGCCGGGCGCGGGGCTTGTCATTGCGCTGCCCTCCCTTTGCCTGATCTTTGCCCTGACTGAGCGGCGGCCCGTTTGGCTGCTCGCGTGTCGAGCTGTGAGCCCCTTTGTATTTCCTGGACACCACGGGGACAGGGCCTTTGGGCGTCCCCGTGTGGCGGCCTTTGGGCGGCTCGCGGGCTCACGGCAGGAGATTGGCTGGGCTAGCCTTGCGGCCTGCGCCCGGTTGCCTCCCCCTCCCACAGTCACTGCAGCGCCTGCGGCCTGACGAACGGCCATTACCACAGTGCCTCCTGAGCGGCCGAGAACCTCACACACTTACTCCTGCTACAGCCGCAATATCCTTGCCTTACTGTCTGTGCAATCCTCGCGCCCACAAAGGTGGGCCCCGTCACGGCACAGGCACCCGCTGTCTCTAACCGGCTGCCACGATGATCACTATTGTTAGCCCCACACAGTTGCTGCAACCGCCATTGACGCCCGTCACTACTACTCCTGCTGGACTGCTATTATACACGCTCGCTCTTTTGCGCCCCCGCTTCCCCACGCATTTAGCAGATTTTCTACACAGACAGCTTGCATCGCTTGCTCACTAGGTGGGGACCCCGGTGCGTCTCTCCCTCCTGTGTTGGGGTCATTCTGTGGGGTGATGCGCTCTGGTCCCTGCCCTCGGATTGCAGTTTCGCCCTGGGCTGTCCTACTGCCGCTTGTCTCTGGCACTGGCGTGCGGCATGGGCCGCAAAGACCCTAAACAGAGAACCCTGCCCTTTGAGAAGCTCGTCGAAACAGCGCCAGAGAGCGGTTCAGGCATGGCGGAAGGCGGACAAGAAACGGAGAGGCTAGACGACCCCATGGGTCAGGCTGGTTCGCTGCTGCGGGAGATGAGAGCGGGATTCAGAGCCCTGGACGGTCGATTTGACACTCTGGACAGGAGCCTCGCAGATCTCGGTGCCAAAATCCAGGTGCATGACCGACGCCTTGATGTCGCAGAAGCCCGCATTTCCGACATCGAAGATGGCACAGCGCAATCCCTTAAAAGACTTGAGCGCGTAGAACGCATCCTCAAGGGTGGCTATCAAAAATTAAGACTTGGAGGCGCGCAGTCGGAGGAACAACATTCGCATTCTGGGCTCACCGGAATCCACCGCTACGGGCCGCCTGGACGTCTTTGTAGAGACACTGCTGGCTGACATGTTCGGGAGGGACTCCTTCACTCCTGGCTTCGTGATAGAGCGGGCCCACCGCACGCTGGGCCCCCGGCCCAATCCTGGCTGCCCGCTAAGACCCATCATTGCACGTGTAATGAACTTTAGGGACCGGGACACTGCTCTGCGCCTCGCTAGAGAACGAGGCGACACCACATGGCAGGGCTCGAAGTTATCGCTCTACCCGGACTTCACCATCATGGTCCAGGAGACCCGCCGCAAGTACAATGGAGTTAAAGCCACTCTAAGGAACCTACGGCATGCTGTATCCCGCCAGACTGCGTGTGGAGGTCAACGGCAGGGCCCACATTTTTGACAGCCCCACGGAGGTCCAGGAATTCTGCCGCACACACAAGCAAAACACTCAGACAGTTGCAGATGGCATTCAACCCTCTCCGCCACATAGCGGCTCTGATGCGAGCATGGAGCTCTTCTCTGGGGCTGGCACTGGCTGATCCAATCCTGCTGCTTTCTTTCCATTGGTCCATGAGAAATTTGGGATGTTACTCTTCAACATTTAACGTTTCACATAACTGGTTATCTGGTGTGGCGTTGCCACCCCCCACTGGTGTACACCGTGGTTTTGTTTTTGGTTTTGCGCATGTACCTTTTCAGGGTTTTTTGCATTTCCTTGTTAAGTCGAATGGTACTCTTGGTATCTTTGCAAACAAAAGGAGATGATGGACGGAGTGCTGAAACTTTTCAGGCACTCACCCCCAGTCACAGATCTGGGTTGAATCCATCATCATTCTTTAGCTCACTTCGCCACCCCAGTTCAGACATAGCTATATGCAAATCGGTCTTGACCCTGTGCTCTCATGGGAACAGTCCAGCCCGAACTGCCAAGCCATGTCTTCCCTGGACCGGAAACAAGCATCCTAGGACCGGTTTCGGGCTAACAGCCCTCATCAGCCAGGCTATCTTGAATCCAGTGGCAAAGTGAGCAAGGGACCCACGTCTGGGCATACCCTGCCAACTTAGGGCGAACAAAGCAAACACTTTGGATGTGCCTTACTTGTTTGGGAGTGAGGCTGGGTGGGGGGTGGGGGGGGACAATTACGATTACTTAGTCATGTTTGGTTGTTTATCTGTTTGTTTACAGTCACAGTCCACAGTGCATTGCTACTAGACACATTTACCATCTCTGTTAAGTCTACTAGATGGCCCAGCTAGGTAGCGTTGTAGGCCCTTTGGGCCTAACCCTGATGTCCTGGAACGTCCGGGGCCTTAATGACAATCGCAAGAAACGACACGTAATACACTATCTGCTGCGACATAATGTCGACGTCGCTTTCTACAAGAAACGCATTTGCCTCGCATCTGATTCTTGCTCCGGCTTTGCCTCCAGCTGGGGTGCGTACAGATATTTTGCCAATTTTAGCAACCACTGCCAGAGGCACAGCCATTCTCATTCATAAACGGGTCCCTTTCAGCCCCCGCATGGTTGTAAACGACAGCGAGGGCAGGTATACCATTGTGGTTGGGACACTAATGGGACACGAGGTGGCCCTGGCATGCGTGTATGGCCCAAACACTGACTCTCCGGACTTTTTTCACTCATTGCTCACTCAGCTCATAAAATTGGGTCTCTTGCATTTTCTGGTGGGGGGGACTACAATATTCTCCCGGATCCGGCCCTAGATAGCACCTCCACCTCCTCAGATTCCAAACCCCGCGCACGCCGTGCTCTCTTGTCCCTATGCGAACAACTCTCCCTGCGAGACATATGGCGCACACGCAACCCCTCCCTAACTGAATATACTCATTATGCAGGCTACCACAACACCTGGACTAGTATCGATTATTGGCTGCTCTCTCCCGGCGTCTCCAGTTGGTATCACGTAATCAGGACTCTCCCGAGGACGTACTCTGACCATTCTCCTGTATTGCTACTTCTCAGAGTCCCCCGCCCGGAAGGGTTTGAGAGACAATGGCACTTCCCTAGTCACGCCCTTGCAGATGACCTGTTTCAAAACGAGGTCCGCGAGGCAATTGAAGACTACTTTGCTATCAACACTGGCTCGGTGGACACTTGGGCGGTACTGTGGGAGGGGTTCAATGCATACATAAGGGGTGTCTGTATTGCTAAACATGCTGGGGTACTCAGAGACCTGCGCACCACACTGTCCCACTTAGAGCGCGACCTGGCTGACTTAGACAGCACCCAGATACATGCCCGCAACCCTGAAACGGAGAAGAAACGTCTGGCCCTTCTCACAGATTATAGAGACACTGCTGACCGGGAGATACTTTTTATGGGCAAATACCAAACTGCTAAGCGGTACGGGGAAGGCGAGAGGCCGGGGCGGGTGCTGGCCCAGATGCTTCGACCCCCATACAGCAAAGCCTACGTCACTGACTTACGGTCCTCCACTGACCAGCTGCTTACGGACACTTCGGAGATTCGCGACGAATTTCTGGCCTATTTCAAAACCTTATATGCTTCCAAAACGGGGAGTGATCACACTGCCCTAGAATCCTATCTGTCCGAGATTGCGTTAGTATATCTCGAAAAGAACATGCAAGATTTCTTAGCGGAACCTATTTCTGAAAATGATGTCCTCGGGGCTATCGACACCCTTCGGACGTCCTCGGCCCCTGGGTTGGACGGCTTCACAGGCGACTTCTACAAGGCTTATAAAGACCTACTGGCGCCGCAACTTATCGAGGTGTACGCAGAGGCCCTTGAGAAACAAATCCGCGAGGCTGTCATTATTCTTCTCCCTAAACCCGGCAAAGATCCGCAATTGTGTGGATCATACAGGCCCCTGTCGCTATTAAACTTAGATTATAAAATCCTCGCAAAAATTATTGCTGGGCGCCTGTCCGAATTGCTGGAATTCATTATCTCGCCTGCACAATCTGGTTTTGTTCCCCACCGTTCCACATCGTTAAATCTCAGGACTCTCTTTTCCGTCCTTCACAGAATAAATCCGGAAGTACCTGTGGCCGCAATTCTGCTTGACACGGAAAAGGCATTCGACTACTTAGAGTGGCCCTTCTTCCTGTCAGTCATGCGCCGCATGGGAATGCCTATGGGTTTCATGGCCACTACTGCGCTACTCTACTGTCACCCAATGGCACGACTCCGGTTGAATGGTACGCTCTCCCTGCCCTCCTCTCTCCATCGCGGCACACGACAGGGCTGCCCGTTATCGCCCCTTTTGTTTATTCTCGCTATGGACCCTTTAATTAGACATTTTCAAGAAAAGCATTTACAGAGAGGCCTGCAATTTAACACGGGCCCCCTTCTTGTCTCGCTTTATGCGGACGACACCATCCTATACGTTAGGGAGCCACAGGTTAACCTTGAGCCCCTCATAAGAGAGATACTCCGCTTTGGACAGCATTCGGGGCCTGGCATTAACTGGCACAAGTCTGTGATTTTCCCTTTAACATCCAGCACAACTCCCTGGGAGTGTGAATTCCCCCTGGAGTGGTGTGCTGACTCCGTCAAATATTTAGGCATTCACATCCATTTAGATACAGATCAGATTGTCCGCCTCAATTACGGGCAAGCAATCAGCACCCTCGAGGAACAAATTGACAGATGGCTGAGGTTACCACTGTCCATTGCAGGTCGGGTGGCCATCATTAAGATGATCGTCCTCCCCAAATTTTTATATCTTTTCAACAACATTCCAATACCCCTTCCTAACAGTTTCTTCTTGACACTCAGATCACATTTGATTTGATTGGTATGGGGTGGCAAACGGGCCCGGGTTCGCTGGCAGGTGCTCACACTTCCTTACAATAGGGGCGAATACGGGGTGCCGGACCTACATTTGTATTATTTAGTAGCTCAATGCAGCTACGCCCATGCTTGGTATCACCCTGACGCCAGGATCCCATTCCTTCGCCCAGAGTCTGACCTAGTTCTTCCCGAGCGATTATCCATGGTCTTGCCGAAGGGCTTACCCAGAGACCCAAATGACATCCAGACGGTCTCCACAACTAGTTGGGCCTGGGAGAAGCTTAGGCGGGTCACCAACACGACCACCCTGTACTCAACAGCCCTTCCACTCTCCAACGCCCTCTGGCTACCAATTACGGGCGAGCGGCTGGTACAGCGCACCTTGACCAAATTTGATATCGCAAAAATAGGAGACTTGTACCCGAACGGCCATGCCTTCACGGTGGGAGACGACACTCGCTTCCCTAACGCCACATTCATGGACAGTTTTGTGCTGAGTCGGATTTACTCGGCTATGCGTGCCACACTGCCCAGTTTCCCCCTTGAGCCAGATTCGTTTGCTCCTTTGTCGCTGGTGATTGAGAGCAAACAGGGAGTTCACCTTATCTCCAAACTGTACAAAGCATGCTCAGGGATCATCCCTGTCAATGATGACAAGATCCGTAGAGACTGGGAGGGCGACCTGGGTAGCCCGATATCTGACGACCAATGGGCTCAATGCTGCGCAGTCACAAAAGATGTCTTCCTCAACAGCCGACATAAGCTGCTACACTTTAAGTTTTTGCGCAGAATGTACATCACACCTGCCAGGGTTCACAGGCTTGATCAGTCCAGACCCCACTCCTGTCGCAAATGTGCGGCCCCCCAGGCCGACTTCCCTCACCTCGCATGGACCTGTCCACACTTGCAGCCATATTGGGAGGCGGTACATAAGACACTGGGCGATATGATCAATTTACCCCTTGATCCTATACCTGAAATTGCGCTGCTGGGCTATGTGGTGAACTTTCCCCCAAAAATTCGGAAGTTTGTGGCACTTAGTTTCCTGTTGGCCAAGAGAGAGGTGGCTATCCACTGGGGCCGCACGACAGTTCCCACAGTACAGAGTTGGATGGGAAGCTTGGCTTCATGCAACACCAAGAGTGAGGTATACTCCACCACAGTGCCCTCTTCATCCCGCCCCAAAGACATCTGGGGCCCTCTCAGAGCATACCTCGCATCCCAGCAGAGAGACTCTGCTTCGCAGATGGAGCATGGCATAGTTCCCACAGGGGTTGAGTAGCTTGGTTCCAGTATGCAATCTAACCTCAGCAATGTTTGTTACCCAGATCTCACTGTATGTATTGTTTGCATATTTACGACTGGTGTATACTGAGTTACCGGCTGAGACGATCGCCATATAGCGATGAGGGGATGCGCATACACGGCAGTACGAACTGTACCTTGAGAGCTATTGCCTTGACGCTAAACTGGGCCTTCTTGATGATTGTATCCATAACATGTATCTATATGTCTGTACACATTTCTTTTTATCTGCTGATGGTGACTGTGAACACTCTTGCACATGTTGTTACCTTTATGACAAAAGGATAAATAAAGTTTAAAAAAATTTTTTTTTAAAAAAGGTCTTTGTATTGCACAAGACCCTGCCCTTCCTGACCCTGGTTCCAGACACACTACAGGGGGGTATGCAACTCTTTGTGTGTGAACAGGCACAGTCCTATTCAGGTGCAAGTGTCAACTCCTACCACTCTAGCTCAGGAAGACCCATCAGCCTGGTGATGGGTCATCAGAATATGCAGGGCACCCCTCAGCTCCCTTTGTGTGTGTCTGTCTAAAGTGAATTCACAAAGCCCAGTTGCCATTCTTACCCAGATGTGTATTCTAGGGTCAGGCAGAGGCACAGAATGGTTAAAGTAAGAAAATGGCAACTTTCTAAAAGTGACATTTTCAGACTTGCAATTTAAAAACCAACTTCACTAAAAGATGTGTTTTTAAATTTTGAGTCCAGAGACACCAAACTCCAATGTTCTATAATTGGAAGATACACTTGTAAAGCGTTGCAAGGCAGCTCCAATGCTAACCTATGGGAGATATAGGCCTTGCTGTAGTGACAAATGAATTTAGCAGTTTTTCACTACCAGGGCATTTAAAACTTTAAAACACATGTCCTACCTTTTCAATACACTGCACCCTGCCCATTGGGCTACCTTGGGCCTACCTTAGGGGTGCCTTACATGTAATAAAAGGGAAGGTTTTGGGCCTGGCAAGTAGGTGAACTTGTTAGGTCGACTTGGCAGTTTAAAACTGCACACACAGGCTCTGCAGTGGCAGGCTTGAGACATGTTTGAAGGGCTACTCCTGGATGGGAGAATCAGTGCTGCAGGCCCACTAGTGGAATTCGATTTACAAGCCCTGTGCACATGCAGTGCACTGTACTAGGGACTTATTAGTAAATCATATATGCCAATCATGGAGTAACCAAATTCCATTACCTTTTAGACACAGAGCACATGCACTTTAGCACTGGTCAGCAGTGGTAAAAGTGCCCAGCGTCCTAAAACCAGCAAAAACAAAGTCAAAAGCAGAGGAGGAAGAAGGCAAAACATTTGGGGATAGCCCTGCAAAAAGGGCCATTTCCAACAGAGATCTATTGACATTGATAAGCTTCGCACAACTGACTCATCTCACAAACGTCAAATGAAGACCTATGCAGATAGATGCAGCTGTGCTCGAAGTACTGTTTTCAGCAGAGGAGACCAAGTTATTGTCAGGCAGAAACGGAAACGCAAGTCTGACGCTCCTTTTGATGCTGACCCACTGAGGATTGTAACTAGTAAAGGACACATGGTGACTGCTCAACATCCTGTAAAGTCCATTCCGCGATATTCTTTGCATTTCAAGCACCTGCCTCGACCTTCACCAACTCCAGATGTCAGGGGTGAGACTAGTCAACCTGGCAATCCAGAGAGCCCAATGGCTGCCCCGATGTTTCTATGATCAATACCAGTCATGGACAATTCTCCTGTATCTTCGCAGCCTCACATCACCAGATCTGGGCGATTGATTTGAGTACCAAAACGACTTATGAAGAGTTGTAATGTATATATATATTATTGCTCTTTTTTAACAAAGGGGGAGATGTAGTGTCTTGTGAGTTAGAGATGACAGGACCCTTTTGGTTCCTGATGGACTCCGTAGAACAGTGACGTAAGTGCGTGGGTGATAGAGTTCATGATGTAGAATGTTCAGTTAACAGGCACACACTGATGAATAGAGACATGTAATACCAAGCTCCGTGTGTGGTGTGATAATTCGCATGAACCCGGGCTGGGGAGGAAGCTACAGTTAGGAGGTGGGCCCAGACCTTTTTGCCTGGTTATTGGCTGGTGGAATGTGGTGCATTTATCACAAGCTCATATCAGATTTCAACGTGTTTAGCTTAAGTTTGTCCATTTCTAGGAGCATGTTCTGATGGCACAGGCCTACAGATCCGAAGAAATCAAAGAAATTAGTATGATTCCTGTGTTTTTGGCATAATTGTAGCACTTATTGTTAATGAAGAAGGAGAGAGGCTCTGATAGCGGGCTAGAGTCGACATTGAAGAGGATGTCCAGTGAATCCATGAGGAACTTTATTTGTCTATAGAAATGGAGCAGTACAAAAAGGGGGAAGTGACTGTAGGAGGATCAGTTTGCCATCGAGCAACCCATGGAAGTTAAGTGACAGGAGAGACCACTGGGTTCATGTCAGTTTGGTTTAAAATGAGTTTGATGCAGGCAGTTTTGAGGTCATCCGTGGATATACCAAGTTCTAAGGCATTGTAGATGATAACTCTGGTGTGGATGGTTGCTAGGCTAATAACGAGGATGATCTTAAGTATGTGTGCTGGGAATGGTCAGTCAATGCGCATATGGTGCCAGTTGCTTTTGTAAGATTGACAAAATCATCAGTAACTAGAGGGTAGAACATGAGTAGTCTCTGTTGAGGAAATGGTAGAGGTCAAAGGAGCACTTAAGTTAGTCCTCTGTAAGTCCCACTTGGTTTTTGCATCCAGGTATCTCTCCAGATCTTTGGCTTTTGAGATGAAGTGGTCTGCTAGGAAGTTGCATAGTTTTTGTGAATTGGTGATTTTGGAGCTTGAACACTCCAGATTAAGGCATCTGGCAAGTCTCTTGCGAAGTTCCTCAGTTGGACATGCAGCTTCATAGGTGTGTCACGAGTAGTAAAGAATTCTAACATTTCTGATAACAGACACAGGAGTGAAATAGCAGAGTGAGTATGTCATTAAGATTTTATATTTTTGTTGAGAGACTTTAGATCTGATGTCATTCAATCAGCTTTCCAGCGGTTCAGAGAGTGCATAGGGACCCATTTAAGCTGAATCCGGCTAGGAAGACGCCTAGAAAAAGTTTGATTAACTTCCTTACATATGCTGTGAAGGAGTTGGTGCTGGGGCGTGCTTTGAAGGAAGGTTCTTTGGAATATGGTGATTTTAATTACCAAATAAGATCAGATTTAGGCAAAAGGACTGCTCAGAGGCAGTGGGAGCTGGGCACTAGGATGAATGAATTACGGAGCAATGGTGCCCAGGTCCAGATGAAGTTCCCAGCGATGCTGAAGAGGAAGTTGACACCTTTTTAGCGCAGATGGAGGGATGAGTTTCTAGTTTACGTAATATCTGCAAGGGGTTCTTTATTGGATAGGTGTTAAACACAAATTCGCTATGAATTGTTAGGCTGTCTTTCTTTTTCACAATCTCACATATTTACCTCTCTTTGGGGAGGGGGGTCACAAAGGGCGGATTGTATCGCCCAGGGAGAAGAGAGGGGGTTTCCCAGGGGGGGGGGAGGGGGAAGAGCGGCACTGGGTGTGAGGCGCATAGGGAAAAAGGAAAAAAAATGAGTCCTCATTATGCTATCCTCTAATGTGGTGATGGGCATGTTTGGGTCCAATCGGGTTGGGAAGTTTAATCAAGGTTCTATGCTGAAGGAGATGAAGGTGTGTAATAGAAACAGAGTTTGGGGAATTGAATATGGATTGGTCGAACGTAGTTAATCTTTTAACATGGAACTTTAATGGGTTGAGAATTAGGAAGAAGGTGGCCCGGGTAACAGAATACCTAAAGAATAGTGAGGCACAAATTATACTGCTGCAAGAGACCCATCTGGAAAGGAGTGAGTGTGGACGATGCTTCAGTAAGTTACAGTGGGTTCAGGAGGTATTGTGTTCAGACCAGAGAGGGAGCACTAGAGGAGTGGCCCTTATTATCAGAAGTAACTCCGGAATAAGGTTAGTTAAATATGAATCGGATCTCTCTGGTAGATGGTCAGTGGCCACCCTTTCAATTCAAGGGAGGCCAGTAGTGTGTGCAGTATACTATGGTCCAAATAATGATAACCTGGAAGCCCTAATGAAGCTAGAATCTTTTTTGTTGGAGACAACTGCCCCGATAGTACTGGGAGGGGATTTTAATTTAGTCCTGAATAAGGATCTAGACCGAACATCGAGAGTTAAATATTTTAGCCCTTCAAAAACATTTGCCAGACTGAAGAGTATGATGATGGAATTTAATCTGATTGATATTTGGCGTAGCAAGATGGGGGAAGTGAGGGACTTTACCTTCTGTAGTAAGAAGTATAGGCACCACTCTCGTATCGATTACTTTCTGTTGGATCAGGAGTTATACGCCGATGTGGAGGCGGTAACTCATGTCCCTGTAATTCTGTCAGACCATTCTTCTGTGGCCGTATCCCTGAGGTTCTATCAAAAAGTGGGGCAGAGAAGGTGGACGTTGGATAGGATTATTTTATTGGAAGTGGTACTTGATTTAGGGGAAAGAACAGCTGACTTTCTTCAGTCCAATAAGGGCTCTGCAAAAGGGCTAATAGTCTGGGATGCTTTTAAAGCATATCTAAGGGGAATTTTAAGGTCTATAATGGTGGGTAAAAGGCGGGCGGAGAAGCAGGAAGACGAGAACAGAATTAGAGAGATCAAGGCAAGAGAAGGGGATCTTCAGAAGGCCTCGATGGATGGTTTAGATAGTGTATCTGAACTTAGTAGAGAACTGGAGGGGTTGCAGGCGGAATTTCAGGCACAGCTAGATAAGAAGATACAAGACAGATGGAAAGTGAGTAAGCTCCAACATTTTGCATACGGAGAAAGGTGCAGCTCACTGCTGGCCTGGAAGGCCAAAGCAGACAGGGCTAGAAAAACAATACGGAACTTAATCAGTAGGGAGTCAGGGGAATTGTTGTATTCTAATGCAGATATATGTGGAGAAGCCTGAAGCTATATGCGCAACCTCTATAGCGATGATATACAACCTGGGCGGGAACGTATAGAGGCTTGGTTAAGGATGACGATACTTCCACAATTAACAAATGAACAGAAGAGGGCCCTGGAGGGAGAGATTATAGAAGAGGAGATCATGGCACAGTGTAGGAGAATGGTAAGGGGAAAGGCAACTGGACCAGATGGTCTCCCAGTTGAGGTCTACTCCCACATCATAGATATAGTAGCCCCAGTTTTAAAAGACCTATTCAACTAAATATATATAGATGGGGAAACTGCTCCCAGCTCTTGGTCAGAGGCTACGGTAACTCTAATCTTAAAACCGAATAAAGATCCGCAGAGAGTAGATTCATACAGACCAATATCTCTCCTAAATATAGATTATAAGATCTTCTCAGGAATTGTAGCATCACGAGTAGCAAAGGTTATAAAGGGGGTTATCCACGCCGATCAACGAGGCTTTATACCAGGGAGGCAGCTAAACGAACTTACGTTTATGATGATGGGGGTTGTAGATATGGCAGAGGCCCAGAATCTACCTCTGACTATAGTAGCTGTGGACGCAGCTAAGGCCTTCGACCAAGTGCGTTGGGCATATCTTTGGGAGACCTTAAGTAGTTTTGGCTTCCCGCAGAATATTGTGAGGGCTGTGCAAAATCTTTATAATCTCCCCAGGGTAAAGGTGTTAGTAAACGGAGAACTGTCGGAGTGGTTTAACATCTCAAGAGGCACAAGACAAGGCTGTCCCCTGTCTCCGCTTCTCTTTAATTTGTATTTAGAGCCTTTCGCTAATTTGATCAGGGCAGATCCCACTATTCTTCCTTTTCAGTCCTCGGGGTTTGAGGCAAAATTGGCTCTTTATGCAGATGATTTGATTCTTTATACCAGCAATCCGCAAGATGCAATTCCTAATCTGATGGGGAAAGCAGAGAGCTTTGGCTTAATTTCAGGGTATAAGGTGAATGCGGAAATAACCGAAATAATGGAATGGAATTAGAGTTCGAGGAGTCAGGGGGCTAAAACTCAAATGCGTTATCTAGGAGTACTGATTACTCAGAAACTTGAGGATGTCCCTAAAACAAACTGGAAAAAAGTTAGCCAGGAGATAGGGAGTCTGGTGTTAAAATGGGCGAACCTACCTTTAAACATCTATGGTCGGGTAAATCTTATAAAAATGATTATTCTCCCAAAATACTCTTTTCTTTTTAATTCTATTCCTTTAACTTTTCGGAAGGAGGATATAGCCAAGCTCCAGGGGAAAATATGTAGTTTTATTTGGGTGTCAAAGGGTCCCAGGATAGCCTGGAAAAAGTTGAGGAGGAGGTTAGAGGCAGGAGGTTTGGCTTTACCCGATTTACTTGTGTACTGCTACGCTTTCCACTTCAAGAATGTTCGTATGCTCGCTTATAAGACAGATAGATCATCTATGGGTTTACTGTTTGAGGCAATGTTGGCTGATGTTTGCCAAGGCCAGCACCACTTCCTTTTCAAATATGGAGACCCAAAATTTTTCAAAAAGGTGAGGTTGAAGATCCTGAAGTCCGCTTTAAGAACTTGGATGCACCTGCGGAAAAGACTGGGAGTCCCATATTATTCATTGCGGGCTCCGATCTGGGAATCCCTGGGCACCTCAGAATGCCTGAGAGATCAACTTAGCCAGTCTTTAAAATCAGGGGGATATGCTATTGGGCAGATCTTAAAATGGGCTCAAGCCTAGTGAGTTGGGAAGTGTTAAGCAATTGTACTAAGGGACAATTGACAAGGTTTAAGTATTATCAATTATGTTCCTGGTGGGCAACACAAGACTGGGAAGGAGAGGAGGAGGATTCGAAGCTCGATCAGGTGATGAGAACTGATCATTGGGAAAAGGAAGTCTCTTTCTGGTATGGGCCTTCCTGGAGACGGATGAGAAGATCGAAATTGAAGTTTCAAATCTATGGGGTAAAGAGTTTGGCGATGGAGATTTGAAGCAAATGTGGTTTGATTCATCTTGCATGTTACGAACAGTGGTAAAACCTGCATCGCTTAAACGTAATCATTTATTTACCACCCACAGAGTTTATTGGTCCCCAGCGAAGTTGTCAAAGGTTACAGGCAATATCTATAACTGCCCAAGGTGTATGCTCACATCAGCGGATGACCTGCATCTGTTTATGCAGTGTCCAAAAATCGTTTCCTACTGGACCTCGGTTTGCCATTTTCTTGGGGAAGTAATTGGTAAACAGATTAAGGTAAGCCCTTGTCTTATATTCTTTGGACTTAATCAAGAGGAAGATGAGCAGATAAACACAGTTGGTTCCAAGTTTATCTTTTATGTGGTCTTGCTGGCGAGGCGTGAGATATGTAGGCTATGGAAATCTGAAAGCCCCCCTTCCTTTGCTGAGTGTCTTAAAAGTATCATCTATACGAGTCAGTCCGATATGGCCTGTGACCCAAGGAGTAAGGACAAGATTTGGACATTATTGATAGATTGGAGAGAGAAGGCGAGTGGGTCCGTTGATTAAGCCAAATATGCTGTCGGTCTTGGCCTCTCCTGGGTTTTTGTTTTTGGTCCCCGTCCGCGAAGGAGATGGAAGTGGAAACAGCAATATCCTTGTGTGGTACTACTCTTTTTCCTGTTTCTTTCCCCCCTTGGCTCCTGAGGGATAAGAGTAATCCTAGCAAGAGAGTTGGCAGAATGAGGACAAAAATCAATTTTTTTTTTTTTAAAAGCTTTCCAGCGGTGACAGGAAGCTGCATTGATCAACAGAATGATGTTGTGAAGGACCATTACAGCAAATGGTGAAACCATTGAACTGAACTTGTTGGGTTGTTAGGAATCGAGGAGGTACGTTGAACGTAGCACGTGAGTGGGTCCAGTGTTTCCATGCTCTGGCAGTTGTCTGGCGGTTAGTACCTATAACACTTCACTAGCAGAGAGAGTGTGTGGAGACAGAAATCAAGGAAGACATGAGCTCTTGTAACATGATATTTGCTTGTCACTGCCAGGAGCACTAGAGGAGCTAAAAAGTGTATGCCCAAATATGTGGGTGTGATCGGAGACCATTTGGATGAGAACCAGAGATTAAAGGTTGGATAGTAGGCTTTTAGCTATAGGCAATTGAGCAACATTTGGTATGTTTTAAATCGATCTAACACAAAGTCTAGCTGACGGTCAGCAAAGGCAGGAATATATGGTTGAGGCCTGTATATAACATTTTAAGTATGATGTAGAAGATCATTGGACAAGTAGAGAATCACATTATGGAGCATTACACTCTACAATGAACTTTAGAAGTAGAACATTTTTGTGGGCAACTCCACGCCCAGACTTTGTTGATTTCACATGTATGCGTGTAAGTAACTATAGCTTCATGAAAGATTGGTGCTGTGTTACTGCTTAGTGATGTTTCTGTGATATACAGTGGGTTGGGGTTCGAGTCTGAAATCAGGTCGCAGACATTCAGGCTATTTTTATTCAAAGATTTTGAGGTTAAGAGATGCCTTAATGTACAGTAGCCTTCCAACCACAGACCAGGTAATCTTCCAATAAAAAGATTAGGTGGCTTTATTCACAGGCCAGGTAGCCTTCTTTTGACCCATGTGTTCATTCACCCATGTGTCCATTCACCCAAAGGCCTAGGTAGCCTTTCATTGACAGACCCATGCAACCTTCCATTCTCAGTCCCGGGTAGACTTCTATACACAGATACATTCAGCTTCCCATTACAAGCCTGGTAGGCTTCTTCCCTCAAGCCAAAGTGGCCAACCATCGACAGATTTATAGGATGTTCCACCCATAAACTCAGCTAGCCTTCCACCCACACACCCAGGTGGCTTTCCATTTTCACACCCAGATAGACTGCCATTCAAAACCCATTCAGCCAAATTTCCACAGGCCAGCTAAGCTTCTTTACCACAGGTCCAGGTTGCCTTCGTTCGACACACCTTTGCGGTGTTCCATCCCAAGACCCAGCTTGAATTCCACCCACTCGTCTAGGTAACCTTCCATTCTCAGACATGTGTTGTTTTTGCATACACAGGAAATGTTTCAGTTCCTCTTTTGTTTATCATTCACACAATGTAATTCTATATTTTGAAGGCATTTAGGGTGGAAGGAGGTGTCCCTGCCTGTAATGGACTAGAGAAGTGAGTAGCGAGAGGCAGTATGACAAAAGATTGCAAAACTGTAGATCAGCGAGCATGCTGAGAGTGAGGCATGAGGTTGAAAAGACAATACCATGCGTGACCACAGGAACAATCCTGCTCTCTACCCCACTGCTCTGAAACATCGCATGGAGCAGTTGGGCACATAAAAGTACTATCACCTGGAATAGTTTAAGGATGACTGCAGATCAAAGGGTAGGAGAGCTTCAAAGAGTGCCCCCAACTTGAGTGACACACTCCTTCACCTAGCAAAGAAGGAAACAGAGATGACCCAAATGTTTGTTCAGATATCCAATCAGATGTTCTCCTTCCCTTACAAGAGTACACAGGTTCCAGATTACATCACTGTGCTACCATCCATTTTCCCTTGTCTCCGTCTTGTCTCTGTCTAAATATCACTGGACAATTACCTAAAATATGAGATTACTACAAGCGGTCTAAGTGAGGGGACGGGGAGTAATGGTAGGACAGGGGAAAGAGAGGACAGGAGGGTGTGAGGCATGAGAGGAGCCAAGGACAGGGAAGGGGCGAGTTTGCTTGGTCTGGTGCTACATGGTTCACTGTTATAAATTTGTGCTCTACCTTTTTTTCCCATTCATATTTAAGTTGAGATTCAATTTCATTTCATGTTTACATTCTTGGGGGCACAACTATCATGGTCTCAAACGTGTATAGAGGCACCTTCTACCTTTTCACAGGCACTCAAGAAATATTTGGACACTGTGTTTCCGGAAGGATCTACTTTAATTCAATATGTTGTTGATTTGTTGGTTGCTTCTGACTCACTGGACTAATGCAAGGTTGATGCTATATACCTGCTCCTTGAATTAGCTAAAAAGGGACATAAAGCATCTAAAGTGAAATTGCAGTTGTTTACCCTGTGTTCAATATTTAGGTCACAACATCTCAGCCAGAGAGAGAAACACGTCTGCTGATCACATTGAAGCAATCCGTAAGATCCATTACCATCTATTTTAAATATTTTTATGGGGTCGGTCTACTGTAGACAGTGTTTTTTAGGATATGCTATTATGAGGAAGGGAGTGGTTCTGAGGTGTTTCGGGAGGTTGTTCCAGGTCTTGACTGTGAGGTATGAGAAGGAGCGTCCTCCACTTCTGGTTTTCTTGATGCATGCGAGGTGTGCTCTTGCCTGGGACGCAGATCGAAGATGTCTCCTGGGTTGGTAGAAGTTGAGGTGGTGGTTGAGGTAAGCTGGACCAGTGTTTTTGATAGCTTTGTAGGGGTGGGTGATTTGCTTGAACTTACATCTTTCCTGGACTGGGAGCCAGTGGAGATTGTTGAGGTGTGGAGAGATATGGAGAGATGTGATTATTTCGCTGGATGTTCAGGATGAGTCTGGCGGCGGCGTTCTGGGTGGTTTGGAGTCGGCATAGGACATGGGCTAGAATTCTGATGTAGAGTGTGTTTCCGTAATCAAGTCTACTTGTGATAAGAGCCTGGGTGACCGTTCGTCTGGTGTTCAGTGGAATCGACATTAAAATCTTGCATAGCATTCACAGGATGTGGAAGCATGATTTGGAGACAGTGTTGATCTGTCTGCTCATGGAGAGGTTGGTGTCCAGGATGATTCCGAGGTATTTGGCATGGTCTGCAGGGGTCGGTGTGGGGCAAAGTTCGGAGGGCCATCAAGAGTGGTCTCAGGGGGAGTGGTTGTTGCCGAAGATTAGGACTTCGGTTTTGCCTGTGTTGAGCTGGAGCCAGTTGTTATTATATTATAATATTATTTTTCATTTCAAAAACAAAATTTCGAAGCAGGATTTTCTTTTGGAAGTAAAAAAGAAATTCCCCACTCGCCATGGGAGGTTTCTCCCATGGCATGGCGGTCATTTTCAAGTTTTCACTGCCCCTTATACCTGGCAATAACAGACAGTGAAAACTGGCCATTTGACTGCCCACTCTAAATCGGGGAGGCGGTCGAATGACCAAACCTTCAAAGGCCATTAAGCTGTCGGGCAGTTTGAGGTGTATGTTAGGGGAAGAGACAGAATAGTCCCAGACGCTGACATACTTCAGTTCTGCCCAACTCTAAATGAGGCAGGCAGAACTTCAGTTTGGCGAAGAGGGTACTTCGTTGCCTTTGTGAGTGAGTACCCTCTCAGCCAAACTCTAAATAAGGCCCTTAACTTCCAGATACTTACCTCATCACCCGGTCCTAGACACTAGATGAAGCGTGAGTGAGAAACAGTCATACACATGTGTATGAAGTAATGAGGACAAAGTTTAAACCCTTATAACTTTGAAGGAGACATGTTTGGAAACACAGTTCAGAAAAGCAAGAAAACTCAAAAAACTCTGATATATGTGGAGATCAGCAGAAGAAACTGATGTTGTTAGCACCTGGGATGCCTTTGTCAACCTGCTTTGTCTTATCCAGATTGTTGTCTCATAGATTCATGGGCAGCACATCAACAACAACACCTGACACATGTGATGTTGAATATTTGCATGTCCAGTCTGAAGCCTGGGGAGACAGTTCATGATGAGAAACCTGCAGAAATCAGTATCCATTAGAACATGCACAGCAGACGCATAAATAGGCAGTAAAGCTACCAATCAAATTACATCTTCACCAGCAGCATTATGCTAGGTATACACAGATTTAGTAACGAGGTGTACATATGACTGGAGTCCTGTAGAATTAAGAAGCACAAGAGATGGTTTTGACACAAGGCTAGAAAGACTTCATACACTGTGGACTAAAGTGACACTATGGGGCATATTCTCAAGGAGCTATCGCCGAGTTAACGGCACTTTATCGCAGCCAAAGTTGCAATAAATTCATCGCCCCATTCACAAGCTGGTGTTAACAGCCCATAACACCAGTTTACCCGCGATAGCAGCCGCAAAAAACATCGCCACAGATGACCCCGGCAACTATCGCTAATGAGATGCAGAGTAGGCGTTCCCGTGCAAAAAGCCGCGACAACACCACTCATCAACATTCTCAACGACCAGCCAGATCCGCAATAAGATCACAAAACATGCGATAAGGCGCGTTAGCAGCAGGAAACTAACACCTGCTCGGACCTGGTGCAAAGTCAGAGGACAGCCTGCACCACAAAAGAGAGCCCAGCCCAGAGCCACACCTGAAGAACAACAGATGCCATGGAGCCACTGAACATGCACGCCGGACACCCAAGAGGGCCACAACACCCACTGCCAACACCCCCAGGACCACACCCCATCCCCCCCTCCCCCCGGGCCCCACCCCGGGCACCCCCCACCTCCCCCGGACCAAGACACAGCACATCAACTGCACGAAAACATGAACACAAGCACCCGCATGATGTCGCACAATTGCAACAATCAACATACATGTGAGCACTGAAATCCTGATTCATACATACGCCATTGAAAGACCAAACAAAATGTCACATTCTAATTTGTCACCAAACAACTATTTTGAGGAGTCATGGCGGGGCATCCCTGGACAATCTGTGACTCACAGCCTGCAAGACAATATCCAAGATAAGAAGGTGTGTCAGGCACTCATCAAAGGACAGGGAGAGAGAGAAAGAGAGAGAGAGAGAAAGAAAGAGAGAGAAAGAGAGAGACTGAACAAGGAGCGCAAGGCCAATCTGGCCCTTGGCTCATGCAAACATGCCAACAGCTGCGTGTGTCTCGAAATCTGCGCACCCCAAATCACAGGCCTGGCATCAAAGTCAGCGCGAAGTCCACATCACAATTAAGACATGCAAGCAGTAGTCAGACTAAAATCAGGAATGAAAGCTCCTTTGTCTCAACACACAAGGCCAAAGGCCAACCAAACCCCCGACCTTGGTCCTGAATGCCGCTGGCACACCCTGCGTGAGATACCATACCAGCCTACGACGACTCCCACACCACGAACTGCGCTAATGAAACACCAACGTGCCCACACCCCACACACACTTGTCCCTGCACGACCTACACCTGCAAGGGATGCCCTTGACGCATTGGTCAAAAACTACCCATACGTCCAAATGTTGCACACACATACGACTCATTGCCCAGAGCTGTGGCATATCGTCCACCGAACTTCCGCCGGTCAGAGGAGTGCCGGTGCCACGAGACCAACAAACGCAATGGCAGGCATTCCCGGGCACATGCACAACCCCTGTCACGTGGAACTGTACCGTTCATGAATGCTGCATCTGTTGGGATCCCTGCCAATGGCAGTGTTGCGAATCAGTTTCCGTCTGAGTTTCCGTCTTGCCTACGTCACCTGCGTCCATCCCTGATCCACTGCCGATCATGCACATTCGAGTGGCCCATGGAGGTCTGCCTATCCAACGCAACGGTAGCTGAATTGGATTATGACCTGACAGTGCGCCCCCTGTTGGCCCACGAACAGGAGTGTCACCTGGATAGCCGTGCATGAGATGCACTGATCCTTGGCGTATGTGCTGGCAGTTGCGCATGGGAGATTGCACAACTCCTCGTGTGCAGTGACCACATCGAGGCGCTCCCCTATTGGGCTGTGTTGCGGATTGGGGAAACGGCGTGGACTGAGCACATCTGCCCGGACCAGTTAATGAATTGGCTCACCCTGGTGTTCCTTGAACCCGACAACGACGTACTATTGGAACACATTGCACATGAAGCTGCGCTGGCATTCATGGACGAGTAACTACGTTCCTGCAGCCACATCGGATTGTCACCCACAGCACTGGTCCCAACACCTTGTAGCATCGTGGGGAATGCTCACATATCCCACCACAACAGAGGACATGTCTGACTTCGTCTGTACTCTGAATGCATGTGCGTGGAACTACACGTGTGTACACACACCTGTGAAAGGTGATGCAGTTCCATGGTCGGAGCACCACAGCGTCGTTTGGCAACGTTACCAAGTCGGACACACTGCTGGGGGGAGAGTACACACATGGCAATGTAGCACGACATGTGAAATTGTCGGACCCTTTCACCTGATCACTGTCAGCAGAGCAGACAGTCGGCGCAGTCGGGTGGCAGAGCGCTATGCAGACCCCATGGGCTGTGAGTCGTGCCCCCTCACACGGGGCAATGGGCAGATGCTAAACAACACATGACTCATCCAGCAAGGCAAGGTGGGCTGAGACCGTTGCCATCCGTGATGATTGGTGTTCATTTTTGCCTCCCCATTTCCTGCACCTCGACATGTTCCCATGCTGCGTGTAAGTGTCTTAAGCATGTCCCTGCCTGTTGTGGCTGTTGCCTTGTCCGTACTGACACGCACATGCCAATAAAGTCTACCCAACACCACTGGTGTCTAACTGTGATGAGTGTTGATTAGATTGACCACTCGTGTGCCACAATGAGCATCGTCCCTACACAAGGAGGAACTGACTGACGCATGTACAATGGGGGTGGGTCCCTTTTGACAGCTCCACCTCTGTGAGCCAGACATTGTTTTGGGATAGTTGCTGGCCGACCTGTGCACTTACGTGTCTTCAGTAATGTGAGTATGGTGTCCAACCTCTGACCATGTTGAGCAATGTTATAAATTATAACAGAATGTGTCCACACAGATGTGTGTGAGTAGGTATGCGACATGAAGTTCTGTTGTCACATGTGATGTAGGACACCACTTCTGGCCTGCTACCGATTTGGTCATTCCTACACACAACCCTATTCAATACATGGACTTGTGCCTACGTTGGGGGGTTGTGAGATTGTTGCTAATGTGCAATGGGGACACAGCTAGTACTCACCTTCACAGTCATCCAATTGGCCATGTGTCTCGGGGATAAACATGCGCATTGATGTCATTTACCGGAGTGTACCTTCTTGTGCAATCATTGTCCCTACATCCAGCCATACTTCCATACGTGAGTGAACATAGTCATGACACATCTGTATGATTTCGAATGTTTTATTCACATTCTGGTGAATGACGGAGAGGGAGCTGTACATGGCCATCCAAGCCCACATAACATGAAAGCCCAGTGTTGGGCCAACAAGAGTCCTTTGGGGATTGAAAAGTGATTTGGAAGAGGGGGAGTGCAGTCCGCAGCAGGATTGCTGTGTAATTGTCAAGCAGTGGAGATATGGCAGTCCGTGTCGGGGTCCGGGTGAATGTCGCAGAGTGTTCCGGGGGTCAGTGCAAGGTGTTGTCCCAGGGCATGATGCATAGGGCAGAGCCAGGCAGGGCAAGCCATATGGAGGTGATGGATGCTACTGCCTCCTTCCTCACACAGTAATTACCATCCACATCTTACTCCTCTGATACTTCTTCTGTGTCGGGTGTGTCCGGTGTGTGTGGCGGTGTAATGGCTGCATCACTGTGTGCCACTGACACATCAGGGTGCGAAGGTGATGGGGCTGCATCACTGTGTGCCACTGACACATCAGGGGTCGGAGATGTGTGTGTCGAGGTTCCTGCAGCAGTCATCTGGAACAGGCTCAGTGGCAGCAATGGCAAGATGAGGATCTGCAAGGCATGGAAGATCGCAGCTACATCTCGCTGGTGTTCAGCAGTGGCAGCCATACTTCCAGCCTGCATCGGCTCCATGGTCTCCATTGTCCTCCGCATCTGTGCCAACTCTGTGCTGTCATCGCTGGAGCCTGTCTGCCTAGACAGTTCTTGTATCCGAGTAATGGACCCAGAGATGTCAGCCAAGGATTGTTGGTGGGCATGGTGCGGACAGTGGGTATCCGTTAGGGACTGTAGGTGCTCCCTGATGGAACTCAGGCACCCACGTATGGCATCGAGTTTGGCTGCCATGAGCTCGAAACCCAGCCGCAGCTGATCTGCCATCTTCTCCTGGGACCCTAACACACGGCGTTTGAAATCCATGTGTTGGTCGTGGGGGTCCTGGGAGGCAGCCATGGTGGTGTGTGCTTCCTGCTGTGTGGTCTGTGCAGGGTGTGGGCTCACCGCGATGCAGCTGGGCTGCCCTGCTCCTGGAGGTGGGGTGAGGAGGCTGTCCACGAGCCGTTGGAGTGTGTCTGGGCAAATGGGCAGTGTGTCCTCTTCATCATCACTGAAGAGATGTGTGGTCTGCTCTGCAGGAGGTGTTGATTGTCCCTCTGCAATGTAAAGGGGAGATGCAGGTTAACAGTGTGTTCCATGTATGGTGACGCATTGTAGATGTTTACATTCAGACTGCATGACGATGTACATTGTGACTGTTTTGGATGAGCTGGCTATTTGATGGGAGTCAGTGGACATTTCGACTACATGACGGATGTGTGGTTGTACTCGTACATTATCATCTCACAGTGTCATACATTGCCAGATGTAATTGGCCAGTTTCTACGCACGAGAGGCACCAGTTGTGTCCTCTGTCCTGTGGTGTAGGGGTTGCACTCTGTCCCACATTGTCGTCAATGTTGATGTACTGTGATTGCTATGTGTGTGTGCTGCATTGTTGGCGATTCGCCCCTGCAGCTCTGCATTGGCAGACCCTTATCCCTTTGAGTCGGTGTGCATTTGACTTGTGTGCTTTTCGGGTGCTGGGATGTTTGCGACTTGGGTCATTTGTGCTACTGGAGATATTTGGTACTCTTGTGCATTGTTTGTCTGCAGATGTGTTCTTGACGTCATGGGTCGTAGGTGTACGTGGATGTGTCAGAGTGTGACCTGCTCCTTTATGGATGTGGTCCACACTCAGCCACCTCAGTGTCGTCTCATGCACCATGTCATGTATTGTGACTTCAGCCATGCTATCTGTCATGCAGTGTCACTTGCATTGTCAGTGTGGCTCACAGAGCCGCTGCTTTTCTGGATTCAGCACATGTGCATGGGTAGGTTGTGGCATTGGTGATATGGAGGGGGGCCCATTTGTGCACATTGTGTACGGGGGCTACTTGGTGTTTCTATGTGTGCTGCAGTGTGCCAAGGGTATCAGGGACATGTTCCACACTCATTGCGGGTGTGCAGTGTGCTGCACATGATTGTGCATGTGTGCCATTGTGCCCATCTGCCCCCGTCCCCGCAGTCCCTGGTCGTTACTCACCCTGTTGCTGTTGGGTCAGGTCATTTCGGGCTGTGTCCAGACCCCCAACTCCTTGCACCGTCTCCACACTGATGACTGTGGCCACCATTTCCTCCAGCTCATCTAGCTCCTCCTGTGGCGCAGGACTCCCACCTCCAGTCGCCTTTGCTGCCTTCATGTTGGCAGCAAGTTTCTGTTTGGTTTGGCTGTGCACTTCATGCCAGCGCCTCTTGACCTCCTCGACACTCCGACTGCATTCACTTTGGTGACGATGGACTGCCATATTTCCGTTTGTGTTGCCAATGACGCAGTGGAGGTGACGAACAGTTGTTGGTAGTGTTCTATCACCTCCGTGACGGTGATCCGGTCTTCCTGCGGACTGAACCCCGTCTCCCTCTTCCTCTTCTTCTTGCCCTCCCCCGAACATGGGGTTCCATACTGGTCCTCCGTGGGGCTTGTGGAGTTCAGCTTGTCCTCTGCACTCGGTCCGGGTGCATCCATGGTGCTACGCAGTTTGTATTGGTTTTGGGGTTTGTTTGTTTTTTGCTTTTATAGTGCATTTTCCCGCATGACGCGTGGGTATTGCAGGCCTGTCGCTGGTTTTCGCTAATTTTGGTATCGCGCTTTGTGGCATCGCAACTTTTTGGGCGTTCGTGTTTCGCATTTTTTGTTTGTCGCGTTGGTTTTTATGCGGTCATTTGGTGGGTTATCATGCTGCTATCGCATGGTGCCGCGGGGTTTGGAATTGGACGTTAAGATGGTGTTATTTTCTCGCGATGGACTGCGATATGCAAAGTTGCGTTAAGCTAAATTTGCGATGATTATCACACGTTCTTGAGAATATGCCCCTTACTTTTTAAGAACAAAGCAGAGCACATAACACCTCTCGACACATGCTTAGCAGTGAGTGTGTAAGCTTGTTGCTAAATTACGCAAAAAGAGCAATGCCCTCTGTGACCAATCGGCCTCTCAACTAAGACGACAGAAAGTAACAGCGAACACAACATTAAGTGGCCTGCGTCATCGTGAATGATGATAGGAATCGAGCACGTCAAGGCTCGTCAGCACCCGTCAGTGAGGCGCAGTTAGATGTCCTAGGTCGGCTGCCGGCTCCTGCTTCGCCTAAAAAGACTCGGTGGAAGATTGGGGGGAAGGGGGGCGGGAGCACCGAAATTCACAAGACACTTGTGGAAACCTCTGCTTGAGCTGTGCCTCTCTTCTGTGAGACCAGTGCTTAATTTGTAATATAATAAGTGCTGGACCCAAAGTTTTGTTTAGTAGACAGCGGCCAGTGCTATTGAAAGTTGGGGTGCCAAATACCAAAGCTGCGTGATCTTGATTCCACCTCATGCCTCTGTTCATTTTTGATCCCAGCTTTCTACCTTTTTCACAGTTTTTCCGTCTTTCTCTTCCACCTTTTCTCCTAGTGTGTTTTTCTCTCTCTCGCTCTAGGTGAAAGTCTGATGAGGAAAAATAAGTGCCGGTCCCCATAAATAACTGTCGAAGTGGCCCACCTGCAACCACCGGTTCAAATTAAGCACTGTGTGAGACAGACCTTGAAACATACCTCCCCGGCTAAGGTAAGTCTAGACTGACTAAACCCCTTGTGACTATCAACTTCCAGTTTTAAATTCCAGTCCTGTAACGTCCACGCCACCTCCCCAAAGCGCTTTGAAAATGCTGAAAGCTAATATCAATGCTATACAAAATCTGTTAATTAAAAACTGCATCCTACTCCACTGTCAGAAATGTATCCTCTAAGCTTTATATTACTTGGCTAGGTACGAGGCCTACGATGTTATCCGTGGTGCTTTTCGATTTAAACGTTTCCTGGAATTGTCACAGTCCACCCTCAGTACTGTGTTGTATGACTTCACATGCTGGCATACCGAGGCCCAGCGCTTTCTAATATTTTATGGAGTTGTTTGGGCAACGCTAAACGCCACTCTGTGATACAAGGTAACACAAAAGACAGCACGGGTCAACTTTCACACGCAAAACGTATTTGGCGCTGATAATTCACGAGTGCAGCGCCAACCTTCGAGGAACGTCAACTACTCTATTATCTATGCAAAATGGGCGCCTCAGGACGGAAGAAGCACAAACGCCGATTGGTTTTCATGCAAAGTCAGATCTACTAAAATAGTTTAACCAGTGTGCAATCCTGGCGCCAAATGAAACGAGCCGCACAAGAGGCAAATTGATAATAGGACGATATTCTTATGCAGAGTATGTCATGGCTGCAAAAGGACACACGCAAAGCTCGCTGTTGAATGGGCGTCCTTTCATTTAAATCTGTGCCTGTGAGGGTACCTAATTTACACATCTCGCACAAGGCAGCTCTGTCTCACCTTTGCACCATAGCGCAATGCTCAGCTTGCATTACAATAAATTTTTAGCATGTGCACAGCCGATGCCATCATCAGCACACAACTCATATTAAATATGGCTCCGCACTATTTGTTCCTACCCACAGAGTGCAGTGCTGAACCGCGCTAATATCAGTCACTAGCTCAGCAGTTTATTTAACCCTGTCTCCCTCAGTGGCTTTCCTAATGCAAGTAATGGCAACTGCCCACTCTCTTGTTGCCCAGTCACGCATGTTCATGCGTAGCTGGGCAAGTGCGTGTTTACATCACTGCGCTTTTCTTATGCTGATGCTGTTCAGCATCTTCTAGCAAATTTTGGTTGTTTTTACTGATGCTGAACAGCATCAGCAAAAAATAAATTTCAGAGCCAATAGGTCTGAATTGGACAAACCAAAAAGTAAGGCCTTTTGGCTTTGCACGTAATTGTTTACAAAGGCCAGCGGTTTTTGAAAACTGAAGATTCCTTGACTTCTTCCCATAAACTCTATCAAAGAAAATATGCTTACATTTCCCAAATATTTCCTGAGAAGTTAGGCTTTTAGAAGCAAGGTCGAAATTGGAAAACAAATGTCATTTCCATAGAGAAAAGTGTTAAACCAACAACAAAAAAAAAGATGTCCTGAGTCATTAAGATTCTTCTGTGAGTATATGTGGCTTACCCTTGACTTTTGAAGACTAATGGACTGATTTCAATCTTGTTGGTAAGGACGCTCCGTCACAACGGCGACAGAGTATCCTTACTGCCAAGAGGATGTTCCGCACGCCCACCAAATTTAGAAGTGGGAAGACCAGTAGTGCAACCATGGCAGAGACTACTCTGTGTCCGCCATGATTAGACCCCTCCGACTGCCTGACGGAGTAAGGGCCATTGGAGGTCGGTCTCTATGTCCACCCACCTAATTTAGATGGGCAGACAAAGAGGTCAGTTTTCACTGCATGTCACCGCCAGGAAAACCCTAGCAGTAAGGGGAAGTGAAAACTGTCTAATGCAACCATTGTGATAAAAATAACTCCTATGGTGGGGGTGTTTATTTTTAAAAAGAACATCCCGCTTTGAAAATAAAAAAGAAACTAGTTTGATGCATTGATCAATCATGTTGACAGCGCCAAATGTTAAAAAGCATTGACAGGAACCACCATGAGGGCAGTTCCAGCTAATGCTTTAGAAATGACAGCCGGCTTTGCAGTCATTTCTTAATTTGACGGGCGGAGTAATCTCAGCCTGGCGGACTTTAATACCTCTGCCATGCCAATGGAAATTACTGCGTCGGCCAAATAATAAATTGGGCTCCTGAAGGACAATCCTGTTGTGCCTTTGAATGGCTAAACTGTCACACTTATGTGGGACTCATGGCCCTCAGCACATTTGCACATACTCAAACCCTTGTCAGTCACTCCTTTGTGATATTCAAAGCTTTAAAGCCACACTGCTGTGTACTCAAGCCCACATCAGTCACTCCTCTGTGGTACTCAAGCCCATACCAGTCATTCCTCTATGGCACTCAAGCTATCACCATTCACTCCTCTGTGTACTCAAGCCCTCACCAGTAACTCCTCTGTGGTACTGAAACCCTCGCCAGTCACTCCTCTGTGGTACTCAAGCCCTCACCAGTCCCTCCTCTGTGTACTCAGCCTCTCACCAGTCAGTCCTCTGTGGCACTCAAGCTATCACCATTCACTCCTCTATGTACCCAAGCCTTCACCAGTCTCTCTTCTGTGTTCTCAAGCCCTTACCAGTCAGTCCTCTGTGACACTCAAGCCCTCACCAGTCACTCCTTTGTGGTACTCAAGTTCTCACCAGTCACTCCTCTGTGTACTCAAGCCCTCACCAGTAACTCCTCTGTGGTACTGAAGCCCTCGCCAGTCACTCCTCTGTGGTACTCAAGCCCTCACCAGTCACTCCTGTGTACTCAAGCCATCACCAGTAACTCCTCTGTGGTAGTCAAGCCCTCAGTAGTCCCTCCTCTGTGGTAGTCGAGCCCACATCAGTCACTCCTCTGTGATACTCGAGCCCACACCAGTCACTCCTCTGTGGTACTCAAGCCCTCACCAGTCACTCCTCTGTGTACTCAAGCCCTCACCAGCCACTCCTCTGTGTACTCAAGCCCTCATCAGCCACTCCTCTGTGTACTCGAGTCCAAATCAGTCACTCCTCTGTGGTACTCAAGCCCACACCAGTCACTCCTCTGTGGTATTCAAGCCCTCACGAGCCACTCCTCTGTGTACTGAAGCCCTCACCAGTCACTCCTCTGTGGTACTCAAGCCCTCACCAGTCACTCCTCTGAAGCAATCAAGCCCTCACCAGTCACTCTTCTGTGTACTCAATCCCTCACCAGTCACTCCTCTTAAATACTCAAGCCCTCACCAGTCACTCCTCTGTGGTTCTCAAGCCCTCACCAGTCAGTCCTCTGAAATACTCAAGCCCTCACCAGTCACTCCTCTGTGTACTCAAGCCCACATCAGTCACTCCTCTGTGTACTCAAGCCCACATCAGTCACTAATCTGTGGTACTCAAGCCCACACCAGTCACTCCTCTGTGGCACTCAAGCCTTCACAAGTCACACTCTGTGTACTCAAGCCCTCACCAGTCACTCCTCTGAAATACTCAAGCCCTCACCAGTCCCTCCTCTGTGTACTCAAGCTCTGACCAGTCACTCCTCTGTGTATTCAAGCCCTCACCGGTCACTACTCTTAAATACTCAAGCCCTCACCAGTCACTCCTCTGTGTACTCAAGCCCTCACCAGCCACTCCTCTGTGTACTCAAACCCTCACCAGTCACCCCTCTGTGGTACTCAAGCCCTCACCTGTCACTCCTCTGAAATACTTAAGCTCTCACCAGTCCCTACTCTTAAATACTCAAGCCCTCACCAGTCACTCCTCTGTGTACTCAACCTCTCACCAGTCAGTCCTCTGTGGCACTCAAGCTATCACCATTCACTCCTCTATGTACCCAAGCCCTCACCAGTCTCTCCTCTGTGTTCTCAAGCCCTTACCAGTCAGTCCTCTGTGACACTCAAGCTCTCACCAGTCACTCCTTTGTGGTACTCAAGCCCTCACCAGTCACTCCTCTGTGTACTCAAGCACTCACCAGTAACTCCTCTGTGGTACTGAAGCCCTCACCAGTCACTCCTCTGTGGTACTCAAGCCCTCACCAGTCACTCCTGTGTACTCAAGTCCTCACCAGTCACTCCTCTGTGGTAGTCAGCCCACATCAGTCACTACTCTGTGGTACTGAAGCCCACACCAGTCACTCCTCTGTGGTACTCAAGCCTTCACCAGTCACTCCTCTGTGTAATCAAGCCCTCACCAGCCACTCCTCTGTGTACTCAAGTCCTCATCAGTCACTCCTCTGCGGTACTCAAGCCCACACCAGTCACTCCTCTGTGGTACTCAAGTCCTCACCAATCACTCCTCTGTGTACTCATGCCCTCACCTGTTACTCCTCTGTGGTATTCGAGCCCTCACAAGCCACTCCTCTAAAGTACTCAAGCCCTCACCAGTCACTCCTGTTAAATACTCAAGCCCTCACCAGTCACTCCTCTGTGTACTCAAGCCCACATCAGTCACTCCTCTGTGTACTCAAGCCCACATCAGTCACTCCTCTGTGTTACTCAAGCCCACAACAATCACTCCTCTGTGGTACTCAAGTCCTCACAAGATACTCCTCTGTGTACTCAAGCCCTCACCAGTCACTCCTCTGAAATACTCAAGCCCTCACCAGTCCCTCCTCTGTATACTCAAGCCCTCACCAGTCCCTCCTCTGTGTTCTCAAGCCCTGACCAGTCACTCCCCTGTGTACTCAAGCCCTCAACAGTCACTCCTCTTTGTACTCAAGCCCTCACCAGTCAGTCCTCTGAAATACTCCAGCTCTTACCAGTCAATCAATCAATCAATCAATCATCTTTATTCGATCATGTTAAAAAAGATCATAAAAGCACATATAAATAATTCACATTAAAATTATTTCAATACTCTATCATTAAGATAACAAATATTTCATCACAATTCTAGGATAAAGATGAAGATACATAAAAATGTTAAAAAAGAGAGAACCATTTCATATACTAACTCTAGATACTTGTATTATTGTTTTACAAACTCAGCGATCTACGCAGTGTCCCTTTCCTCTTCCTCATGCAAGCCCATAGGAATGACGCAACTGAATAACAAACCAAAGGGTCAGGGAGTGTTTTTAGAAAGTATAATGCTACCCGACACTGCTTAAAATTCATTTTCTTTAAAATTGGTTTAAGATGGACATTCTTTTCCTTCTCATATAGGCTGCAAAATAAAAGTATATGCAATTCTGTTTGAGGTGATAGGTTATCACATGGGAACGCACTTAGATCGGCGTGATTATATGTTTTTTCAGGGTAACCTAACATGAGGGGAATCAGGTTAGTGCGAAACCTCAATAATATAAATCTGTGTTGCATCCTATTTACATTTACTAAATAAGAGAAACCTCCTTCAGTTATTGGTGGGTTGAGGCCATATGCCCGGACTGCAAATTTCTCTTTACAGTGTTCCTTGCGCTTGTACTCGGCCATCAGCATGAACATATCGCTAACCCTCTGTTTAGAGACCTTCCTACAGGCTAGGGGGTCTTTAAAAAGTTCTTGGAGACCAATCTCCCTTAGGGCTGACTCTACGTAGCTAAGCCACCTAGACCTCTTCCACTTCTCCATTGCTAGGCAGCTCCTTAGTATTGATTGATTCAATGGGACTGTCACCAGTCACTCCTCTGTGTACTCAAGCCCACATCAGTCACTCCTCTGTGTACTCAAGCCCACATCAGTCACTCATCTGTGGTGCTCACGCCCACACCAGTCACTCCTCTGTGGCATTCAAGCCTTCACAAGTCACACCTCTGTGTACTCAAGCCCTCACCAGTCACTCATCTGAAATACTCAAGCCCTCACCAGTCCCTCCTCTGTGTACTCAAGCCCTCACCAGTCCCTCCTCTGTGTACTCAAGCTCTGACCAGTCACTCCTCTGTGTATTCAAGCCCTCACCAGTCACTACTCTTAAATACTCAAGCCCTCACCAGTCACTCCTCTGAAATACTCAAGCCCTCACCAGTCACTCCTCTGTGTACTCAAGCCCTCACCAGTCACTTCTCTGTGTACTCAAGTCGGCACCAGTCCCACCTCTGTGTACTCAGGCCCTCACCAGTCACTCATCTGTGGTAATCAACCCCTCACCAGTCAGTCCTCTGTGGCACTCAAGCCCTCACCAGTCACTCCTTTGTGGTACTCAAGCCCTCACCAGTCACTCCTCTGTGTACTCAAGCCCTCACCAGTAACTCCTCTGTCGAACTGAAGCCCTCGCCAGTCACTCCTCTGTGGTAGTCGAGCCCTCACCAGTCCCTCCTCTGTGGTACTCAAGCCCACATCAGTCACTCCTCTGTGGTACTCAAGCCCAAACAAGTCACTCCTCTGTAGTACTCAAGCCCTCACCAGTCACTCCTCTGTGTACTCAAGCCCTCACCAGCCACTCCTCTGTGTACTCAAGTCCAAATCAGTCACTCCTCTGTGGTACTGAAGCTCACACCAGTCACTCCTCTGTGGTACTCAAGTCCTCACCAATCACTCCTCTGTGTACTCATGCCCTCACCAGTCACTCCTCTGTGGTACTCAAGCCCTCACGAAGCACTCCTCTGTGTACTGAAGCCCTCACCAGTCACTCCTCTGTGTAGTCAAGCCCTCATCAGTCACTACTCTGTGGTACTCAAGCCCTCACCGGTAACTCCTCTGTGTACTCAAGCCCTCACTAGTCCCTCCTCTGTGTACTCAAGCCCTCACCAGTCACTCCTCCTAAATACTCATGCCCTCACCAGTCACAACTCTGTGTACTCAAGCCCTTACCAGTCACTCCTCTGTGTACTCAAGCCCTCACCAGTCACTCCTCTGTGTACTCAAGCCCTCACAAGTCACTCCTCTGTGTACTCAAGCTCACATCAGTCACTCCTCTGTGGTACTCAAGCCCGCACCAGTCACTCCTCTGTGGTACTCAAGCCCTCATCAGTCACTCCTCTGTGTACTTAACCCTCACCAGTCACTCCTCTGTGTACTCAAGCCCTCACCAGTCCCTCCTCTGTGTACTCAAGCCCTTACCAGTCCCTCCTCTGTGTACTCAAGCCCAGACCAGCCACTCCTCTGTGTACTCAAGTCCTCATCAGTCACTCCTCTGTGGTACTCAAGCCCACACCAGTCACTCCTCTGTGGTAATCAATCCCTCACCAGTCACTCCTCTGTGGTACTCAAGCCCTCACCAGTCCCTCCTCTGTGTACTCAAGCCCTCACCAGTCCCTCCTCTGTGTACTCAAGCCCTTACCAGTCCCTCCTCTGTGTACTCAAGCTCTCACCAGTCTCTCCTCTTAAATACTCAAGCCCTCACCAGTCACATCTCTGTGTACGCAAGCCCTTACCATTCACTCCTCGGTGTACTCAAGCCCTCCCCAGTCACTCCGCTGTGGTACTCAAGCCCTCACCAGTCACTCCACTGAAATACTCAAGCGCCCACCAGTCACTCCTCTGTGGTACTCAAGCCCACACCAGTCACTTCTCTGTGGTACTCAAGCCCACACCAGTCACTCCTCTGTGGTACTCAAGACCTCACCAGTCACTCCCCTGTGTACTCAAGCCTTCACCAGTCACTCCTTTGAAATACTCAAGCCCTCACCAGTCCTTCCTCTGTGTACTCAAGCCCTCACCAGCCACTCCTCTGTGTATTCATGTCCTCATCAGTCACTCCTCTGTGGTACTCAAGCCCTCACCAGTCACTCCTCTGTGGTACTCAAGCCCTCACCAATCACTCCTCTGAAATACTCATGCCCTCACCAGTCACTACTCTGTGTACTCAAGCACTCACCAGTCACTCCTCTGAAATACTCAAGCCCTCACCAGTCACTCCTCTGAAATACTCAAGCCCTCACCAGCCACTCCTCTGTGTACTCAAGCCCTCACCAGTCACTCCTCTGTGTACTCAAGCCCACATTAGTCACTCCTCTGTGGTACTCAAGCCCACACCAGTCAGTCCTCTGTGGTACTCAAGCCCTCACAAGTCACTCCTCTGGGTAGTCAAGCCCTCACCCGTCACTCCTCTGAAATACTCAAGCCCTCACCAGTCCATCCTCTGTGTACTCAAGCCCTCACCAGTCCCTCCTCTGTGTACTCAAGCCCTCACCAGTCACTCCTCTGTATACTCAAGCCCTCACCAGTCACTCCTCTGTGTATTCAAGCCCTCACCAGTCACTCCTCTTAAATACTCAAGCCCTCACCAGTCACTCCTCTGTGGTATTCAAGCCCACACCAGTCACACGTCTGTGGTACTCAAGCCAACACCAGTCACTCATCTATGTACTCAAACCCTCACCAGTCACTCCTCTGAAATACTCAAGCCCTCACCAGTCACTCCTCTGTGTACTCAAGTCCTCACCAGCCACTCCTCTGTGTACTCAAGCCATCACCAGTCACTCCTCTGTGGTACTCACGTCCTGACCAGTCACTCCTTTGTGTACTCAAGCCTTCATCAGTCACTCCTCTGTGGTGCTCAAGCCCACACCAGTCACTCTTCTGTGGTACTCAAGCCTTCACCAGTCACTCATCTGTGGTACTCATGTCCTCACCAGTCACTCCTCTGTGTACTTAAGCCCTCACAAGTCACTCCTCTGTGTACTCAAGTCCATATCACAGTCACACCTCTATGATAGTCGGACTCTTATCACAATTGCGCCTTTGTGATACTCAAGCCCTCATCACATTCACTCCTCTGTGGTACTCAAACGCCCATCCCAGTCACACCTGTGTGGTACCCAAAACCCTCATCCATCATTCTTCTGTAATACTGAAACCCTCATCACAATCCCACCTCTGTGGAACCCGAGCCCTCATCACAGTCACACAGCTGAAATACTCAAACACTTATCACAGGCACACCATACGCCACTCAACCCCTCATCACAGTCACACCTGTGTGATACTCATACATTCATCACAGTCACAACTCTGACATACTTAACCCCAGATCGGTCATTTCTCTATGATACTGAAACACTGATCATAGTCGCTCCTCTCTGATACTTAGTCCCTCAATCACAGACACAGCTCTGTAACTCACAAACCCTCATTACAGTCACACCTCTGTGGAACCTGAGCCTTCATCACAGTCACATCTGAGATACTGAAACCCTCATCACAGTCACACCTCTGTAACACACAGACCCTCATCACAGTCACCTCTGTAACACACAGACCCTCATCATAGGTGCCCTCCTCTGTGATACTCAAGCCCTCATCACATACTCAGAGTCTTATCAGTCATTCGTCTGTGACACTCAAACCCTCATCAGGCTTCCCTCTGTGATACTCAAACCAGAGTCACACATCTGTGAAACCTGGATACTCAGCAAAGTTACTCCTTTGTGATATCTGGACCCTCAGCGCAGTCTTACCTCTGTGATACTCAAACCTTCTTAACACTCACACCTCAGTGATACTCAAACTCTAGTATAGCCACACCTCTGTGCTGAGGGTCTATGTCCCCTAGGGGCATGGATGTATTGAGATTCAGAGAATCACAGTCACACCTTTGTAGTACCAAAACCCTCAGTACAGCCATACTCCTGGGTTTCCCGGATTCTGAGCCCATCCATGCCTCTGTGAGAGGGAGGACCGCCACACCATCACACTCTCAGTGATAATGTAGCCATACTCCCAGCCATACCTCTGCAATACCTGCTCCCTCAGCACAGCCACACATCTCTTATAGAAAAACTCTACCGCTGTGCCTCCTGCACACCCACACCTCTGCAATACTCTGGCTCCGACTGAAGCACGCCCTTGTGATGCGCCAGCTGTGGCGCACACACACCTCTGTGATACTCACCTTTGTGAAACCTGGTCCTTCAGCACAGTTACACAACTCCAGCAAATACCACATCACCCCAAACACATCCACAGCTTGGTGATGGGGGCACTCAGACACAAACACATCTCTTTAATACTCAGACACAAGCTGCCACTGTGATACTAGACACAAGCACGCCTTTGTGATACTCAGACATAAGCCCTCCCTGTTGGTATGCAGCCTGAGACACACGCACACTTGCATTATGCTCAGAGGATTAGTAGTGCCTACATCTCTCATATTCAGATGGAGGCACACCCACACCTCTGTGACGCTCAGACACAAGCACACCCTTCTGGTGCATAGAATGTGGCGCACCCACACCTTTATTAGACTTAGAGGTGTAGTTGTACCTGGGTCTGTCATACTCAGACTGAGGTGTCCCCACACCGCTATGATACTCACCTCTGTAATACTTGGTTCTTCAGCACAGTCACACATCTGTTAAAGTAAAACTTCAGCACACACACTCTTTCATGAAATACCTCCACTTCTTGGTGATGCAGAGACTCGGACACCATCAACCACTGTGATACTCAAACACAAGCACACCACTGTGATACTCAGGGCAGATTTACCACTTAATCACGCAGTGCAGTGCAGCAGCCGCAAATGCTGCGCTGCATGAAAAGGAGAGAGGAGGAGAGCGCCATATTTACAGAAATATGGCACTCTTCTCCCCTTTCCCTAGCGCCCGCGCTGAAATCAGCTGCTGTGTGCCACGAAGACACCTTTGCACCATAGTGTAAGAGTGTCTAATTTAGTGAAGCATAGGTTTTGTACTGGAAAGGTACCCTTTCAGTACAAAATACTATGCATAGACTGACTTTAACCCTTTTCACTCCTTGGATTTGTGCTGTAAAGTGCAGCACATGTACAAAGTCGGAAAAGGGAGGAGAAATGAAAGCATTTCTCCTTAGCTGCGCCTACTTCAAAAGGGCACCGTTTTTTGATGCCCAAACCTGTCAACTTTATTTAGTAAAGAGGGTTTAGTGTCAGAAACCATGGGTGGTTGCAAGGGAACACACATGCTCCATTCATGGTACGCCCCCTTGGCGCTAAGTAATGCAAAGCGGTGCTGTACACTGCTTTGCGTTACTTTCACATTATGCTAGAAAATAAATCGGAAAAAAAACATTTGTGCCGATTTGTGTCATTCTGGTGACGCAAACACGCCGTGAAATCTTAGTAAATCTCCCCCTCAGACTCAAACACACCACTGCGATACTCAGACACAAGCGCACCTCTGTTATACTCGTGCACAAGCACACCTCTGTGATACTCGTGCACAAGCACACCTCTGTGATACTTGTGCACAAGCACACCTCTGTTATACTCTAACACAAGCGCACCTCTGTGATACTCGTGCACAAGCACACCTCTGTTATACTCTAACACAAGAACCCCTCTGTGATACTCGTGCACAAGCACACCTCTGTGATACTCAGGCACAAGCACACCTCTGTGATACTCAGGCACAAGCACACCACTGTGATACTCAGGCACAAACAAACCAGTTTAATACTCAGGCACAAGCACACCTCTGTGACGCTCAGGTACAAGCACACCTCTGTGATACTCAGACACAAGCACACCACTGTGATACTCAGATTCTAACACAACACTGCGATACTCAAGCGCAAGCACACCACTGTGATACTCAGGCACAAGCATAACTCTGTGATACTCAGGCACAATCACACCTCTGTGATACTCAGGTACAAGCACACCTCTGTGATACTCAGACACAAGCACACCACTGTGATACTCAGACTCTAACACAACACTGCGATACTCAAGCGCAAGCACACCTCTGTGATACTCAGGCACAAACACACCACTTTAATACTCAGGCACAAGCACACCTCTGCGATACTCAGGCACAATCACACCTCTGTGATACTGAGACACAAGAACACTACTGTGATACTCAGACTCTAACACTACACTTTGATACTCAAGCGCAAGCACACCTCTGTGATACTCAGGCACAAACACACCACTTTAATACTCAGGCACAAGCACACCTCTGCGATACTCAGGCACAAGCACACCACTGTGATACTCAGACACAAACACACCAGTTTAATACTCAGGCACAAGCACACCTCTGTGATACTCAGGCACAATCACACCACTGTGATACTCAGACTCTAACACAACACTGTGATACTCAAGTGCAAGCACACCTCTGTGATCCTCAGGCACAAACAGACCACTTTAATACTCAGGCACAATCACACCTCTGTGATACTGAGACACAAGCACACCTCTGTGATACTCAGGCACAAACACACCACTTTAATACTCAGGCACAAGCACACCTCTGTGATACTCAGGCACAAGCACACCACTGTTATACTCAGGCACAAACACACCAGTTTAATACTCAGGCACAAGCACACCTCTGTGATACTCAGACACAAGCACACCTCTGTGATACTCGTGCACAATCACACCTCTGTGATACTGAGACTCAAGAACACTACTGTGATACTCAGACTCTAACACAATACTGTGATACTCAGACGCAAGCACACCTCTGTGATACTCAGACACAGGCACACCTCTGTGATACGCAGGCACAAGCACACCACTGTGACACTCAGATTCAGTATTACAAGCACACCCCTGTGGTACTTAGACTACGCACATCAACATCTGTATTATACTCAGAGGTTTAGTTGTGCCTGGACCTGTCTTCTTCAGACTGAAGCACACGTATATATATATATATATATATATATATATATATATATATACACACACACACACACACACACACACACATACACACACACACACACACACACACACATACATATAGTAGGTAAAGGGGCCCAAAGTTTTTTTCAGGACCTGCTGCGGGCGGTACCAAAAGTTGCATTACTGAACACCAAGGCTGCCTACTCTTGATTCCACCTCATGCCTCTTTCATCAACCAGCCGACACGTCTCTTCTCTTTATCTCCCTTTTGTATGTTCTTTTCTGCTCCTATACCTCAGACACTAGTTTTCTATCTCCCTCTTCCTCCTCCTTTCCCACTTTTCCCCCTGTCTCTTTGTTGCTCTGGATCAAAATCTGAGGTGAAAAAAGTCTTGTCCCCAAAAAGTGAGTGTCAGTGCCAGCAACTGGCACAAGTGAAGCACCGGTCACACTCAGACACACACCCACACCACTGTTATATGGAGACTGAGGCACACCATAGCAGATGCATTTAAAAACAGATATCTGAAGTCTTGGCCTGCTGTAACCACATCTATCTCTACAGCACCAGGGAGGAACCTCCTGAGCTATATACCTGGGGTTTGAACGTTTGGTCTGCACTTTGCACACAGATCCCTGTCAAGTGCTCAATCCATTACGTTGTTTCGCCATTTTGTATTGCGTGCTTCTTACATAGCTTACAAAGCCCACAAATGTGATAGGGCTGGAGGCTTCACGCCCCTCCCTCCACCCCTGTACGGTGCTTTATAATAATACCTTCGGTTTTTAAAAAGAATACATTATTTGGGATTCTTCTGGCTTGTTTATCCCTACTCCAGGTGTACCCAATTCCCTGATGGGGTGCATGGCAAAGCTTCTTGAGACAGTGGGACAAGGTGCGGTGGCTAGGGTTACCATATCTCTTCGACATTCATCCATTAATTCACTCAGTGAGTAGCAAAGGTTCTCAAAGATCTCATTTTGTGCATTTTTCACGGGCAGGTCACTCTGATGATACCTGTTTTCTAGGGTTTAAAACGGGACAAGCTGAAGTGCGTGTAGCAGAATACAGAACAAAATGGCGGGACTGGGTGAGATGCCCACATCTGGCATGCATAGGGGCCACGTGTGCCAAAGACTGCTGTGGTACCTTCAGACCCTAAGCGACGTGAATTCTCTGACTTGAGCCTTTCGCCTTCAGCAATAAACGGATGAGTGCACAACGGGCTGCCGTTAAAGGGGCCACGGCTGGCTGAACGTGCCACCCATGGCACCGATGGGCATACTCCGCCTTCATGTGGGTAGAAGTTCCACCTGACCACATAGTCACCTAACGAAGACAACATTTTTAGTTCAAGAACACCGGAGCACTAGGCCATGCCTGACGCGGGACCCCCTGAGCTCTGTACCCCTACACTATACTCCACGGAAAAATGCACAAGTGATCTGTTTCAGTCTAATCACATAACAACGCCAGTAGTTGTAATCTATTGCAATTGTGCGGAAATTGAGGCAGACTGTACAAGATTATGCGGCAAGAAAAGGCAAATTCGGCGGCATAATGCAAATTCTGTAGCACTATTATTCGGCTATGTTGTTTTCAATTGTGTGGCACTGTAGGCAGACTTAATTAAATTATGTGGCAAAGAAAAGCAAATTGAGGGGCATAATGCATATTCGGAAGTAGTATTAGTTCGCCATATTTTTTAACACACATTCATACTGTCTGAGCGCATTTAACCTAACTAATACCAACTTAACTCTTTAATAAAGTAATCAACAACTGAAAGGTGGCCAGCTGACCTTTGAAATGCAATGTCACTGCAAAACCGAATGTGTTGTTTTCTAACTTTTAATCCGTTTGAATAAAAAAATGGCTGAAATCTGCAATTATGAAGCAGATAGTGAATTAATTGGCAAGTGCATTAAATACATGATTGTGCAGAAAACGCATTGGCAGCAGAATCGCATAATTCCTGGGGGGTTATAACTCGGGTCCACTGAGAGGCACACCCGCTCCCCTGCAATGCCTGTAGACCTGGCTACGGCTGCTGCGAGCTTTATCTACATACAAATAATTCCTTGTGGAGCTAGCAAATGCTTCCAGCTCTCTTTAAATCTGCAGTCTGCGCCAAGGCGCACAGATCGGTGCACCACTTATCCCCGTAAAAATAAATATATAGGGGCAGATTTACAAGCCCCTTGCGCCACTTTTGCGTCACTTTTGCCATGTTAAAAATGACGCAAAAGTGGCGCAAGGGCCTTTTAAATAAGCCCCTCAGGGGCTTATTTACAAGCCCCTTGCGCCACTTTTGCGTCATTTTTAACATGGGAAAAGTGACGCAAAAGTGGCGCAAGGGGCTTGTAAATATGCCCCTCAGTACATAAGCAGGTTTACTTCAGATAACACAGAGCGTCAGTGGTGCGCTGGGACTAAGACCCAGGAAAGTATGCATAAGTAAGGCCATATTTCTGCTTTTAAGGAGTAATGCATAGGCAGTCCACTTAAAATTCTCAATTAGCTCCAAAAATGAAAACCTCTAGATTTACCAGTCCAATACGACTCCAATGCGATCAGTATGAAACTATAAACAATGTGATATTTCTAAATATAAAACTTCCTCGTGCTTATACAGTGCAATAACAGGTGTAACTCTAACCCAACTCAGTTTGACTCTTTTTTTATCCACATTAGATCGATGAAGGGCTGGGTTACCCCACCTAGATTGTGTATCGGTGACCTGTTGGGCGCGCACAAAAATCTACAGCAGTGGCATTAACCCGCTGAGCTACCTTCCTCCGTAATCGGAATAATCAGAATCGGAGAAGAGAAACAGGAAGACGTGAAAGCGGCCAGAGGCGAGGCGTGCCCAGGGGTCCGTGGGCTGCGGGGGTACAGCACCCGGGGTTCCTCACCTCCTAGCTGAGGGGGTGCTCCATCTGCAGCAGGGTCCTGCAGCAGCAGCAGGGTGGCGAGCAGGCAGGCGCAGACGGTCCCCCTCATGGCTTCAGAGGCTGTAGAGACGGCAGCAGAGTGGCGGGAGACAGGGGTGGCCCAAAGGTCTTAACAAGGTGCAGAGTGCCACCCTCCCACACGTGAGCAGCGCCGGGGAGGGGGCGTCGATGCCTGCTCATAAGACCGGCTCAGGGGGTGGGCTGGGCTGTCCCTCCTGGTGCTGAGGGAAGCACCCTCCGCCTGCACGGGGCGCCGAATGTCCAAATATGGGAAAGCTGGAAGAATTTTACGAAAAACGAGTCTTATGGAGGATCCCCCAGCGAGGTCACTTAGTGGGCTGAGCCTCTGCAGCGGCGACTTGTAAGCAGTCTGCAGGATAGCATCATGAAAGCCGACACATCCTTTCATCCTTCCAATGCAATTGAAAGGGTACCACACCACTGAGTAAACTGACATTCATAGTTTAGACAGCCACAAGCACTTCGTTTTCTCACGTGAGCTTTTTAAGTGGACAATATTACTGTTGTGAAATTACAACTTGAGTCAGTGGGCATCACTCAAAGAAGATCGACTAGCAATGGATAACATTATGATAATTCATGCACTGCACTGATTCTTCTGTAAACCGAATCTCCGCGGGAAAGTGCGAATTATTTAGATCGAATTTCAGTAACCTTGAAATAATAGAGCGAATTCTTTGATACATGGAACTCCCCTACCACGTCGTTTCCTCCTCCTCCTTTCCAATTTTCTGCAGTCCCTGACTGCTTCAGCACTTGGTCTATCTGCCCTTTCAGCCACTCGATTTTTGTAAATAAAAAAAAGAAAACAGTCAAATCTAAAAAATACATCTTTATGGTTCATCATGCCCTCTCAACTCCGCCATGAGTACCGAGCTCAGCCGTACTCATGTAGCCTGCACTGGAAAGATGAAAGGATGAGCAGCGCTCCATAGATTCGATCGCGGGACATTGATACGACACAGGGACGTCGTCCAACTTGACTATCGTGCTGTCTGCGCTACCGCACCTCCCACAAATATGCACTTTATTTTCACCTAATGGTTCTTGTACTCCACTGCGCCAGGGACATCTTAAGAATATTGGGGGCCCTGGGCCAAACGTATTTTGGAGGCCCCTGTTCAGAACAACTTTGAATTTATGAGTCAGTTTCAGCTCTTTCATGCACTCTTTGGCCAGATCACTGACAGTGCACAGACACACTTGTCCAAATTCTAAATGTGTTTACATCTAATATTCAGGGATAGTGAATTGTGTTTTCAATATTGTAACACATCAGAGGCCGTATTACGGTAAATGCGCATTTTCATTGTTTAAAAAGGTGCGCCGCGCGCAAACAGTGAAAATGCACTCTATTACCATGAATGCGCTGCCTCCAGGGCAGCAGCGAACTCCTGTGAAAAACGGAGCATCTGCTTTACAGTCACTCTGTGTTTTCACAGTGCAGGCGGCAACCCACCTGCACTGTTGAAGGGGATTAGAGATCCCCTTGCAGGTTGGTGCAGTCAGTGATGGCGTCCTGCCTGCAAGGGGATGTCTGGGGGGGGGTGCATGGGACCCCATTTCCCCCTGCTAGAGGGCTGCCATCAGGGGGCGCACTGACACTGCACCTCCTGAGGGCTTCTTTGCCTCTGCGCCCGTGTCTGTAATACGGCGTGGGTGCAGAGGCAACGGGATTCCATCATTTGCATGGGGTACGCCCCCATGCAAATGAGGGAACGCCACCTGCAGATAGCACTGGCGCTTTATCTGCGCTAGCGCTATTGGTATTACAAAAGGGGCCGCACAAGTGGCTGCAGCCCCTTCTGTAATACCAAGGTGCCCTGGGAGCGTGCAAATAATCTCTGTAACACTTTCTCATTTCTCATATGTGAGGTCCTGTTTTGATCTAAAAGAAACTTCTTTTATGGATGTTGCATGAAACATAAACACAACAATTGTCTGCAAAATGTCTGTAGTAGACTCCTCACACTACCCACATTAAAAAATAATTTAAAGGAAAATGCTATTTAAAGCAATCTGTTTCAGAATTATTCAAGGTCATCAGGGAAAGACTCTGCAGAACAGAGCTGGCTGTATCAGGGGCCCCCCTGAAAGGCTGGGGCCCTGGGCCAGAGCCCACTTTGCCTATGCCTTAAAACGCCTCTGCACTGCGCTTTTAAATTGCCTGCATTCAGCACCTAAACTGCACAGGTAGGAAACTGCTCCATTTTGGAAGGCATTTACACTTTTTCTTAAAGAAAAACCATCTGTAGTTCTTTGCTTTTTTGCTTTTTAACTTTCTCTCTATAAATGACTCCTGGCGTCAATCGATTTCAGAGTCACTCCAAGTAGGATTTTCATTTTTTTCCAGCTATAAACGCTCCCTTTCCTTGCAAAGAGGGATACCTGCGCAGTGGGGAACTGCAACACAAAATAAATTGCCCAGGATCACACACTTTGAAGAGAATGGGGAAGCCAGGATTTAAACCAAACCAAGGTACCTTGGTTTCAACATTTTCCACTCAGCACACCCCGGATTTACTAAGACTTGTCAAAATTTGCCGCGGTGTGTTGTGTGAATGGGACACACAGCACAGCTAGAGATGTCCCTGCTCCTGATGTCCGCCATGTGCTAGTGCACTAACAGTAGGGTGACCAACCGTCCGTATATTTCACGGACTGTCCGTAATTTGGACCTCGGGTCCGTTGTCCGTCAGGATCCTTTTTACGGACGCCTTTTGTCCGTAATTTTGGGCCTTTCAGGGAGCAGAGCTGTTCACCTGCTAGAGGCCTCTGCTCCCTGAAGGGGCCGCCTCGCACTCCTCTGAGCACAAGAGCAGCCCCACCCGCCCATTGTCATTCTGTATGCAGGCTGATTGCCACATACAGAATGACAATGGGTCAGTCTGGGCTGGTACAGCATGTGGTGGCCTCCTCCAGCCTCGGTCTAGGGCAGGGCATTCAGTCACATGGAAGTGCAAAAACGCCCATGCTGCTGCTACGTGAGAATCCAGTATATCAAAGGAAGGCGGTGAAAGAAGTTAAAATGAAAGGATTATAGTTCTTTCAGAGTCTCATCATTTTAGAACTGATGCATTTTCAATATTATATTCAAGGAAGCCATGGTTGCTGCTTTTTTATTTTATGCAACTAACAACCATTGACAAAGCGAATCGTTCTGGCTTGTTGTAGGTGTAACGTTACTTGTTCTAGGTGTAACGTTACTTGTATTATATATCTGGATGCAATGACAGAAGCAACAAAAATACCAGTCGGGCGGCACATTATACTAAGCACAGATTTTTAGGTTGGGTGTTTTAAGCCACGCACTTAATTACATCGAACACCCCCTTTGGAGAGACCCCCCTAGTTTTTTCATCCCACTTAAAGCTCTGGAAACAACACCATTTCATAGTCGCCTCATGTCCTGGCACTGTGCATTGTGCAGGACTCATGCCTTCAACATTTTCAGATTGCCTATGTGCAGGGGCATAGTGAACCCTCCCCACCCCACCTCTTGCTTTAGGAACTACAGCGAGGGTGGAGTTCTTTATGGGCCTCTTCTGTCTGCAATTCTGCAGACAAAGGCGCAGCTCATAATTCATGTGAAAAGGTGAGTGAGTGAGTGAGTAAGTAAGTGAAGGGATGGGATGGGTGGATGGCTGAATGGATTAGTGAATGGATGAATGAAAGGATGGATGGATCATGAGAGAAAGGATGGATGGATGAGTTAGTGGAAGGATGGATGAGAGAAAAGGTAAATAGATGGATGTATGGGTAGAAGGGTAGATGGATGGGTAAAAGGATGGATGGATGAGTGAAAGGATGGATGGATGAGTGAAAGGGTGGATGGTGGGCGAGTAAAAGGGTGGATGATGGGCGAGTGAATGGGTGGATACATGAGTGAAATGATGGATGGATGGATGGATGGATTGATAAATGAAAGGGTGAATGGATGGACAGATGAGTAAAAGGGTGGATGTAAGGCTGGATGAGTGAGTGAAAGGATGGATAGATAAGTGAAGGAGTGAAAGGGTGGATGGATGAGAGGATGGATGGATAAGTGAAAGGATGGATGAGTGATATGGTCAATGGATGGATTCATGAGTGGATGAGTAGATGGATGGGTGGATGGAAGGATGGATGGCTACGTGAGGGGGATGGAGAGAGAAAGGAAGGATGGGTGGATAGATGATTGAATGGGTGAATGGGTGGAAGGATGAGTGACTGGGTCGATGAATGAGTAAGTGAAAGGATAGCTGGATGGGTTAATGGCTGGATGGATGAGTGAATGGATGGATGGGTGGAAGAGTGGATGGGTGAGTGTACTGATGGATAGGGTGAAAGAGTGGATGGATGGATAATGGATGGATGAGTAAAAGGGTGGATGAAGGGATGGAAGACTGAAATGATGGATGGAAGGATACATGATGGATAGGTTTGTAAATGGTTGAATATGGACATGGATGGACACACAGATGGAAGGACAGAATGAATGGTGAAAGACTGAATGATGGATGAAAGTATGATTACACCTTGTAACCCCCATTATCTTAAGCAACATTTCCTATACATTGACTTTCACATTTATATGAGTCATTTTCTGTATATGTGTGTGATGTAACGCACTCTGACACCCTGCCCTACGTAATTGGGATGAGTAGCACTATAAAATAAATTAAATACACATGAGAGAGGGACTATGTGAAGATGAGGGGCACCATTGGAGGGTGGTAGCAAGGCCGGACTGGCATCAGGTGTTTCCCTGGGAGGCTGGAAAGGTGGGGGGGCAGTTTTGTTACTGGGGGCTGGCACTGCAATGTTCCTTGTATATCCAGCAGTTTTCAGGCAACAATAAAAGCGGCCTCACTTATATTCAGGTGTGGTTCACCAGTGTCTGGTGACTAATGTATCTGCAGGAGCGAGATGGGAGTTTGGAATCATCTAAGGTAGCACAGTGGGTTAATATGCCTGCTGCAAAGAATGTGTACTATGCATATCAAAGAATAGTATTTTATGTGCAGATCTCAGTGGGTTACTACTTTTGTCACTGAGATTCTTTTGTTACTGTGCATTTCATAAGTTACCTACTTAATCTAGCAGTGAGTTTTGAACTGCCATCAAAGAGCTGCATGCAAGCTGCATGGTACAGGTTACAAACTTATGTTTTCTTCCCCAGTCTTTCATTATCCTGATGTTGCTACAAAATGTCTGTTAGGGTAGGAATACATTCTTATCATTAAAGTTAACTCTAACCACGGTGTTAAGTTCTGAATCCTGAGTTTGTGCTTCTTTAGACCAAGCACACTTCAAAAATGCTTAACAGTATTGGTGACATGCATCCTACACCTTGTAGTGCCCTTTGCCTTATGTAACATGTTCTATACACTGATTTACACACGTATGATTCATTGTCTCTGTATTTGTGTGTGATGTAAAGTGCTTCGACATCTTATACTGGTACGAGACGGGCTATAAAACAAATGAAATACATGCGAGAGAGGGGCTGTGGAAAGATGAGAGGCACTGTTGGTGATAGTGAGGGAATCATTGAAGAGCCCCATCAAAGATTGTCATATCCTGGTGCACAGTAAAGTCATTATTTACTATGCTTTAGAAGCTAATACAATTGATATATAAGGACAAATGTGTTGTAGAATGAACCATGTTTTCCCAAATTTTCTTGGGGGTGCGAAAACAAAGGCTGTGAGCTGTCAGTTTGTTTGTAACACACAACTTTTAAATATCTGTAAATAAACTGTGCAAATGTTTCAAAACATATCAGCAGTTAGGAAACCACAAATGGACCACTTGTTTGTAATTCAGATGTGTGCTGGAAACAGAGTTTTAATAGGATCAAAACAATCAAGACACTTTACTTGGTGATGTTCAAATGATACATATTTGCTGAAACCACATTTCCACACATTAGGACTTGTGCGCTATATAGATTTATCAGTAAAACTGAATGATGACATTTTGCTTCCATTCGATAGAAAATGTTCTGTATGTAAAAGACAGGGCCTCCTTCTGCCCTACAATAACGCCTCAACATCGTATACAGTTTCTAGTCTGTAGCACAATTCTGTGCATCAATGAGAATCTGCAGTTTACAGCTCACAGAAATGAAAAGGCCCAATCAGTATACTATTTCCAATATACAGGAGGTAAAATAAGGAGGGCTGATATATGGCTAGCCAGGGCATGATATAGCAATGTCAACTCTTATCTAACCGCTCTGACCCACAATAATACCATTACACTCAGCAGTGTGCAGCCAGTTATAGCTCATGCAGTCTGGTTAATAACTCCCTTTTCCTGCTTAATGCTCTCCCTCGCACAAGATCTGCCCGCTATGGGTCTTACCCATCACTCAGTATTATACCAGCCCCTAAACCAGCCATCACCAGCTGATCAGACATGGAATGTTTGAAGGGATCTGACACATAAAGCTGGTCACTCGGAGGACTGCACTCTAGTCCAGCACTGCAGGTCCCAATTAGCTGCATCCTATGCGTGCCGCTTTACATCTCACAATGTCTATCCCAGCAGATCTTCCCAACCATTTCTCTCACCAAACATGCCTGCTCAGGACCATGAATTGTAAACAAAATATCAGACTGGACAACCCAGTGCAGTAACCATATACATAGGATTATTATCATATGAAATACCACAAAAAGACCTGCACAGTTGCTCAAAGCTGCGCGCATACTGAAAAACTGTGAAGTGCACAATTGTCTCAACCTAATATAAACTTATTTTGACTTGTACTTAAGTGGTTGTCTATTTACTTACTTATATACTATTGCGTGACCTCCTCTGATGCGTCTGTAAAACTTACTTTTTGTCCCTAAGTTTTGTCCTGAATTTTGAACTCCTGTCCTGAATTTTTGTCCTGAATTTTGACTCTTTGTCCTGAATTTGTACACTCACCGTCCTGAATTTGCACCCATGCCAGTTGGTCACCCTAACTAACAGGCTGCCGTGTGTGATGCACAGGTTCGCGCCATGGTGCAGACGATGTGCACTTCGGCCTAGGATTTACTGCAAGAATGGCCTTCTAGTGCAAATTCCTGGAGATAGACACATACAGAAGGCTCTGATGCATTGGTTCTGTGCACTGCAACGCACCTTTGGAGAAGTGAACACATTTCCCCTCTTTGGCGCCTGCTTCCAGAAGGCATTTGCTTTTGAAGCAAAGCTTAATCCAGTTATCTTAATAGAACGAGCTTTGTGGCCAAGTCCGTGGGTGTTTGTGCTGATCTGTCCCGACCAACGTCTTCACATAGAGTGGCGTGAATCATATTTTGCACTGAAAAAGTACATCTTTCCAGTGCAAAATTTCGTTTTGCACCGAATAGTAAATCACAGCTACTACTTTGCATCACGCCAGCACGGGTGCAAAGCCTTTCTAACTCATAGGCCCAGATTCACATAGGTTTATGCGTCAGGTTAGTGTTACTTTTGCAACGCTATCCCAACGCTAAACCTATTTGGGGATTAACAAACCAACGCTAATTGGTATTAGCGTTGGTTTGTTTGGAAAATTAACGCAAAGCAGTGTGAAACACTGCTTTGCATTACTTTGCGTCAAGGGGGCGTTAAATGGGTGGTATATGGGCAGTCCCATGCAACCACCCATTCTTTTTGACACTGAACACTATCTACTTACATTAGTAGACAGGGTTTAGCGCCAAAAGTTAGCACAGCTCTACAGCACGGGTTAAAAGGAGAAATGTTGTCATTTCTTTATTTTCCGACCTTGCAAGCACTCTGCACTGTGCACTAAGGTGTGTGCCTGGTGCACAGCAGCTGAAATCAGTGCTGGCGCTAGAGAGAAGGGAGGAGAGTTCCATAACTCTGTGAAAATGGCACTCCCCTGCTCTCTCCCTGTCACGCAACGCATCGCAGCCTTTTTGGGGCACCGCTGCGTTCTGTGACAGTTTTCAGAATCTGTGACGAATTGTTTTCATTTCTCCTTTATTTTTTGACTTTGCATGTGTGCTGCAACGTGCAGCAAACATAGAAAGTAGGAAAACCTTTGAAGTGTGTCTAGGCAAAGTATTTTGTGCAGAAAGTGTACCCTTCCTTCACAAAACCTATGCTAGACTCAGGCACGCACCCTAGCACTATGGCGCTAAGTTATGTCCCTGGCGCATGGCTGCTGAATCCAGAGCCGGCGCTAGGGAGAGGGGAGGAGAGAGCCATATCTCTGTGAATATAGCACTCTCCTGCTCCCTCCCTGTCAAGCAACGCAGCGCAACCTCTTTGGGGGCTGAAATACGTACTGTGACAGTTTTCAGAATCTGGGCCTAGTCTCTGTTCATCCTAATGTTAGCTCGTGTCGTGGCTGACCTCCTGTTCCAAATACCGAACCGGCCACATACGTATGCTGATTGCTATATCCTGTGCTAGCCCTGACTTTTCTAAAAATATATTCCAAGTGGCTGTTCTATAGTAGCATTAAAATGGAGTGCAGGAGATATGCATCGAGGAACGGAGAATAGAATGCAACGAAAAAGAGGAAACACACCCTTTGAGAGACAAAAACTGCAAAAATCTTTACGCAGTGCCATCAAGATGTTTTTTAATCAAAATTGTTACCAAAGCCATTGGGGAAAGTCATTACTTTTTTTTCTTGATGGAAACACACCACTTGCAAATCATCTGGACATTAGTGCAACAGCATTGAGAAAAGTCGTAAAGACAAGCATATGGCAAGATCACAGAAACCTTTTTTTAACCTGTAGACAGCTTCATGATGTGTGAAGCTGGTAATGTTAAATAATGGGCTGCACCAAGAAGCCGTGTATGACAGTGAAAAGGTTCCAGACGCCCCTAAGTGCCACAAGCAGACATTTGAGATGGAATACATAGGCTGAATTTATTAAACCTCTAAGGTTTTAATCTACATTACCATGTTGGACTGAAAAATATGTTTAGCTGACTCCTTCTAGCATTGTGCGAGTTAAATTAGCATTTGCGGCACCATTTTGTGTTCAGCCGCCATTTTGTACCATGATCGAAACTAAGCTTCTGTCTCACACCACCTGCTTCAGTAGAAAACAGCCTTGCTTGTTCCTTTATTATTCAAGGCTGAACTTCGTTGCACTAATGAATAGCTTGTTCTGTGTTTGCATACCTTTCTTCGTCTGTAGCCCTGCTCCCACTGTTCAGAGAGACGGGTACAGGCTGAGTCGCCTTGAAACTAAGATAAGGTGTTCCTGGTCTCAGGATGGTAGCTCATCCTTCTGTGCCTTCTTTGTTAACTTGCTCCAACTGGAAATTTCCAGTCTGGGCTGGTCCTGTTGGGTATTGGAAATGTATAATAACTGATGTTATGTTGGGAAGGGTCAGTCCCTCGGCAGCCATCTTAGGAGGCTGGTCAGACCGGGCTCCGCTGCAGTGCAATACTAATAAATAATTTGGTTTGTATTCTCTACTGTCTGACCGACTCTTCATTTGTGTGGAAGTCTGAGAGGTGGTCGTGAGTGACCCGGGTGGCCCTAATCGGGTCACTTCCTTCAGTTGGCGCCCGAACAGGGACTCCATCGAGTGACCCATTCTCGCCCACGGACAGGTGAGGGGGATGGGGCCACGTCGGGTCGGATGGGCGGATCGGGGATCCCTGCACGATAGAGCCTAGCACTCGCAGCTGCCCCGCCTGTCTGATCGGGCGGTGCCTCGCCCAGTGGTCATCCCGGCTGGGGTCCTGAAAAGGCGAAACCCTTGGATCTGACCGTTTGGTCCGAAGAGTCGGCAGTGGAGAATAACTTCGTTTGACCTGTGTGCACCAGGTGAGTTTGTTTTGGGCCATGGCACTGTTTGTTTGAGTTTGGTACGGTCTGAGGATCGTTTTGGACAAGAGCTTGAATTTGTTTGAATTCTTTGTGAACATGGTATTGTTTTGATCTGGTTTGGTGAGGTCTGTGGACCGATTTTGGTAACATATTTGAAAATATTCGTCTGGCATCGCTAGTGAATGCGTTTTGTCTCAAGATGCCTTGTTTTAGTCGATTGTTTTGTGTGAGTTGTCGTTGTTGTTCTACTGATGCTCGATTGGAGGAAAGGCAGCCGGCGCCCCCAGAGGGTACCCCAAACTTTGACATGTACGTTAAGCATGGCCTTGGCCCTATTATGTTTTGTACTTTATGGCACAAATATACGAGAGACAATACCGAGTTGCAGTGGCCACTAACAGGTACCTTTGATGAACAGAAATTGAATTTCCTGCAGGATAAATTGTTTGCAAAACGGAGTAGACAGTCGATGTTTGATTCTCTTCAGGTATGGCAGAAGGAAGCTAAGCAGAGACGGATGAAGGCAGAAAAAGAGGCCCGAAGGGGGAAAATGTGTGACACAGTGACACAGAAAGCAGTAGCGTATGATAGAGAGAAAATAGAAAATGTTATAGAGTGTGCTGATAGAAAGTTCCGATTGCAATGTGACAAATCCTATGTTGCACGAGAAGAAGGCGATACATTTGTGGAGGAGTTGTTAGACACCCGGCCCCCGCCTCCATATGCCCCGCAGAGAGTATACCCTGTTGTACCGCAGCCTCCACCAGTTGTCTCAGTCTCTTCTGCCCCTGCTGTTTCTGTTTCTTCTGTCATTGATTCCATTGCTCTAACAACTGCGCCTCCTTTCCATTCTGTGGCTTCGCCCTCCGCACCTGCGATAACTGCTAGTGTCTCTGCGGTGCCTATTGTGTCCATGTCTTCTCTTTCTTTGGCCCTTACACCCACGACCCAGCCATTGATGACATTAGTGCCTACCCACTCGGTTACCACTCCTTCCCTCGTCCCTCACTCCCCGGCAGCATTAGGTAGTGGAAAGTCTGTGCGCGGGCTGGGGGACGAGAACTGGGCAACAGCTAGGGAACGGTTGGGGTGCATTTTAATACGATCTGATGTGGGGAAGGAAGAAAAGAAGGCAGTAGCGAATCAGGCTGCGCAGTGGGTCCGTCATCCCATCGATAGCACTGAAGATGTGTGGAGTGTGATGAGGGATTATGAGCCGTTTGTGCAGCAGCATGCCCTTAAGCACATGTCGGCTACACTGATTGGATTGTGGGAACAATGCTTCAATGCTATAGCGCCACCGATTATTTATGATATTAGAGATAATGTATATGTAGCTGGCCTGGCACCTGAGGAGGTTTTCGGAAGTGTCGCAACATTGGTAGCTTACCGTGATAGGTTGTTCGAAAAGAGCCCGACCACGGTATCCCAGTTCCCAATGAGGGAAGTCCACCCCATCTATCACCCTGTGTTGCCAGAGCTTCAGGATCAGCATGATGCTATAATTAGACCAAAGGTAGAGACACGCTTCCAAGAACAGTGGGTCTATACCCCATGGAAGAGGAGTGAGGTGTTATCCCCCAAGACCCAGTTACCTGACCCTAGGAAAAATCCTACTGCATATTATAAGGAATTGACTGAAGCTGCTTCGTCGACAGTAATGACACTTGCTGATTTGAAATGTTTTTTGGGTTACTGGTGCCCGTCGATATTTGGAGACAGGTGCACACACAGGATCATGCTGTAGAATTGGGTGGTACATGGGATCAGATTAAAGCATGGGATAAGGAAAGGAAGCCTGGAGAGAAGCCAAAGGCCAAGATACTAGCTTTACCCGGCCGGATTATCACATATATGCACTCCCTTATTCCTCTGAGAAGGGTAGATTGGGACAAGTTAGCGGTATGTCGTCAGAAGAAGGATGAGAGCGTGTCCGATTTTTTCATGCGGTTTGAGCGGGTGTTTTTGGATTTCAGTGGACAGGATTTGTCAGTAGAAGGGGGTGTTCGATTGTTTGTCAATAGATTTGTTACGAACCTGCTCCCAGAGATCGCGACTCGGTTGCAGGCTTCGGAGAGCACTTGGACGACATCCTCCCCTTCCGTAATTTTGAGTATGGCACAATATTATGAGCACAGGGAAAACGAGGAGAAGGAGAAGGTAAAGAAGAAGCATAAGGAGCTAAAAACGAAGGTGTTGTTACAGCAGGCGTCTAGGGGAAATGGAAGGGGACGTGGTGCTACTCCGGCCCGGCAGCTTCCCCGTACTAGCAGGAGTGCTGTGCCTGTAGGGCCAAATCAGTGCGCGTACTGCAAAGAGGAGGGGCACTGGCGTAGTGAGTGTCCGGTGTTATTGCAGAAAGTCGCGGCCCCTCGAGGACAGGGTTCTCGAGGACAGGGTCGCGGAGTAAGTGATCGGGACAAGGTTCGGGAGGATGGGACATCGCAGGGTCGCTCTGATCAGAACTATTTTGATGACCCTCGAGGAAGACAGTATTATCATGATGATTATGATTGGGACGAAGTGACAGGGATGTCCCACAGCTAGGGACAGCCAGGGACAGGGTGAGGGACCAGTTCAGATACCTGTAGATCAGTGCGGTCCTTATGTCACCGCAGATTTGCAAGGCTCAGTTAAGAAATTCTTAGTGGACACAGGTGCAATGAATAGCTCTGTTTCTCGCTCGCTAGCTCTGTCTGGCCAAAAAAATGTTTCGATAGGCTTTTCAGGTGTACCGGTTGTGAGCTCCATTTCCAAGCCACTGGCCTTGACCATTGGTCCCTTTACTGTGGATTCGCCCTTTCTATTGACATCCAATTGTGGAGAAAATCTAATGGGTTTAGATTTGTTGAAGAAGCTGCATGTGACCATTTTTTGTTCTCCGGACAGTGTCTATATGACAATGGGACCAAATGTAGTGAGTTTCAAGCAGTGTTTGTCTAAAGATGCGCCCCTTCCTGCTGAGTTTAAGGACGTGCCATCCACTTTGTGGGCGACGGGCGATATGGATGTGGGACTCTTACAAATTTCCCCAGTTTCTATCAAGGTTAAGGACAATGCCATTTTGCCCCGTATTCCCCAGTACAAAATACCATAAGCAGGGGAGCGAGCTTTATTACGCATTATGCAGGATCTGATTGAATCGGGGGTAGTTGAGTAGACTGCATCGAATGTGTGTAACAGCCCTATTCTTCCTATTCTCAAAAAGACATCCTCAGACTCCCCCGATGACAATGCAGATGTTTATCGTTTTGTGATTGATTTGCGTGCAGTTAATAAAATAGTGTTTCCTCAATTCCCGGTGGTCCCTGACATTACTGCCCTTCTCACAATGATTCCTTCCTCTGCCCAATTCTTTTCTGTCATTGATTTGAAGAATGCGTTCTTTAGTATTCCAATTCATCCTGATAGCCGTTATCTCTTCGGTTTTACACTAGCTGGCAGAAGCTTTAGATTCTGCTGAGCTCCTCAGGGCTATACTGAGAGCCCTAGTATATATAGCCAAGCCTTGAAAGCCCAATTGGACTCCCTCACGCTTCCCTCAGGTAATGTATTGCTTCAGTATGTGGATGACTTACTAATAGCACCTGACACTGAACAGGGATGCAAAGACAGTACGGTTAAGTTGTTGCTCCATTTGGCTCACCATGGACTTAAAGTGTCCCTTTCTAAATTTCAATACTGTCGACAGGAGGTGACCTATTTAGGGCACCTACTGTCGAAGGAGGGTAGGAGATTGACCCCTGAGCGCATTAGCGCCATTGTAAAAATGCCCATCCCTAAAACTCAAAGGGATGTACGCGCCTTCATTGGCATCACCTCCTACTGTCGGCATTGGATCCCTGGTTATTCATTACTAACGAAGCCCTTGCTAGCGCTAACCACTAAAGATGTGCATGAGCCCTTGCCTTGGACACATGAATGCCAACAGTCTTTTGAGCTACTAAAAATTGCGCTTTGCTCTGCTCCTGTGCTAGGCACCCCTGATTATGCAAAGCCTTTCGTGTTGTACGTACACGAGGCGGCTGGTTGTGCGCTTTCTGTTTTAACACAGGCCTTTGTAGGTAAGCAACGGCCGTGTGCCTATTTCTCCGCTTTGCTTGACCCCGTCGCCAGAGCCCTCCCGAGCTGTCTAAGAGCAGTCGCGGCTGTGGCCGTCTCGATAAGGCAATAGGCTGGACTTGTACTTGATACTGACTTCACAGTCATGGTACCGCATGCTGTGGACGCACTTTTGAATAAGACTAAGGCACAGCACCTTACCAGTGCACGTCTGACCGGTTACGAGCTAACTCTTTTTGCCCCGCATGTTACAATAAAAATATGTGCCACTCTGAACCCTGCCACGTTACTACCCCTCCCTTCGGAGAGTGAGGAAATAGACATACATGATTGTCTGTTTCGGACGGAGGAGGAGACGAAGGGACGGGTAGACTTGACTGATGTTCCCTTATCTGACCCCCAAGGGGAACTCTATGCCGATGGCTCTTGTTTCAAATTACCAGATGGCACCACCACTGCAGCATATTCACTCACTACACTGCACCCGGTAGTTGAAACATCACGAGTTCCTTATCAGTCCGCCCAGGCAGCTGAGCTAGTCGCTCTCATTAGAGCTTGTGAGTTGAGCGAGGGACTGGCTGTCAATATCTACACTGACAGCCAGTACGCATTCGGGGTCGCCCATAATTTTGGGCAGCTCTGGGCAGAGAGAGGGTTTCTTACATCGCATGGGACATGCATACAACACGGCCCTGTGATACATAGGCTACTGATTGCTCTGACGCTCCCTAAGAAATTGGCCATTATCAAGTGCAGTGCCCACAAAGCAATTACTGACGATATAGGAAAGGGAAATGCATTTTCAGACCAGACAGCCAAGGAGACAGCTCAAATGAAGACGAAAAGAATGTTTGTAGCGGGTCCTGCCAGGTGGGTACCCGAGGCTGCTATGTTTGAGGATACTTTAGACAATGTGTAAGAAATCCAAAGTGAGGCAACGGTTGAGGAGCTAGCAGTATGGCAGGAGAGCACAGCACGCTTAGATGAAGATGGGTGTTGGACAGACAAGCCAGAAAAGCAGAGATCGATGTTACCGGATGCATATGTCCTCCCTGTGGTCACTATGGCGCACGGGCCAGCTCACATCAGTGCGAAGGGGATATGTAAGGTGTTAGATCCTGTATGGCAGAATGATCACATACCTAAGGTTGCTGCTCACCTGGTGAAGTACTGTATGGTATGCATGATGTATAATCCTGGAAAAGGCACTCCTACCCCTCCTGGTAATTTTGCTCCGCCTTCCTTCCCTTTCGAGGTTCTCCAGATGGATTTCATCGAAATGGAACGAGTCAACAATCTGAAATATGTGTTAGTGGTTGTTTGTGAATTCAGTAAATGTATTGAAGCCTACCCCACCAAAGAAAATACAGCCATGGCGATGGCGAAGGCACTCGTGAAAGAGTTCTTCCCGCGTTTTGGTTTGCCCCGCTTGATTTGGAGTGACAACGGAAGTCACTTCAACTCAAAGGTTATCCAGTTGGTGTGTGATGGTTTGCACATCAGGCAGAAATTTCATGTCGCAAACCATCCCCAGTCAGCAGGTTTGGTTGAGAAGTACAATGGTACTCTCAAACTAAAGCTGGCAAAGATCAAAGAGAACACAGGATTGCAATGGCCAGATGCTTTAACATTAGCTCTATTGTCTACAAGCTACAGCTCACTCTACGACAGGATTGTCACCGTACGAGGTCATGTTTGGTCACCCGGCAAATGTATGGGGCATCCCGCGACCTCATCGGTTCTCGGAAATAGAATACCCTTTACTTGTGGACTATCTATATGAGTTGACTAAAAACTTGGGTTCTATTCACCAACAGATTCAGAAAACTCTACCGCCAATTCCTGAGGGGCCAGGCCATGACATTCAACCCGGTGACTTTGTCCTGGTGAGGAACTATCAGAGGAAAGGCAGTTTGGAGCCGTGCTGCAAGGGGCCTCTCCAGGTCCTCCTCGCTACCCGGATGGCAGTGAAGGTAGACGGCCTGAAGAATTGGATTCATTCTACCCACTGCAAGAGGGTGTCCCTTCTGTTGCCCTACGACCGCTGGGTGCTCGATGGGATCGGCGACTCTGAAAAGGAGCAGGTGCCGCGCTTCGCTCTCTTCTCAGATGCGCAACTGACGGGGGCACACCCCGAGGAGGAGAGCAGTGCAGTGTTGAATGAGGCGGTGCCACCTGCAACTAAGGCCATCCAGGAGCCTCAGCTTGTTGGCCCATCTGTGTTTGAGTCCCTGCCCACTGAGCCCCAGCCCGCTGGCTCATCTGTGTTTGCACCCCTACCCCTTGGTCTCTCTGAATCTGAACCCCTTTTTGCTGACCCCTCTGTGCCTGTAGTAATTAGGTACAATCTGTGCCCTCGATGGAAGAACAGTGCACCAAAGGAGAAGTCAGATTAGTAGGGATGGACTGCGAGGATAAAGATTAGGGTGTACCTTGCCTGTGGTACCAACGGTAGTTTAGGGAAAGGGAGATTGGTGCATTGTTCAGACATTGGACATGGTGAATTTGACATGCTCCCCTGGGAGAGAGGGGGGATACCCTGTCCTGGACGACGTGGGATTTCCTCAGAAAGGGCTGCGATCGCGCAGCTCCATCGAAAAGTGCTCAACAGCACCACCGTAGATGAACAATAGGAGTCTGCCAGCGAGGCTCTGATGGACGCTGGGAACTTTGTCCCCTTTCTTTACTTTATCATTGTTGGCCCCATTGCATGTCCTTTCCTCTGATTAAAAAAAAATGTACCCATTTGGTCGCCTCATTATGGAAGAAGAACAGCCTTTTGCTGCCCTGCGTTTTGGGCAGACTGGGTCTGGTTGGTTTGCTAAGAAGAAAGTGCTCTGTGCTGTTTTTGTATTGTCACTGTTGTTGATTTTGGGAGGGGTGTCCTGGGTTTTGGAGTGCTATTGTAATACCCCATTTTGTGTTATATACAAGATTGTTTCTCCAGGTCGTGCCAAAAGAGCAATACCAAGCAATGTATTTCTAGATACACACAGGAAGTTATTTGGTGAAAGTACAGCTTGTTATCCTACTGACTCTGTTACAAGTTTGTGGACTGCTTACCCATTGTCACTGGTTATTTATACATATGTTCGCCCACCCCAATTCGTAGAGGTAAAGGGTGAGTTCGGGATGGGATATCCCGGTCCCTGTTTGTACTATAGGAAGTCACGAGGGAAGGGATATCCAGGTTGTAACATTAATGTGTATTGCGACAATCTGTATATGGAGGAACAGAACATTACTTTAACAGGTTGGCATTATCAAGATTTGACAGTCACTCGAGAAGTAGGTTACTATCCCACATGCTGTCCGATAGTAAATAGTACTGACGCTTTCTTATACATAAATTGTTCTGGACTGATACTGTTCAAGAATACAATGTCTTTGGTGAGGAAAGATGATCCGAGTACCATGGGGATGAATACTAGATATGCTCCTGTAGATTACCAAGGTCCACTTTATGCACACCCAGGATTTTACTTCCTGTCAAATGGTACGTACTTCAATGTTCATAATGGTACCAAGGACGTGGCTTTGGGAATGGTGCTTCCTCTTGGGGTGCCTTGTAAGTATAAACTAACCCGGAAGTCGTGTCGTTGGAGCAGGGAGGCCGATATAACATTTTGCGAAGGAACCAGATAAGGTCTATGTATCGGCAAATATACGGAGTGGAGCAGTAACACCCTCTGTTTAATATTACTGTACATCGCTTTCCTGGTCCATAACAGCCCAAGATTGTGTTATCAAGCAACCATAATTTTCATTGGTTTTGCCAAATCTAATTATAATACGGTGGCTCCAACGAATATAGCGATGATCTAATCATACATGAAGAAAACTCAGTCCTGAAGAAGGTGGAGAAGTGATTTCACCGAAACGCCGCGTCGACCCTTTCTAGTTTTCTTGCCTATGTATATTTATGTATCTCTTTTTAACATTGTTGATTATTGGTATGATGATTTTTAATGAAATTGTTTTAATGATGTATGACATGATTTTATTTAAATAAAATTTCTCCTGTTTTAAGACTGAAATCTTATCCAACTATAGTGTTTTTATTATATAACTGCAGTGTACCTTTTCAGATTGATATAGTGTAATTCCTCAGTTTATGCTGCTCCACACATGATCAATAGACTTGAATGTTAAATAAGAGCAGGGATTGTTTGTGTTTTTTTGCTGATGTTACCCCATCCCTCCTCTTACCAGTGGGGTGTCTCCTACCTTTTTATTCTCTACAGCTTGCATGCCACACATCACAGCACAATCACATAGTAGATCCAGCAACAACTAGCCTGAACATGCTGGCACACCAATGGCTGTGGCTCCCTCGCCTCTATATTTCCTGGTACTCTGATATCGCAGAGATGCTGAGCTCCTCCACAGGTTCCCAAACGTTCTAAAGAGACTTCAGAACTTTAAGATACGTAAATGCAAATGCCCTTCAGAAAAGCAGACATGCCCTTGGTCAAGTCCTAGGTTACAATCTTGTGTAGTACAGGGGCGGTATAATACAATTAGTATTATGTTGACCATCGACTCCATTTTGTGTGCACAACTTCATTTTGTGCTTTTTTGTAGCTACAGGATGGGAATGTTTTCATTCAACACAGCACTTCACATCAGAGTAAAACAGTTTCTGAAACATGTAGTGTGGGATGTGCAGCTGATATTGTTCACAAGCGTGAGAGAGGAATGTACTGTTCTGGCTCAGAGCAAACACTGGAGCCTGGCCACCTCCCGTGGGTGACCTCGATGCAGACTGGTGCGGCCAGCAATAATTTCGTAACCAAAGGAAGGGGGGCGAGGTTTCTAGAAATCGCTCCTTGAGTCGAGTAAAGGTATTAAAGACGGGGGACTCTTGGCTCTCTGACAGGAGCTCGCCTGTGGAACATACGTGTTGCCCTAGGACTTTTTGTGATCCCGATCGAGACTTCTACCTGACTGTGAGGGCTTCCCAGTCGTGCTGGCCAGAATGTTGAAGGACACTCCATCTGTGATGTATACTAAGTTTTGATTTCTTGCTTTATATATACACACTCAGGCACCCATACAAATACTCAGGCAACCAATCGATAACCCATATAGACACTCATGTACCTACTGACCAACCCATGCAGCAGCTTATACAACAACTAACAGACTGATACAGACATTCACACAGTTTAGTCACTAACCCATGCATTCAGTAAGACACATGTAATCACTCACTTAAACAGTCAGTCACGCACCTACTAAATCCTCCATCCAGACACTTATACACCCACTCATTCTTCAAAACACCTTGGCATATATATAATACATATTTAAACTTTAAAGAAACCCACAGTCACTGGATGATGTCATCAGTGATGTCATTTGAGATGTCATCAGTGATGTCATCAGTGATGTCACTGACCATGTCATGAATGATGTAATATGTGACGTCATCAGCAGTGCATTGCGGGGGCGCGAGTTATTGTTAGCTGAACTAACTATAACGGCGGAATTTCTATGGTTTTGTACGAGTGAAATGTCCAACTAACTATAACGTCCCTGAAACCTATGGTTTTTTCAGTGAATTTCTAAGGTTTTTTAAATGCTAATTTCTAACTATAACGTGCCTGACAACTATGGTTTTTTCAGTGAATTTCAATGGTTTTTTAAAATGCTAATTTCTAACTATAACGTCCCTGAAACCTATGGTTTTTTCAGTGAATTTCAAAGGTTCTTTAAATGCTAATTTCTAACTATAACATAGCAGTCGCGTTTGCAGAGTGGTGGAGAAAGGTGAGCGTGGCCTTCAAACACCTTTTAGCAATCCCACTGTGTGGGATTTAGCGGAAGTAACAGGAGGGATAGTTAGCCCCCAGCATCAACCTTGGGGGCCAACTACCCCTTTTATTACCTCCAGTAAGTCCCACACAGCAGGATTGCTAACTTGTTATATCAGGCCCCACCCACTCCCTGCAGCACTCTGCAAATGCACCCCCTGGCGGGTTCTAAGTTGGGGGATTAAGTACCCTTGAATGCTAAGGGTCCCTGGAGTCCAACTAGGCCACCAGGTACCTCCATTAAGTGCCACAGAGCTGCGTTGCAGAGAGGTGTAAAAAGGTGTGTGGCCTCAGACCACCTCTCTGCAACGCAGCTCTGTGGCGCTTACTGGAGGTACATGGTGGGCTAGTTGGCCCCCAGGGACCCTCAGGATTGAAGAGGACTTAATCCCCCAATTTACAATGTGCCAGGGGGCGCGTTTGCACACTTGCTATGTCAGGCCCCGCCCCCTCCCTGCACCACTGTGCAAATGCACCCCCTGGCGCATTGTAAATTGGGGGATTAATTCCCCTTTAGTCCTTAGGGTCCCTGGGGGCCAACTAGCCCACCAGGTACCTCCAGTAAGCGCCACAGAGGTGCGTTGCAGAGAGGTGTAAAAAGGGGCCTGGCCTCGGAACACCTCTCTGCAACGCAGCTCTATGGCGCATACTGGAGGTACCTGGTGGGCTAGTTGGCCCCCAGGGACCCTCAGTATTCAAGGGGAATTAATTCCCCAACTTACAACGTGCCAGGGGCGCGTTTGCTGACTGCTGCAGGGAGGGGGCGGGGCCTCCGGCGCGATGCCGGCTTTCTTTTTTTTTTTTTACAAGGGGGCTGTGTGGCCCCCTTCTTTACATTATTTGGGGCCCTGGGGACCCCATTCCCCAGGGCCTGCTCTTTTTTTTACATTTTAAAAAAAAACAGGAAGGGGGACGCGCGGCCCTCCTCCCGAGGCCAATTTCGGCCCCGGGGACCCCATCCCCCGGGGCATGGCCACATTGTTTTTGTTTGTTTTTTATTTTTTAAGGAGGGGGGCTGTGTGGCCCCCCTCCTTAGGCCACTATTGGCCCCGGGGACCCCATCGCCCGGGACTGTGCCTCTTTATTTATTTTTAAATTTTAATATTGAAGGGGGGCCACGGGGCCCCCCTCCTGGGCCACTTCTGGCCCCGGGGACCCCATCCCCCGGGGCCGGCCCTTTGTGTTGGGGACCGTGGGGGGGAGCCCCAATGCCCCCACGGACCCGCCGGCTCCCCGCCTCCTGCGGGAGCCGGCATTGCTTTTGAGCAAGGGGAGCTGCTGACATGCAATCCTGCTTTGCTTCATTGTAGCGAGAGCAGGTTTTCCTCTCTCTCTGTCAGTCAGTCAGTCTCTCTCTCAGTCAGTATCTCTCTCTGTCAGTCAGTCTCTCTCTCAGTCAGTCAGTCTCTCTCTGTCAGTCAGTCTCTCTCTCAGTCAGTCAGTCTCTCTCTTAGTCAGTCAGTCTCTCTCAGTCAGTCAGTCTCTCTCTCAGTCAGTCTCTCTCTCTGTCAGTCAGTCTCTCTCACTCAGTCAGTCTCTCCGTCAGTCAGTCTCTCTCTGTCTGTCAGTCTCTCTCTCTGTCAGTCAGTGTCTCTCATAGTCAGTCAGTCTCTCTCACTCAGTCAGTCTCTCTCACTCAGTCAGTCTCTCTCACTCAGTCAGTCTCTCAGTCAGTCAGACTCTCTCAGTCAGTCTCTCTCTGTCTGTCAGTCAGGCTCTCTCTCAGTCAGTCAGTCTCTCTCAGTCAGTCAGTCTCTCTCTTAGTCAGTCAGTCTCTCTCAGTCAGTCAGTCTCTCTCTCTGTCAGTCAGTCTCTCTCTCTCTGTGTCAGTCTTAGTCAGTCAGTCTCTCTCTCTGTCAGTCAGTCTCTGTCAGTCAGTCTCTCTCTGTCAGTCAGTCTCTCTCTCAGTCAGTCAATCTCTCCCTCTGTCAGTCAGTCTCTCTCTCTCTGTCAGTCTCAGTCAGTCAGTCTCTCTCTCTGTCAGTCTCTCTCTCTGTCAGTGTCTCTCAGTCAGTCAGTCAGTCTCTCTCTGTCAGTCAGTCTCTCTCTCTCTGTCAGTCTCTCTCTCTCTGTCAGTTAGTCTCTCTCTGTCAGTCAGTCTCTCTCTCTCTCAGTCAGTGTCTCTCTGTCAGTCAGTCTCTCTCTCAGTCAGTCAGTCTCTCTGTCAGTCAGTCTCTCTCTCTGTCAGTCTCAATCAGTCAGTCTCTTAGTCAGTCAGTCTCTCTCAGTCAGTCAGTCACTCTCTCAGTCAGTCACTCTCGGTCAGTCAGTCTCTCTCTCTGTCAGTCTCTCTCTGTCAGTCAGTCTCTCTCTCAGTCAGTCAGTCTCTCTCAGTCAGTCAGTCTCTCTCAGTCAGTCAGTCTCTCAGTCAGTCAGACTCTCTCTGTCAGTCAGTCTCTCTCTGTCAGTCAGTCTCTCAGTCAGTCAGTCTCTCTCTGCCAGTCAGTCTCTCTCTCTCTCTGTCAGTTTCTCTCTCTCTCAGTCAGTCTCTCTGTCAGCCAGTCTCTCTCTGTCAGTCAGTCTCTCTCTCAGTCTCTCTGTCAGTCTCTCTCTCTCTCTCTCTCTCTCTGTCAGTCTCTCTCAGTCAGTCAGTCTCTCTCTCTGTCAGTCAGTCTCTCTCTCAGTCAGTCAGTCTCTCTCTCTGTCAGTCAGTCTCTCTCTTTGTCAGTCAGTCTCTCTCTCTCTGTCAGTCAGTCTCTCTCTGTCAATCAGTCTCTCTCTCAGTCAGTCAGTCTCTCTCTCAGTCAGTCAGTCTCTCTCTGTCAGTCAGTCTCTCTCTCAGTCAGTCAGTCTCTCTCTCTCTGTCAGTCAGTCTCTCTCAGTCAGTCAGTCTCTCTCTCTGTCAGTCAGTCTCTCTCTAAGTCAGTCAGTCTCTCTCAGTCAGTCAGTCTCTCTCTCAGTCAGTCAGTCTCTCTCTCTGTCAGTCAGTCTCTCTCTCTCTGTCAACAGTCTCTCTCTCTCTCTGTCAGTCTCAGTCAGTCAGTCTCTCTCTCAGTCAGTCAGTCTCTCTGTCAGTCAGTCTCTCTCTGTCAGTCAGTCTCTCTCTCCGTCAGTCAGTCTCTCTCTCTCTGTCAGTCAGTCTCTCGCTCTGTCAGTCTCAGTCAGTCAGTCTCTCTCTCTGTCAGTCAGTCTCTCTCTCTGTCAGTCTCTCTCAGTCAGTCAGTCTCTCTCAGTCAGTCTCTCTCTCTCTCTCTCAGTCAGTCTCTCTCTCTCTCAGTCATTCTCGCTCTGTCAGTCAGTCTCTCTCTCATTCCTTCAGTCTCTCTGTCAGTCAGTCTCTCTCTCTCTGTCAGTCTCAGTCAGTCAGTCTCTCAGTCAGTCAGTCTCTCTCAGTCAGTCACTCTCTCAGTCAGTCACTCTCTCAGTCAGTCTCTCTCTCTGTCAGTCACTCTCTCTCAGTCAGTCACTCTCTCTCAGTCAGTCAGTCTCTCTCAGTCAGTCAGTCTCTCTCTCTGTCAGTCTCTTTCTCTCAGTCAGTCTCTCTCTCTGTCAGTCAGTCTCTCTCTGTCAGTCAGTCTCTCTCTCAGTCAGTCAGTCTCTCTGTCAGTCAGTCTCTCTCTCTCTCTGTCAGTCTCTCTCTCTCTGTCAGTCTCTCTCTCTCTGTCAGTCTCTCTCTCTCAGATAGTCTCTCTGTCAGTCAGTCTCTCTCTCAGTCAGTCAGTCTCTCTGTCAGTCAGTCTCTCTCTCAGTCAGTCAGTCTCTCTCTCAGTCTCTCTCTCTGTCAGTCTCTCTCTCTCTCTGTCAGTCTTTCTGTCAGTCAGTCTCTCTCTCTCAGTCAGTCAGTCTCTCTCTCAGTCTCTCTCTCTGTCAGTCTCTCTCTCTCTCTGTCAGTCTCTCTCAGTCAGTCAGCCTCTCTTAGTCAGTCAGTCTCTCTATCAGTCAGTCTCTCTCTCAGTCAGTCAGTCTCTCTGTCAGTTAGTCTCTCTCTGTCAGTCTCTCTCTCAGTCTCTCTCTCTGTCAGTCTCTCTCTCTCTCTCACTCTCTCTCTGTCAGGCTCTCTCTGTCATTCGTCTCTCTCTCTCAGTCAGCCAGTCTCTCTCTACCTCAGTCAGTCAGTATCTCTCTCTCTCAGTCAGTCAGTCTCTCTCTGTCTGTCAGTCTCTCTCTCTCTGTCAGTCTCTCTCTCTGTCAGTCTCTCTCAGTCAGCCAGTCTCTGCCAGTCAGTCTCTCTCTGTCAGTCAGTCTCTCTCTCATTCTCTCTCTCTGTCAGTCTCTCTCTCTCTCTCACTCTCTCTCTGTCAGGCTCTCTCTGTCATTCAGTCTCTCTCTCTCTCAGTCAGTCAGTCTCTCTCTACCTCAGTTAGTCAGTATCTCTCTCTCTCAGTCAGTCAGTCTCTCTCTGTCTGTCAGTCTCTCTCTCTCTCTGTCAGTCTCTCTCTCGCTCTGTCAGTCTCTCTCAGTCAGTCAGTCTCTCTGTCAGTCAGTCTCTCTCTCAGTCAGTCAGTCTCTCTCTCAGTCAGTCAGTCTCTCTCTCTCTTTCAGTCTCTCTCTCTCTGTCAGCCAGTCTCTCTGTTAGTCAGTCTCTCTCTGTCGTTCAGTCTCTCTCTCTCAGTCAGTCTCTCTCTCTCAGTCAGTCTCTCTCTCTATGTCAGTCTCTCTCTCTCTCTCTGTCAGTCAGTCTCTCTCTGTCAGTCAGTCTCTCTCTAAGTCAGTCAGTCTCTCTCTCTCTGTCAGTCTCAGTCAGTCAGTCTCTCTCTCTGTCAGTCAGTCTCTCTCTCTGTCAGTCTCTCTCTCTGTCAGTCTCTCTCAGTCAGTCAGTCTCTCTCAGTCAGTCTCTCTCTCTCCTAGTCAGTCTCTCTCTCTCAGTCATTCTCTCTCTGTCAGTCAGTCTCTCTCTCATTCAGTCAGTCTCTCTGTCAGTCAGTCTCTTTCTCTCTCTGTCAGTCTCAGTCAGTCAGTCTCTCAGTCAGTCAGTCTCTCTCAGTCAGTCACTCTCTCAGTCAGTCTCTCTCTCTGTCAGTCACTCTCTTTCAGTCAGTCAGTCTCTCTCAGTCAGTCAGTCTCTCTCTCTGTCAGTCTCTCTCTCTCAGCCAGTCTCTCTCTCTGTCAGTCAGTCTCTCTCTGTGAGTCAGTCTCTCTCTCAGTCAGTCAGTCTCTCTGTCAGTCAGTCTCTCTCTCAGTCAGTCAGTCTCTCTCTCAGTCTCTCTCTCTGTCAGTCTCTCTCTCTGTCAGTCTTTCTGTCAGTCAGTCTCTCTCTCTCAGTCAGTCAGTCTCTCTCTCAGTCTCTCTCTCTGTCAGTCTCTCTCTCTCTGTCAGTCTCTCTCAGTCAGTCAGCCTCTCTTAGTCAGTCAGTCTCTCTGTCAGTCAGTCTCTCTCTCAGTCAGTCAGTCTCTCTGTCAGTTAGTCTCTCTCTGCCAGTCTCTCTCTCAGTCTCTCTCTCTGTCAGTCTCTCTCTCTCACTCTCTCTCTGTCAGGCTCTCTGTGTCATTCAGTCTCTCTCTCTCAGTCAGTCAGTCTCTCTCTACCTCAGTCAGTCAGTATCTCTCTCTCTCAGTCAGTCAGTCTCTCTCTGTCTGTCAGTCTCTCTCTCTCTGTCAGTCTCTCTCTCTCTCTGTCAGTCTCTCTCAGTCAGTCAGTCTCTGTCAGTCAGTCTCTCTCTGTCAGTCAGTCTCTCTCTCATTCTCTCTCTCTGTCAGTCTCTCTCTCTCTCACTCTCTCTCTGTCAGGCTCTCTCTGTCATTCAGTCTCTCTCTCTCAGTCAGTCAGTCTCTCTCTACCTCAGTTAGTCAGTATCTCTCTCTGTCAGTCAGTCTCTCTCTGTCTGTCAGTCTCTCTCTCTCTCTGTCAGTCTCTCTCTCTCTGTCAGTCTCTCTCAGTCAGTCAGTCTCTCTGTCAGTCAGTCTATCTCTCAGTCAGTCAGTCTCTCTCTCAGTCAGTCAGTCTCTCTCTCTCTTTCAGTCTCTCTCTCTCTGTCAGCCAGTCTCTCTGTTAGTCAGTCTCTCTCTGTCGTTCAGTCTCTCTCTCAGTCAGTCTCTCTCTCTCAGTCAGTCTCTCTCTCTCTGTCAGTCTCTCTCTCTCTCTGTCAGTCTCTCTCTGTCAGTCAGTCTCTCTCTGTCAGTCAGTCTCTCTCTCAGTCAGTCATTCTCTCTCTCTCTCTGCAACATACCTTAGAAACATTGCCAATATCTCTGGCTAAACACTTATAAGGTCCCAACGGCGAGACCTATTGGCGATGCCAATGCTTGTTTTTTATTTTTTCTTCCGGATTCGCGCACCCAGCGTGAATTCAGACGTTTTTTAAAATGTTTTTGGGCTGGGGGTCCTTGTGGGACCACCTGAGCAGGCCTAGGGGGTCAGGGTGTTCCTACCCTGCCCCCTTTTCTTGTTTTTCATCTTTGTTTAACTGTTTTCTTATGACTCTGGTTCAACCTAGTCCCAAGATGGCTGCCAGCATTTCCTGGATGAAGTGCTGACAGCCAATCAGATTTCACGATGACATGTGTGGTTAGGCTCCGCCCAGATATCGATATTTCTTTTTCCTTTCTTTTTCCTTTAATATTTCAAAAACTACTGAACGGATTTACACCATTTAAAACAAGCATTGAAAATGCAATAGGTCTCGCCTTTGATTAAGTTAAAGCCATTTGCTTTGCTAATGGTATTGTATAGCAAAGCAAATGGCTTTAACTTAATGAAAGGCGAGACCTATAGCATTTTTAATGCTTGTTATTTTCTTTCAGGCCATCAGTGTCTTGGTACAGTAGTGAATACTTTTGCCATTTTCCTAGAGTATAATTTTACAGTAAACAAAGAAAAAGAAACAAAATAATAAAGAATGGATTGTTTGGTCCCCTTTCCGTAGGGTCACAGACAGGAAAAAATGTACTTGGATACTGTGCACAGTAATTGCCAGTAGCTGAGATTAATTCAAGCATCCACCGCATCACTGTTTGTACTTTTTTTTCACATACTTTTTCTGGGGACATTTGTTCCTTCAAACCTATTGTGTCAGGCAGGCAATGAATATTATTTGACACCAATACATGACGGCCTCTGCATGGCTCGTTTTGTTTCGGGGACTGACAGACCTTGCATCTTGTTACTCTGAAAGACACTACAATGTTGAAATAGTTTCGATGTTCCCCTTCATAACTGGCTGTAATATGCCCTGTGTGACTGCAACACGTCCATGACTGGTTTTGGTTCTATGCCCAGCGCTGCTGATCCAAAGAGGCCGCAGAGGAGCCTGCCAGCACCGCAGCAGGTTAATTTCAGGCAACAGAGGTCACAGTAGGGTGACATGAACAACGTGTGCTTTTAAATCAAACACCTGTGGTTCCTTGCTCTCAGACTCTGGAAGTGGGCGTGGCTTCCGAAGACGTTCGCACAGGGGGAGCTGAGCTCACGTCACGCAAATGTATTTAGACTCGGCACAAAACTGTAACATATTTCAGTTCACTTATACCAATGCAAACAACAATAAGTAAATGTAAGCCACCCAAAGCTTACCGGCGTCCTAACAACGGGCTGATGAGAAACAGTATATTTCCAGCATATGACAGTGTTAAATCCCTTATGACATTTTTTTCTCCAGGAGAAAGTCGGCCAGGCAATTTTAAAACTAATCGCAATAAACTATCCAAAATAACTACCAATTACCAGCTCTCATCCCTCCTAATGTGCTTCTATTGTCCTGCGCGTGGTGATCTGATACCTCGCGACACAACCATCTACGATAATATTGCACTTATGTTTAATTCATTTGCGTACACAGTCTACTTCCAGTTAATAAAGTCACATCCCCACATACTAAACCCGTGTTGCACTTCTAGGAGCTAGATAGAGTTGTTTTTTTCTCAATAGTCACCGATGTGTGCAAATATGTGAAAACATATCACAAAAGTATCAGTCGGACAGATACTGGTGCATGAAAGGGAAAGGTCAGACGGGGACACGCATACACCATGATGATTTATTTTGAGAGGCGAGAAGGGAGGTCTCGCAATGCTAAAACTGACTAGGGGGAGCTATATACCGTGAGGACTTTGAAGTTACATGAGACCGAAGCAGCACATGAAACAGCGCATGCGCGCTGCTAACGCCAGGCGAGACCTAAGACAAGCTGTCGCCAGTGTGAAAAATATAGTGCGACCGTCTCACGCCGCGAGTAAAGCATCCAGTCCCCGCGTGCACATCTTCTGTCCGTCCGCGTGCACATCTGGAATCCGTATCAATTCCAAAAGGCCCTCGCATGGCGAGAGCAGCGCATGCGCGCTGCTAACGCCAGGCGAGACCTAAAAAAGGGTTCTTTCTGAACCAAGGGCTACCTTTTTGCCAAATTTGGTGTAATTCCGTTCAGCAGTTCGGGCTGTAGCTTTGTCTAAAGTTTCCTATGGAAATTAACATGGGGAAAATGTGTTTTGGGACACCCCTCTTTTCTCGGCCCCTGCTTGACGAATCACCCCAAAACCTTCAAGACAGGAGCTGACCGGAGCGCCCCACTAGTTTTGAAAATTTCGCGAATATTCGTCAACCGGCGCTAAAGTTATTGGGAAAAGAAAAAACGCTTTTTGAATAGAAACGAGGTCCTAACTATAACTACCTACTGGCGACTGCCAGTAGGTAATATATATATATATATATATAAATTCACTGAAAAAAACATAGGTTTCAGGCACGTTATAGTTAGAAATTAGCATTTAAAAAACCTTAGAAATTCACTGAAAAAACCATAGGTTTCAGGGACGTTATAGTTAGTTGGAGATTTCACTCGTACAAAACCATAGAAATTCGGCCGTTATAGTTAGTAGACCTGACTATAACTCGCGCCCCCGCAATGCACTGCTGATGACGTCACATATTACATCACTTATGACATGCTCAGTGACATCACTGATGACATCACTGATGACATCTCAAATGACATCACTGATGACATCACTGATGACATCATCCAGTGAATGTGTGTTTCTGTAAAGTATAAAAATATGTTTTATATATATAAATATGCCAAGGTGTATTGAAGTATGAGTGGGTGTATGAGTGAATGGATGATTTAGTAGGTGTGTGACTGACTGTATAAGTGAGTGATTAAATGTGTCTTACTGAATGCATGGGTTAGAGACTAAACTGTGTGAATGTCTTTATTAGTCTGTTGGTTGGTGTGTAAGCGGCTGCATGGCTTGGTGAGTAGCTACATGAGTGTCTATATGGGTTATTTATTGGTTGTCTGAGTATCTGTATGGGTGCCTGAGTGTCTTTGTGGGTGGGTGGGGGGTATGTGACTCTGTGCATAGATATGTGAGTGGTTGTTTCACTGGGTGTATAGGTTCAAGAGTGCATATGGAAACAGCTGTATGGGTGGGTGAGTGTGTATATGGGTGTGTTGGTGAGTGAATGGATGTCTGAGTGGTGCATGTGTGAGTAACTACATATGTTTTAAAGCAGTATATGTGAGTGTTGGAGTATATAAATGACTATATGTGAGAGTGAGTGATTGCAAGAGTATCTGTATGGATGAGTGTGTGTTTCTATGAGTGATTGTTTAAGAGAGTAAGTATGTGTTAGTATCTGTATAAATAAGTGCAGTGGTGTGTGTATGACTGTATAAGCAAGGAAATGGGTGTGTGATAGTTTCTTTGCATGACTGACCAGGTGTATGAGTAACTCTTTGGGTGAGTGGCAGTGTGTGAGTGTCTATATGGGTGTATGAGTGGATATATCAGTGGCTGTATAGATGAATGACTGTGTGTATGAGTGACTGTATGGGTTAGTGGGTGGATGTGTGTGTAGACGTATGAATCACTGAGCAGGTATGTACTAACTGCTACTGGTCTGTCTATGGTTTCGATATTGGTGGTCTGTATTTTAGCGTGGGTGTATGAAAGGTTTTATTAGGGTATGAGGAGGTGCATCAGATGATCACGTTGATGATGTCATCAGTGATGTAATCAGTGATGTCATTTGAGATGTCATCAGTGATGTCACTGAGCATGTCATGAGTGATGTAATATGTGACGTCATCAGCAGTGCATTGCGGAGTGCGCGAGTTATAGTTAGGTCTACTAACTATAACGGCCGAATTTCTATGGTTTTGTACGAGTGAAATCTCCAACTAACTATAACGTCCCTGAAACCTATGGTTTTTTCAGTGAATTTCTAAGGTTTTTTAAATGCTAATTTCTAACTATAACGTGCCTGAAACCTATGGTTTTTTCAGTGAATTTCAATGGTTTTTTAAATGCTAATTTCTAACAATAACGTGCCTGAAACCTATGGTTTTTCAGTGAATTTCAAAGGTTTTTAAATGCTAATTTCTAACTATGCCTACAAAGGTAGGACATGTGAAGAAAGAGGAAGAAATGCGCAGAAAGAAGCAAGACAAGTGCAGAAAGAGGCAACAGAAGTCCAGAAAGACAAAGAAAAGTGCAGGAAGAAGCAAGAGATGTGCAGAAAGAACCAACAGAGGAGCAGAAAGTCCTCCTGTGCCCCCAACTTTTTGCTGAAGGGTACTGGTGGTAACTGACTCTGACTAACCAGGCCTAGAGCCAGTGCTATGCTAAAAGACACTTAGAATACAGTGAAAACACCTACATACACTAGGGAACACTATGTGTTGGGGTACCCCTGTGATTAGCATGACCTCCTCTGTATTTGCCATGAGTTAATGCCTGGGTCATTGCATGAGTACATGAGCAGTGACTGGATGATTAGAGTGCTACAAGGAGAGTGCATGGTGATTTTATAAGTGCTTGGGTTTTGGCGCAGTGATCGGATAAGCACATAGGATTGGCTGGGTGATTGGAGAACTGCATAGGTAGTACCAGGGAGATTACTGGACTGCATAGGTAGTCCTCAAGGTATTGCAGCAGTGCATGTGTTAGCGACTGGGTCATTGCATGAGTGCATGGGTACTGAGTGGATAATTAGAGTACTGCAAGGAGAGTGCGTGGTGAATTTATAAGTGCTTGGGTATTGGAGGAGTGTTTGGATTAGTACATGGTAGTGGCTGGGTGACTGGAGGAGTGCACAGGGAGTGACAGTGTGATTGCGGGACTGCATGGGTACTACCTGGGGAATTGAAGAAGCAAATGAGAAGTGTGTAAGTGGGTACAGGACTGTGTGGGTAGGGCATATGGGATTGTAACAGTGATCAGTTAGTGCCTGGGTCATTGCATGAGTACATAGCTACTGACTGAAAGATTAGAATACTGCAAGGAGAGTGCCTGAGTGAATTTATAAGTGCTTGGGTATTGGCGGAGTTTTTGGATTAGTACATGGTAGTGGCTGGGTGACTGGAGGACTGCACGGGGAGTGACAGGGTGATTGCTGGACTGCATGGGTATTACCAGGGGAATTGAAGGAGCGAATGAGAAGTGTGTAGGTGGTTAGAGGACTGCATGGGTAGTACACAGGGATTGTAGCAGTGCATGTGTTAGTGCCTGGATCATTGCATGACTACATGGGTAGTGACTGGATGATTAGAGTACTGCGAGGAGAGTGCATGGTGATTTTATAACTGCTTGGGTTTTGGCAGAGTGATTGGATAAGTACATAGTGCTGGCTGGGTGATTGGAGGAGTGCATGGGTAGTGACAGAG